>BTPG01000008.1:112728383-113470883 GCA_036245525.1 Semisulcospira habei
GTCCAGTAGCAAGCTCGCCGAACAGGGTGATCTTTGGTAGGCGATGATCCTCCATCCTGGAGACATGCCCCGCCCAGCGGAGCTGTGTCCGCAGCAGCAAAGCCTCGATGCTCACAGTTTCAGCCTGTTCAAGGACCTCGACGTTGGTGACATAGTCACTCCAGTGAATGCCCAGGATGGTACGCAGGCAGCGCTGGTGGAAGCGTTCGAGGAGTCGTAGTTGGCTGCGGTAGAGGGCCCAGGACTCGGAACCATACAGCAGGGTGGTGAGGACCACAGCTCTGTACACGCTGATCTTGGTGCCTGTTTTCAGCTGTTGATTGTGCCACACCCGCTTGAAAAGTCGCCCGAAAGCGCTGTTCGCTTTTGCCAGCCTGCTGTCAAGCTCCTTGTCCAGCTTGGCGTCCGACGTGATAATGCAGCCAAGGTAAGTAAACTGGTGCACTGACTTTAGTTCAGACTCGCCAATGGTGATGTGAGGAGGGCGATACACTGTCTTGGGTGCCGGCTGATGGAGGACCTCTGTCTTTTTCAGACTGACCTCGAGTCCAAAGAGCTGGGCAGCATCTGCGAAGCAAGACGTGATGCGCTGCAGGGCTCTCTCTGTGTGTGCAACGAGGGCAGCATCATCAGCAAAAAGCAGCTCACGAATCAGTTGGTCTAGGGTTTTCGTGTGGGCCTGCAGTCGTCTGAGGTTGAACAGGCTGCCATCGAGACGATACCTGATGTACACTGCATCGTCATCATCGAGGTCCACTGTGGCCTGCTTCAACATCATGCTAAAAAAGATGGTGAAGAGGGTCGGTGCCAGCACGCAGCCCTGCTTTACGCCGTTGAGAATAGGGAATGGTTCTGAGAGGTCATTGTTGAGTCTGACCTGGCCTTGCTGGTCCTCGTGTAGCTGGACAATCATGTTGAGGAACTTTGGGGGACAGCCAAGTCGCTCCAGGATCTGCCACATGCCTTGCCTGCTCACAGTGTCGAACGCTTTTGTTAGGTCGACAAATGTTACGTACAGCCCTTTGTTCTGCTCGCGGCACTTCTCCTGTAGCTGTCTCAGCACAAAGACCATATCGGTGGTGCTCCTGTTTGCTCTGAAGCCACACTGGCCCTCTGGGAGTTGGTCTTCAGCGATGGCAGGTACCAGCCGATTCAGGAGCAGCCTTGCAAGGATTTTCCCAGCAATGGACAGCAGGGTAATTCCCCGATAGTTGGAACAGTCAGACTTCTCGCCTTTGTTCTTGTACAGGGTGATAACGACTGCGTCACGGAGATCTTTTGGTAGTGTTCCTTCCTCCCAGCAGCAGAGAAAGAGGTCATGGAGCTTGTTGTGCAGTGCTGTGCCTCCATGTTTCCAGATCTCTGGCGGTATTCCATCAATGCCTGCTGCTTTGCCACTCTTGAGCTGGTGGATGGCTGTGAGGGTCTCTTCAGCGGTGGGCGGTTCGTCCAATTCAACCTTTACTGGGAGGTGTGGGATTTGTAGGACGACTGCTTCTTGAACAGTGCGCTCAGCGCTGAAGAGGCTCTGAAAGTATTCCGACCAGCGGTTCAAGATGGAGGTATTATCTGTGAGGAGTGCCTGGCCATTCGCGCTTCGCAGGGGACTTTGTACCAGGTGCCTGGGGCCATACACTGCTTTCAGTGCTTCGTAGAAGCCCCTGTAGTCACCATTGTCAGCACAAAGCTGGGTCCTCTGTGCAAGTCTGGTCCACCACTCATTCTGGAGATCTCTGAGACTGGGAACCACCTGGAGTAGAATCGAAGGAGAAGCACAGGACAGGAGTTGCTGGAGGTCTCTCGTCGACGGCCTATACCCGGGTAGGGGTGACAGGCGTAAGTAAGTACTTTTTACTATTATGTATACTTTTATATATAAAATTATGTGTATGTGTGTTTATGTGCATGCTATAGCTTAGCAAGGACATGATTGAAAAAAGGTCATTGAATGTACCTAATCATTTATCCTTGAAAAATAAAGTTTCATTTCATTTCATTTAATTTCTCTCTCTCCTCTCTCAGAACAAACTTAAAAAGAAACGTAGATAATGTGTCCAAAAGAGCCATGTCAATGATTTCCTTTTTTAATGCATTGTTGTGGTCCTTCGTTTAGCAAGTTTTCTAGTTTTTATATATCTCTTTACTGTAGTGTTTTGCCTGTTGACTATATTCCTACACAAGAGTAGCTGTATCATAAGCGCGCAGTCGCTGTCTATAAACACTCACTCTACTTCCCTCCCACCCCCCCCACCCCACCAAGACCCTGTCAATTGGTGTGTGTGTGTGCGTGCGCGAATGTAACCTTCAGCGACTCATTATTTGTCAACTTAAATTTGAAATGTAACATAAGTGATCTGTGGGTGTAGCCACTTGTTTGTGCTGTTAACATGTTGTTTTTAATGTTGTAGTTTAGCAAGGACAAACACAAAAAGAGGCCTGTGTGCCTATTGTTTCCATCCTTGAGAAATAAAGATTCATTTATTCATTCTCCTTCTCTCTCTCTCTCTACCCCCACCCTGGTCTGCCCCGGGGGACTTGGGTGGGGTTAACTGCTTTTTAGTTCCCAGGGTCACCCTGGTCATCCCCACAGGGTGGGTTTTCCTCTCCATTCTGGGACATGTGTTTCTGTCTAACCTTGGTCCATTCACCTGTATTTTCCTTTTTTAAACTCTCGCTACTGTCTGCGTTGCCTGAAGCTCCTGAGATTGGATGTGTGTTGCTAACTGGTCTTAGGTTTATTTAGTGTATTAGACCGGCTGGCGACATACATTTAATATTTTGTTTAGTTGTGTTTTTTTTTAGTTTTTTTTTTTTACAAGCATTGCAGGCACGTCCTGAGAAAGTCTTGTTGCTGTCGGGACGTTAAGCAATGTACAACCAACCTCTCTCTCTCTGTTCCCCCACCCGGGTCTGCCCTGGGGGACTTGGATGGGGTTAACTACTTTTTAGTTCCCAGGGTCACCCTGGTCATCCTCAGAGGGTCGGTTTTCCTCTCTATTCTGGGGCATGTGTTTCTGTCTATCCTTTGTCCATTCACCTGTATTTGCCTTTTTAAAACTCTCCCTACTGTCTGCACTGCCTGTATCTCTTGATATTGGATGCGTGTTGCTAAATGGTCTTAGCTTTATTTAGGCCCCATGTGTTAGGTTTGTTTAACGTATTGGACCGGCTGGCGACATACATTCAATGTTCTGTTTAGTTTTTTTTCACAAGCAGTGCAGGCACGTCCTGAGAAAGTCTTGTTGCTGTCGGGACGTTAAGCAATGTACAATCAAATCAAATCAAATCTCTCTCTGTTGTTACTGTTAAGTGTACAAGCGTAGTATAATGTTTTGTTTCCTCTCTCCTTTTCTGCATTACAGTGATCGAGTGTGCAACATGGAAGCTATGATACTGGGGTTCATGGCAGAGAGAAACCTTCCATTCAGGCTTGCTCCAGACCTAGTGGATCTGTGCAGGGAAGTATCACGTGACCAAAGGGCTCTCAATTAAGTTGCTTTGGGTGTGGCTGGTCACATCAAGCCATCACATAGTGGTGTGCGATGTACGGACACCTTTTTACCCAAAAAAGTGTGCGCAGGCCATGGATCCAATGTGCAGGTGCCACTCACCAGTGCTAAAAAAGATGGAACAGCTTGGGGATCTCATGTCTGTACTTTTGACAGAGGAAGAAAGGCAGATGTACAGCAGAGAGGTCAGAGCTTACAATGTTGACAAGCAGCTTGGAACAGCAGATGAAGAGGTAAACTTGGATGTTTGGTGGCTCAGTGTGCGGAAGACTGGCAGGTACCCATGCTCGTCAAAAGTGGCTCTTGCTGTTTGCAGCTGCTTTCATGGCCCACAGGTTGAGGCAGCATTCAGTGCTATGGGAGACATCATTGATGAGAAGTGTGCAAGTCTGACAAGTGGACACATACAGCAGCATACAGACTGTGAAATACTTCATGCAGTCATGCAACAAAACAGCTGTTGCATATTTCAGGAGATAGGACATCAGTACCAGCCTTGTGGACAAGGTTCTCTGCAGGAACATGATGAACTTCTGGAGGACTTACAATGCCTATCTTGCCTCCCAGAAGGAAGCCACTGCAACTATTGCAGACACACTAAAGGCTCCTGCCCCAGCTTCTCCTGCAAGCAAAAAAAAATACTGCAACATGACAGATTTTGTCAGTAAGAAAGCCCGGCTTGACCATGCAGCATCGCAGACAAAAGACAAGTGTTAGGGAGACATTTTCAGCTTGAAGAGCTCTGTTGCATCAGCCAGCATGTGTATGTGTTGTTTTTTTCTGTGCGCCTCCTGAATGTGACTTTCCCTGTCTCCATGGATCCACGTGTTAGCATTTAAGCAAACCAGTAAACATTCTGTTAACTGGCTGGTCGTACTGCTAGCACATGGAACCCCTCGCAGACACCTGTTGGCCAGGCTGTCATAAGTCTATACTCTGAAAGTAACACTCGCGTGTGCGCAAATCCGGCGACTGGATTTTTGTCAGGGACTTGTATTGGGAGCCCTGCGGTTTGGAATTGGATTATGTTCTATGGCTAAGCTACCCTCGCAAGTTTCAACTAGTGGTTAAGAAGATGGCAAGCTAAGGCCTTGGGTTATGCCTATGAGAAGACCGTCTTGATTTACAGTGGCGTGGGCATACCCCGTGGAAATTGACGAATTTCGGGCCGGGCTTCACCCTCGGACAGTGTTGTGAGTCCTTTCACGGGGCCGTTCGTTCGTGGCTCCCGTGCGGCTGCAGTGTGCAATTACACACAGGTAGGAAGTGTAGGGCTTCCAGTGGCCGACTGATTCGCACACGCCGTGTCTTCCCTGCTCCGACGGCTACTTTGCCCGTCTTGGCGAGAATGCTGTATGTGGAAGGAGCACAAGTGGTCCCTACTGTGGGGGAACTTCGGCGGGGACGGCCTTCGGGACTCTACCAGGCCGTTGACAAGTGACCGGGCGGTGCAAGACCCTCCGACTAACCCCGTGCTGCCTAGCCCCACAGCTCTGCACCGACGAGCGACTTCAGAGATTATTGGACCTGCTTTTCGCCTGATGCAGGGCTCGCTCCCAGTTGTCCCTCACAAAGCGATGGCCGGGAGAGTCTGCACAGTCTCGCATGGTCCTCCAGAGGGATGACCAAGACTCTTGCATGGTCCTCCGGACGGGATGACCGAGAGTCAGAGCACACTGAGGAGACGAGCGCAGGAGGAAGTAAGAAGTCAAAACATACAGTCTCGCATGGTCCTACAGAGGGATGACCGAGTCACAGCCTCTCTCGCATGGTCCTTCGTACGGGATGACCGAGAGACAGAGCACTCCGAGGAGATGAGCGCAGGAGGAAGTCGGATGTCAAGGCATACAGTCTCTTTTCAGTCTCGCATAGCCCTCTGGACGGGATGGCCGAGACACAATGCACTCTGAGGAGACGAGCTCAGGCAGAAGTTCGAAGTTGATGCTGGCCTTCAACCGCGTCCAGTGCTCGACGGAGTCCTCCTAGCGCTGATGTTAGCTCGGGATGACACAGCTACAGGCTTTCAATTCTCGTCGGGGGAAGAGAGAAGGAATTACCTGGCGACGGCGGCCTAAGTCTCCTCGACATGTGGACGCCAGGAGGAGAAGACATTCCTCTTGCAACCAGCGAGCAAGCATGCAGGTTGGCACGGCAGAATTCAGCGCTCCTCTTGGGGTTCCCGGCACTTCGCTTTCTGGGGCAATATCAAACAACGGCCCTACCACATTGAACACCAGTTCTCATCTGATCACCATTATGAAGCAACGTCTGGCTCGGTTAGTACTTGGATGGGTGACCTCCTGGGACCACCAAGTGCTGCTGGATAAAAGAAGATCGACAAAGAAGGGCGCTGATGGACCCCTCCTGGGAGGGTATCTACTCTCGGCACCGGTTTATTCTGGCGGCGTCGACAGGCGATGGGGATGCCGTCAGTATTCTCCCAGAAGACTCGGCTTCAGCCCTGGCTTTTCAGGACAGTTCCCCCACGTCCCACCCCCACACCCCTCCTGCACCCGACTCGGCAGGAGATGCACCTTCGGGCCCCGAGACCTCTCGTGCCTGGGACGAGGCAGCGTGTGTTTGCCGCTATTCTAGCCTCTGGACGGGGATGCGTATTTGGAAAAAGATGGATGAAGAAGAGAAAAGAGACACCTCTGTCGGCCTGCCTTCTCCACCTCTCAAGTGGAAGGCCTCGGTCTTGGCCTCGGTGGGCGTCCAGTTCCTGGCTAAGCGATGCAAGTCCCTTCCTCAGCCTCCATGATTTCGGGACCTTCGGCCGCCTGCATGAGCATCCGCGACGGCGCAAGTGACAGGATAAGGGCGGCTTGCGGACATGCGGTGGCTGGCGGACGCCATCAATTTCCGACAAGCGTGGTATGCGGGTCACTCCCAAGCGTCATCTGCCCTTCCGGCTGTGGACCCAGCGGCAATGGTGCAGGCAACGTGCCGATTCGTAGGTTCATCCCCCACGATGTCGACCACATGGCAAGTTGTTCCATATTTTCTGGCGGCAACAGCAAACTGACTTATGAGGCGTGGTGCCGTTCTGAAAATTTGTCCCGCATTCGCACAACCTTCCTCTTGCCACGCCACCGGGCCCTTGGGCGATTCTCGGCTGTCGGATCCACCTGGCAGGAGGGGACGGGATTCAGCTAAGGACCTGTAGACTAGCACTCCCAGAGCGGGCTTCTCCCGGTTTTCAGTCGCCCGCAAGGATGAGGGTTGCCTCATGTGGAGCTTCAGACACCATCTGGACTATCACCAGTCATCCTCTCAGAACATATGTCAGGCGATGGCCGGTTGCTACCATGGGGATGCGACTCGCACGGCTATGAGTGGCGGTTGCTGCTGCCGGAAGTCCCTTGGATTCTTGCTATGATCTCAGAGGATTTCTTACTGATTCCTCCTGCTGGGACGCTCCCCGCTCGGAACGCACGTGCCGTCGACCAGTGTGAGGCAGACGCTCTTCAGGAAGATATTGCCGCTCTGCTTCGGAAGGCGGTGGTAGCCCTCCTCGACTCTCTGGCCTTCTACAGTCGCCTCTTCGTGGTTCCGAAGCCCAGCGGCAAGTGATGACCAGTCTAGACCTTCCGGCCTGGAGCAAGTTCATTGTCACCCTTCCGCATGAAACAGCAAGAGCTTACGAGCCTCGCGGCAGCCTATGGACCTTGCTGTCAGTATCGACTTCTCGGACGCGCACGCACGTCCCCAGTCACCCTGCATCTGTGGGCTTCGTTCAGCGGAGGAGTCGGGCAATTCCGAGCCCAACCCCTTAGGTCTCAACCTCAGACTGGGGGGTCTTTACGAGGATCATGGATACCATAGTGGCCAAAGTCAGGCAGGTTCCTCCAGCCCTACCTCCTTTTATCTTTTCGACCGGCTCCACAAGATGCAGGATGCGGCCGCGCTAGAGGAGGACAGGGGCACGCTCCTAGCGCTTTGTCGCCGGCTCGGGCTTCTGGTCAACATGGGGAAGTCGGACTTAGTCCGTCCCGCCGGTGCGTTCACCTCAGCTGGGACTTTTTGACCGACCTCAACAGGGTGCGTCTACCGGGGGCGCGGATCATGAAGTGGGCGTCCTTGAACTTCGGGTGTCTCTTGCTGACGCGGTTCCGGCCAGGACTTGGCTCCTGCTCCTGGGTATATGAGCGTAGCGGTGGCCTGTTACCCTGTGGACGGCTCTATTCGTGCCCACTCCAGCTCCAACTTTGGCGCTGCTGGCAACCGTCCTCGGGAGACGTTGCAGCTCTGTTCCCAGTTCCCCTTTTGCTATGGCCTCTCCTTCACAGTTGGATCGGCCAGTCTTCAGTGGGATCGGGAGTGCCACTCACACACCGCCCCCCCCCCCCCCTCCCCCCCCCCCCCCCACCTCCACCGCAGTTCTCGCTCTGCTCGGATGCAACCCTTGTCGGCTGGAGAACACTCGTACGGCCAGAGTTTTGCGCCTTCTCGAGTCGGTGGCTGTCGGAACTCTGTGACTAGCTCTGCGCTTGCTGGAGTTGAATGCCGTCTGGATGGCGCTAGTCAACGGGGAGTCGCGACCCACGGCCAGGAAGTCCTGATCCCGTCCGCCAACACGACGGGGGTGGCCTGTGTCCAGCAGCAAGACAGCACACAGTCACCGTCACTCTGCATGCTATTGTACCAGATTCTCCTTGGGGCGGAGATCGTGGTATTGCACTGGGGAGCGGCGCATCTCAGCCCACCTGTCGGTTCTTGCGAGCGCCCTCTCTCATAAAAACAAAAAAGACAGGGTCAGCTCCTCCACACCTCTGTCGGACTTCTTCAGGATGATCTGTGTGCACTGGGAGACGCACATGCTCGACCTCTCTTGTTGTGCCCATCCCAGACCCGCTCGCCTGGGCAGTGGACACTGTCTCATGGGAGGGCCTCGTGGCCTTCGCTTATCCTCCCTCAGGGCTGGTGCACAAGGTCTGTGTGTCAAAATGGTTGTTGTGATGCGTCTAGTGTGGTAGCGCAGTTGTAGTGCTTGTCACTTCTCGCTTTCAGCTTCTGTCACTGGCTAGCAGTATTGCGAAAAGGAGGGCAGAATGCATCAGTCTCTCTCTGCCAGTACATAGCCTCTCCAACAACAAGCCTCATGTAGTGCCTCCTCGCGGTGACACACGGTAACTGAGCACCTCACAGACCCGGGATGAACTACAGGGGACTCGGAGGAGGTCTGGCCCCCAGGCACGCGGCATGCAGGCCCACCGGTGTATGTATAGGCCTGATGCCCGTGAACCTGACTCCCAACTATGGGTAAATAGCCCCACTGCCTTGTGGGTGCCTCGGGAGAGGCAAAGGCTAAGGGAGCAAACCCCGACAGAAAACCAACCAATGACAAACGAAGTCAGTGTCGCCGACTATGCCATCTGGTATAGTGTGGAAACCGGTCAGGGAAACGAGCACACACGCAACCCTCATCGATTATGCCTCAGGTGGATATTAATCTTGACATCTGAGGCAGAACCTCGGGAACGCTGAAGAAGAAGAAGTACAAGGTCCTACTCAAGCTCCAGGTATGCAACATGGTCCTACTCTGCGTGGCCCCGGTCAGTGGGAACAGACGCTGAACGACAGACCTTTTGAGCCGTGCCTCAGACATTCCACTCAGGCTCCCCACGTCTCACCCGATGGGGAAGCAGCCCTGACAGACTCTCTTCCACCCTTGCCTGGAGAGACTACTGTTTCACACCTGGCGGTGGTGCGGCCAGCCCTTGCAACACGAGGTTCTCCAATGCAGCCGGGGACACGACCGCTACAGCCGGTACACCTGCCACCCACCAGGCGGCCGGTACACCTGCCACCCACCGGTCGCCCGGTACACCTGCCACCCACCGGGCAGACGAAAAAGTGGAGAATCCTAGCGTTCAGGTGCGCGTCGGAGCGCTTGTCCCCCAGGACGCTGACCATGCTTCAGCTGGCTGAGTTTGACTGGCAGTTGGGCCTTCCGGGCCCAGGAGTGTGATGGACCTCTCAGACTTGATGTCCCGCTTCAAACTCCAGCGGCCTGCCGCTCACTCTCTCCTTCCTTGCCGGGATCTCCCTTGGATGTTACCCTGGTTGACTCCAGTCGGCGTGAACCTCTTCCCTTGGCTGCCTCTGGGACATGACCAGAAAGACCTACTATCTCTTGGCCCAAGCCACAGCGGCCAGAGTTAGTGAGCTGCACGTGTGGTCGGTGGACCCGGTTCAGGGCCGATGGCTCAGGAAACTCCTGTCCACTCAACGTCTTGGCCAAAGATAGACTTCCCTCGGGCGAAGCCTAGTGGTGAGTCTCTGCCTGCTCACAGATTGGCCGGTCCCAGATGTACTGACTGCAGGACCCAGTGTAACGCACGCAGACTTGCCCACAGTCGTACGCACAGACTCTTACGCAACAGACGCATACACCGCCACTGACTCAGACGGGCGCATTCATGCGGTAAAACACAACACACGAGCTCCCTTTCTAAAGTAACCTTTATACACTATAAATGAAAAAGAACGACTTAAATGATTATCAACTATGTACACTGTTCTATTATCACACACACACGTATCACAATATCTTTGCCAGGCTAGGTCTTAGTCTCACATTGCCTCCAACCTGTTTGATGTTGTTGCCTGGTTACATTGGTCCTTCTCACGTCTAGGCGTGAAAGTCCTTCGTCGTCCGCTTATTGCCGTCCTGTCTCTTTGGCACGGACGTCCTCGTTCTCGTACGGTACTCGGTTCTCGTTTGACTTGGGTGTCTTGGTCCCAGTCAGACTCACTCTCAGAAGAGCTGGAGGGATGACCTCACGTAGGTCCCACCTGTGACTCGACGTCTCGGCGTCCGTCTTTTCCACTCTTTACAAGAACTCTGAATAGACAACAAAAGTCCCAACGTAACACTTGCTAAACACACAACATATTGGATCAATGAGAAACGTCACGTAACCTGGCTGATACAAATAACTCACACGTTCATTCACACACACACACGTGCTTCATAAACTATTTTCGTATCACCCCCATATCTCTGTCACTATCTTGAAACAGACTATAGCCTAACTGACACTCTTGCTATACCTTACTCTATACCCTGGAAAAGACTATGCTTACCCAACCACGTACTATCTTCATAGCGGCTTAGACATACACACTTCATATTCCTTTAGTCATCTAACTCGGTAAACAACTGTATACAAAAACACCGATTACTTCACCGAATTCTAAACATAATATACTAAACCAAACCGGAACACCGCTATACAACCACATTAATCTTACCACGCATACTGTCTTTAACTAAACAACTATCAATACTACATATATAGAAACATACCTGAAATCTAGGCTTCAGAGTCTTGGAATGCGGGCTAGGTAACTCGAACACAACCGTTCCATACGACAAGACAGCCCGCACTACCGATCTAGACCTCTGACAGTCACAGCTTCCGCCTAGAACTCACTAAACAGAACTCACTAAAAATCCCGTGCTAACCATGTCTTACAGATTTCCACGTGCGTCTAGTGCCACACAGACTATCGGCACAAACAAACCGTCAACAAAAACCGTACCGTACTAATCCTACTGTGCGAGCACTATGCACAAGCATAGAGCTTCATCACACCCAGTCCAAGCGTGGAAAGTCTACCTGCACAAAAAAAAGCCATAAGGAACTTGCCGCTTCCTGCTCTTGGCCCCAGGCCGAGCTGACATTCCGCCCAGGCAATATCCTGGCTGCGATGAGTCGTCCACTCCGCGTACAAAGAAAGGAAAGTAGCTCCCCGGAGGGAGCTAAGAGAATGTGGATACGGGCACACAAGGTCAGAACTGTCGCCGCGAGCGTCGCATTTGACCGCAACTGCGCAGACAGAGGCATTGTGGCGGGTGGCGAGCAGACTCCACCTTTGCCCACTTCTATCGCTGAGACCTCTCCGGCCAATGAGAGACACTGACCCTCGTCAGAGACCTCTCGGCCCATAGGTCACACTTAGTTGAAATCATCGGGAGGTTGCCCCTCGTGGCTAAGCTTATTGCAGTGGCAGGGTTGTTGGGTGGCACCCTCCTCCTTTTCACTATTTTTTTTTTTATAGTAAAGCCATCGGTATGGATTTTGAGGAAACAAATGTATTTTTCTGTAAAAGATATTTTTTCGAAAAATACTTATCGATGGCATTACTCAAAGGGCCCTCCCACCTACCCCGCTTGCTGCCAGTATGCTAAGAGTAAGACTGGCGTGACTTCACTTCTCACGTGACGTTATGGAGGGAGGGGAGACTACCCAGGTCCTTGGTTACAACTCCCTAGTGTTGCGTCCCTTGTGTAGGAACACACAAAGGGTCTTAGGCTGAAATCGGTAAGCTAAGGGGTATTTTCCTTATAGTAATGCCATCGGCAAGTATTTTTTTCGAAAAAATATCCTTTAGAGAAAAATACATATTTACCTTGTTGAATCGTTTCACTATTGGGAATTGTGAACACTTTCCAACTGCAAGTGGAAAAGAACCTCGTGAGCCCCCCAAATGCTCATGTTCATCATGTTCTTTTCCTCTTGCTGGCCTTATTTGTATTCATCTTTTTTGAAGGAGTCTGATTATTTGCTGTTTAATTGCCATGGTTTCAATGATCTTAGTTAATTTAATAATCTGTTATTAATGCAGGGTTTATTTAAATGTTCGTTTATGTGTATTTTCCTACTTTGGTGTGTTTCATGATGTCAGTTTAGAAACCTCATGGGTCTTGTGTGTAAAACCCAAATCTTCATGTCATCTGCATGTACTTGTTTCATTTCTAGACGATGGACAGGAAGAAAATTGCCCTAAAGATGTCTGCCTGGCCCAAGGAAAACTCTGCACATCCTCGCACAGTTGTCATCACGCAGGGAGCGGATCCAGTCCTTGTAGCTAAAGGTCAGATACAGTTAAATGTTTTTTTGCTTACAATTCATAGCAGCGTTTGTGTCTGCTTTCTGAATATGCTGTAACAAGTCGTTTATTCCCCACCCCTACCGTCCCCTCCCTCCCTGCCCCTACCCCACCCGGGTCTGCCCTGGGGGACTTGGGTGGGGTTAGGTATTTTTTAGTTCCCAGGGTCACCCTGGTCAGCCCCACAGGGTGGGTTTTTCTCTCTATTCTGGGGCATGTGTTTCTGTCTACCCTTTGTCCATTCACCTGTATTTGCCTTTTTAAAACTCTCCCTACTGTCTGCACTGCCTGTAGCTCTTGATATTAGATGTGTGTTGCTAAATGGTCTTAGCTTTATTTAGGCCCCATGTGTTAGGTTTATTTAACATATTTGACGGGCTGGCGACATACATTCAATGTTCTGTTTTTTTTTTTTTTTTTTTTTTTCCACAAGCAGTGCAGGCACGTCCTGAGAAAGCCTTGTTGCTGTCGGGACGTTAAGCAATGTACAATCAATCAATCCCTCCCTGCCCCTCCCCATGCATGCAGCTATAAGCACTGTTAATAGTACCAGTGGCTGCATGCACAATGGGATTAAGTTGGTTTGAAAGCTCAGCACTGTGTTGCTGCTAGTTCCGGTGCCTTTCGTTGTTCACCACACTCTCCAAAACCCGGTGTGATGTGACTTTGTCAGCGTTCGTCCTTGTGGATACCATTTGAATATTTCATCTCATTTTCCTTTCAGAAGTGATTAATGTCTTTGAAAATAAAACTGTGATTTAGCATTTTAACATATTGAGCTTTAAAGTCAATATTCCCAAATTTGAGAGTTTTCTTTTGAACTTAACTCTGAAAGTTCAAGAGATAGATCAACCATGATAATTTATGGGTGTTGCTAGAATAGTTTGGCACCTAGAGACACCAATAAGTGTAGCATGTCAGGGCTAAATGGGTTAAGGATGAGTGTCCCAGAGAGACAGATATTTATTAGTGGTGCTGTTTCCAGATGGCAAAGTGACCGAATTCCCTGTGAAACCTGTCAGTGAGAACGATATTGTCGACACAAATGGTGCTGGTGATGCCTTTGTTGGAGGTGAGTCACTTCTTGTAAAGTATCTTGCAGTTTAACATTAATAGTTTATGGAAAACATCGAGTCTTAACCACCTTGAACATGCAGCTAACTACTGTTCACAGTACCGATGGCTGCATGCTGAAGGGGTTAAAGTGGAAATTCCCAAATTTGGAGTTGCCCTTTGAAGACCACTTTACAGCAGAAGAGATAGATCAACTATGAGGGTGAAGGGTTGTGCCAGAACTGCTTTGTGAGTGGAGGTGCCAAGCTAACCTGGCATTGCCATTGATCTAGCATGGTTGATCAATATCTTCTTGTAGGGGGTCATGACAGAAAGGCTCCCATGAGACTTTCTCAGTGTTGATTCTAGGATTTCAGAAAAGTGAGCCCAAAGGCTCCCTCTAATCAAAAAAGGGAGCCCCTCAATGTGTAAAAGGGAGGCCCTCAAATCGCGTTGCACTGCTTACTTTAAAACGACATATATACACACATTCATACATACAGTGGAGTCCGCTTAACACGAATTTCTGGGAACACGGAAAATCACTTCGTGTTAACCGTATTTCGTGTTACATATATGGCCTCAAAATTGATCACGGCCCTCAAGGAGAAAGTGTGTAAGACGTGTGCGTGAATGAGTACCAGGTTAAAAGTGCACGACATTATCGTACTTTCTATGCATACCTTCAGCTCGCTAGGAAAACACAAGGAAACGTGTACAGCTCGAGTATTTAGTGTAAATCCATCAGGTAAAATCCATACTAAGTTACAATCCTCAGGTAAAAGCAACACAGGCTGAAGTACAATCCCGCATCGGTAAAAGGGTTGTGTTGGTACACGAATGATACAACATGAATACAGTACAAAAATGCTAGCCAATGAGAAGACAGATTACAACAGCCGAAGGCTATTCAGCCAATCACAGACTAGAGTTCGCTTTGATCTGTCATGTGTACTTCCACAGCGCGAGACTTACTTACACCTGTCACCCCTACCCAGGTATAGGCCGTCGACGAGAGACCTCCAGCAACTCCTGTCCTGTGCTTCTCCTTCGATTCTACTCCAGGTGGTTCCCAGTCTCTTGATGTCTGCTTGGAGGTCTCGACGCCAGGAGTTTCTCGGCCTACCTCTTTTCCTCTTTCCCTGGGGGTTCCATGACAATGCCTGCCTAGTGATACTGGAAGCTGGCTTTCTCAGGCTGTGACCGATCCATCCCCATCTTCTTCGCCCAATTTCATTCTCTGCTGTTATCTGCTCTATTCCGTCCCAGAGTCTGACGTTGCCCACAGCGCGAGAGCGACACGTGAATTGGTTTTCTGTGAATGGAATCTGTGTTCGTGTTAAACAGGTGAATAATAGTGAAATTCCCTGGCTCGACTCAGGCCACACTGCACCAAGACGCTCGAGCAGGCTTTTACGCAGCAGCGGTGCGGCCGCGCTGGTCGTGCAAAAAAGCGTCCAGTTTCTTTTTTCTGCGATTCTTCGGCCGCGCTGTGTTTTTTTGCGATTTGGAGCATAATATTGCGAGAAAACGCGCTCTAGAATCAACACTGCTTTCTTTGGTTGTATGTGCAGTGAAAACAAAAGAAAGTAAGCATTGTAGTCGTCGGGGATCAGCATTTCAAGCGGTCCTATATTTGGATAATACTATTATGCACATGCACACACTCATACAGATTCAGTTATATGCAACACATAACAAAACAACATACCTGATGGCGCCCCATGCGCATGCATACATACCGACAGAGGACAGATGAAGACACTCCACGATACGCAGTCACAGATTACTCCACAGCCGTTTACTCACTCAATGTGCATCATGACTGTGATATATTACATCACTCAAAATGTCAAAGCCAGATATTATATTATATTGAGCAAGCATTTGTTTGATACAGTGCCGGTAACAGGCAGATGTGATAACGAGAGCTGAATCGAATGTCCGAGTCGTAAGATGAGGACATCTTGATTCGGGTCTAGTAATCACATCTGTCGGTTATCGGCACTGGCACTATATCAAGCAAAATGTTGCTCAGTATAATTTATGTACCCAGTCCAAAACAAAACTGTGCCTCACATCATTCATTTTGCGGCTGATTGCGGTGTTCAGACAAAAACCACGAATGGCAGACGACTGCATAACGCTGTCGGCTCGGCGCATAGATTTCGTTCGACTGTGAAGACATCGGTGCTTTGTATAACTGTGCGTGTTGCTGACAAAAATTCTACTTGTAAATAGATCACGTATAATTGCGGAAAATGCCAGCAGGTTTGTTTATTTAGTTCTTTTTTTTCAGGTTGTCGATATTGCCGGCCGACATCTCATCAATTTCACTAGTCACTGCAGCGACTGTTGTCTGTTTTCTGTTTGTGTTTAGGATATAAATTTTGAGCGGCGTCCGCATACACTAAGAAGCATTTCATTACTAGTACACACAAGGAGCTTGTTAATGTTGCAGTATGAAAATGTTTCCATTTTGAAAAATGAAAGTATCATCAAGATCGAGTCTTCTTGGCACGCAAGGGATTTTGGGAAGGAAGGAAAGAATATCAAGTTCATGAATATTGATTTGCTTGTTATACAATATATCAGTACACGTGTCAAAGAAGGACAAACTTTATGGAGTGGGTACTTACTTTGATATAATTGTAGTTATATGAAAATTCATGACTACATGTTCTTGAAGTTCAAAATAATGTAACAGGATTATGTGGATTTGTCTTTCAGTGCAGCACCAGTTATTCTCATCCATCTGTTGCAGGCTTTTTGGCACAGCTAATTCAAGGTAAACCTGTAGAGGAGTGTATAAGGTGTGGCATGTACATTGGCAATGAGATCATCAAACAGTCAGGCTGCACGCTGCCGCCTCAACCAAACTTTGTCTGACGTGTGTGAACTGTAGGTGTTGTGGGGGTAGGCGTAGGGTGGGATTATCTTGTAATCTCCAGTCATATTGCATGTAGCCAGTCATACTACCATTACACACTGTTCACATGCTGGATCCTTTTTCCAGATTATTCTTTCTGTGTAAAAGAGCATGTCATTCATTATGTGTGATAGAGCTGGGGTAGTTTTCCTTTTTGTCCAGTTAGACCCTTGTGCATGCATTCACCAGAACTGTAAGCAGTACCAGTAGCCACATGCACAAAGGGGTTGAGATGATTATTTTTGTAGGTTTGTCATGGTCAGGGGTGGATGAGAGAGATAAGTAGAAAGGGAATTGTACAACTTACTCCTAATTCACCCTAGCTCCAATGCAGCCACTAGACTCGTGGAGCTCTGGATGTTGGGGAGAAGGCTACATAAGTAAAACATTATCAACGTCACAATGGTAAATGATGTAACAAAAGGAATGACGTAACGAAAGGAAAAGGTCATTTTGGGATGGTGTTATTTTTATGAAAATCAGCTTTCTGTCATACATATGTATTCAATCAAATTCAGTCATTCATCATCATGTGCGAATAAAAGTGTAACAGTGAGATTGAACAAAGGTGAATTCTGCAATGTACGACATCTGTGTTGTCAGGTAAACATTTTGTGAGCGATGGAAGATCATACATATTTCCTGAAATCCATGTGAAAATTGGTGGCTGCACAGTCTGCCTGTGGTAGCCTTTCACCAGAGACATTTACATGTATTGTCTATCCAGAAATATAACAAGTATATCTTCCCTTCTGATTTTAACCCATTTAGTGCCAACGCCCTACAGCAGCAGATGGAAAAACCATGATAATTCAAGGGTAGTGCCAGATGAGCTTGGCGCCTGAAGGCGCCAAGCTCATCTGGCACTACCCTTGAATTATGGTCGAGCCATCTCCTGCAGCTGGCACACAGTTGTTAGGCAACACCTCCAAAATTGGGGAAATCCGGCTCTGGGATTAAACAAGTTAAAGAGTACACATATTAAATCTCAGGTTCAAGTGAGCCTGTGCAATTGAAGGGGCTCCTGAAAATGTATACCTGTGGCCGACGCAATACAATACAGGTGCAATACAATGCGATATGATACACGTCTAAATTTCAGATAGCTACAGTCATGTCAAGGTTGTGACTTTATGTGTTTTTCCTGAAATACAGTGAACGTGTATTAGTTTCATATTTACGTGGATTGTACATTTTACATTGTTTCAGTGGTGGTGTTATATGCTTTTATTTTGGGAGGGGGAGGTAGGGGCTCCATCTCGGTGATTCAGACAATATTTGATAGCAGCATTTCTAATCCATTAAAAGTGCCTTCTGCATTGATTAAATGTGCATTTTGTTTATGGGTACATTATCTTTGATTTATACTGATCCATGTACATTTGATCTCCGATCAACTGTAAAACTTCTGTAACTTGGTTTGTCCTTGATTATGTAACACACAGGTGCATAGCAATCTTTGATGTGCATGTGTACATTACAACAACAAAAAAATTAAAGCTTCATTTTAATATTTACTGTACATTACAGCTTGCAAATGTGAAAAAGTTATATTCTTGAATGGACGTACTGTGCAAATCCATGACTTTGGTGTCAGTATGTCAAAATTGAGTACCGGTAGAATATGCGATTCTGAAAACGCAGTGTCACCAATCAAACACATGTGAATGTGTTTAAGTTGTCTTTTTCATGTTGATACTTTCTGTGGGAACAATTGTATTAACCTCATTGTGCATGCAGACAATCGGTACTGTAATTGGTACCAGTGGCTACATGCACACAGGGTTAAAACATAATTTTTCTTTAACGCATATTACTTTTTAAACATTTGCCCCAGCTTCCGTATACAGTGAATTTGGCAATGGCTTCTTGTTTTTGTGTTCATGATAATGCACATAGTGTGCCACGATATGTTTATGCACAACGAAACATTTTTGGGGTTCTAAAGTAGTCGAGATATTAGCAAGAAAGCAATAACTGGCAAGCATATTCTTGTTGAATTTTACATTAATGTAAACTTAACCCCCTTGTGCATGCAGCCAAAAATTCTAATTATTCTGACAAGCAAAATAAATGACATTTTGGGAATCATTGGAAAGGCTGATTGCATTTATTTTGCTCGTCGTTACCACTAGTGCTGCAGGCAAAAGGGGGTTGATGCATTTGTTTGATCTCCATTGAATACACATTTACTGTTTTCATTTGAATGGGTTTTGCTAGACGTGTCACATTTGTAGCTGCTATTAGTAATATTTTGCTGAAGTGCATTTTCATCCAAGGTAACTTGATGCACAGAAATGCATGTACATACAACTGATACAGTATATGTATATGGTATGGGAGACGTAGAGCACTGTTTAGCCCCCTAGTACATGCAGCCACTGCTACTGTTTTCAGTACTTTTAGAATGCAGCACAAGGCTGTTAACTTACAAAGTGTTTTTGTGGGGTCTACCTTTTAGTATGTTTTTCTTCCATTTTTGTTTGCTACATGAGTTTTGTAAAGTGAGAGGGTGAAAGATATTACATGCAGTATGTAAGCAAAAAGCCCTCTGGCTGATATTAGTCACGTTTGACCCATGCACAGTTGTGCACAGGCCATACGTGGTTGACATTGGCCCCATATTTGCTCAATGGGTCAGTATGGTTGCCTCGAAGTGCAGTTATATTTGAATTTTATATTTGAACTGTATGCTGTACATTTTTTTTTTTTTAATTTTTGCACCTACTACAAGTAAACCAAGGAACATGTTCAAAGTTATCATGTTTCTGTCTTGGGCTATATGAAAAACTCAGAAATAAGTTCATTTCACTTGTAACAAAGTTTTTAAATCTCTAATTAATGCCATTGTGCATGCAGCCACTGGTACCGTTTTGGAGGTTGCATGGGCAAGGGGTGATTGGGTGTTGCATGTTCAGCTTTGAAACTTGTCATCTGTCTCAAGTGTACTAAAAATATTTTAATCATTAAATTATTTTAAAATTTGTTCAGTGTGGCCACACCGGATGATGGAAATGTAAACAGCTGATTTTTGCACAGCCTAGTCATGTAAATCCTAAAGAAAAATGTGTTTAAACTCCTTTGTGCATGCTGCCACTGGCATTGTTGACAGTTTTTGGGGGGATACTTTTTGTGTAGACAGAAATCGTGTGTGATGTGGCGAGTGAATCCAGTTTTTTTGTTGTTGTTGCCTAGGCTGTTTTTGTGGCAGCTGCATCAATTATACAATTACAGTACTGTTAACACTATTGTGCATAAAGCTATCAATACTGTTTATAGTGTCAAGGGCTGCATGTACAAGGGGGTTCATGAATGTATTGAAGAGGACTCAAATAGAAATAAATAGATCTTAACAGATATGCATGCATCTTTGCATTTGGTGAAAATAAACCACAACTTTGCAAGTCATTGCGTTTCTATTTCTGTTTACTTTTACTCCTTTATTGCATTCAAGAAGGTGCACTAATCTCTGTGTGGCATATAATCTGTGCACTGCAATCTATGCCCCCTTGTTCCCCCACCCAGGTCTGCCCTGGGGGACTTGGGTGGGGTTAACTACTTTTTAGTTCCCAGGGTTACCCAGGGGGGGGGGGGGGGGGAGGAGCTGGACATATATAGCAGATGTCCCTCCGCTGCGCTGCTTCCCATGCTGCAAAGAGTCCAGTAACCCTTGTGCAGCAACCTGTGCCCCCCCCCCCCCCCCCCCTCTTGGAGAGAGTCCAGTAACTCGTGTGCTGCAACCTGTATCCGCCCCTCCCCCCCTCCAACTCTGTACTAATATTCTGAAGTGTCTGATGTTCACATCGCCTAAATGGACATCGTCAAGCTCTTAATCTGTCAAAGCATTCTCTTCACCCGCAGTCCACCAAGGGCTGCCATATTATGGCACCTTCCATCGCACGCCACCTCGGTTGTTATTTTCTCTCGATTACAATACTGCTGCTATACTATTGCATTTTTAGTGCTGTTTTGGTGTGGGGTGAGTGTGTATAACGGCTGCAAATACTTTTGTCATGTAAGCCCCTTGGTTTTTATTCCCCCCCACCTGGATCTGCCCTGGGGGACTTGGGGTGGGGTTGACTACTTTTTAGTTCCAATGGTCATCCTGATCAGCCCCACTGGGTGGGTTTTCTCCTCTATTCTGGGGCATGTGTTTCACCTGTATTTTTCCTTTTTTAAACTCTCCCTAATGCAGTGCGCCTGTAGCACTTGATATTGGATGTGTGTTGCTAAATGGTCTTGGGTTTATTTAGCGTATTAGACCGGCTGGTGACATACATTCAATATTCTGTTTAGTTTTTTTTCACAAGCAGTGCAGGCATGTCCTGAGAAAGTCTTGTTGCTGTCGGGACGTTAAGCAATGTACAACTAACCATTGGTTTTTATTAATGAGCGTTTTTGTATCCGGTGGAGTAACCCTGTATTCCAATCTCTGAGTCTGCCAAAAGCATCTGCAAACCAACTGTAGATGGCCCTTGGCCCTGGCCGTTTTACTTTTGTATCCAGCATCAGTCTTACTATTCCATCTTCAGCACTACATGACTGGCTATGCCACAAATCACAAAAGATGTGTAATGCCTCGGCAGTAACTGAAACGTAATTTCACTTAAGAATGCAAAGCAGCCGACTTGCTTGCCATTTTGAATGTCTCTTGTATGAGTAGCCTCGGTTTGATCGATTAATCGGACATGGTGAAGGCCAAATTAAATTCGTCAGGTTCGTCGAAGTTCAAGAGCACATCGATGGCTTTGCCAAAATGATCGAAGTAGCTTCGCATTCGTCTCTGATGTGCCCTTTGGACACTAAGCGAGTAAAACCTTGGGATATTTAAAAACGGCATTAGA
Organism: Semisulcospira habei; assembly: GCA_036245525.1. NCBI lineage: Eukaryota > Metazoa > Mollusca > Gastropoda > Semisulcospiridae > Semisulcospira > Semisulcospira habei. The sequence goes on from BTPG01000008.1 coordinate 112,749,617, forward strand.
GTCCAGTAAAACGAGTAACCCATGCTGCTTAGCCTGTGCTGCCTGTTTGGGAGAGTCCAGTAACTTGTTCGCTGCAGCCTGCGCCCTCCAGTCCAAAACAGGTTCAACATTGGGACCATCGGAAGTGAGCGCTCCTTTCATGATAGCTCTGACACTGCAACAGAGGATGTATCGACCATTAAGGTTCAAGAATGGTGCTAGACAACTTGGTGCTTGTAACCCCAGGCTATTGTGGCACGCTTGCCGGTCAACTCGCCCATATGCCAACTCGCCCACGCGCCATCTCGCCCGAGGGTAGAGTCAACTCGCCAAAGTAAGCGATCGATAGGCCAAAGTAAGCGGTCAACTCGCCCTTGCGTAGAGTCAACTCGCCCAAGGTTCAAATCAACTCGCCCAAGATCGACTGCTTGCTTGTTGACCCTGATGGGTTTTCATACATCATGAGATACATCGCAAAGGACGGAACTGTGAAGTGGAAGTGCTCAGTGCTAAATAAGGTATATGGAACGTGCCCAGCTATTGTGGACCAAATTGGAAAAGACTTTTTTGCAGGATCACGACAACACAACCTTCACCCAAAAGCAGAGGGATTTACTTGGCCATGAAAATAATGACACAAGTAACACAAGTAAAGGCAAAGTGCTCGGCCTGCCCCAGACATTGTGGATGAAGTGTTGATGCAAGAGATTTCCAATCCAACCCGACCTCTGCAGTGCCTGCCCCGAGCGCGCTGGCATGGACAGAAAACCAAAAACGTCGGCGTAATAAACCACGCCACCTGACGGATTTAACATTCAAAGTACAAGAAGAGCACATCCCAGCTGATTTTTTCCATCAAGATGTAGAAGTCAGCGGTCGGCCCCATCTGCTTTTTGCAAGCAACAAACAGCTGGAACTTCTTGCCAAGGGAAAGACCTGGTTCATAGATGGACATTTCGTGTTGTGAAGGAACCATTCAAACAACTCTTTTGATCCATTGCTTCGTCAAGGCTGGGGAACAGATAAAGCAGGTGAAAAGCCGAGCGGGAGACCCAAGCCCGCCTCTTTGGGCTCTGGGGCGAGTACGATGGTGGACATATTTCCATCAGGAAGCTGCTGAAGCTGTCAGCGCATTACCTGCTGATTTATACTGGTAGTACGCCAAGTGAAGAGGAATAAATTTGTGCTGGACAGGGAGGGATAAATCGGTGACTTACATAGACATTTCTTTCCATGTGTCTCAGTTTCCCACCCATTGATTAGCACTTAGTGTTACCAGTGATCAGGAACCAGGAGAACCAGATTTCTTGTCGGGCGAGGCAAATTTATGTGTATTGGAGCCCAAATGGCAGGGACAAAATAGTTTGGGCTGTCAAGTGAGCTCCGAGATTTAACTTGGATGGTAGTTCGAGTGGCTACTGGTTTTCTTATTAAAGGCTGCTTTATCATGAGTTACTTGTTTAGACTTTGTTCAGTTAATCACGTCCTAATGTATTCCGCTCTCTCTCTCTCTCTCTCTTGCACACACATTGACACTGACAAACTAAGAAAACGTAACGTGACCAAAGGTGTTCATCGATTTAGTACATTAACAGAGTGTATTTGCGTTGTATGAGTAGTGGGTTTCATGGGAAATTGATTCAGTGCAGACAGAACGTGCCAGCTTTTAACAAGGGAAACAATAAGCCATGCCAGCTACACAGGGGAGACAAACAAATCCGCTACTTCTCAGATACGTATTGGACATCACACTCTGTCAGTCATCACTCATGGAAGTCATTGTGATATCAGTCTATATGACTTGTTGCTATAAATAGATTAAACACTGGATGGTCGGCAAACCATTTCAAGTAAACTTAACTGTCCTAACGATACAAGGATCAGAAACTGATCAACAGGCTGAAAAACACACACTGACACACACAAACACACTGTCACACACACAGTAGCATACACAGCGTATAGACAGTTCAAACACACATATCAGTGTACTGTATAAACCTCCCACAAATATCCCTGGATACATACAGACATGTGAGGGTCCATAGATTAGACTAAAATGCTTGGGCGAGTTGGCCGCTATTATAGGCGAGATCATCGACACCTTGGGCGAGTTGGCATATGGGCGAGGTGCCGACCGTCACCCTGTCAATGGCACCACCCTTGAACTTTCATGACCTGGTGACGGTTGCGTAAGCGACTTTAAATCCTGCACAATCCACTAAGCAAGGTGCTCCGCTACAGCGGAGCACCTTGCTTTAGTGGCTTGTGCAGTAGAGGTGCACATTCATAGCCGCATGGGTTGTGCAGGCCGTCCGGGCAGTTGCATGAGGCTATCAGTAGGGCTCGGGACTCGGTGAACTGGCTCAGTGACGTCCGGCTAGTCGTGGCGGCCATCTTGAGAGGATACGCGACTCATGCGCTCATCGGGAAAGTCAAAAGTCACTACAAAGCACGTCATGCCATCACCGTTGGAAACCGGGGCGCTAACCAGAACTCTGTTTTTGTTTCAGTCAGTGTCAAAAGAGCCTCGGGAAGAAACGTGAAGAAAAACGCGTTGAAAAATGACACTACTTCGCTACTAGTCTATCGCCAGGCCCGCGTAGTGTCCTCTCAAGATCAGTGGCGGCCGTGCCGAGCCGACGCTCGGCCTAGGCAACGCGGCCGGGACTTACTGACTCGAGCCCTACAGGGCGGCTCGGCGGCGGTATACACGGGAAGTCAGTAGTCTTGCCATCACCGTAGCCTAACCGCCAGAATCCGTTTTTGTTTGTTTCCAAAGAGGAAGAAACATGAAGAAAAAAGTGTTGAAACAATACTTCGCTGATGAAGGCTGGCGTAGCCTCTCAAGATGGCGTATCTTCTCTGAGATAGCGGCGCCGCGGCGGCTGCGGCCGACGTTCCTAGGTAACGCGGGGAACTTCCGGCGCCGAGCCCTATGCCGTTGACAAGCAACTGAGGACCTAGACTGACACGCAGGAAATGGCTCCACATCTGTGAAGTTCGACCGTGGGGCTCCACGCGTTTATTTTAAAAGAACAGTGACACTACTTCCTGAACTGATAAATTGACCTGAAAATCGGCTATGTACTTACTTACTTACTTACGCCTGTCACCCCTACCCGGGTATAGGCCGTCGACGAGAGACCTCCAGCAACTCCTGTCCTGTGCTTCTCCTTCGATTCTACTCCAGGTGGTTCCCAGTCTCTTGATGTCAGCTTGGAGGCCTCGACGCCAGGAGTTTCTCGGCCTACCTCTTTTCCTCTTTCCCTGGGGGTTCCATGACAATGCCTGCCTAGTGATACTGGAAGCTGGCTTTTTCAGGCTGTGACCGATCCATCCCCATCTTCTTCGCCCAATTTCATTCTCTGCTGTTATCTGCTCTGTTCTGTCCCAGAGTCTGATGTTGCTGATCTTCTCTGGCCAGTGGATTTTCAAAATTCTTCTAAGGCAACTGTTCATGAAGGTCTGTACTCTGTCTGTACCTCGCGCTGGGACCATATGGCGTTGAGGCGCGTCCCCTGGGTGGTGGATAGGGGGTCCCTCGTGAGAGGGGTGCACCGAATGAAATAAGGTGCCGTGAACCAACATGGTCTAAGGGAAGGTGACCCCGACAGAAAACCCCTGGTCCTCCTAGTAAGGGGGTTGGGCGTGGGGGTAGCTTCCCCACCCTGCAAAAAAGGAAATAGCTACAAAAACGCCGACGAAAAGACTAACAGTAATTCCTTTCCTGGAGGAGGAAGGTTCTTCTACTAGAAGACTTATGACGTCCTGTGGTGAAAGCCGGAAGTCTTCGGAAGCCACAGGACCGAGCCGCCTCTCTCTATCCAGGGACACAACCATGGGCACATGGAACGTCAAGACCATGTACCAGAGCGGCAAGGCCGCCCAGATAGCAGCTGAAATGCAAAAGTACAACCTTTCCCTGCTAGGTATCGGTGAAGCCAGATGGACGCAGTCTGGCCAGAAAAGGCTGTTAAGTGGGGAGATGATTCTGTATTCAGGTCATGAAGAGGAGAATGCCCCCCATACAGAAGGAGTAGCATTCATGCTGTCACCAGTGGCACAGAGAGCGCTGATGGGCTGGGAACCTCTTGGGCCAAGAATTATCACAGCAGCCTTTAGAACCAAGAAAAAGCTCAAGCTGAACGTCATCCAGTGTTATGCGCCCACCAATGACAGTGACGAGGAAGAGAAACAAGAGTTCTACGACCGACTCCAGAGTGCCGTGGACAAATGTGCGGAGCGAGACATCACCATCGTCATGGGCGATTTTAATGCCAAAATAGGGGAGGACAACACCGGATACGAAGAGGTGATGGGGAGACAGGGACTAGACTCGGAGATGAGTGAAAACGGGGAGAGGTTTGTAGACTTTTGTGCTCTAAACCGACTTGTCATTGGAGGCAGCATCTTCCCACACAGAAGAATACACAAAGCAACTTGGGTCTCACCTGACCATACAACAGAGAACCAAATAGACCATATCTGCATTAGCAAGAAATTTAGAAGATCCCTTCAAGATGTTCGAGTGAGGAGGGGAGCAGATGTCGCCTCAGACCACTATCTGCTTACCTTAAGAATGAAGCTCAAGCTAAAGAAAAGCCGCACAGAGACAACAAGAAGACAGCGCTATAATGTACGCCTCCTGAGAGAAACTGGAGTTAGAGAAGAGTTCAAACTGGTGCTGTCCAACCGGTTTCAAACGCTACAGGAGCTAGTAAATGAAGAGGAGGCGGTCACCACAGAGCAGCAGTGGAAGGCAGTTAGAGAGGCGCTGAACTCAACCTGCAAAGACACTGTAGGGTTCAGGAAACACCACCACAATGACTGGCTGTCGGCACAGACCTTGAAGAAGATAGAAGCGAGGAAGCAGAAGAAAGCAGCGGTCAACAACAGTAGCACGAGAGCAGCCAAAGTAAGGGCACAGGAGGAATACTCGGAAGCCAACCGCGAGGTGAAGAGGAGTATCAGGGCAGACAAGAGGGCCTACACAGACAGCCTGGCAGCAGAGGCAGAAAAGGCAGCAGGCAGCGGCAACATGAAACAGCTCTACGACATTACCAGAAGATTGTCGGGTAAGTATGGCCATACAGAAAGACCAGTAAAAGACAAAGAAGGCAAGCCTATTGCAGACAGAGCAGACCAACTCGACAGATGGGCCGAGTATTTTGAAGAGTTACTGAACAGACCTAGCCCACCCGACCCCCCCCCCCGACATCCAGCCGGCAGAGACCTACCTACCCATCAGCTGTGACAGACCCAGCCGGGAAGAGATCAGAAAAGCAGTGGCATTTTTGAAGAATGGCAAAGCAGCAGGGCCAGATGGCATCCCAGCGGAGTCTCTGAAAGCAGACCTAGAGACAACAGTGGAGATGCTCTACCCACTGTTTGGAAAGATCTGGGAAGAGGAGGTGATGCCAGCTGACTGGAAGGAGGGGTACCTAATCAAGCTTCCCAAGAAAGGCGACCTCAGCAAGTGTTCCAACTACAGAGGAATCACCTTGCTGTCGGTACCAGGAAAGGTCTTCAACAGGATCATCCTAGAGAGAATGAAGAGCTCCGTTGACCCCCAGCTGAGAGACCAGCAAGCAGGATTCAGGAAGAACCGATCATGTACAGACCAGATCGCCACTCTCCGCATCATCGTGGAACAGTCTCTGGAGTGGAGCTCCCCGCTGTACGTCAACTTTGTGGATTATAAGAAAGCATTTGACAGCGTGGACCGAGAGACTCTGTGGAAACTCCTACGACACTACGGTGTACCCACAAAGCTCGTCCGCCTGATCAAGAGCAGCTACGATGGCATGACATGTCGCGTGATCCACGAAGGGCAGTTCACCAGAGAGCTCCAGGTCAGAACTGGTGTCAGGCAGGGGTGTCTGCTGTCTCCGTTCCTCTTCCTACTGGCCATAGACTGGGTCATGAAGATGACCACAGAGCACAGACGAAGTGGAATACAGTGGACACTGTGGACACAGCTTGACGACCTCGATTTTGCAGACGACTTGGCATTACTGTCCCACACTCATCAACAAATGCAGGACAAGACCACGAGGCTTGCTGACATCTCGTCCCAAGTGGGCCTCACCATTCACAAACAGAAAACAAAGACAACTTAATGAGGCTGAACACAACCAGGGAAGAACCAATCTTGCTTGCTGGCACCCCGTTGGAGGAGGTGGAGTCCTTCACCTATCTCGGGAGCATCATAGACAAAAAAGGCGGCACTGATGCAGATGTCAGAGCACGAATCGGTAAAGCCAGAGCAGCCTTTCTCCAGTTAAAAAAAGTGTGGAGTTCCAGAGAGCTGTCACAACACACCAAAGTCCGGATTTTCAACTCCAATGTAAAAACAGTTCTCCTATATGGGGCAGAGACTTGGAGATTGACAAAAACCGGCTATGTACACTCAACCAATATTGCAGCTGATAGTGTCTTGCTGAACTGGTCAAATTGTTAAACTTGTTGCATACTCGTTCTCTGTGAAGACCATACAGGTGTAGGCCTGCTTTAGTGATTAACACATTTCTGAATTTCCCTCCGAGCGGCACCGAACAGCTACCTGTGGAATGCCGGACTCGCGCGTTTTGTGAATTTTGTCTCATGAGTGCCATCACTGACACGCCATATGGCCGGCCCACCCACCGACCACTGACGGACTTTCGTCCGCAAGCGGCACAGACGCTCGTGAGCCCATGCGGCATAAACAACTCATAGGACTGATTTCTGCAGCTTGCCGCCGAGCATCAGCCTCAGTACATGTAACAGTGTTCCTTCGGACGGTATGAAGTCTTGGTATTTTTTACTGAAAAATTTATTTATTTATTTATTTATTTATTTTTTAATTTATTATACTGGACCATTCAGCTCCCACAATTTCACATGGCGTGTCACTGCGAGACCTTTCTGGCCTTTGGCAATTTCAGCTGCAGTGAAGACGTAGGTTTTCAAGACTGAACCCTTCCGGCGCATGGAGGTTAGTGTTCGTGATAATCCGGCTTACATATACGGTCTGTTAAACAAGAACCTTGCACTGATGGATCATTTCTCATTAGCATACACGATTACGCCTCAGTTCCTTGTACGGAGGAAGTGACGAGATTGCCGTCGGAAGATATGACTGTCTACACGACAAATACCGCCGCACTGAGGGGATCATCCACTGACTCGGCGTCGTAACTGAATCCAGCTAGCTGCCAGAGGTCATAGATTTTCAGGAACCGCGGGGACTCACGATAATGTGTGCTTCTTGCCTGAACTTTTGTGCATCCATGCTCATCAAGCCGACGGGGTATTTCTCAGTGTTTGAAATTCCGATGCTAGAACCCCACCTGTCTGTCCGCCGTCCCGCCACCTGGCCCTCAGCCAACCAACCGGTGGTGGCGTCTTGCCTGACCTGACCCTGAGGTCAACACGCGGAGGGAAAGCATGAATGGCCGAACTAAACCGGTAGACTCAACCCGTGATTAACCCATTTCACCCTGATAATGCACTACAGCGCCGGCAGGATCCAGATCAGTGGATCGACAATGATAATTTAGAGGTAGTGCCAGATTAGCTTGGCGCACCCCGGCGCCAAGTTAATCTGGCACTACCCCTGAATTATCAGTCGATCTCATCTCCTGAAAATGGTACATAGTCAGTGATAGCGACCGTGCACCTCCAAATGATTTGCGGAAATGCGGCCATGGCCGGGTTAAATGGGTTAACAACCTCCGTCTCAGGATATAAACTGACTCAGTGATATGCACGGGTCAGCAAGAGAAAGCCGGAGTCGCTGATGAGCCCCGCCTAAGGCTGCAGGGGCTCAGGAGAATCTTTCTATCTTAAAGGAAACGAAGAGGGACCGTCTGTCACTGCCGGATGGTGCGACAACAAAGAAAAATAGTGACCCGTTGGTAGAAAAGCGGCGACTGAAAACAAAACAATTACAATCGCCGGCGGAGCTCTTCACTGTCCTAGGTTTTTGAGTCAGTCCTGTAGTTTAGCCTCGGAGTCCCTTTCCGACGGCTTTGCAAGCGAGTTCACTATGCCGACAGTGATCACTTCACCTGGCAAGTAGACTGAGACTCTCGACTGACTTTGTGACAAAGTGTAGTGGTAGTAACGTTCGGCCGTCACTGAGTGCGGCTGGAGATGTGTCGTCCGTCTGTCACAGTGAGTGGTGCTATAGGGCTTTATCAAATTAATTCAGTCATTGCTCCGTTATACGTTTTACTGGCGACGGTGACAAGTTGATACCGCCAACGAGTTTGATACCGCTACTGCGCTAGATTGGAGGCATCGCAGGAACTGAACAGTCAATCACGGGTACCGGCGCACTGGCCCAGGGTGAGTACATAGTCACGTTTTGAGTGCGGTCAGCAGTTATACGCGGCCGGACCTGTCACTCAGTGTCTCTCACTTTCTAAACTGGACGTCAAAACAGTATCGACAATGAAGGGGTGCATTCAGGCGATTAGAACTGCTGGTATACCTTGAGTCAGTTGAGTAGTGCCGTCATCTGATATCAGTCAGTCATGACTGACTGACCTTCCCAATGCTTAAAAGAACATCGGGCCGACGTCTGCCGCCGTTGTTCCGCACTCTGTGCGCGGGCCCGCAACAGCGACCGACATCGGCCCGATGGCCGCGGCCTTTGCGTACTGGGTTACACTGTGACACACCGGCGGCGACTGATTGGCGGCGTCAGTTACCGAGTTCTCTCTACTCAACGCCGCACGTGCGGCCGGACAAGACCAGACTGACGTTCAGTTCCCAGCGCATCCGACGGCACCAGCCAGAGACATACATAAACAGTTTATACACATACATGCGTATGTCTCTGCTCCAGCAAACCATCGGCCGAAATACCTCTACTTTTAATGCACAGCAACTGAAAATCGGCAATCCGATATTATTATTTTGACTTCTCCGTCAGTTCACCACTTTGAATGACCCCCTCCCCCCCCCCTCCCCCGCCCCACCCGGGTCTGCCCTGGGGGACTTGGGTGGGGTTAGGTATTTTTTAGTTCCCAGGGTCACCCTGGTCAGCCCCACAGGGTGGGTTTTTCTCTCTATTCTGGGGCATGTGTTTCTGTCTACCCTTTGTCCATTCACCTGTATTTGCCTTTTTAAAACTCTCCCTACTGTCTGCACTGCCTGTAGCTCTTGATATTGGATGTGTGTTGCTAAATGGTCTTAGCTTTATTTAGGCCCCATGTTGTAGGTTTATTTAACGTATTTGACCGGCTGGCGACATACATTCAATTTTCTGTTTATTTTTTTTTTCACAAGCAGTGCAGGCACGTCCTGAGAAAGCCTTGTTGCTGTCGGGACGTTAAGCAATGTACAATCATGTACAATCAACCCCCCCCCTCCCCCGGCCTCAACGACCACTCCTTTCCCCCTCACCACCGGCCACCTCTGACTGGGCCCGGGTGACGTGTTAAAGGACAGATGACGATCAGACCGATCGCCGGGCAGGCGATGTATCCAGTGATGTGAAATAAATCAATTACACAGAAGGCAAACACCGAATAAAAAGACTGCTCTGCTGCCGTCGTACAATAAAGCTGAAGTGTTCCCCGCCGGCGAGGCTGAGTCATCCCGCTCTCAAGGGTCTGAGCTAGTATGATATATTGAATTAACAGAGTGACGTGAGACCCTTTAGTCGAGGTCAGTATAAGCAATTGTATCCGTCAGCTACTCATGACCAGCCTCAGTGACCGTAGATGCGGGTTATATTCAGGATTATCAAATACCATATGTATTTATATACGCTCTTCAGGATCATCAGTGCCAGACCCGGCCTATCAGTAGCTGGAACAGAGCCGGGTGTGGCTTTGCCGGCGGTGGCACCGTTCCTTGTACTTTCAGGCATTGAAATGTGCTAACGATGTCACGAAATCGCGCGCACTCCCCACACTTCCATCCTCGCAGTACCACATTGTGGTAATTGTTTGAACCAAAGCGGCTGAAAGAAAAAGTGTAGAAAAGGGGCGGGGGGGGGGGGGGGGATGGGGGGCGGCGAAGAGAAAGAATGATATTAAAACCCCAAATTTTGCCCGCAAAACTGTTGTGGTGACTAAACGGTGCGATACACGCTATTGATCAGTGACGCTGACCGGCCTTGACGCTGGACAGCGACTGACGTACACTTGACAAGATCTAGCGGTGAGGTGGCTTTACACTAAAGGTCACTCGAGACTACACTCTCCCCACGCGCGTCACAATGACGTAGCCAATGTCAGAGTAGACTGAGTCGTTTTGTGAACCCATTGCATCCAGTCAGTGCGGCAAAATAGCTGAGCGGGCAAACTCTCGTAATCAGTATGAGGTCGAGGCATACTCGTCTGACATTCATGAGCCCTTGTCAGTAGGCTCGTGCCGAGAATAAGCATGTCCGTCAGTTCCGCCTTTGGCTGATCTCTGCAAGCAGTTAGAGGTATAGAATGCCATAAGCGAGCTCGGTCTTGTTTACTAACACCGGTGGGAAGGAGCGGCCGTCGGCGGAAGTTATCCCCAACTAGCACGTTCAGAGCAGCCGACGGCATTAAAGAAGCTCTGATGAGGACTATCCGGCAACAACACCGTTGGCCTGTCAAAAATGGCAACTGAGACCGCAAAAATCCATGCCAAATGTTGCCGTTTTACAGAATCGGACCTTACGCCTGTGTCCCTCAGTTAGAGGCGGTTTTAAGAGATTCAAGTTCAGCTTACCACTGCGGCCGAACTTATCACACACTGAGTGGCCGTCTTACTGCAAGCGGCCGTAGTAAACGTACCAGATCATCCAGGCTAGTCTTTACGGGCAGACCATCTCTCTCTCTCCCCCCCCCCACCTCCCTACCCCCCCCCCCTCGGCGCGGCTCTCCCAGTACGCACAAGGTCCTCTGGCCGTAGCCGGTCGGCCCACCAGATGCGGCCTATGATCGGTCCTATGATCGGTCCCAGGACGAGTGCACACGGTTTGACCTGCGCCGGCTCTGGCACTAATCGATTAACTCATTCAGCCCGACGCACGTATTTCCCATATTTTGGAGGCGTCATCTACTGAACGACTGACTATGCGGCACCTGTTGCAGGAGGTGGATCGACCATGATAATTCACTGACTGTAGTGCCGAATGCGTGAAACTGTCCGGGAATAAACTGTTCGGTGTACTTATGACATTGCACGGTCAGCGTCCGCAATGGCACCTGCCCTTTTTGTCTCTTGAAAAGTTCGGCGGAAAGGTCTTTGTTTTTTGTTTGTTTGTTTTTTGTTTGTTTGCGTTTTAATTAAAAAAGGAAAGGCCCGGGAGGGGGGGGGGGGGGGCAGTGCCATCACGGATTCACGAAGCCGGATAGTATATTTTGCGATTCACGAATGCAAAAAACAAACAAATCCGGCCACACACACACAACTCAAATAACAAAAACAACAAGCAGCATTCTCGTTTCAAGATGGAAAGAAGCATTAAAACAAGAAACCGCCGGTACCACTTTAATTCATAACTTGACCTCCTTCACAACTGACAAATTGCAGTAATCCGAAAAATGAACAAAACGGCAAAAACGACATTCACGCTTCATGTCACGATTAAGACTACTGACATACACCGACTTGTGAGAGTGACCGCGGCACAACTGCGCCTGAACTGACGGTGATCGGTGTTCAGGTCATACACCACACGGCCGGGCCACAAATGATATAGCTGTCATGGTCTTTCACTCGGCCATCCATTATCAGAGGCTTACCCGGGCCCATATCATCATACTGAGTCTGAAAGCTTCAAATTCAGTTGTCGGTACGGCACTGTCATATATGCAACGGCTAAATTATAGTACTTAGAGATAAGGATCATATAGACCAATGGCTTTACTTCAAGGGTGGTGCCAAAATAGCTTGGCGCCTGCTATTCTGGCACTACCCTTGAACTATTTTAGTCCAACTTATTTCACACACTGGTGTATTCGGAATGATAAGGCTTAATTGGACTGATCAGTGCTAAACCCCTGATAAAGACCAACCATGCAGTTATAAACTGACATGCCGCCGCGGCATGCCCCACCGAAAACTGATCTTCCTGAATAAGCAAATTATCGACATAATATATACAACCGGGGAAGCTCGAACTGAGACAAACCGCGAAGGAAAAAAAAAAAAAAAAAAGAGCTGTCACCTCATCTTCTAGAATTCTACAGTGTGTCTTCTCTGTAGCAGAACTCACTGTAGACTCATGACCGTCTTCTCATCGCTGTTGAAAGCGTATCGTGACTTCTCTATGTTTTTTTGTTTTTTTATCAAGTGGGGCGTACGGTGTTGGTAAACACATGTTACACACTGTGTGTAAAAATCAAGCATGTGTCACTCGTACGTCACTCACTTCGATTTCGCTTTACCGACGAAAAGCACTGCTTATCATCATCAGCCAATCAAATCACGGTTTCTTTCGGATAGGGACAAGATGTGTTTCAGCAAGCAGAGGTGGTGAGAATATGGGTCAGGTGATGATAGATTATCGTCAGGCGTATTTTCTGTGGCAAATTCCCCTTGTTTATGATGATAGTCATCTCACATTTGCATATTCATGTATTATTAAATTATTTTGAATTAAAATAACAACGTTAACTTGAGAAATTTGCTTGGGATGACACTCTGGTTCATCTCTACTGCTTCCAAATTCTCCCAACCAATCGGTACTACGACTGTGTTGTGGTCGGCAGCCATATTTGAAAAGGACGGCTTCATCTTGTTTTGCTAAGTTGCAATGCGCTGATTTTCTCCAATTTTTCCTGTATGACTGTGGCGTTGTATCAGCACCAGAAGATATGCCTTAGGTAGATAAAATCTATGCGATCCAATCTGTATTACTTTCGGATTTTATGTTCAGGTGAGTGCCGTGCAAATTAAAACATTTCTTGTCGTTTTCTTGCAGACATTTTTCTCCTCCATGATCATGGTGCGAACAAGATGGTACGTCAGAAAATTTTTAGTTTTCTCTACCCTTTGCGCAGTTTGTGGTTATAACCTCTCTGATGTTGGTGTGGATGTATGCGAAAACATTGATTAAAGTTTTAGTGTATTTTTCGTTCTCTAGGACCGGTGAAAAGGAAATGTAAAAATGTAGAGACAGGTCCGCCATTTTGATTTGGAAAAACTACTCGTCTTCGCTATGAATCGTGACGCTTTCCTGTCTTTATCGCCCGAGACATTCTTTAATCTAAACGCGCCTTTTTTGTGACATTTGTTTGAGTGTTTTAGGAGTTTAATATTTAATTATTACGCTTTTGTTGATTCTCACCCCCTCCCCCTAGGTGAAGCGTTGGTATTACTAGTACTACCCGTAGTACTGGCGTTTTCTGTGGACATTTTCTTTGTGCTATTTTGGCGTGCACGCGGTACATTTTGAATGTTGAGTTAGTGCACACAATGAAATGAAACTTTTGCTGAAGCAATGTACAGTGTATTAGCGAGATACAATTGCAATTTTGTCAATTTTATACTCTTTGTTTCCCCAGACATGTCGCACTTGCAGCTCTGTAACTGTGTAACTGTAAGTAATGCTTGTTTTTTTCCCCCCAGATGTTATCCTGGGAACTTGGGCTCTGATTACCAGTTTACAATGTTGGACCATAAAGAAAGCGTTGTGGACACGCCAAGCTAAAAGATGGGAATAATGTAACATTTCTGGGGTTACGTTCTGTACATTTGTTAGTCAGTGGCCTTTATTGTGGGCAGTGACATTTGGGTTGGCGACATGAAGACATGCAGGTAGTATTACAGTTATGGCATACATACCAGTTACATTTTAATGCCACTGCATGTGATGCAGGTACTTAAGTTGTATTGTTAAAGCCATTACCAAATTTCCACTGTGTTATGACCTTGGGCATCAGTTGGCTATGTCTGTTGTAAGACAGAGTTTCTGCCAGAAACAATAATGGTGAAAGAGGGAGAGAACGGTCAGGGCCAGGCAAATGCCACATACACTGTCTGGATACTAGAGGCTATTTCAAAGATCAAACATCAGAAACAGAGACCAAATGAGGACCGTATTTGTAATATCGTCCAAGCCAGCCATAAGGTTACACATGAGACGGTACTTGAGCAGCTGAAACAAGCTGTGAAGGATGGCAGCATTCTCAAGGTTACGAACAAAGGCCTGGTGTCTTATAAAGACCCCAAAACGACATGTCAGCTCCAGACCAGGGCTCTTGAAGTTACACCACGCACTGACCTCACTAAAGTGCTGGTCAGGACAGTCAGGGAACTTGGAGAACCTGGGGGTTCTACCCTGGCCAGCATTGAAAACTACATCAGCAGAAGCTACAAACTGCGCCTTCGGGAGGGTGCCAGCGTGAGCCAGCTTCTGAAACTGCAGGTGAAGCGAGCTGTACGCACCGGTCAGCTGCGGCAGGAGGGGTCTTACCTGAAGCTGGGCCGGGCAGTGAAAGAAGCGAACAGCAGTGTTGGAAATGGGCCGCAGGATGCAGTGCGGGCAGAAGACCTTGACTCTAATGACATCATCCTGCCTTTTGAAAGACACAGGGTATGATGCCAGTTCATAATTTGCTTTTGACTCTAGAGAGGTTAAGGATGAAGGAAGTTGTAAGGTTTATTCATTCAGCTCTGACCCCTCATCTCCCCACCCTTGCAACCCCCCCCCCCCTCCCGCCCATCCCCACCCCTCAAAATCCCCAAAGTTCCTGTTTGTTGTTTGTTATGGAATTTTTGTTGTTGTTAAGTGACAACTATATTGTATGATACTGTCTGAAACAATTAGACCCTATTATTATTATTAGAATTTGCACTTGCAGAAATACCTCTGGTTTCGCCTAGAAATTTAAGAAACAACCTTATGCCATGATATTATGATAATCCTCCCTAGAGGAAGGAGGTGGGGTGGGAGAGAATGGCTATTATAACGGATAGTCATGATACATGTGCATTAATTTGATCCTTACCTTTTTGCTACCTGCATACGTTATACAAATGTTTTAACATGCTTTTGGAAAATTTAATTTGGGCAGATACAAATGACAGTAATACAGCAGACACTTGTTACTTGTTATGCAGACAAGTTGTCGGGAGTGAAATTGATCCAGAGATTGGCTGTTTCAGTGTTACATAGCTCGGGCATGTTTAACACACTTGCCATGGAAAGAAGACCTTCATGCAGTTGTTGGCTGACATTATGATACATGTAGCATTGATTAGGTGACGACAATTTAGCTGAGTTGTGCAAACACAGCCCTCAGGGAGGATGCAGGCACCAGCTAAGGGCATTTATCCTTTAACAGATTTTGTTGTAATGTAAGTAGGCAGTAAATTGTGTTAGAATTTATCATTTTATGCTTTGAAAAAATCAGTAGTTCAAACTTCATAAGATTCACTTCAGTGATAATGTCGTGAGTTCCTCCAAACTAGACCGCTCTTTAGCTTGAGAGGTGAAAGTGCAGTGGGCTGTAGGCAAGACGGCGCGCCATTTCTATGGACGATCTGCTATATGAGAGCAGAAAAACTTTGTAGAAACATTATTTAGGTGAAATCGCCATATATATATATATATATATATATATATATATATATATATATATATATATATATATATATATATATATATATATATATATATATATATATTTATATATACACAGCGTTTACATGACTAAAATACATCTACTGTTGGTATGACAAAGTTGAATAATTATACTAGCTATTGAAACAAACGATAGGACATTTTGTGACTGGCTTCGTTGCCAGATGCAGTTTTAATGCATGTTGAGTGATCGTTTTTCTCAGCATTTATTTTTACAGATATCAAGAAAAAAGTTGAATTGTAATACTAATAGCTGTATGACCACGAAGCAATCTTCACAGATTCTTTGTCAATCTGTAATTCTGAGCTTAACTTTTGCCGGATATTATGTGAGATTCATAGCAAAACATTGTCAGCTAAGCGTAACAGCTAGCCCAGTTGCCCACATATTGTGGCTCACAGAGTCTTGCCTCGAAGCAAAGTCATGTAATTAGCGAGCGTTCTCTTACTACTGGGGAACTTGCAAGCAGACTATTGTATTGATAATACTTTTGTACTGGAGTGTTTGCTGTGAATTTGTAAGACCAAGGAAAAGTTAGTGACGGGTAACAATTCTGCAACAAATAAGGCAGGGATGGTGTGTGGGGGCAGTCTGTTTTGCTTGAACCATCTTGACATGTTCTTGATTGTAACATAACGTTACAATGTAAACAGAGAGGCTGCACCTGTGAGATGACAGGTAGTTCTGTCTTAAAAAATTGAATTTAGTAATAGTATGGTGAAAATCCAGTTTAAAACTAAAAGCAGGATCAGTTGGGTTATGGGGCACATTTTTTTCTTGGCTAAAGAGGTGATTCTGTCACATTTGCATCATTGAGAACTGTATTGTGAAGAAACAAATGCAATCAGATTTCAAAGCATTTCATTTTGATGACCTTGTTACGGGACTAATTTATTCAGGATAGTATTATAGAATTATATTTATGAGCTGGTTTTACCCTTTTTTGTGCATGATGCTGTCACTGCTAGTGCTACTGTAAACCGTGCTACTGCCAATGACTGCGTGAATATGTTGTTGGTAGAAATATACTCAGTCTGTTTAGTTTTCATTTGTAACTATGAAACTTACATAAATGCCTTTAGCATCTTATCACATACATACAAACAGTTAAAACAAAGGTGTAAATTTAGTCCCTTGTCTCTACGTTGTAGTTAGAAATTATGCCACAAAGTTTATATGGAATGCACCACATCCCTTTTATGGTGCAATTTCTACCGATGACATGATTATGGTACTGCAATGCTGATAGTCACATTTGTAATACTAATACTGTAATAGGGGTAGAAATTGCACCATACGATTTCATAAACTACACCGTATTGATTGTGTAGTCACTTTTAGTAAAGGCTCCTTAAACTCTGAAAATTTCTCTGCATCACATTCACGTTGCCATGTCTGTGTGTCGGACTCTGCGATGCAGACCTTGAGGAAAATCTTAAATGAATCGGTGCATTTAATAGGCGCTTTATCCCAATTGAAAATTGGCTCAAAGCGCTGCCGCGAACTGAACCCAACAAGCACGTTCACGTGAATCACGTGCATTCACTTGCACACTGTACATAAACACAGAACATTTACATGGTGCTAAGGGCAAGCTCAAGCGAGCTACTGAAGTTTTGGAAATTCAGATCATTTCTATTTGCAATTTGATTAAGTGGGCTGAAATTGATACCAAAGTCGGGGAGGAAGAGCTGGAGTACCCAGAGAAAGAACCCCTGATGCCCGAACTAATGGTGGCACTAGAGGAGAAAAGTCAGATGCTGGAACTGGGTATCAAACCTCGCACCCCTATCATTGGTAGCAGGCGCTTTTACCGCTGTGCCATGGACCGCATCTTGCACATGCACACACACTCAAACTAGTCGAAGAGAATTCACTGGCACATTGGTTTTAATTTTTTTTTTGTTTTCAGAAAATTGCACCACCTGTCCCAATCTGCAGCTTCTGCTTGGGTCCTGCAGAAAAGAACCGTGACGGGAATCATGAGGATCTCATATCTTGTGCCGACTGTGGCAATAGTGGTGGGTACATTTGGCACATCTCACAAAATGAAAAATGTGTGATATGACCAGTGTTTTTTTAAAAAAAACCTCTTTGACTGTTACAAGTGTTGGTGCACTTTTTGTCAGATTGGCTGTCAGTTACTTGGTGCTCATCAGGGTCACTCCACCTGGACAAAAAGAGCTACCAACAGCCAGATGGTTAATTTTTGCAGCATGTGCAAGGACTGCAACCCCAGCGCTTCGGTACCTCCAGGGAATAGATCTGTTTAGGGCATTTTCCGTATTTCAAATTTCTGTTAAGACCACTGCAAGGCCATCATTTAACAATTTTGTTGAGACTTGAAGGGCAATTGATTGTCCTTTGGTATTCTTGTCTTGTCTGCAAATGGTATGGGACATACTTTGTCATGTGATTTCAAAAGTTTTATTAAAAAATTTACAACTAACAATAATAAGGTTTATGAGTTCTTCACTTTTAGCTTTGTGGACAAGTGTATCAAGCATAGAGATAGTGTAGTAGTAGTAGTATTGTGAGGACAAAATAGGCCGTGAGGCCTTTATAAATGTCCTTTCTTTCTTTAGTTCCTTTATGGGTCTGCTATGCATGCAATTTTCCTATAAAATCATTCATCATAGGAATAAAAAATCTCTTTAAATTTTGGTAATTCGTCCAGCTGGTTTTTAAAAGAATTTATATTAGATGCTTTTTTTTTAATGAAACTGGTAAGTCATTCCAAACAATGGCAACTCTATTAGTAAAACAAAACTTCCGCAGGTTAGTGTTACAGTGCTGTACAAAGATTTTCCCTTCAGAATTTCGGGTTCTGTCACAGAATGGTGTTGCAAAAAAGTCGTTCCACTTTAGGTCATCGACGCCATTATAAATTTTAAAAACTTGGATTAAGTCTCCCCGTATTCTACGTCCGCGTAAGGAGTGTAATCCAAAGTATCTGAGTCTGTCTGAATAAGTCATATTTCTACATTCTTTGACCAGCTTTGTTGCTCGTCTCTGTACCCTTTCGAGTGCAGCTGATTGTCTCTTTAAACCTGGGTACCATACAGTGTTTGCATACTCTAAATGTGGTCTGACTAGTGATTTATACAGTTTACTAAAAATGTCCTTGTCCAAATAATTAAAAGCTCTCTTAATTACTCCAACCATTTTGTTGGCCTTATTGATGCAGTTCTGAATATGGGGGTCAAAAGATAGAACTTTGTCAAAGACCACACCTAAATCTCTTTCCTCCTCACAAGATACCACTTTTTTAATGTTGCTGTTCACTTTCATCAAGTAATCGTGTTCAGGATTGTTCCTTCCAGTCCCCCACCCGGGTCTGCCCTGGGGGACTTGGGTGGGGTTAGGTATTTTTTAGTTCCCAGGGTCACCCTGGTCAGCCCCACAGGGTGGGTTTTTCTCTCTATTCTGGGGCATGTGTTTCTGTCTACCCTTTGTCCATTCACCTGTAACCCCCACCCGGGTCTGCCCTGGGAGACTTGGGTGGGGTTAGGTACTTTTTAGTTCCCAGGGTCACCCTGGTCAGCCCCACAGGGTGCGTTTTTCTCTCTATTCTGGGGCATGTGTTTCTGTCTACCCGAGGTCCATTCACCTGTATTTGCCTTTTTAAAACTCTCCCTACTGTCTGCACTGCCTGTAGCTCTTGATATTGGATGTGTGTTGCTAAATGGTCTTAGCTTTATTTAGGCCCCATGTGTTAGGTTTATTTAATGTATTTGACCGGCTGGCGACATACATACAATGTTCTGTTTAGTTTTTTTTTTTTTTTCACAAGCAGTGCAGGCACGTCCTGAGAAAGCCTTGTTGCTGTCGGGACGTTAAGCAATGTACAATCAATCAATAAACCATTCACCTGTATTTGCCTTTTTAAAACTCTCCCTACTGTCTGCACTGCCTGTAGCTCTTGATATTGGATGTGTGTTGCTAAATGGTCTTGGCTTTATTTAGGCCCCATGTGTTAGGTTTATTTAATGTATTTGACCGGCTGGCGACATACATTCAATGTTCTGTTTATTTATTTTTTTTTTTCACAAGCAGTGCAGGCACGTCCTGAGAAAGCCTTGTTGCTGTCGGGACGTTAAGCAATGTACAATCAATCAATCAATCATGTTCCTTCCAGCAAGTAAGACCTTACATTTCTCTACATTAAAATGTAAGTCCCATGTGTCGGACCACTCTTGCAAGTGATCCAAATCGTGCTGCAACACATCTTTATTGCTCTATTCATTATAGATTTTAGTATCATCTGCGAAAATTTTGCACATGCTATTAACACAATCTGGCAAGTCATTTATAAATATCGTAAATAATATAGGTCCTAAGATGCTACCTTGAGGTATGCCGCTCAGTACCTTTATTTTGTCCGATTTTGCTTCTCCAACCTTTACCATTTGTTCTCTTGCATGTAAAAAACTTCTTATCCAGTTGGAAATGTTTCCACATACACCATTGCCTCTAGTTTCTGAAGAAGCCGTTCATGAGGAAACAGTGTCGAATGCTTTTCTAAAGTCTAAGTATATGATGTCAACCGTTTTTTTGTTGTCCAGTAAGGAGGTTATATCATCCATAACCTGTATTAGCTGAGTAACACATGATCGTTTCCTTCTAAAACCATGTTGGCATTCAGTGTACATATTATTCACCGTGAAATGATTAACGATCTCATCTCGGACTGTAGACTCTAAAACTTTACATACTATACTAATACACGTTAAGCTTACTGGCCTGTAGTTTCCTGCATCTGACCTCGAGAACCTTTTTTAAAAATTGCACTTACCTCTGCGGTTCGCCAGTCTTGCGGTACAATGCCTGATTCAAGGGAAAAAGTAAACAATGTGCAAAGTGGCTCTGCCAACTCATTACACAACTCTTGTAAAACTCTGGGAGGGATGCA
This sequence comes from Semisulcospira habei, assembly GCA_036245525.1. Classification (NCBI taxonomy): domain Eukaryota; kingdom Metazoa; phylum Mollusca; class Gastropoda; family Semisulcospiridae; genus Semisulcospira; species Semisulcospira habei. The sequence continues at coordinate 112,770,077 of BTPG01000008.1, forward strand.
GTCTGGACCTTGAGCTTTGGAAGGATTCAACTCCTTTAGTTTTTTCTTGACAATATCAGGAGTTATTACGATATCTGTTATGGTGCACCCATTCGATTTTGAGCCTCTACCAAGCAACGGAACATTACTCAAATTTTCTTCCACAAATACACTTGAGAAGAATTTATTCAATGTTGCTGCCTTTTCATGATCTCCTACAGCAAGTGTGCCATCTTCTTTTTTAAGTGCATTTATTCCAGAATTATATTTAGTTTGTTCCTGTACATACTTCCAAAACACTTTGGGGTTCATTTTACATTTATCTGCAATATTTCTTTCATGCAATTTTTTGTTACGCTTTATTAATTTGTTACAGTCATTTCTTAGGGTAATATATCTTTGGTAATCTCTACCTTCTTGAGTTTGAAGATATCTTAATAATAATAATAATAATAATAATAAGCGCATTAAATAGGCGCTTTATCTCAATTGAAAATCGCCTCAAAATGCCGCCGCGAACTGAACCCAACAAGCACCCTCACGTGAATCACGCGCATTCACTCACACACTGTACATAAACACAGAACATTCACGTGGTGCTAAGGGCAAGCTCAAGCGAGCTGCTATAGTTTTTGGAAATTCAAAATCGTTTGTATTTGAAATTTGATTAAGTTGGCTGAAACTGATAACAAAATCTTTTGTATAACTTGTATTTCTTTTTAATCATTCTTAAAGTACCCTTATTCATCCAAGATGGTGTGATTCTTTTATGTGATTTGCTCTTCACTTTTGGGATGTGCAACTCCATACCTTTCAGAATCGAGGACTTAATTAATGCCCAGAATTTTTCAACTCCGCAATTTTCTGGTTTAGTAGTTGTAAAGTCAATATTTGCCATATATGCTCTCAGACTATCATAGTCTCCCTTCCCAAGGTTAAGGGAGTGTTTAATACTCTGCGCCACCTTAACCTTAGGTACATACAGCTGGAAGAGTAAAACATCATGGTCACTCTTGCCAATGGGATCCAAGTGTTGAATATCTGACGTTAGCAACTCGTCATTTACTAAGATTAGGTCATCTAATGTCGACCTGTGACCTTGCCTATGTCTTGTTGGGTTTTTCACCATCTGAATCAGGAAGGAGTCTCTTATGCACTCAACAATTTGATTATTTTTTTCCCCTGTCCAGGAGCCATTCCATCCTGCACAAGGGAAATTAAAATCTCCGAAAATGCAAATTTTGTCATATGCTTGTATCTCCTCGGATTGTAAAAGTTGTAATAGTAAATCTGTGTTTTCAGTTGTGGAGTTGGGGCTTCTATACACACAACCAACAAGAATTTTTTCACCAGAAGCACTCACAAAATAGTACCATAAGCTCTCTTCAAACTTACTATTGTTCAGTGTTTCACATTCTTGAGCATTTAACTTTTTATTAAACTAAAGGGCAACTCCTCTTTTAGGGTTTGTGTTAAGAAACATATCATTCGGTAATGAGTATTCTGAATCCAATGGAGTATAGATCTGGTTTTTAGCTTTTACTTCGGTAAGACCAATGATGTCAGGCTTTATATCATCAATCCTTTTTAAAAGTTCACTCTTTTTATTTAACAGGTAATCGATATTACTATAGATGACGGTACAAAAATTGGAATCACTTGAAAACAAAAGACAAGACGATGAACAAGAAGAAGGATGACAAGACAAAGAGGAATCTGAAGTTTCTGAAGTTGAATGTCTAGTGTCATTTTCAGTATATGTACACTTATTTACAAATGAAGATTTTTCGTGTGGGCTGTCATACTGTCAATTGTCTGCCCCTGCTTGCGTGGCAGAAGCATCCTGTTGTGCTGCATTAGCGCCAACAGGTCTGGTTTTTCTGGTGACGATCTTCAGTGCTCTGTAGTCTATCATCAAATTTTCCTCCCCTCCCTGCACCCGCTCTCTCATCTCCTTTCTTAATTTTTTCTCTTTCCTTAGGGGTACTGTCATTGTTGATGTAAATGCGCATGTTTGGGGGTTTGTTTTTATTCAGATCAAAAATCCCCTTAAACATCTTTTTCTTGGTTTCCTCAGTCTTCACCACCAGTCTCAACAGTCTTGGTCTGACATTTTGTCCTATTTTAAAGGTCCCCAACCTGACTGGGCTATCTATCTCACCTGCATCCACATCTGGCATCTTTCTCGCCAGCTCGCGTACTCTATTTCTGTCATCTCTCATCCTTTCCTCTGCTGTCTCCCCATCACTCTCACTCAGATTCGCCACAATTATGTTCAACTTCCTCTTTCCTCTCTCTTCAGCTTCCTGCATATATTCCTTAACTTTTTGTTCAATGGTCTCATCAATCCTTTTGTCAATGTTTTCTTTCTTATGCACACTTTCCAAATATTCCAGTCTGTCAGTCATAGTTCTTAGCAGCTGGAAGATGCCATCCAGCTTGGCCTCAATTTGAGATTTGACAATTACCTCTTTGTCCCCACAAGGTTCACAAGTCCACTGCAGTAGCTTTGAACCCCTGCAAGCATTGAACTGTGCTGTGGTCAGACCACAGCACGACTTGTGGCAGAATTCTTTGCACAAAAAGCACTGGATGCTAGCATCTCCTTGACTGTCGTCAATCGCATTTTCACATAACAGACACAACCAGGGCGCCTGCATGCTTTTTTGCTTTTTGCTATTGCCGCTTGATGAGCCTTTTCTTTCATGCTGTGACATCGTGAAAAGTGTGGCTGAGGTATGAATTAGGTAAGCACCAACAAAGGAATACAGAATATGATTAACTTACCTTCGAGTGTACAAAGAGATTTACTGTAGCATGTGGACAGCTTATGTTAGTGCTGAAAACCTGATGTATTTGGTAACTGCATGGATTTTCTTGTATTTTTGATATTAGGTCATCCGTCTTGTCTGAAATTTTCTGAGGAGCTTGCGAACAAGGTGCGAAACCTGCGATGGCAGTGCATCGAGTGCAAGAAGTGTTCATTCTGTGGGAAGTCTGGGAAAGAGGTGAGTTGTGTTTAGTTTATGGTCACATATTTAACCCCTTTCTGAATGTAACCACCAGTACTGTAAACAATACCCGTGTCTGCATTCATAAAGGGGTCTAAGCCAGCTGTTTTAAAAAAGCAATAAGACCTAAGAAACAAAAAACAAATCTCTGAAGAGTTTCCACAGTCACTCTGAGGTCCCCTGGGGCCAGGTACAAATGTGCTCGTGCTTTATTTTACTGCTAGCTGTCCAGGGGAACATATCACTATTACATGCATTGCAGTGTTTAAACAAGCAAGCTTTTTGGCTCAAGTGCGATAGCAAAAGTGAGTCAGTTTATTGGGCCTTGGGTCGTCTGTCGACTATGGTAATGTTTAATGTAGGCATTTTCTCTGAGACTATTCAAGACACAGACTTTTTGTTTGGCCCAAGGATGCTTTGTGGTAAAACCTTTTTAAGTCTCTTCTATTTATAGAAGAGACTTTTAGGACGGGACGCGGTGGAGCGATTTAAAAAGAACACACATGACATATAGGCGGGCTAGACTAAAACTCTGGCAGTGAAGTAACAAGATAAAAATTATAATAATAATAATAATACAGCGCTTTTTTATAGCGTCCTTCCCCACTTATGGAGGCTTTGAACGCTTCACAATTAATTATAAACACACACAATAAACTACAAATCACAACAACAAAAACAGTTCAACCATACTAACCACAGTATTTCACATAACAAACACATTCTGTGTACAGTAACACCATTCAAAAATCGAATTATGTCATGTCTAGTAACACAAACCTCTCTGTAGAACATACTTTTGTCGCGAAAGGCTGTGTGTGCGTATATATGGTCAAGAGTACGACTGGGTGTCCAATGGTAAAATTTACACCCTCCCTCACAAAACCTGCTACAAAATTATCAGAAGTGGTCAGATCAAACTAAGGCATACATCATTTTGTAGGGAAATGGATAAGGTTTCTAGTGATACATGATCTTTGGGTGACCACAGAAGAATTTAGGACATTATCACAGTTTTTTTGATCAAATCCGAATTATAACTTGAGAACAAAACGTGACACATTTTACACATGCTCCATGGAACTCAGATTTTCAAAGGCATGCTGCACTATGAAAAATCACTGTTACTGTCATAAGATGTTTGCAATGTTGGCCTAAATTACCATTGAGTTGATGATTTTCTACAGCGAGTTGCTTTTGCATAATTCACCATAATATAAGAGCCTGCTTGAACATAATACGTGTTGTAAATTTTGTCAGCAGAAATCTTACTACTATAACACATTTTGACAAATGGTCAATTATTAAAACTTATGTGTTATTTTGTAGAGTAGAGTATGTACTTTCTTTTTATGATGAAAGGTTTGTGGTTCTTACATGGAAAATCAAATGATCCAGTTTTGAAGATTTGTACTCAGAATGGTGTAAATGTTGAGTTGTGTTCAAAAAGTTTAGGCACTTATTTATCTCTACTAATCTGTTGTTTTTGCTGAAGACAACTGGTGTAGTGATTTATATCAAGGTTTTGAAGAGGATGCATGGGTGATAGATGAAAGAAACCCTTTACGAGGTTTACAGTATGCTTCCAAATTTTGGGTGTAAATTGTTATGTTCAAGCAGTCCAGCAAATTTTATAAATATATTATTTTCTTTTCACTTATTTTGCAATAAATCTATAGTAGGACTATACTTATTTAGACAAGACCTTGGTAGACCCACCTCGCGCTGGGACCATACGGCGTTGAGGCGCGTCCCCTGGGTGGTGGATAGGGGGTCCCTCGTGAGAGGGGTGCACCGAATGAAATAAGGTGCCGTGAACCAACATGGTCTAAGGGAAGGTGACCCCGACAGAAAACCCCTGGTCCTCCTAGTAAGGGGGTTGGGCGTGGGGGTAGCTTCCCCACCCTGCAAAAAAGGAAATAGCTACAAAAACGCCGACGAAAAGACTAACAGTAATTCCTTTCCTGGAGGAGGAAGGTTCTTCTACTAGAAGACTTATGACGTCCTGTGGTGAAAGCCGGAAGTCTTCGGAAGCCACAGGACCGAGCCGCCTCTCTCTATCCAGGGATACAACCATGGGCACATGGAACGTCAAGACCATGTACCAGAGCGGCAAGGCCGCCCAGATAGCAGCGGAAATGCAAAAGTACAACCTTTCCCTGCTAGGCATCAGTGAAGCCAGATGGACGCAGTCTGGCCAGAAAAGGCTGTTAAGTGGGGAGATGATTCTGTATTCAGGTCATGAAGAGGAGAATGCCCCCCATACAGAAGGAGTAGCACTCATGCTGTCACCAGTGGCACAGAGAGCGCTGATGGGCTGGGAACCTCTTGGGCCAAGAATTATAACAGCAGCCTTTAGAACCAAGAAAAAGCTCAAGCTGAACGTCATCCAGTGTTATGCGCCCACCAATGACAGTGTCGAGGAAGAGAAACAAGAGTTCTACGACCGACTCCAGAGTGCCGTGGACAAATGTGCGGAGCGAGACATCACCATCGTCATGGGCGATTTTAATGCCAAAATAGGGGAGGACAACACTGGATACGAAGAGGTGATGGGGAGACAGGGACTAGGCTCGGAGATGAGTGAGAACGGGGAGAGGTTTGTAGACTTTTGTGCTCTAAACCGACTTGTCATTGGAGGCAGCATCTTCCCACACAGAAGAATACACAAAGCAACTTGGGTCTCACCTGACCATACAACAGAGAACCAAATAGACCATATCTGCATTAGCAAGAAATTTAGAAGATCCCTTCAAGATGTTCGAGTGAGGAGGGGAGCAGATGTCGCCTCAGACCACCATCTGCTTACCTTAAGAATGAAGCTCAAGCTAAAGAAAAGCCGCACAGAGACAACAAGAAGACAGCGCTATAATGTAGGCCTCCTGAGAGAAACTGGAGTTAGAGAAGAGTTCAAACTGGTGCTGTCCAACCGGTTTCAAGCGCTACAGGAGCTAGTAAATGAAGAGGAGGCGGTCACCACAGAGCAGCAGTGGAAGGCAGTTAGAGAGGCGCTGAACTCAACCTGCAAAGACACTGTAGGGTTCAGGAAACACCACCACAAGGACTGGCTGTCGGCACAGACCTTAAAGAAGATAGAAGCGAGGAAGCAGAAGAAAGCAGCGGTCAACAACAGTCGCACGAGAGCAGCCAAAGTAAGGGCACAGGGGGAATACTCGGAAGCCAACCGCGAGGTGAAGAAGAGTATCAGGGCAGACAAGAGGGCCTACACAGACAGCCTGGCAGCAGAGGCAGAAAAGGCAGCAGGCAGCGGCAACATTAAACAGCTCTACGACATTACCAGAAGATTGTCGGGTAAGTATGGCCATACAGAAAGACCAGTAAAAGACAAAGAAGGCAAGCCTATTGCAGACAGAGCAGACCAACTCGACAGATGGGCCGAGTATTTTGAAGAGTTACTGAACAGACCTAGCCCACCCGACCCCCCCGACATCCAGCCAGCAGAGACCGACCTACCCATTAGCTGTGACAGACCCAGCCGGGAAGAGATCAGAAAAGCAGTGGCATTTTTGAAGAATGGCAAAGCAGCAGGGCCAGATGGCATCCCAGCGGAGTCTCTGAAAGCAGACCTAGAGACAACAGTTGAGATGCTGTACCCACTGTTTGGAAAGATCTGGGAAGAGGAGGTGATGCCAGCTGACTGGAAGGAGGGGTACCTAATCAAGCTTCCCAAGAAAGGCGACCTCAGCAAGTGTTCCAACTACAGAGGAATCACCTTGCTGTCAGTACCAGGAAAGGTCTTCAACAGGATCATCCTAGAGAGAATGAAGAGCTCCGTTGACCCCCAGCTGAGAGACCAGCAAGCAGGATTCAGGAAGAACCGATCATGTACAGACCAGATCGCCACTCTCCGCATCATCGTGGAACAGTCTCTGGAGTGGAGCTCCCCGCTGTACGTCAACTTTGTGGATTATGAGAAAGCATTTGACAGCGTGGACCGAGAGACTCTGTGGAAACTCCTACGACACTACGGTGTACCTACAAAGCTCGTCCGCCTGATCAAGAGCAGCTATGATGGCATGACATGTCGCGTGATCCACGAAGGGCAGTTCACCAGAGAGCTCCAGGTCAGAACTGGTGTCAGGCAGGGGTGTCTGCTGTCTCCGTTCCTCTTCCTACTGGCCATAGACTGGGTCATGAAGATGACCACAGATCACAGACGAAGTGGAATACAGTGGACACTGTGGACACAGCTTGACGACCTCGATTTTGCAGACGACTTGGCATTACTGTCCCACACTCATCAACAAATGCAGGACAAGACCACGAGGCTTGCTGACATCTCGTCCCAAGTGGGCCTCACCATTCACAAACAGAAAACAAAGACAATGAGGCTGAACGCAACCAGGGAAGAACCAGTCTTGCTTGCTGGCACCCCGTTGGAGGAGGTGGAGTCCTTCACCTATCTCGGGAGCATCATAGACAAAAAAGGCGGCACTGATGCAGATGTCAGAGCACGAATCGGTAAAGCCAGAGCAGCCTTTCTCCAGTTGAAAAAAGTGTGGAGTTCCAGAGAGCTGTCACAACACACCAAAGTCCGGATTTTCAACTCCAATGTAAAAGCAGTTCTCCTATATGGAGCAGAGACATGGAGATTGACAAAAACCACAGTCAACAGAGTACAGACTTTCATGAACAGTTGCCTTAGAAGAATTTTGAAAATCCACTGGCCAGAGAAGATCAGCAACATCAGACTCTGGGAGAGAACAGAGCAGATAACAGCAGAGAATGAAATTGGGCGAAGAAGATGGGGATGGATCGGTCACAGTCTGAGAAAGCCAGCTTCCAGTATCACTAGGCAGGCATTGTCATGGAACCCCCAGGGAAAGAGGAAAAGAGGTAGGCCGAGAAACTCCTGGCGTCGAGACCTCCAAGCAGACATCAAGAGACTGGGAACCACCTGGAGTAGAATCGAAGGAGAAGCACAGGACAGGAGTTGCTGGAGGTCTCTCGTCGACGGCCTATACCCGAGTAGGGGTGACAGGCGTAAGTAAGTAAGTAAGTTGGTAGACCCAAAAATACCTAATTTTGTTCAGTTGAAATAATTTTATTGTATTTTTTTCTGCGTGCTGGTGTGTAAATGTTATGTTCAAACCAGTAAGCACATTTTTTTTTTTGTTGAAGGGTAAATTTTGTTGATGCCAACACAAAAAAAATAGTTATGCACATGCTGGTACACGACACATTTGAAACTCTTTTCAATTTTTCCTCGTGAACATAACTTACTTTGTGGGATGTAAAGTTACGTTCAAACATTTATCACATAAAATCACAAAAATCACTTTAAATAAAATAACTACCAATAGCTGAAAAGATGCTGTTTACTTTTTTATAATAATAAAGCATGTGATACCTTCTATGATAAACATTTCTTTTGTTTTTGTTTGTACATAACTTTACACCATCAGTACATCACATGCACTCTGTAAAGTTACGAACAAACACAATTTCATTTCTTTGGCTGTCCTGCAATAAAGTAGGTAAGATAACCAGATAAATCTATAAAATATGATTTTTAAGACCTATAAAATTTTAGTGACTGCAACAAAACAAGATAATGTTGCAGCTATTCCTCATGAACATAACTCTACATCGTGTCATGTTACGTTCATGCAATGATGATTACATTTCCCGTTGTGCATTGAAATTTGTGCATTAACCTTTATGCATGCACTATCTTAATATTTATCATCACAAACAGCTTTCAAATCTGCATTTCATAACTCTGCAACTTTTGTGCTTTAGAAAATGATCCTGTGTCGTCATGTTATGTTCAAACACGCCATGTCATTATTTTTTACCTTTCTATTTCATGTTTTTGTCATGAAATCATGTTAGTGCAAACGTCATTCTTCTTTTGTACACTACAGGCCATCAACAAATTTCTAAATAATTCTACTTGTCAAGTTACAAGGCAAATGTGTGAATGTGACCGTGTAAAGTTATGTTCATGCATCCTGTTTTCTGTCTTTTTGCTACTGTTTTATGTAATTATAATGGACTAACAAATGACATTTTATCAGAACAGTATGCACACTGCTTATAGGTGAAAGCAGACTCGATGATAGTGTCTTCTTTAGAGACTTCTCTTGAATAATCTTAAGATTTTTCCTGTGTGCAAGTCAGAAGGTGTAAAGTTATGTACAAACACTTGAAAAGTTGCAACAGCCCTTTTTCAAAATCACATAAACATCACTAGTTTTATATAATGGCTGTGCTTGTTAGTGGGATTGGTATGCATACTTATTTTTTCCCAAGAGTTTGTGATTTGCCCTTGTGAGACCAAAAATATTTTGGTGAAGGTGTAATGTTATGTTCAATCTTGTGAATGTAATTGAATTTGTGCCAAATCTCAGCTCAATTTGTAAAAATTGGCTTATTTTCTATCAGAATAGTTAACAGCAGATAAAAGTCATCTAGTGTAGTCCCTTTTAGCTTACAGAAGCTGTATTTGATTGCATGAGATAAAAAAAATGAGAATAACATTGCAGTGAAGGTGTATTGAACAACTTTGTCAGTATTCAGAACTATGTAAACATTATTTTTTCAATTGGTTTTTGCACTTAAATTAGAGACTTGTTTCTGTGCATTTAGCATAATATTTTAAAATTAGTTCTCCAAGTAGAATTTAAAATAAGTGGCTTTTGGAAATTATGGTGTAAAGTTATGTTCAAACAGTTTTTATGGCGTAAAAGTTTGCATTTTCCACTAACACACTTTATTTATAGACATACCATTTATTTTGGTTGGGGAACATACTTTGAAATACACAAATGCAAAAAATTGCTTACAGATTGTGCTTGTTGTGAATTGTTAAATGTGTGACATTGTAAATGTTATGTTCAAACTTTAAACTTCAAAGTTCAATAACAACCAAACTGCAAATGACATAAAAATTTTACTTCGTGTCAATGTTTATGTATGCAAAGGTACATCAGATTTATATGAAATATTAAAATTATTTTGCTTTTGAAAATGCAGGGTGCTTGTCACACCATTTGGACACCCAGTCGTACTCTTGACCATATGTACTTACTTACGCCTGTCACCCCTACCAGGGTATAGGCCGTCGACGAGAGACCTCCAGCGACTCCTGTCCTGTGCTTCTCCTTCGATTTTACTCCAGGTGGTTCCCAGTCTCTTCATGTCTGCTTGGAGGTCTCGACGCCAGGTGTTTCTCGGCCTGCCTCTTTTCCTCTTTCCCTGGGGGTTCCATGACAATACCTGCCTAATGATACTGGAAACTGGCTTTCTCAGACTAACCAATCCATCCCCATCTTCTTCGTCCAATTTCATTCTCTGCTGTTATCTGCTCTGTTCTCTCCCAGAGTCTGACATTGCTGATCTTCTCTGGCCAGTGGATTTTCAAGATTCTTCTAAGGCAACTGTTTATGAAGATCTGTACTCTGTTGACTGTGGTCTTTGTCAACCTCCAAGTCTCTGCTCCATATAGGAGAACTGCTTTTACGTTTGAGTTGAAAATCCGGACTTTGGTGTGTTGTGACAGCTCTCTGGAACTCCACACTATTTTCAGCTGGAGAAAGGCTGCTCTGGCTTTACCGATTCGTGCTCCGACATCTGCATCAGTGCCACCTTTTTTGTCGATGATGCTCCCGAGGCGTATATATGTAAACAACACAATCTCCGAAGTTTGCGTATGTACAAGCTTGAAATAGGGGAGATGCTTCATTCAGTGGGTGCCTAGGAGCCCCTCCGATCATTTTGAAATTGGATGTCTCATTGAAGAGTTAAATGACTATTTTTAGGAAGTCGGTTGACCCACGTTAGAGTGCGCTATTTTCATTATAATAATATAAATTATATTCACTTGTGATTTTGGATATACTGGATTGGATAAAGACATTGGATGAGTTCGTTAGCCAGCTTTGCATCTTTTGAATTTTTTTAGTAAAAATTAATTCTATGAAGAAATGTTTTAAAAAGTAAAAAACCTTGACTTCTGGAGAAAGTCAGACAGTGACGGTGATGTAAAAGCAGAAATTTTGTCATCACACAGACATCGACGCAATATTCTAGATGTGACATATTTCTTTTCTCACTCAAAACAAGGCCGTAAGTCTATTACTATAAGTGTGCAACACAGCGGCCGCACATGTAGTAACATGTAACTTTAGTCAAAGCGTAATGTTCGATCGCCCTAACTTGAAGGTTTCGTAGTGACGTTAAAAAAAAAACAAGTATGTAAACTTCAAGAACAAAATATCAGGCCAGCATCATGGGAAGGTAGGGAATTCAGTGGACGCTGACCTCAATGCTGGATGACCTCGACTACGCCGATGATATCGGGCTGCTGGCAAGCAGAAACCAGGACATGCAACAGAAGACACAACAGTTGACATAGTCAGCAAGCTCCATAGGTCTCGGGGTCAACATTAGGAAGACTCAAGTCATGAGGAAGAACACCATAGTGGGCGACCCAATCACCATCAATGACCAACCTCTGCAAGAGGTGGACGAGTTCACGTACCTGGGCAGCAAGGTTACCACAGATGGAGACTGCACAAGGGAGATCACCACAAGAATCAGCAAAGCCAACCAAGCCTTCGCAATGCTGAAACCCATCTGGAGGACCACAAGCCTGAGCATCCACACCAAGCTCCGTATTTTTAAGAGCAACGTGCTGAGTGTCCTTCTATATGGGTCAGAGTGCTGGAAATCCACTACCGCTACGGAACGCAAGCTGGAAGTCTTCCAGAACAAGTGCCTGCGACGGATCATGAAGGTCTTCTGGCCAAACATGATTACAAACGAGGAACTACGGAAGAGAGCAGGCGCAGACAGCATCGCTGAAACCATCGCCACACGGAGATGGAGATGGCTAGGCCACGTTTGCAGAATGTCACTCGACTCATTACCAAGGGTGGCACTGAGATGGACACCACAGGGGAAGAGAAACCGTGGGCGACCAAAGGAGACGTGGCGCCGAACCGTGGAGCGAGAGCTCAAGAACAGAGGCCTTACTCTGCAAACAGCACCCAAAATAGCAGCTGACAGACAAAAGTGGCGCTCCCTTGCCGTCGCCTCAAGCACCAGAAGGCGCAGAGAGGACTGAATGAAATGAATCATGGGAAGGTTGTGTAGAAATCCGCGACACTATGTCATTGTTGTAGGCAAGGTTATGTAATCAGAAAATATGCAACATGGTGACAAATGCGGACATTCTATGCTGCTTGATTTTATAAGAAAAAAAGATCAACGATGAAGAAGGACGACATGTTAACGGTACATCGATGGTAAGGGTTCGTCTGTCCAATAATTATGAGACAGGTGTGGAGCAGGATTATTCGTTTGCTTTGTTACATCTGTGCAGGTGCAGAAAAAAACCAACTAAATCGTACCCTTTTCTCTTGTCATCTTTCGCAGCCGTTTCTCCCCCCCCTCCTACACACATACCCTATACTCTACACACATACACATACAACACACCACGCAAAATCCTGCACTCTACAACAAAAGTATTCTTTCAGCATTGCATTTTTAGAACATACATGATGTTTACATGCCAGTACGTTAAAGCGAAACATTTTAATTTTGATTATGTAAAAGATTTCTGGGTATCTGGCTCCTGTGGTACTTTGTACCAGTGTGCTCTAGACACACTGTCTTAACCCATATCATACTGAAGCTAAGAGCTTCAAATTTGGACACTGCCATATGCAAGCTACATTATAGTACTTACAGATGAGGATATAGACCAATGGCTTTAGTTCAAGGGTGGTGCCAGAATAACTTGGCGCCTAGATGCGCCAAGCTATTCTGGCACTACCCTTGAACTATTTTAGGCAAACTTATTTTAACACACTGGTATATTCCGAATGATAAGGGTTAATATAGACACTTGGAAAATACCTGTTCAAACATGCGTCGGCCGTGACACTAGGCATCAACTTTTTCGATAGGCGTTGCACACTTATACAAGTTATAGTAATAGACTTATGAGCTCACTGATGCATTGACAAATTTGTGAGGCTTTTTCAAATATATTTCAGAATCCGGTCAAAGACAACAGTTGGAGACCCTTGACAGCGAGTACGCTCGCTTATAAAAGGGACTTTATGAGTTATGACTCTTATATAAAAGAGACTTTACGGGTTATGGTTCATCCCATTTTGTTTAATATATCAGTTGGAGTGATCTCGCTAAAGGTCAAGTTTACAGTGGGTCAATAAATAGGTAAAAAATTGCCTTTTTGGAACAAAACTTGTCTTCTCAAATACTATTTTCAACTACTTTAAAGCCAAACATTGTGTACAGATACCTGATGATTGTGACCTTCCTGTGTATAAAGGTGATGGATCACAAGAGGTCAGGAAATGTGAAAAAAGTGCCTATTTTTGGTTTGGATGTAATTTTTGTAAAGTTACTTTGCAAACATTTTATTTTCAAACGGAGAAGGCTAGTTGATGATGAAACTTTCCTATACCTGCTATTTTGGCCACTTGTAAGGGTCAATGGAGGTCAGTAAAGAAAAATGTGCATATGCTGACAAGACATTGGATTTAGCTGGTACTATTGGCATGTAACATTTAAAGACCTGCTCACATAAGGTCAAGGTCACAGAAGGTCAAATAAATGATGCAAATCAATTATGCACATGAGCCATGAGGGCTTTGCCATTTTTGTTTTTAATAGTATCAGACTTCAGTATACACTGTAATACACACAGTGACATGGGTGCTTCTGTGCCGGTTGTGTGCCGGAATTCCGGTTTTTTGAAACCTTACCTTCCAGTTCCATAAGAAATTACATGCTCCTCTGGACCTTTCAGGTTTTTGAAAATTCAACAAAAGCACACATGCAGTCATCCAGCTGGCAGTGAAATGAAGCGTGACCTATGCAGGGCTTCATTGGGTCACTGGGTATTGTGAAACTGTGCAACTTGTAGAGGTGACTGTGTAAAAATTGTTTTTGCTTCTTAGTAAGTCATACGAACAGCAGACCTTTAGTGAAGTTCTGGTTGACGTTTGCATCATTGGTCTCAGGTCAGCTTATTAATTAAAGTTATTTGCAACAAAAGCCATCTCATGGTGGTAAGTTATGTTGCTGAGTCTGAAAATTGTTGAAAAGTTACAGTTGTGACTTCTTTTTACATGCAGCCATTGTGTACTGTTCACAATACCAGTGACTGCAAGCACAGGGGGTTAATCTGGGAGTTACAATATTATTCAATACTGTTACAGTTATGTTGGGGTGATTGCGTTTTCAGGATGATATGCTGTTCTGTGATGCTTGTGATCGAGGTTTCCATATGCCTTGCTGTGATCCCCCACTTACCAAAGCACCCAAAGGTACGTCTGCATCATTTTTCAAAGTCTTCTGTGAAGTGACATTATTTTTAACCCTCATACAAGTGCATGAAGCTTGTGTAGGAAACCCAGGGCTCCCGTTTGAGTGAGTCTGTGTGTCTCGGATGCACAAACTCAAAACGACGTCCTGAAAATGTTTCAAAGACATAGGAAGACACACTATAATTCAGCACATCAGCGTCCAGGACACTTTTTGCTTGCGCCACCATGTGTACCTTAACAGTGTCAGTTCTGATTTTAGTGATGAGTTGGCTCGCTTAGATGCGGCTGCATTTAGATTCGACCGACACCAGGATCTGCGCGAGTATAACTGGACAGGCAGCCTGTTTTATGAGTGGTGTCAGTATATTGTCACAGTATGCGCACTGCATGTTGAAAGCACCTGCTGTGACTTCAGCCATTCATACTATTATGGGATATGGCTTAATTTTTCATTGACTTTGATTTTGAGCCGTGTCAAGTTGTAGAAAATGGTGCTCACAGGGCTTCCGTTTTAGTGCGTCTGTGCATCTATGATGCATTAAAACCTCAAAATCACGTACTGAAAATGTAACTAAGAGGTAGTCGGATGCACTAAAATTTAGTGCATCTGTGTCTGAGATGCATCATCCTTGCGCCACCGTGCTTGACCCAACAAAGGTAGGTGACAGTCGTTCTGTTTTTAGTGACGAGTTGGTTCGTTGAGCTGCTCGCTTCGTCGCGGCTGCGTTCAGAATCAACCTGACTCGGGGGTCCGTGTGAGTGTAACTGGACGGGCAAACTTATTTTACGTGTGGTGTCAGCATGTTATTACAAAGTGCGCGCTACATGTTGAACGTGTTACTTGCTGTGACGTCATGCATACTATTATGGGATACCGCATCGTGCGTTTCTCTTTCGATCTTGAACGAAGTTGTAAATGGCGGAGAAAAAGCAAAGGAAGCTGGAATGCTTCGTATTCTTCAATCCGGCACCTTCTGATCATGATAATCACTTAGAAGAAAGTTGCACTTCGACACCACCGTCTCCATGGACAAGCGACAGTACCAGAAATGATACCCCTGGGCCGTGTGTGGCACCGCTGCTGCAACTCTCAGTTTTCAGAGTTCATGGCTGCGTGTATTTTCATGGCTAAAGCACGACAGCACACAGATGACATGCGCAGTGTGCATGGAGGCAAACTCAAAATGCAAGTCCAGAAATTTGAACAGAAATAAGTTTGTCAGTTTTGTTTTTTTTCGTGGTTGATCCATCTTCTGGTACACAGGTATTAGGCAAAAGCTCTAAAATTGGAGAAATACGTCTTTCGGGCTAAATGGGTTGAAACCAACTTTTAAGTACATTAGTTCACACACGCACAGACACAGACACACACAAATTTTAGACAAGTCGGACTTTGGTTGTCAATCTGCATTCAGCAGAAAAGGCTATATATATATATATTCTCTGTTACAATACATTATCAAATGGTCATATAGATAAATACATTTGTTTTCATCCCTACCTCGTGCCACCAGTCTCTTTAGCGCGAACCGTATCATGTGACCGTCATACAAAAACCCTTGTAGCGACAAATGACGGCCTTCTTGTAGCCCTCTCTGTGACGCATCTTGGATGCGAGTTTTGTTCTATAAAAGATCACCAAAACGTTTTAAAGTAAAAAGTTGCATAGTGTTGTTCGAAACAGCAAGCACACTCGGTACTAGAGACAGCAACGTCATGAAATATTTTAAATTACGTCATCAGTCTATTATGTATAGTATATTTCTTTGACGTCAGTCATGTCTGGCGTGATCCAGGTCGGAAGATGTCTTCTTGATTTCTTTTACGAAAATAGTGGAGGAGTGAAAACAAATATGTTATTGGTGGCCGGGGCTTGCTGGACGGACACTTGTAGGCCTTCAGGAGGTCAAAGGAACAATTGTACCCTCAGGCCTTCGGGATACAATAGTTCCTTTGACCTCCCTCAGGCCTACAAGGGACCGTGTAGCAAACCCCTGCGACCAATAACTTAAAATGTATATATATGTGTGTTTTTCTGTGAGAGAGACGGGAGAGGTAGTCAGGCTTTTGCACGGTAGCGCAACAGTTAAAAAATCAGTATCATGGATAAAAACACGCACACTGTCACAACAAATTTAAATAGAAGAGAGCGAAATGAGTTAATTAATAAAAAAAAAGATGCAGATGATGCAGTTTTTCTTAAATAAATTTGCGGACCCTCTATTATGCTCGGAATGGTGTACCCTCTAAAATTTGTACCTGGGGGTCTACAGACCCTTTAATCTGTTGTGAAAACAAAAGCCCTGGCTCAACATCGCACACCAAAAAAAACCCCACGATTTCAGCCTGGTTTCGGATCAGCCGTATACTCACATTTCATGACACAGGTCTAGATTTGGTTATCACTCTTTTCTTTGTGTATTTCGAGCAAGTTTTCCCTTTGGTAAGCCAGCCGGTATTGCACTCATCAGTGGACCAAACCTGACCACATGCTCTGACTTTGGTTGGGTGCTCTGTGGCTTTTCTTTTTTGTTGGCTCACATGCGAAGCAAAAGTGAGTATGTTTTGGGCCAGTGGTTGTCCGTCCGTCCGCCGTTGTCCGTGGTGACTATTTCCTCGGTGACTATTCAAGCCACAGTTGTCAAACTTGGTCCAAGGATACTTTGTGGTAAGACCTTTCTAAACATATCAATTTGAGTGACCTCTCACAAAGGTCAAGGTCACAGGGGATCAGAAAATAGGTAAAAACTAGCTGACATTTATTTTTTTCTCAAATGCTATTCACAACTTCAAAACCAAACTTGCTACAGAGATAACTGATGGGAAGTCCTTTCTATGCATACTAATTTGGTTTATCCCTTGGAAAGGTCAAGGGTCACAAGAGCTCGGGATTTTTGATAAAAGATGTTTTTCTCAAATACTATTCACAACTTCAAAACCAAACTTGCTACAGAGATACATGATGGGAAGATCTTTCTATGCATACTACTTTGGTTGATCCTTCGGAAAGGTCAAGAGTCACGAGCTCATGAAATAGGTCCAAAATAGCCATATTTTGACAAAAGATGTTTTTTTCTCAAATACTATTCACATCTTCAAATCCAAATTTAGTACAGAGATACCTGATGGTAAGACCTATCTATGCGTACTAATTTGGATGACCCCTTGTAAAGTTCAAGGGTCACAAGAAGCTGGCAAATGTGTGTAAAATGCCAATTTTATGGATACAATTATAGGTATTGTCAACATTTTTGCAAATATTTCAATCAAATTTGTCCCAGAGCTAGCTGATAAGACCTTCCTGTGCATACTGATTTAATAGACTCATTGCATAGGTCAAGGGTCACGGGGGGTTGACAGATGTGTGACATTGCTTACATTTTGAGAAAACCTGGATTCTGCCAGTGCAGAAGCCAGCCCATATTGTCACAAAGTTCACACATATATTAAACAGGTTATACATGTGAGCCGTAATGGCTTTGCCTTTCTTGTTGGTATTTTTTTGGGTTGATATTTATTGTGTTTCTGGGTGTCATTTGTTGTATCCTTGTTTTCCAGTGTGTATATTATTTCGCGTCCTGTTTGTTAGCTGTTGGAGCACTTAGTACTGTTCGCTGGATATTAGTTATTTAGGCATTGTTTTGCCATTCATTGCTGGATCTTTTCTCAGTTCTTAATGGTAGATTATTCCGGCATTGTTTTGCCGTTCACTATGGGTTTTTTGGTCGATTCACGGTAGTAGATTATTCTAGCATTATTTTGCCATTGATTGCATTGTTAGAAGCGGGTGCGATGTGTGTAGTTTTCTTTCCCCTATGGCTTAGATTGGTTTGTCCTCTGAAAGGACTGTCTGTCTTTGAAGACCTCATGTAAATACATTGTTGTCTCTAGGAAATGGCCACGTTTTGTTGCTCTTGCTGCAATGGTAGATTATTCTAGCATTGTTTTGCCGTTCATTGCGTTTGTTGGGAGGGGTTTTGGATGTGTAGTTTTCTTTCCCGTGCAGTTTAGTTTGGTTTGTCATGTTAAATACGTCTTTTGTGAGATGTTGTGTAAACACATAAAAAGAAGAGAGAGAGAGAGAGCAAAATGAGTTAATAAACAACAACATACAATGATGCAGTTTTCTTAAATTATAATTTTTACCCTTTATTATTCCGAGATGGGGGTCTGTGTACCCTCTAAAATTTACACCTGGGGGTGTACAGACCCTTCAAGCTGTTGTGAAAACAGGATTGATTGTACATTGCTGAACGTCCCGACAGCAACAAGGCTTTCTCAGGACGTGCCTGCACTGCTTGTGAAAAAAAAAAAACTAAACAGAAAATTGAATGTATGTCGCCAGCCGGTCAAATACGTTAAATAAACCTACAACATGGGGCCTAAATAAAGCTAAGACCATTTAGCAACACACATCCAATATCAAGAGCTACAGGCAGTGCAGACAGTAGGGAGAGTTTTAAAAAGGCAAATACAGGTAAATGGACAAAGGGTAGACAGAAACACATGCCCCAGAATAGAGAGAAAAACCCACCCTGTGGGGCTGACCAGGGTGACCCTGGGAACTAAAAAATACCTAACCCCACCCAAGTCCCCCAAGGCAGACCCGGGTGGGGTTGAAAACAGGAGCCCTGAACCCACATAATAAATCCCATGTACATTTATGCGAGAAGTCTGACTGTTCCAACTATCGGGGAATTACCCTGCTGTCCATTGCTGGGAAAATCCTTGCAAGGCTGCTCCTGAATCGGCTGGTACCTGCCATCGCTAAAGACCAACTCCCAGAGGGCCAGTGTGGCTTCGGAGCAAACAGGAGCACCACCGATATGGTCTTTGTGCTGAGACAGCTACAGGAGAAGTGCCGCGAGCAGAACAAAGGGCTGTACGTAACATTTGTCGACCTAACAAAAGCGTTCGACACTGTGAGCAGGCAAGGCATGTGGCAGATCCTGGAGCGACTTGGCTGCCCCCCAAAGTTCCTCAACATGATTGTCCAGCTACACGAGGACCAGCAAGGCCAGGTCAGACTCAACAATGACCTCTCAGAACCATTCCCTATTCTCAACGGCGTAAAGCAGGGCTGCGTGCTGGCACCGACCCTCTTCACCATCTTTTTTAGCATGATGTTGAAGCAGGCCACAGTGGACCTCGATGATGACGATGCAGTGTACATCAGGTATCGTCTCGATGGCAGCCTGTTCAACCTCAGACGACTGCAGGCCCACACGAAAACCCTAGACCGATTCGTGAGCTGCTTTTTGCTGATGATGCTGCCCTCGTTGCACACACAGAGAGAGCCCTGCAGCGCATCACGTCTTGCTTTGCAGATGCTGCCCAGCTCTTTGGACTCGAGGTCAGTCTGAAAAAGACAGAGGTCCTCCATCAGCCGGCACCCAAGACAGTGTATCACCCTCCTCACATCACCATTGGCGAGTCTGAACTAAAGTCAGTGCACCAGTTTACTTACCTTGGCTGCATTATCACGTCGAACGCCAAGCTGGACAAGGAGCTTGACAGCAGGCTGGCAAAAGCGAACGGTGCTTTCGGGCGACTTTTCAAGCGGGTGTGGCACAATCAACAGCTGAAAACAGGCACCAAGATCAGCGTGTACAGAGCTGTGGTCCTCACCACCCTGCTGTATGGTTCCGAGTCCTGGGCCCTCTACCGCAGCCAACTACGACTCCTCGAACGCTTCCACCAGCGCTGCCTGCGTACCATCCTGGGCATTCACTGGAGTGACTATGTCACCAACGTCGAGGTCCTTGAACAGGCTGAAACTGTGAGCATCGAGGCTTTGCTGCTGCGGACACAGCTCCGCTGGGCGGGGCATGTCTCCAGGATGGAGGATCATCGCCTACCAAAGATCACCCTGTTCGGCGAGCTTGCTACTGGACACCGTGACAGAGGGGCACCAAAGAAGAGATACAAAGACTGTCTCAAGAAGTCACTTAGTGCCTGCCAAATCGACCACCACCAGTGGTCTTCGCTTGCTGTGGACCGTGACACCTGGCGCTCCACCATTTACAAGGCAGCTGTCTCCTTTGAGGACTCTCACAGAGCTAGCCTTAAGGACAAGCGGCTCAGGAGAAAAAAACAGAGATGCCGCAGCTCAGAACCCTGGCCATACCTTCTCCTGCAGCCACTGCGGTTGAACCTGCCTGTCTCGGATTGGCCTCCGCAGCCACGAACAAGCCTGCAGACGTCGTGGGCAACTCCTATAAAATCTTCGTTCGCGAAGTCAAGCCAAGAAGAAGACACAAGAATCTGAAGTATTGATTTAACCTAACAGTTTTTTGGTCCAGCAGTATTGCTTCCATTTGTGCCAGAAATGCTACCTTTCCACAATTTCGCAGATTTCTGTGAAACTGGAAAACCACTATAGCCACTGTAGCATGCTTATCAGGCACATCTGTAGCATGCTTGTTGTGTTCATGCAACTTTATCACCCTTGTGCTTGTAGCAGGGATCATGATGGTGCATTCTGTTTTGTGTGCGTTTATGCACAGAGTTAACAAAAAAAGCGTGACACTTGCTCATGTGAAGCGGTTACATGATGGTGGGGACGAAAAGTTACAAACTCACTTATTTATATGTATGGTCACCCCACTCCTCTGGCAATCTACCCATCACCTGTTCAAGTCGCCATAGTGACTGAACTGTGTGTTAGTTGACATGTAAACTGCTGTCCCCATGTGTAACATGGGCGTCATTAAAAGATGTGTGTTTGAACACAGACATCTCACAAAGTGCTCAAGGCCTCATTAAAATTCAATAATTTTGACCCGTGTTTTAGCTACATGCTCGTGTTTGGTGGGTGGGGTAGGGGTTGTTGTGTTTAAGAAAACGTAGCCAAACAGTAGGTTTCGGTTCTGTCATAAAAACGCATTTATTGCTCTTGTTCTTATAGGGAGGTGGATGTGTAACATCTGCGATCCCACCCGAGGGAACCAGAAGGGAAAACGTTTCTTGGAAATGGCAGCCAAGTACACCGCAAGGTATAAAGCACAGCTTCATGCCACATCAAGGCAGAAGCTTAAAAATGCAAGGTAAGTTTACAGTGCTTTTTACTTTATCCCTGTCTGTTTTCACACTTGTATTTTGTATCCTGTTTGTAGACACGAGGAAAGATGTCTACTGATTGTAGCAATATGAATACTTTTGCTTTTTGAATCTGTTATGTTACAAATTGGCATATCTACAAAGGTTCACTTCCCCTTAATACATTTTCTCAGATTCAAATAATTATGAGAATATCTTAACCTGATATATTTCCTTACTTTGTCACCTTTATAAATTATAATGCAGTACATAGTACTACAACTTTGCTGTCAGGTTTGATTTAAATTGTAGATACATGTACAGCTGATACACTGGTGCTGTTTTGTGTTTAGGCAATTCCAGGCGAACAAGCAGAAAAAGGCGCTGCTGGTGTCGGCCGAGAGGAAGAAGTTAGGGAAGAATAAGAAGGTGAAGGAAGCTGAACCGCAGGAGGACACAGATGAAGAAGAGGACCTACCCCCAGCTTCAAGTGAGTCCCACCGTGAGGAGGATACCAACCATTTTGATTCTGTCTTGAACTTGAACAAACCAAGGGGCTTAGTAGATGGTCTTTCTCGCTTCTTCACTCCATCTAACAAGCGAAAGTCACGCGTTTCCCTCAGTTCTGTTGATAACTTCACTGCGGTTGTGAAAGCTCAGACAAAGTCCAAAAAATCTGTTCCTTCCTCCCAGAGCAGCACCAGTCAATCCCAACAGGCTGCCAGTCGACTGGTCAAACGCTCCAGAATGCAGCAGCAGGCTAGTCGGAAAGCAGGCCGTAAAAAGAGCGATGGGCCTCCTGGCAGTGGGCAGCTGAAGGGCCTGTTTGATGGCCTGTCTCACTTGTTTACAGCGCAGGGGGAGCGGAAGCGGACATTCCCAGTGTACAACCCACTAACACTAAAGCGCAGAAAGAAACACAATACAGTGCCTACAGTGATGAGTTCTATTAACAGCAGCATTCCTAATGGTGTGTGTTCATCGTCGGTGAAACCCAAATCTAGATCATCTAGTCAGTTGAGTGTAGTGGCACGGGTGCAGGACAGTGACTGTGATGCTGATGGTGAGGATGAGGATGATGATGACGATGGGTGTTTTGGCAGTGTCAAAGTGCGTCCCATTGATGGCAAGGGCAGTGAGGGGAGGGAAAGCCTCGATGGCTCAGACAGTTCCGACTGTGAGGAGGAGGCGACGGCCGGTGGCCAGGTGGGAGGTGCTGGCAGCGGGGCCCAAGCCACAGCAAGCACCCTCAGCAAGGCACAAGATGAGGGTAAGATTCTTGTGTCATCAGCATCGCTCTTCTTGTGGTGGGCTTGCACACACTCTCCTCCCTCCTTCAGCATGCCTTGGCTTGAACACACAATCTAAACCATTCACGTCAGTCAGCTCGGCTCTCCCTGGAATATCAAGTTTCTCTAACTCATTTCAGCTACATCTCCCATCTCAGAAGAACCCATCACCCTGACCAAACATGAACTGATAATGATCCGGTGGGGATGTCTGAGGCAAGATCTTTGGCCATAGACTTTCATCACAAGTGCCCAGTTGGTCTCCCATGATTGCTCCATGCCATTTGTCACTGTCCCGGGCTCCGAAGCAACCCAAGGTCCTAGAAGCATCAGAAGACTTCAGAAAGAAGAAATTATGGCCGAGACTGAACATCAAGTTAATTCTGTCAGAAGATCCTAAGTTGATTAGATTCCTTGTTGTACAGAACTTGAAATTTACAAGGAGAGCTGACAATTCAATAAAAGCTGATGTGCAAAGTGTGTGTTCATGTTACGAGGTGCATGTTGAAACCCTGCGCCCTTTTCCCCACTCATCAGTCATACTCAACCTAGCGCACAATACTCCTGCCAGGGTCCGTCTGTCACTGTCAATCGCTCATTGTTTAAGCTTTCACAATAGCAAGATAGGAAGTCTTCTATATAGCCCTTTGTTGTTTATTCATTGCTTCAAGATGTAATCCCTAGTATTTATTTGCTTATTATTATTATTTTACTTTGTTTTGTGATCAGGTTGCTGTTAAGCAATATTGTTAATTTATTTTGTTTCTTTGTATTGTCTTCCTGATTTTTTTTAAATTGAAAAATGATTCTGTATTTTCATAGAAATCTAGTCAAGATCAGACAGAAAAACAGTTACTTGTTGATAACCATATTTGGTCACTGATCATTGATTAAGAAATTGCTGTTTTCACTGAATGGATGTAATGTTGGAGAAGGATCACTGGGTTGTTTCATTTAACCCTTTGACTGTTGGTAGTGGTTTTTGTCACACTGATTGCTGCAGGAGTTGTTGCAACAAAAACCACTACCGGCAGCCAAAGTTTTAATTACTGACTGCTTTTATGTGATATATTTTAACGCTTTGTGCATACAGCCACTGGTACAAAAAACATAATCAAGTCTGGTGGCTGCTTGCACAATAGGGTTCAAGTATGTCATGTGTAGCTTGATGTAATGTATAATTTTCATTCTTACAATCTTACTGAATATTTTGTGTTTTTGATTTTATTTTTACATACTTGCACCCTTTTATCTATTGGGCTCATTTTATGAACATAGCAGTTTTTGTTATGTACACCAATTTTTGTGATAGCAAATTTGTGATAGCAATAAATCACATTTTGGGGGGCCTAATTTGTGGTAAGAAACAAATATAACATTGCATTGTTTTGACTGAACAGTTGCAACTGAATGTGTGTGGTTGTGGTTACAGATGACCCTTTGAGACCAGGCGGCAAACTCTTGCCTAATGTGAGTGAAGATGACTACACATTGTTTAAACAGGCGCAGGAGAAGGCCCAGCAAGCAGTGGCAGAGGTATGTCTAGTTTCAGTCTTGAGAGAAGTTTCAGGCATTAACCCTTTGACTGTCGATAGCACTTTTTAGCACTTTTTGTTGAGGTGACTCCTGCAGAAAGCACTATTGACAGCCAATGAGTTATCCCCCTGTAGCTTTCTTCCACCGGTGCTCTGATTTGTGTAAAAAATACTGATTGTTGCATGCACAAGGGGGTTGACCATGTCTATGCAACCACCAGTACTGTAAACAGCAGCTGCCGGGACAAAAGGGTTAAACTGTGAGGAAGTTTGTAGGTCCTTTCTACTCCGTACAAGAGCATGCTCATTTCATGTGCAAGACCTTCGGCAAGATGCTTTGATCCTCATGAGCCCCCACATTTTGAGGTTGCTCATGAGGATCTCGGCATCTTGCTGGAATAAAAATCTGCACACATCTTGCTAGCCCCACTCACTCCAGTATGGATCCTCTGGTAGAGTGGTTCAGAGTACATAGCCTGAGTTGAAGTACAAAGGTCCAGAATCACAAACCAGCACAAATTAACCCATTTAGCCCCAAGGCCACTTGTTTTCTCAAAACCCTTACCAATGGCATTACTATATGGAAGATACCCTTTAGCCTATTAATTTCAGCCTGAGCATTTGTTGTGTCCCCTGCACAACTGGGGAGGAGACACCGGGGATCCATGCCCATAGCTGCCAACCCTCCCGATTTTATCGGGAATTTCCCGAATTTTTTTGAAGTCCCGATTTTCCGTTTTTTTTGTACATTTTTCCCGATTTTCAGATTTTCAAGTTTTGTTTGAAAATTCGAGGCATTTTGGCGTACTGCTCCCAGTCAAGCGCCTGTAGTTGAGAGCCTGCCGCTATACTGTACCGCTAAGCTTTCGGGGACCCACAGCCAGTCTTGATTACGCATGCGCAGCAAATTTGCATCCATTCTGTGTTTGTTCCCGTTCCTTCGAAATTGCCCTGGTCTGGAGCACATGCTTAGCGATTTTCACAAGTGTTATTTTCGATTTTCAACAAAATGATGCCTCCCAAGAAGAAGAAGTGGTTGGTAAAGTTCCATCCAGACTAGAAGCGTTCCTTGCATCATCGACGAATCGAGAAAGGGCGAACACTTTGCCGTTTGTAAAATGTGCCGGGCGGACAAACACCGCTGCACAGTAAACCTAGGCGGGCTGACGCGCACTGCGTACACCCCCCCCCCCCCCCCCCATTGTTTGATTTTTCGGCACCTGGAAGCAAGGGCTAGCGTCGTGGAGGCCGCAGCTCAGGATTTTCGTTGCCTCAAGGTTGGCAGCTTTACATGCCTAGGAGCCCCGTGTGGCCTCCCCTTCCCTCCCTATCCGGTCACGTGCTGGGCGGAAGCCCGCCAGTTTTACCCTAAGCTCGACCGTGTTCGGTTGTGTTTCGGCTTCTGCGATTTATACTACTGTGTATGGGTCCTGTTTTGTTCATGGACTGTTTGGTGGTTCCTGCCTAGGACTATTGTGCTTTGGCACCAGACTAGTGTGCTTTGTTTTGGGATAACCTGTGATTTCCGGCATGTGAAGTGCCTTGGACTCGCCTTTGTGGCGGTATGGCGAGTGCCTGGATGAAGACCTGCGTGCAGTGTGAGGACTTTCAGTGACCCACGGACGCCCACCAGGTGTGCCCCTAGTGCTCCGGCTGTGCTTCCGGGTTGACGTGCGAGACCTGTGCCACTTCGAGAGACGCGCGTTGGTCTCAGCTCTGGGACTTCTACCGGCGAGAACGTCCTTCCCAGCCCAAGCAGCCTCCCCAAGCGCCACCCTCCTCGAAAGGGACCTCCGCGGCGCGCCAGCTGGTATGTCGTCGGCTTTTTTTTGTGCTCCCCTGCATTCCGTCGTTCGGGCCGTTCCACCCTCAGGTAAGTCTGTTTTCTTCCACGCGGACCTTACCTTAGGTACGCTTCCCCCCTCCGCTCCGAGACTTCCGAATGGGGCCGGCAAGCTTTAGGGTCGCTACCCCCCCCCCCCCCGATTTGTCCGGGTGGGGCAGTCGAGCCATAGGTCATAGATCCGCTCCCCCCCCCCCCCCCCCCCCACTCCGATTTGTCCGAGGGGGGCCAGCGAGCCTTACATTTCTCCCCCCCCCCCCCCCCCCCCCCCCCCCCGCTCCGATTCGCCGGGCGGGGCCGGCGAGCCTTTACATTCCCCCCCCCCCCCTCCGGGGCCCCCCCACTCCGATTCATCCAAGTGGGGCCGGCGAGACTCGGTCATTCTCCCCCGCTCCGCTGCGCCCGGGCAGGACCCGCGAGACTCGATTACGCTCCCCCCCCCCCCCCCCCTCCCCCGCTCCGCCTACCCGGCACCGGCCTCCACGTGGCGTAGGTGGGTAGTCCGCTCAGTCCCTGACTGAGTGGGCTAGCGGACGGGTGCCATCTTTGTCCAGGATTAGGACTTGATGTCAGCAGATATGTTGTTCAGCCTTTTCACTGGTCTGGTTTTTAAGGAGCTGTGCTAACCTAGGTCGTACCATGTTGGATTGGTCCTTAAAAATACTCGTGACTTTTTGGTCCTTTGAATCCCAAGTGTTTGCCGTGCTTGGAGACCCGTGTCGGGGGAGAAGAGGATCCTGGTGGCTGAGGTTCCCTTTGGGCTGCGGCTCACTGGTGCCAACACTCCACTTCGGCCTTGACTTCTACCTAAACGGGAGGCTAGTCGTACCGGCCTAGTCAATCGGCTCTTGTCACGTTGAGCCTATCCCACTGTTGACATGCGGGTTGCTATACGGAGCACCATGCTATAGCTTCTGCTGCTGATTAGGTGCTTTACGCCAGTATTCCCCTGCATTCAACGGTGTGATAGAAGGCGGTGGCTCAAACGGTTCAATCAGGCTTACCCCCTTGAGTATATCTTTCGGGCAGTCTCCATTGTGCGTCGGCTGGAGACCCGCCGACAGTTGCACTTTCCCTTGTTGGGCTCGGTGGCGGGCGGGGACCCCCGGGGGATGAATATCTCTACTAATATAATATGGATAAAACCAAAAAACCAAAACTAGCACAGAAACGGCGCATAGACACCGACATTGCACATGACAGTGATTCAGACTGTGAGGAAGCGACGCCTCAGGCGTCGGCCGTATGGCCTCGCTTCCTCATTGTCCATAGCAAGGTGAAGGAGAAACCAGTTACCAAGCTACATCCTTTTCTGGTGGGGGAGACCCTCAGGAGCCGTGTTGGCAGGCCTGACGCCCAGCGCCTCAGGTCTGGTGACTTGCTGGTGGAGTGCCGTACTCGGGCACACTCCAGCGGGCTACTGGGGCTCTCTTCCATCGGAGACACTCCTGTGGAAGTCACACCCCACAAAACTATGAATTCGTCAAGAGGTGTAATCAAAGATCAAGCTTTGGCAGAACTGTCAGAAGATGAACTTGTAAGGAACCTTAAGTCTCAGGGGGTGACTTGCGTCAGGCGCTTCCAAGCGAGGTGGTGGGGAGATCCGTCTCCCTACCATCATCCTGACGTTTGGCACCCCACCCCTCCTACTACCATCTGGGGAGGTTACTACTCCCTGAGAGTGAAAAAGTACGTCCCTCTTCCCCTCCGGTGCTTTAAGTGCCAAAAGTATGGCCATGGGCAGAAGACATGCCGTCAGGCAGAGGCTTCATGCGCCCGTTGCAGTAGGCCCGGACACTCTGCTGAGTCCTGCACAGCCACCCCCCTGTGTGTGAATTGCCAGGGGGCGCATATGGCTTCGGATAAGAAATGCCCTCGTTGGATATCCGAGTGCAAGATTCAGCAGGTGCGTGTGGAGCAGGGGCTGTCCTTTCTGGATGCCAAAAAACTGGTTGAAGGCCCTGGTGCAGCTGCGGCTGCCCCAACCTCTAACACCTCAGTGTATACTTTTAGTGCAGCGGTGGCAGGCAAGCGCCCCACCAAAGACTTTTCATGTCAGACCCCAACTTCTTGGTTGGGGGCGGAGCCTCGGCTCATCTCGCCCCTGGAGAGTAACCCTCCTCCGGTGGTGACAAGGAGCCAGGGAACGCAGAAGGCGGACACTGCCGGTCCGGTTGTGCCGCCTTCTGTTGCCCCTAAGCCTCAGCCCCCACCCAAACCTGTTAGTCAACTCCAAAGGCTTCTGGCTCTGGTCAGCCTTCTAAGGCCGCTAACTCTAGCGGCAGGAACGCTGCCCAGGACCAGAAGTCTAAGAAATCTATGGGACCGCTGTGCGCACGGGCCCAGAAGGGGAACACAGATGTGCCCCTTCAAAACAAATATGCTGCACTGGAGGAGCAGATGGAGGGAGTGGAGGTTGTTGTTGCTGATGCTGCGGCAGCTCCACCCCCTTCCTCTCCGAAGAACCAGAGGAGGCCCGGGAGCCGGCCCCCCTCTGTTTCTTCAACTCCTTCCAAGGTAAAGGAAAAAGGGGGGAAAAACTCCTTACCCCCAGATCAGACTTAATCATGGACTCTTTGCTTCAGTGGAATTGTCGTGGTTTTCGAGCTAACTTTGAGGAATTACGTCTTTTAGTCAAGTTCTATAACCCCTCAGTCATATCTCTTCAGGAGACTTACCTGAAGACTTCTGACCCTGTGTCTTTCAATGGTTTTAATGTTATACATAAAGGCTCTGATTCGGAGAGGCGCTCGGGTGGAGCGGCTCTTCTCATTAGTAGCCAAATTTTATGTAGCCCCGGTAGCATCGACACCTGTCTTCAGGCTGTCGCTGCTCGGGTTACCTTAAAAAAGACCATAACCATATGCAGTATTTACCCGCCACCATCACTGCGGGTCTGTAGCAATGATATTTTTCACTTAGTAGATCAACTGCCCCCTCCCTTTATTCTCATGGGGGATTTTAACGGTCATGCTCACCTTTGGGGTAGTGACCACTATGATGGCAGAGGTCAGATGTTAGAAGATGTTTTTTCTCAACTTAACCTATGTGTCTTTAACGATGGCTCACCTACATACTCTAACTCAGGTTCCGGATCTAGTTCTGTTCTAGACCTCACTGTGTGTGATCCTTCTCTCATGCTGGACTTTGACTGGAAGGTTCACGACGACCTGTGTGGTAGTGACCACTTCCCAGTAGTCCTGTCATCGGTCAGCTGTGAGGAGGATTCGCCGGTGGGGCGCTGGAATCTCAAGAAAGCTAACTGGTCTCTGTTTGCCTCTCTCTGTCAGTCTCGTCTTACAGAGGAGGTGGTCATGTCAGCTGAAGAACCTGTTTCTTGTTTTACTTCTATTTTGTTGGAGGTTGCAGGTGAAACCATCCCTAGAACTTCCACATCACTCCCTCGGAAGCCAAGAGTACCATGGTTCAATGAAGAGTGCCGCAAGGCCCAAACAATGCGCAAATCTGCTCAGCGACGTGCATTTCGTAATCCGTCGCAAGCAAATATTTTAACCTTTAAAAGACAGCGGGCGAAAGCCCGTTATATTTTTAAACGTGAACGCCGTGCTTCCTGGAGACGCTTTGTCTCATCTTTATCTTCTAGGACTCCGTCCCAAAAAGTCTGGAAGGCTGTTCGAAGAATTAGGGGCAGGGGTGGCTCGGCTTCTGTCGGCCATCTTAGAGATGGTGCCAGTTTGGTCACAGATAAAAAGGCTGTGGCCAATTTGCTTGCCTCCACCATTGCCCATAATTCTTCAACAGAGCATTATTCACCTTTCTTCCAGAGAGAGAAGGAGAAGCGAGAATCTTGTGCTTGTGATTTTATATCGGATAACTTGGAAGACTATAATGCCCCTTTTACGTTTTCAGAATTGCAGCAAGCCATGCAGAAATGTACTGACTCTGCTGCTGGATTAGATACCATCCATTATCAGCTCATAACACATCTGCCTGAGGATTCACTCCTTGTACTTCTCAAGGCCTTTAACCATATCTGGATAACCGGTCATTTTCCGCCATCTTGGCGCCAGGCTGTGGTTGTGCCAATTCCCAAGCCGGGTAAGGATCCTTCCGACCCGGGCAACTACCGGCCAATAGCTTTGACATCATGTTTATGTAAAACTATGGAACGCTTGGTCAACGCCCGACTGGTGTGGCATCTTGAGTCACAGGGTCTCATCACAGACCTCCAGTGCGGTTTCCGGCGCTTCCGTAGTACAACTGACCATCTAGTCCGCTTTGAGTCTTTTATCCGAGATGCTTTTGTCAACAAGCAGCATGTCTATGCAATTTTCTTTGATCTTGAAAAGGCATATGACACTACCTGGAAGCATGGTATAATGTCTGATTTGTCGGACATGGGTTTTAAAGGGCATCTGCCCGTTTTTATTCACAATTTTTTGTCCAACAGGTCGTTCCATGTCCGTGTGGGCTCCACCCTCTCCGACTCCTTTGAACAGGAGATGGGTGTCCCGCAGGGCAGTATTCTATCTCCTGTTTTATTTAGCATTAAAATAAATAACATTGTAAAGGCCGTCAAGGATGATTCTGAATGCTCTTTGTTTGTGGACGACTTTGCTTTGTGTGCACGAGGTCGAGGACTTGCGTCCCTTGAGAGGCGCTTGCAGCTGTGCGTTGATCGCATCCAGGGGTGGGTGTCTCTCGATGGATTCAGATTCTCGCCCTCCAAGACAGTCTGTGTGCATTTTACTAACCAGACGAAATTTTTTCCAGAACCTAGCCTGAGCATTGCTGGAGTGCCAATTAAGGTGGCTGAAGAGGCTAAGTTTTTGGGGGTCATCTTTGACAAAAGATTGACCTTCTGCAACCATGTTAACTACCTTAGAACCTCTTGTCGGAAGGCCCTCGACATTCTTCGTGTCGTTGGTCGTACTGACTGGGGTGCAGACCGCATTGTCTTACTTCGACTGTACCGGGCCCTTGTTCGGTCCAAACTGGATTACAGATCTGTGCAGACCGCATCGTCTTACTTCGACTGTACCGGGCCCTTGTTCGTTCCAAACTGGATTACGGCTCTGTGGTATATGGCTCGGCTTCCAAGTCTGTTCTGCAGCGTCTGAACACAATTCACCATCAAGGTCTGCGCATATGTCTGGGAGCCTTCAGGACATCTCCAGTTCCTAGTCTGTATGCGGAGGCGGGGGAGCCTTCTCTCAGGCTCCGCCGCATCCGCCTCATGCTCGGCTACGTTCTGAAGCTGAAGGCCCATCCAAAAAATCCTGCCTATGATTGTGTTTTTAACCCGTCGTTTGCAGAGATTTATGATGCCCATCCGGGAGCTGTCCGTCCACTTTCCTTCCGTATCCGACCTCATCTGCAGGTGGCCGGAGTGGACCTGGACAAAGTTTCGGAATCTCTGCAACACGTCACTCCACCCTGGCTACTACCAGTTCCTGACATCTTGCTGGACTTGACTGCCCACAAGAAGGATTGTACTCCACCAGCCATATACCAACAGAGCCTCAATGAACTCCTTTCAATTTTTCCTGGCTATTGTCGTCTTTATACGGATGGGTCCAAGTCTGAGGATGGAAGAGTGGCTGCGGCTGCAGTGTCCTCTCGCCATCCTAGACGCCCATTTAAGCTCCGTCTCCCTGACCATTCCTCTGTATTTAGTGCAGAACTGCAGGCCATTCTGCTAGCACTCAAGCATGCCTATCAGTCTCGGGAAAGGAACTTCCTGATTCTGTCTGACTCTCTTTCTGCCCTGCAGGCCCTTCAGGGCGCGGGAACAGACCATCCACTGCTGGTGCAGATTAGAGAGCTCTACGCGGACTTGATGAAGGAATATTATGACATCATTTTTATTTGGGTCCCAGGCCATGTGGGCATCGAAGGCAACAGAATCGCAGATTCTGCTGCCAACAGTGCCCGCAGTGATTCTGTCCCTGACACACAGACTGTCTATAGTGATTTTAAACCCGTTATTAGTGCGTACATAGCCCGCGAGTGGCAGTCCGAGTGGGACAAAGAGGAAGGGAACAAGCTTCATGAAGCTCTTCCTAAGTTGTCTGACAGTCTACCTTTCCGCTGCGGCAGCCGCCGTGAGGAGACTGTCCTTGCTCGGCTCCACATCGGGCACACATGTTACGCACTCTTACTTACTTAAACAGGATGAGCGTCCATGGTGTTTTGCCTGTGATGAGCAGTTTTCTGTTCGACGCTTTTTGCTGTATTGTGCTGACCTAATTGACACCAGATATAAACACTTCACAGCAGACTCCTTGAAGGTTTTGTTCCGGGATGTTCCCCCGGACAAAATCCTCAATTTTTTGAGAGAATGCAATATTTTTAACAAGATCTGAGCATTCATAGACTATGTGAATTTTTTTATTTGCCCTTTTTGAGAGTCTGTAGACGTTTCTTTTCCAGACATGTGCGACATTCTTGACCAGCCTGCAAGCTGAAACCCCTCTGCGAGCTCCCGGACGCCGGACTCCGGCGGGAGAGATTTCCGACGCTTCACCTGCCTCTGGGCGTCCACCACCGGGAAAGCCTTCCTCTTGAGGGGGAAAGGGGGGGGGGGGGGGGGCAGAAGTCCAAAGGGAGGAAGGAGGAGACCAAGCGAGCCGCCTCGTCCAGGGAGCGGACGGTCTGGGAGCCGAGCGTAAGTGCGTCCGAAGGAAAGGAAGAAGAGCAGAACTGGGCGGTGGGAGAACTGGCTGGCAAGTCCGCGAGGAAATTAGCTGCCGCGGAATCTCCCAGATGCAGGCTGAGGATGTCGGGGCCGCCGGCCGGGTACTGCCTGTCCCGCGGACCGAAGTGACGGGGAAAGGCAGGGGCTCCGGGATCGAGACACCGCCTGCCCCCCGCTTGGGCCGCCGCCCGGTAAGACCCACGCGGGCTCCGAACCTGGGAGCGAGGGCGAGCCGACTGACGGACCGCCGAGCGTGAAAGACGCAAGCCAGAGGAGCGGAAGGGCTCCGGCAACCAGTCCCTCCCCGAAGAGCGGGGAGACGGAGGGCTAGCCGGAAACTCCAGGACAAGCAGTCGATGGGGGGGACCGCGGGCGCTGAACACTGCACTTGGAGGAAAGGAGCAAGGGAGGGGGGGGGGGGGGGGCAGGGAATCTACAGTTCCCCAGCCCTGCTCAGATGAACCGGAGCAGGGGGGGGGGGGAGGGGGGGGGGCTGGAGGGGGGGGGGGCTAAAGTTTCCCAGCCCCGCACGGAAGGAACGAGTGTCCGCAATCATGGCCCAGTATCCACCTCTCTGAGAAGGGCATCTGCCTTGAACGGGTCGCCTGGAACTGGGGTCCAGAAAGGGGCGGGGGGCGCCACGGAGGAGGAGGTGACTGAAAGGAGATCTGGAGGCCTACGGAAACGGACGAGAGGATCCAGGGGTCATCCGGGAACAGCGAGTGTCAAGCGTCACTGTGAAGGGTCAGCAGTCCGCCGACCGGCGACCTACCACAGTCGGCAGGGGCAGGAAGTCAGCGGGCCCATCTGCGCCCCAACCTGTGAGAGCGCAGACGGACCCGCTAACTTCCTGCCCCTCCTGTCCCCGCCAACTGTGGTAGGTCGGTGGGCGACTGGCCCTTAACAGCGACGCTTGACGCTCACTGTTCCCGGACGACCCCTGGATCCTCCCGTCCGTTTCCGAAGGCCTCCAGATCTTTCAGTCACCTCCACCTCTGTGGCGCCCCCCCCCCCCACCCCCCCCGGACCCCAGTTCCGGGCAATCTGCTCAAGCAAGGCAGACGCCCTCTCAGAGAAAGTGGATACTGGGCCATGATTGCGGACACTTCCGCCACCTGGGCCTCCCAGACCCGGGCGCTTGCAAGGACCTCTTGGACCTTATGGCCCACATGAGCTACGGCGACCAGTCTCCCATTCGCTTATCCCTCTGTGGGACCTTGCCTGGGTGCTGACTTGGCTGACCGCGGACCGCTTCGAACCTCTGCCCTTGGCGCGGTTCTCCGAACTAACCTGGAAGAGGTGTTTCCTCCTGGCCCTTGCCACAGCGTCCCGAGTGAGCGAGTTACATGCGCTCTCTGTTTGTCCGGCCTGTTTATAGTTCAGGTCCGATGGCTCGGCGCAGCTCCTCACTGACCCGTCTTTCTGGCCAAGAACTGGCCTGCCTGATCGCAGCCCCCGGTACTGACCATCCGTCTGCTCAGAGGTACGGATAAATCCTGCGGTCCGGGCACTGAAGATTTACCTGCGTCGCACAAAGCCGCGCCGCCAGGGGCGCTCTCGCCTCTCCTGCCACTAACACCGGGCAGGCCTGATATATCAGCACAGACGATTTCGTCCTGGCTGTGGTTGGTCATTTGGTCGGCTTAATCCTTTCATCCGTGAGTAAACTAAGAAGTCTATATACCCTTTAGCCCTGAATTTATTTGAGAAATTTCTGTTGAAAATGGGTGTGCACTGTAAAATATTTGTAAATAATACTTTACAACAGATATCCCCATAAAGGTATATAGGTACAGATTTGCCATTGGATGGACTATCGTTTTATGGATTTGACCACACTGTGTCACATGTGTCGTAATGCCTGGTGTCAAAAATAGTGACAGGTGACAATAAACTTGAAAAAAAAAAGTCTTTCGTGTATGACAGGTCGCTGGTACTTAACATGCATCACTAAATAGGGCGTCTGTTACTGTGATACATAAGTGTCCATGCATTTCCAGCATGCCGATACAACGTAAGGCCCCTACCTTGTCACCAGATGTCAATGTTTACACCTGCCACTGATAAGGTATATCCACGGTCTAGACAACATGTAATAAGCGGCATCGAATGATGATCAATGTGTCTGTGTTGTGTCTCGTACACGATCAGATAGAAGTACCAGTGGCAGTGTTGTAGAGACTATTATACACGTACTACACGTGACCAATGTGTGTCGTTGGTGTCCACAGAGTCGCCTACAGGTGCACCAAGGTGTGGCATAAAAAAGACGGAATATCAATTAGAACCTCCGAATTCAGCATCAGAATCAAGCTGTAATTCATTGCCGTTGTCAGTGCCTCAAACAGCGATCGCTCCAGCTGACATTGCCAACGCGTGGTTATGCTGCCACGCGGTAGGTAGGTACACATGTCCCAATACATCAAAGCTATCTGCTTTTGAAACCATGTCTCCAAACAAAATTGTATCACTCCGAATATCTACACATCTACTCGCCATTCTGACCGTAATTCCCACGCTAGCGCCGTAAAACTGACCGCATACCACAGACGAACATACGTGCGCACTGTCAGGACCCTGTGGCAGTGTAAACAGGATGTGTCGGTGTGAAGGGCGAGGTCACCACGCGCAGCGATTCTCACGCGTCACGCTACAGCGGTTTGCCGAGTTCAAAGGGTTAAAAAGACCTCTCCCCTGATAAAGATAAGAGGCCGCTTATCAGGCCGCACGAAGTGAGAGCAGCGGCCACCAGTGAGGCATTTGACCGCAACTGCTCAGTGCAGGCATTGTGTTGGCGGTAGGCTGGCGAGCTGACTCCACCTTCGCCCGCTTCTGCCTCTGCGACCTATCTGGCCAGCGTGACTCCCTGGCCCTGGTGGGGGACATCTCCGCAGCCAAGCACTCCCTCCTCGCGCCGGAGGCGCCTTGGGTCAATCTTAGCTGAAATCGTCGGGAGTGCTCCGCTTGGGGCCTTTGGGGCTTATAACTCACAGGGTGGCAAAGGGCGGCACCCTTCTCCTCTTCACTATTCTTCCATATAGTAATGCCATCGGTAACGGTTTTGAGAAAACAAATGAATTTTTCTCTACAATGTCTTTTTTCGAAAAATACTTAACGATGGCATTACTCGGAGGACCCTCCCGCCTCCCCAGCTTGCCGCCTGTCGGCTAAGAGTAAAACTGGCGGGCTTCCACCTAGCCCATGCCCGGATAGGGAGGGAAGGGGAGGTCACCCGGGGCTCCTAGGCATGGATCCCCAGTGTCTCCTCCCCAGTTGTGCAGGGGACACAACAAATGCTCAGGCTGAAATCAGTAGGCTATAAGGTATCTTCCATATAGTAATGCCATCGGTAAGTATTTTTCGAAAAAATACCTTTTAGAGCAAAATTCATATTTCCTAAATTTTGAAGGCATCACTGAACGCTTATGTACCAGTTGCAGGAGATGGATGGACCATGGTAGTTCAAGGGTAGTGCCAGATTTGCTTGGCACCTTCAGGCATGGTCCATCCATTCCTGCTGTAGGGTGTTGCATAGCTTCTAACCCTCCCGATTTGATTGGCAATATCCGATTTTTTGTTCAATTCCCGATTTCTCTGGGGTTTTTTTTTTGTACATTTCTCCCGATTTTCCTATTTTTTCAAGCTTTGTTTTAAAATTCAAGACATTTTGGTGTACCGCCTGGTGTCAAGCGCCTGTAATTGAGAGCCTACCGCTATACTTAACCGCTAAGCTTTCAGGGACCCACAGCCAGTCTTGATTATGCATGCACAGCAAATTTCTGTCCATTCTTTGTTTGTTCCGGTTGCTTCGAATTTGCCCCTGGAACCAGTTGCATAAGCGAGCTGAGATCTGCACCAGCCACTAAGCAAGGTGCGTTGCTATAACGGCACACCTTGCTTAGTGGCTGGTGGACATCTAAGCTCGCTCATGCAACTGGCCCTTTGTCTGGAGCACATGCTCAACGATTTTCACAACTGGCATTTTCGATTTTCAACAAAGTCATGCCTCCAAACAAGCAGATTATTATTATATTCTTTTATATATCATATCGTAATATGTTTATTTTCTTGTCTGCGGGCTGTCATGTGTGAAGTGGATTTTTGAGGCCTCAGGGTTGGCAGCTATGGTGTTTGGGCTAAATGGGTTAAAAACTTTACTGACATTCCAAAACTGCTAGTCTGTGATTTTGGACCTTACAGCCTGTCCCTGTAAGGTCCAAAATCACAGACCAGCACATTGATGGAAAAAACTTACTTAAAAAGCTTAGTGTGTGTGTGAGACGGAAAGTCTGTACCTCTTAAAGGATTTTGTCTAGTGTGTGTTTATTTGCAGGGGGCAGGAGGCGGTGCTATTTTGCCTGCCTTTGATGCGCACGGCCCAAACCCACCCATGATTGAATTGGGGAAGTACGAGATCCACACATGGTATTCCTCACCGTACCCACAGGAGTATGCACGGTAGGTTACATTGTAATACCTCTTGTGTTTCTTGATTATGTGCGGCAGTTTTGCTGTTAATGCCATGTCTGCCCTCGGACACTAGTCTTACATGTACCCACTGTGGTATTGCCGGACACCTTTGAAACTTGACATTCATGCACTTTTGACATCAGCAAACTGTTTGTTCTAAACAAAGGGAAGGTACAAAATTATTGCATCCCCAGTTAGGTTGCATTTTCATAGTTGAATCACTGAGACCATGTCTGAAGGCGAGCATTGCTGTTAGAGCTGTAGTTTTGAACGGTACTGACGGCAGCATAAGCAATCAAAATGGCGGTGGCTAGTCAGCGGCTAGTGCTTTTATGCCTTCTTTTAAGCAATTTAGGACTTTTCGCACAGTATTTTTCTACTGTTTCTAATTCAGTCATTTAAGATGCTGCACTTTCAAAGTATACATTTTTGGCTCATGTGTGAAGCAAATGTGAGTGTTTCGGGCCAGTGGTTGGCCTGTCCGTCAACTTTAACATTGGCATTTTCTCGGACTCTATTCAAGCCACAGTCTTCAAACTTGGCCCAAGCATACTTTGTGGCAAGACCTTTCTGAACATACCAATTTCATTTACCTCTCTCAAAGGTTGCAGGGCATCAGAAAATGGGTATATATTTTTTTTTTAAATAGCCCAATTTTAACAAAATTTGTTTTTTTTCTCAAATAGTATTTACAATTTCAAACCCAAACTTGGTGCAAAGAAACCTGGTGGCAAGACCTATCTATGCATACTAATTTGGATGACCCTTCAAAAAGGTCAAGGGTCTAAAGAGGCCATCTATGCATATTAATTTGGATGAGCCCTCGGTCACAAGAGGTCGGCAAATGTTGTAAAATGCCAATTTGTGATAGAATTTGAGTTAATATCAACAGTTTTGCAAAAGTTTTAATCTAATTTGGCACAAAGGTAGCTGATGATGATAAGACCTTCCTATGTATACTAATTAAGTCGACTTATCCCAAAGGTCAAGGGTCATGGGGGTTAGGCAGATGTGTCAAAACTGATTAAATTTTGAGAAAACATGGATCTTGCTGGTGCAGAAGCGATCCCTTTACTTATTCAGTTATTGTCACAAAGGTCACACATGTAGATCGTCTTATACATGAGCCATATGGGCTTTGCCTTTCTTGTTTATAAAATTGTAGGTATTATCGACATTTTGCAAGACCTTTTTATGCATTCTAATTTGGATGATTCGTGGAAACGGTCGAGATTCACAAGAGATCAGGAAATAGATTTTTCGCTCACTTGCGAAGCAAAAGTGAGTATGTTCTGGGCCAGTGGTCGGTTGTCCGTCCGCGGTCCGTCATAAACTTTAACGTTGGCATTTTCTTGGAGACTATTCAAGCCACAGTCATCAAACTTGGCCCAAGGATTCTTTGCGGCAAGACCTTTCTAAACATACCAATTTCAGTGACCTCTCACAAAGGTCAAGGTCACGGAATCAGGAAATAGTTAAAAAATAGCTACATTCTGCCATAATTTATTTTTTCACAAATACTATTCACAACTTCAAACCCAAACTTGGTACAAAGATACCTTACCGTAAGACCTTTCTATGCATACTAATTTTGGTTGATCTTTCGGAAAGGTCAAGGGTCACAAAAGCTCAGGAAATAGGTAAAAAATAGTCTATCTATATCCCGTAGTCTTGCCGACCGTTGGGGCACCACTGATGACTTGGCAACCAGCTCCCTCCATTCCTATCTGTTCTCTGCCATTCTTAGCGTATCACCCAGCCTCAGTCCTGTCCACTCTGAGATATTGTCCTCCCCATCTTTTCCTCTGTCTTCCCCTCCTTTGTCCTCCTTGCACAGTGCCTTGCAGGATTGTTTTGGCAAGCCCTGCTGAACGCGTGACATGCCCATACCACTTCAGTTTGCGTTTTTTCATAATGGCTAATAGGTCTTCATAGGGCCCGATGGCTTGCCTGATTCTGCTTCCCACTTCCTTGTTTGTGATGTGATCTCTGTATGAAATGCCAAGCAGCCTTCGAAGGTCTGATGTGAGGGTCCATGACTCACAGGCACAAAAGAACACTGAGAGGACTAAGGAGCGCATCAGTCTGATCTTGGAGCAGAGTGTGATGTTTCTGTCCTTCCATATGGTCTTCAATCTTGTCAGTGCTGCTGTTGTCTGCGCAATCCTGGACACACGCCTTTACCATAGCTGACACTTAGTTCGCTTCCAGCTGCCAGAGAGATAAGGCTGCTGCGAGGTCAAATTCCACTCTCGCCCGCTCATTCTATTTATATCGCACCTGCTACTGTGCGGTACACGGCGTGACCGGCTCTCTTCCGCTATAACAACTACCTACTGGTTTGTATTCATAACACATCTCTGCCTAAAGTGACTGTTGTGGAAGCAACATCGTTCAAAAGTTGAAATTCTCACCTACACACTGATACCAAACATGACAACATTACGACTTGCACTTGTGTAGCAGGTCATGGTGAAAATAAAGAGAATGGGAATTTGTTGATGTACGAGAACGAGAATTTATTGTGAAATTGACAAAGTTCCCACAGCCATAACACAAAGACGCTACTTTTCCCAGTGAAACACACTTCCATGCTTAAGGGTTAGCATGCCTACAGTACGTATCACTTAATGGATTTTGGGTTCATGGTGGGGGACGGAAGCAGGAGGGTAATTAATGAGGTCACTGACAGGTGTCGACAGACAAGTTCCAGACATCCGACTTGGTGTACACTCCCGGCATTGGGGAAAGAGAGGGCTTAGTTACATGGATACTATTGAGGAGATAGCCACGTTTCTTTCTTAGGAAATAGTGTAACACTAACAGTCAACCTTGTAAATGTACTTTTGATTTAACTTTTGATCATGATGGAGTCTGATGAAACGCGTACAGTCTGTGTACACACAGGTGTGTTCCATGCAATGAGAGTAAGTGCATTGTGCAGAATATGTGATGAGAGATCACAAAAGAGATACATGATAAAAAGTCATTTCTTTGTATCAATTATGAACACTTAATCCACAAGTGTTATGGAATTAATATCCAGGAAGACAAAGACATGATGCACTCCAAAACAATGTGTAGGAGTTGCTATTGTCGGATGAAACGGGTAGACTCGACTGAAACACGCGTGTCCGAGGAGACGACGCAAAATGCGGCGTCTGATATTGCCTCATCACAACACATTTGGACCATGTTCGATCCAAATACGAGCGTTGAAGAATGTGTCGCGTGTGTTCACTTCATGCAGCTAGGTAAAGGAGGACGACCAGCGAAGCGGGGTTCCCGGCATGGAAAGAAACGATCGTTTCAATCCGCGGCATGTGACACTCGTAACACTGACACTGATAACAGCACTAATGAAGGTGATAGTGGTATACAAGTTTTTATTCCGCCGACGTCTACTCCCCGTAAAACGCCATGCACAGTCGATGCTCAAACGTCGCCGTTACAAAGAGTGTGGACCCCATCTCCACCAGAGGACAAAATAGAAGCTCTGAGAGAAGAGACAAAGTTGCCATTTCTGTGCGGGCCTGTCACTTCTGGCCTTGACGAAGCACTAAAGAGGAATAAGATATTCATGCAAGCATACCATGGCCGTTCGTTTGTTGGCAACCACTGCCACCGTTACTTGAAGTATGATGTGTTCACTGATGTTGGTGACAGTGTTATCAGCAATACCATGAAGCTGACAGATGATCCTAAATTTCATGCAGCAGCGCATGACATATCCTTAAAGTTCCGAATTCTAAACGACCTTTACTCACAAGTTCATGCTAATGTTTCTCACAAAATGCCGGTGAAGAGCAAGAATGAATCAATGCAAGACATCAATGACAAGATTGCAAACTACATGCGTTTTTTTCGAAGTACTTTTCCAGCCAGTAGCATCATTCCGAAACAACATATCCTGGAATGTCACTGCGTTGAATTTATGACAAAGTGGGGATTTGGTTTGGCGCTTCATGGTGAGCAGGGAGGTGAAGAGAGTCACGCTACCATTAACATTCTAAAGAGCAGGACATATGGCTTGCAGACAGAGGAGGAAAAACTCAGACTGCTCATGACCGAGCACAACACTCGTGTCACCCGTCCTCCACTCCGTTATTCCTACAGTAGTCAAACAGAAACAAATTCTCGCATAGATGGCGCCGGAGTTGTGTATCTGTGAACAGAAACTCGGTATTCGGTTCTTATGTCTAGTGTGTCAGAAAATGTGTTAAACCTCAAGGTATGTTTAAAAACACTGTTGAATATTGTGACCTGTTATGGACTGATCGTATTTCGGGATGGCAATAGCAGTCTGTGGAGTACCGAGACGGCTGCGGGCGAGAAATGCCAGAACACGCGACCTGTCAGTGACCTCATTAACCACCCTCCTGCTTTCGTCCCCCACCATGAATCCAAAATCCGGTAAGTGATACTTACTGTAGGCATGCTGACCCTTATGCATGCAAGTGTGTTTCGTTGGGAAAAGTAGCGTCTTCGTGTTATGGCTGTGGGAACTTTGTCAATTTCACAACAAACACCGACATCGTACATCAACAAATTCCCGTTCTCTTTATTTTCACCATGACCTGCTACACAAGTGCAAGTCGTAATGTTGTCATATTTGGTATCAGTGTGTAGGTGAGAATTTCAACTTTTGAACGATGTTGCTTCCACAACAGTCACTGTAGGCAGAGATGTGTTATGAATACAAATGTGTAGGTAGTTGTTATAGCGGCAGAGCGCCGGTCACGCCGTGTACCGCACAGTAGCAAGTGCGATATAAATAGAATGAGCGGGCGAGAGTGGAATGTGACCTCGCGGCGCCTTATCTCTCTGGCAGCTGGAAGCGAACTAAGTGCTAGGCGCCAGCACTGGCTGGTAAAGCCGTGGACAGTATTTTTGGTTTTGATCCCTCATCTGTCACAATGGTTCCTAAGTATTTGAATTTATTAACTGTTTCTAGTTTTTGGCTTGCAATCATGACGTCAGTGTCAATGCCACTGGTGTTATTTGTCATCAGTTTGGTCTTCTCTGCACTGATTTCCATCCCAAACGCAATGGCTGTACTGTCCAGCTTTTCCACCAGCTGAGCTAGCTCTTTCTCTGTTCCTGCAAGGCCATCGATGTCGTCTGCAAAGCGCAAGTTCGTGATTGTTCTGCCTCCAATACTTCATGAACTTTCAGAGCGTCTGTCATGATTCTTTCCAGGAAGATGTTGAAAAGAGTAGGTGAGAGCAAGCAGCCTTGTCTGATTCCGACTGTAGTCCTAAACCAGTTTTCTATTTTGGAAGCAGACTGCGCTAGTGGCCTTGTTGTAAAGGTTTGCTATAACTTTGATCAGGTTGGCATTGATGTTGTATAGCTTCATGGTGGACCAAAGGGCTGCATGCCACACCCTGCCAAACGCTTTCTTAAAATCCACAAAGACATGATAGAGGTCTTGCTGGTGATGGAGGTACCTCTCACATAGAACACTCAGGTTGAAGATCTGCTCAGTTGTGCTGCGCCCTGGTCTGAAGCCTGCCTGTTCCTCAGCTACGATTTTCTCTGCCTGTGGCTTCAGCCTGTTCAGTAGGATCTTTAACACGACTTTGCTTGGGTGGCATATAAGACTGATCGTGCGATAATTCTGGCATTGATGTAAGTTGCCTTTGTTTCCTCAAAACACATTACCGATGACATTACGGTATGGAATGGTTCTTAGCTAGACTAATTTTAGCCAAAATTGTTGTGTACGAGTATGGCAGGTGATGGGCGCCATAGCCTAGGTGGTAACCCGAGTAGCCTCCCTTCCATACCATCCAGGAATGCGCCTAGCAGAAGCTCACCAGTCAGTTTCTTAGCTAGACAGTGGAAGGTTGTGTACGTCGGTGTCTCTAGCTTCGGACTGTGTGGTGTTGTGGAAACGGTCGTAGTGTTTCTTTGATGGACCGGTCTGGCCATAGCGGATGTTACCCTACGATGTGCCTTGTGTTAGGCTTGGACGCTTCCTGTGGGATTTTCTTCGTCAGTGTTTGTGACTTAGCCCTGACGAGACAGCGGCGTCTTGTGAGCTGTGCTCACGCGCTTGGGCCGGTCTGGCCGTAGTGTGTTACGCACTTCATTTGTCCTGAACTTTGTACTTCCGGGAAGGAATAGTGAAAGAGACAGAAGAGGCTCTCCTGCTACCCTTGGAATGCCTGTGTTCGGCTCAGTGCTTTCCCAGCTTCAGGGACCGGTCGTGCCTGTGACGCCTGCGTGGTCTCCGCTCACGAATCGTGGACTGGGTCGACTTTGCCTTCGCCACCTTGGCTGTTGGGCTTCACTGCGGTGAGCTGGTTGGTCTGTGACCTGTGTGGGTCCCCTGCTTCTCCATTATCAAGGTAAAACCTCAGTTATTGCCTACGACCGGCGCTCAAGGAGGGGGTAGAGCACCAGGCATCGGCATACGCCGTTCACTTCGTTTGTACGCGTTGTCGTGCGGATTCGTATTGCGGGCGCGCGGGGACACGCTCGCTCGCTTTCTTTATGCACTATGTTACAGTTGGCAAGTCCGCTCTTGCTCACGATGTGGACAGTTCCTTTGGCCTAGTGACGGACATGCTATTTGCCTACCCTGTTCCGGCTGTGCCTCCACTCACCCGTGCCTGGTCGGCGCCCCTGGCTGGAAGAACAATGGACCCAGCTATGGAGCTTCTACCCCCGATATCGGCCGATGCCAGCACGGGTAAGGGGTCCAACTCTGGTAAGCCCCACAGACCCGACGAGTGGCCCTTACCAGGTTGTTGAGCCTTCAACACCGCGGCTTAGGCCGCGAGCCCAAGCTCTAGCGCCGGCAGCCACCACAGTCCCGTCGAGTGGTCTTTGCCCGGTCGCGGAACCTCGCACCATGATTAGGCCTCGAGACAAAGCCCCTGCACCGGTAGCCACCACAGTCCCGCTGAGTGGTCTCTACCCAATTGTGCCGCCTGTTCGGCAAAAGATAGGACTCGAGAGTGAGCTCCAGCACCGGTGGCCATCGCAGACCCAACGAGTGCTGCTTACCAGGTTGTGGAGACTCGTCTGCCACGCGATGCTTCAGTCATTGCCGCCTCCTCGGCCAAGGCAAGAGGCCAGCGCGGGCACAGGGATTCGGCGCCCCCGCTCCAGGTTAGTGATCGGGGACCACAACCAGACTGCTGGCCTGACGCACTCCCGCTCCCCGGTAGGAAGTAGGAGACCACAGCACGGGCGCTGAATGAGATGACATGCCACGTCTT
Source organism: Semisulcospira habei (assembly GCA_036245525.1). Lineage (NCBI taxonomy): Eukaryota > Metazoa > Mollusca > Gastropoda > Semisulcospiridae > Semisulcospira > Semisulcospira habei. The sequence goes on from BTPG01000008.1 coordinate 112,814,456, forward strand.
CCCCCCCGGCGTGGACAAGCCTTGGCTCTGTGGAACGAACCAAGCGGGCTCCCGTAGTTCGACGACTTTCGCGCTCAAGGGAAAAGTGGACTCGTCGACGGACTGCTTCTCGCGTCTCGGATGCAAGCCGGCACTTTCGAGTGACCTCAAGGTGTGACCCGGCACCAGCTGATCGTGTTCCCACGAAGCGTCCTCCTGAGATGTCCCTTCGGACCGACGCCCACTGCAACCTGGGGTATAGGCCAACACATACAGGATAAGATGTCCCGGCTGCGGTGAGTGACTATACTCTTGTCGGCACAAGAATGCTGGACCATGCGGCGCTGGCGTGATTAGCCCACAAGATGGGGACTATGCATGGCACATTGGCCGGTGCCCGCTATCTTGAAGTACTGAAAGGACCCGGTATGAGGATGGTCCACAACGTGCAGGGTCTCCAATCCTCGGCTTCGTCCAGCACAGATGTTCGGCACCCCGTTCTAGGCAGTGACAGGGGACAACAAGGTGACAAGACTGCTGGATTAGTGTGCTCCCGCTCCTCAGGGAAAGGTAAGGGACGATTCGAGATCACGTTCAGATTGCTTGAAGCTTTGGCGTCCCACTCCAAGAAAAATGGCTCCACCGAGGCGGCTTCCCACCCTGCGCACGATGCTCAAGCAATACGGCAGGCGCTGTACCACCCCTGCCCCAAACAGCTTCTCCTTCCCGCCTGGAGTTGTGCGGCAAGCCCTCGCCACTAGACGCTTCTCAGGTGCGGCCGTGGAAGCTATCGCTACAGCCCGCAGAACCTCGAACAGACGAAGGCTACAAAAGGGAGTGGCGAGTCCTGTGCGACCGGTGTGATGGCTTGCACCTCTCCCCCACGGATTGACGGTTCATCAGCTGGCGGACTTTTCCTCTGGCTGTTCACCTACCAGCGTTGAGTGCCGATCACCTTCATGGCTACCCGGCCTTGGTCGCTGACACGTACCGACACTCGGGACGACCCAATCCTGGTAACTGCAAGGACCTCGCCGACCCGTTGGCCCACTTTGGTCTACAACGTACCACCCTTCGCTCCCTGGTGCCGTGATGGGACCTGCCTTGGGTCTTTACTTGGCTCATCTCTGACCGCTTTGAACGAATCCAGTTAGTGAGGCTACCTGACATGACGCGGAAGACCTGCTTCTTACTGGCCCTTGCGTCTGCTTCCAGGGTCAGCGAGCTGCACACCCAGCATGAGTAAGGGGTCCAACACCGGTAAGCCCCAAAGACCCGACAATTGGCCCTTAACAGGTTGTAGAGCCTTCAACGCCGCGGCTTGCGCCGCGGGCCCGAGCTCTGGCGCCGGCAGTCACCACAGTCCCGTCGAGTGGTCTCTGCCCGTTCGCAGAACCTCGAACGCCGCGAATAGAAAAAACACTATCAGCACGCCCCCTCTTGTTTGCAGCTCCGGACGGTCGGCTCAGTTCTACTGCTGCCCAACCTGGCATTCTCGCCAAGACCCGATCTCCTTGGCTGTCCCGCAGTTGGTCACCATGCAACAGTGAGAGACCCAGGCTCCACCCGTGGGTCCAGACAACAGGACCCGGTGAGGGCTTTCGCGTGTACCTGTGCCGGACCAAGCCGCTCTGCAGGGGACGCACCTGCCTTTTCCTCCCTTTGTCCCCAGGTATAACGACATCTCAGCCCAGATGATATCCTCCTGGCTCTGATGGGTGATAAGCTACACCTACCAAAATCTCTCCCCTGATGCAGCCGAATGATGAACATCAGGGCGCACGAGGTCAGAGCCTCGCCCGCAAGCCTTGCATTCGACCGCAACTGTGCTGTCTAAGACATTATGGCGGCCGTACGATGGCGAGCAGAGATTTCCTTTGCCCGCTTCTACCTGAGGGACTTCTCCAGCCAGCGCCAAAACCTTCGCTGGTGGGAGACATCGTGGCGGCACAACACTCCCCTCCCTTGCGGCGCCCTGGGCGCCGTAGATATCTTAGCTAAAATTATCGGGAGGTTGCTTAGGGAGGGCAGGCCTAGTGACCAGTATTGGGGGTTAGGGGCGTTAAGCGGCACCCGCCTCCTCTTTGGGATTCTTCCATACCGTAATGTCATCGGTAATGTGTTTTGAGGAATCAAATGTATTTTTCTTTAAAATGTATTTTTTCGAAAAATACTTACCGATGACATTACTCGAAGGACCCTCCCACCTGCCCCGCTTGCTGCTTGTCCGCTAAGAAACTGACTGGTGAGCTTCCGCTGGGCGCATTCCCAGGATGGGATGGAAGGGAGGCTACTCAGGTTACCACCTAGGCTATAGCACCCCTCAGCTGCAAACACTGCCATACTCGTACACAAAAATTTTGGCTAAAATTAGTCTAGCTAAGAACCATTTCATACCGTAATGTCATCGGTAAGTATTTTTCGAAAAAATACATTTTAAAGAAAAATACATTTTTGGGGGAGAGTTATAAGTGATTGGGTCCATGGTGTGGGCCAATCCCCTGACTGCCAGATCTTAATTGCAGATTGTTAGTAAGGCGCTTATCATGTCTTCTCCCCCTTCTTGGACTAGATCTGCAGGGATGTTGTCTGCTCCTGCTGCCTTCGGCCTTCCCTTTTTTCAGCAAGAAAAGCATGAAAAATCCAAAGAATTAGTGGATTGAAGATCAGTGTAAACATGTAGAAGAAAATGTGAACAAAAATAATAGCAAAAAAGCATACCTGCTGGTGAAAGACTTGTTACACTTGTTTTACCAGTGTAAAACAAGGACGCTCCTCGATCATTCAAGATAGTGAAGGGAACTGTCTTACGGAAGACTAAGACATACTGAAGAGATGGACAGAGTACTGCTCAGATTTGTACAACCACCGAGCTACAGGGGACCCAGGCATACTTGTCAACTCACCCCTGACCAACAATGGCAACTATCCCATCCTCAGAGAAGAAGTAGAGGCTGCAGTGAAAAAATAGCCATATTTTGACAGAAGATGTTTTTTTCTCAAATACTAGTCACAACTTCAAATCCAAACTTGGTCCAGTGATACCTGATGGTAAGACCTATCTATGCATACTAATTTTGATGACACCCCCCCTCTTCCCCCACCCCGGAAAGGGCAAGGGTCACGAGCTCAGGAAATAGGTCCAAAAAGCCATATTTTGACAAAAGATGTTTTTAAGATCTTCTATTTATAGAAGGGACTTTTTAGGACTTGTCGCGGTGGGGCGAATTTAATGGCATGTCCATGATGTCAAAGGCAGGCAGGCTAAACCTCTAACAATTGAAGTAACAAGATAAAAATTACGCCATGTCTAGTTACGCTAAGTGCCGTATATGCGTATGTATGTATGTATGTGTGCGTATGTATGTAAACAAGAGAATCTCCGATATTTCTGTACACACAAGCTTGAAACTTTTCGAAATACTTTCTTAAGTGGGTGGCTAAGAGAGCCTCCGAGCATATTGTAACTGAATGTCTCATTGAAGACATAAACAACCGTTTATAGGAAGTCGGTTGACCCAGATTAGAGTCCGTAATTTTTGTCAATTTTTGTCATATTTACTTGAACTGTACTGTGCACCAAAAGTGGGAAAATAGGATAAAGAAAATCTAAAGATGAAACAATGCCTGTTTTAGACATGTCTGACAAAGTATAAATACAAATCGAAAAAAAGAAAATAAATAATCTGTTCTGTGTTGACACAATTGAGGATCGACTGAGGGGGGTTGATAACCCGTTTCGGATGCACCATAAGGACACATGCAATGCACCCACTCTAATTAAATTTAATATGCACCATTTTGTGAACATGTAATGTGCAGTCAAAGAGTAAATATACTTTTTGAGGTAATTTTAGAAAAGAAATAACCTAAACGAAAGGTTAGAGTTGTGTCAAAACTTGGGACACCACAGCATCTGAAACATCTTGCCAAATCATTTCACCACAAAAGCAAGAACAGTTGTTTTCCAGTAGTTAAGCACAAGCAAGGTATAAAACAATCTCGCGCTGGGACCATATGGCGTTGAGGCGTGTCCCCTGGGTGGTGGATAGGGGGTCCCTCGCGAGAGGGGTGCACCAAATGAAATAAGGTGCCGTGAACCAACATGGTCTAAGGGAAGGAGACCCCGACAGAAAACCCCTGGTCCTCCTAGTAAGGGGTTGGGCGTGGGGGTAGCTTCCCCACCCTGCAAATAAAGAAATAGCTACAAAAACGCCGACGAAAAGACTCAGCAATTCCTTTCCTGGAGGAGGAAGGTTCTTCTACCAGAAGATTTATGACGTCTTGTGGTGAAAGCCGGAAGTCTTCGGAAGCCACAGGACCGAGCCGCCTCTCTCTATCCAGAGACACAATCATGGGCACATGGAATGTCAAAACCATGTACCAGAGCGGGAAGTCCGCCCAGATAGCAGCAGAAATGCAAAAGTACAACCTTTCCCTGCTAGGTGTCAGTGAAGCCAGATGGACGCAGTCTGGCCAGAAAAGGCTGTTAAGTGGGGAGATGATTCTGTATTCAGGTCATGAAGAGGAGAACGCCCCCCATACAGAAGGAGTAGCATTCATGCTGTCACCAGTGGCACAGAGAGCGCTGATGGGCTGGGAACCTCTTGGGCCAAGATTTTTTTTTTTATCACAGCAGCCTTTAGAACCAGGAAAAAGATCAAGCTGAACGTCATCCAGTTTTATGCGCCTACTAATGACAGTGACGAGGAAGAGAAACAAGAGTTCTACGACCGACTCCAGAGTGCTGTGGACAAATGTGCGAAGCGAGACATCATCATCATGGGCGATTTTAATGCCGAAATAGGTGAGGACAACATCGGATACGAAGAGGTGATGGGGAGACGGGGACTAGGGGTGATGAGTGAGAACGGGGAGAGGTTCATAGACTTTTGTGCTCTAAACAGACTCGTCATTGGAGGCAGCATCTTCCCACACAAAGCAACGTGGGTCTCACCTGACCGTACTACAGAGAACTAAATAGACCATATCTGCATTAGCAAGAAATTTAGAAGATCCCTTCAAGATGTTTGAGTGAGGAGGGGAGTAAATGTCGCCTCAGACCATCATCTGCTTATCTTAAAAAGAAAGCTCAAGTTAAAGAAAAGCGGCACAGGGACAACAAGAAGACAGCGCTATAATGTAGGCCTCCTGATGGAGACTGGAGTGAGAGAAGAGTTCAAACTGGTGCTGTCCAACCGGTTTCAAGCGCTACAGGAGCTAGTAAATGAGGAGGAGGAGGAGGTCACCACAGAGCAGCAGTGGAAGGCAGTTAGAGAGGCACTGAACTCAACCTGCAAAGACACTGTGGGGTTCAAGAAACACCAACACAAGGACTGGCTGTCGGCACAGACCTTGAAGAAGATAGAAGTGAGGAAGCAGAAGAAAGCACGAGAGCAGCCAAAGCAAGGGCGCATGAGGAATACTCGGAAGCCAACCGCGAGGTGAAGATTCAGAGCAGACGAGAGCCTACACAGACGGCCTAGCAGCAGAGGCAGAAAAGGCAGCAGGCAGCGGCAACATGAAACGGCTGTACGACATTACCAGAAGATTGTCTGGCAAGTATGGCCATACAGATAGACCAGTAAAAGACAAAGACGGCAAGCCTATTGCAGACGGAGCAGACCAACTCGACAGATGGGCCCGAGTATTTTGAAGAGTTGCTGAACTGACCCACCCCACCCGACCCCCCAGACATCCAGCCAGCAGATACTGACCTACACATCAGCTGTGACAGACCCAGCTGGGAAGAGATCAGAAGAACAGTGGCATTTTTGAAGAACGGCAAAGCAGCAGGGCCAGATGGCATCCCAGCGGAGGCTCTGAAAGCAGACCTAGAAACAACAGTAGAGATGCTGTACCCACTGTTTGGAAAGATTGCCACTCTCCGCATCATCGTGGAGCAGTCTCTGGAGTGGAGCTCCCCACTGTACGTCTACTTTGTGGATTACGAGAAAGCATTTGACAGCGACTTAATACTAGAGGTGTGAAAGTGTGGGTCTGAGGGTGTAGAGGTACAAGGCTTGTGTACACAAGATGAATGTTTATTTGCAATGTACTTGTTCAGTTTTGTTTGTTAATGAATGCTGTAGTTGAACTTTTAAAGAAATAAGTGAACTTTAAAAAAAATTAAATTTACAATTAAAAAAAAAACAAAAGCAAAAACAAAAACAAAACCTAGACTTACCTCCAGAATGCTCGGCGATTTGTAAAAAGAAATCGCACAGATGGTTCACTACACTAATAAATTAAGCTCTCGTGGATGATACATTTTTTATGATTTAGTCTTTTCACAATCCTAAAAGTGTGCACTTTCATGTTTCCGATGCTGCATGGGACTTCACACAAAAATGCAGTCATGATGTCCTGTAACATGTCCTAAGCAAACTTCACCTAACTTAGAATTTTTTAAAGTTTTATTGCATTTAGAAAAAAATCACTACACGATTGATGAACTCTATGTATAATAATAGTCCTTGCACACAAGATTAATTTTGGTGCTGTCAGATTTGTTTGAAAATGATGAAAATGTCCAAAAATTTATTAACGATGTTGCACGAGACACAGAGTAAAGGTAAGCACAGTCTATTTAAAAACTGTTATCTGCTACAAAAATACAAACATGCAAATAATAATGATTTAGATTGATGCATGGAACATAAAAGAATATACAAATGCCAAGCTGTAATGCAGATGGTCCAAGATAATTGGTAAAATTTGCAGATTCACACCGTATGCTGTACAAAATGAGGCGCAAGCATTTCAGACGCATGGTGGTCGGAAGTCGGGATGTGTCACTGTTTTTTGAGTACCAGGGCTAAAATGTCTATGGATTTTCTGTGTAAACATCGTCAGTTTGTATAAAATTTCCCGGGGAATTCCCTCAACACAAGCAAACCCTTAGAAAGCGAGTTTTGAACGAGTTTCTGCGATTGTTTTGGGTTGCGTTTCAGACGTGACATTTGGGACACTGCGATATAAAAATTTTCTCAGCATCCAAATCTTTCGAATAGGTGTAACCTATTATGGTGCAAAATGAAGTATTTTGGGTATAGTTTGTTGATGCACATAGTGGACAAGCTGATTTTATCTTGTTGCTGACTTTGGGAAAGTGAAAAAATATGTTGCAGTGGGACACTTCGTTATGTGTCCGAAATGCTTCTTTTCGTCCATAACTGTCAATATCTGGTTCTAAAGGGGGAAAAAACCAAAGTTTAGCATTAATTTTTCAATGTATGGAGCCTAAATTAAAAAAAAAAAAATTCTTGTAATGATGCACTGATGTAGTCACAATCTTCGTTTGAGTTAACCCGCTGAAAGTGAAACCGTTCCTCTTTATGGAAGCCATTTTGGGCAACTATTTGAATGAATGAATGAATGAATCAACTTTATTCTTCCAAATACATGTTGCCACGTACAGGAAAATTTGTTTCACCACCTCAGGTGCAACTCGCAATCACCCAAACTCACACAACAGTTTACACACAACACTGAAATGGACAATGGCTCGGGACGGGTGAAGCCCATCACCAAGGCGTCTCATGGCCGGCGCCAACGGCCCCAACCCGACCTGAACCTCCTTAACACAAAGCAAACTAAGGACAGCCCTATCATAGTATCTCTTAAACACATAATATAATGTTTTTAAACTTTCTGCTTGGCCGATACTAGTTGCACAAATGAGAAATACGCATCAACAATACAAAAAGACAAATTATACACAGTTGGTACCTGGGGGCCCGTCGCTGTTAGAACAGCGCCGGCTATTAGACGTCGCTCCGGCATAAACAGTCACCACACCTTAATTATAACTTAACTAATATATAACTTCACACCTACTTATTTTTGAGCAATAATAGTAAAACTACAGCAGTAACGTAAAAGCAGCAGTCCAAAATTGTTTCTAAAGCACAGTACACACATGCACACGCTGTTAAGTTGTAAGAAATACAGTCACTGTGTCCGTCATCGCATCCCTCGGCTGGAATGTTGGGGCCTGAAGCCTGCCGGCATTCGCCTCTCTGCATGCACTCACGCTACTCCTCAGAAAGTGATGTTGAGCGTGGTGTGGCCTGAGATGCTTGAAAGGGGAGAAAAACGTTGTTTTTTTGCCACAGCATAATGCGCGCTGTTCTTCTGAGATCGGAATTCCAATGGCACTAACAAAGATCAGCCGGCATGTATAAACTAGCATTGCACTGACGGCGGAGGAAACTACTGAGAACTCCAATTAAAAGCCAAAGCACAACAAATTCCCAAAAGTCATCAAAAAAACCCACTAGTCATGATGTAGCATTGCAGGGCCCGACATCATTTATCAAACGAAGGCACAATGACTGCTAGACTGCGGGTGGCAACCATTTCTACCGGAGCGGGCGGCCTGAAGGTGTTGTATGGCCGCCATCTTGTCTCTTTCAACATTTTATTATCAGTTCACAATTAAATTCATCATGCAGAAAGCCCAAAATATACAAATTTATACATTAACATTATCTTAATGCATTGCGACAACAGAAATGTCACTATATGATAGTATATGCCTTATTTTGATTGAATCTGAATAGCACCTCACTGACCCCTTTTGGTGCTCAGTACTGTAGATGAACTCATATAGCTAGAGGAATAGATCCAGGCGCTCAGAAGATCTATGCCTCTTGGGGATGTTTGAAGCATGCACACACTAACACGCACACACACATTGACGCGCTTTCAGAAGAGCATGCAGGTGACCCGTGTACCTATATTATGTAGCTAGGTAAAGTCAACCTGCTTTCACACAAATTATAGCAAGACTGGAATTGTAGCGTGAAGTTCTAGTTTTGTCACCATTTTCTGAAGCTTATGAAGCGAAAGTGAAACTCCGTAAAATATAGAATTGCCTAAAAACTAAAACTTGCGTCGTGACAAATGACGTTTGACAACTCAATGACGCTTGACAAATCAATGACGCGTATGTCCTGTGCCCCTTATAGAACTCAATGACGCATTGGCAGATTTGCGAGGCTTTTTCAATAGGAGATAATTCAACATCAGAATCAGGTCAAAGACAAAAGGTTGAGACCATTGACAGCGAGGATAGCTCTCGTATATAGAAGGGACTTTGTGGGTTATGGTTCATCCCATCTTGATTTTCTTTCTGGCAATCAAGGGGTTAACCGCCTTGTGTATGCAGCCAGTAAGCAGTACTGGTGGATGCATGCAGAATGTGGGTTTTGTGATCCCATGAAATCACTGGTTACTGTTTCTTACTTTAAACTTTTGTTTTCTTTCTTTGCAGGTTACCAAAATTGTACATTTGTGAATTCTGCCTGAAGTACATGAAAAGCAGGGCTGGCTTGAAGAGACATATGGTGAGAATCTTACAGGCTTTTAAATGAATTATACCAATCCCTACAGCAGGAGATTGATTGACCATGATAATTCAAGGGTAGTGCCAGATGAGCTTGGCACCTTCAGGCGCCAAGCTCATCTGGCAGTACCCTTGAATTATCATGGGCAATCCATCTCCTACAACTGGTACATAGTCATTAGACAACACCTCCAAAATTTGAGAAATGGGACTTTGGGGCTAAAAGGGTTAAGGTTATGAGAATGTTGGGAGGTTTCCTTTTAACCTTTTGCCACCGTAGTCTGCCAGCTAGGTTTTTCCCCCTGAGCGTATGCCTTACTTTGGCTCACTTCCCTGCTACTGTAGTAATTTTGACACATTTCATTGGCCTTGTCTGTTGTAAAAATCTTATCATACCCCAACATATTTGGTATCAGTGGAAAAAGCAATTCAAGGTGAACTCATAGACACTATGCTGAAGAAAATATTATGCATTGTTAAGATTTTACAGGTGTATAAAGAAGATGGGGTAAGAAGCCAAAATTCAAAAACAGATTTGCACTGGGTTCTGAAAACATGCTGTTAGTGTATTATCCACAGTGTGAAATTACAACTCACCTTGCATTCCAGAGACATATTCTAGTGTGTCACCAGTAAATAATCCAGAAAGAAAGGCACAACAGAAAAGTTTCTTCACACATAATAGTTTTTACACCAAAATCCGCCATTTTTTCGCACGTGGGGACGTTTTGTTTCAGATCTTCTGATTCGTTGGCTTCAGCCCATACAAACAAGAAAAGTCACTCTACCAGTACAGAAATGAGTGCTTGACATATTATAGTAGGTTGCTTCCCTTAGACCATACTGCCGGTATTGCTCGTTAAACTGGTATCCAGCGCACAGATGTGTGCGCCTCGGCGGCAATGGGAAACAAGGCCAGCGCACATGTGTGCGTCCCGTCGGCAACGGAGCTTTGCTTCGCGCACACGTGCGTTCCGTCGTCAAAAGGTTAATAAGTTGGCCAGTTGCCGAAGAGATGTATGGCCTAGGAAGGTAAAGACAGGAAGTGTTTGTGAAAAGCGAGATTTTGATTGCACATTGTACATGAACATGTAATACAATGAAAATCTTGCGTTTGACAAAAATGTACTTGCTGACTTTGCCTTCCTAGAGCAGATTATCCCTTTTAGCCCCAAGGACTGGTCTCGCTTTCTCATTATCCACAGCAAAGTTAAAGAGAAGCCTGTTTCCAAGCTGCACCCTTTCCTGTTAGGGGAGACCCTCAGGAGCCCTGTTGGCAGGCTTCCGTAGTACAACTGACCATTTAGTCCGCTTTGAATCATTTATTCGAGATGCTTTTGTCAACAAGCAGCATGTCTATGCAATTTTCTTCGATCTTGAGAAGGCATATGACACTACCTGGAAGTATGGCATAATGTCTGACTTGTTGGACATGGGTTTTAAAGGGCACCTGCCCGTTTTTGTTCACAATTTTTTGACTAACCGGTCGTTCCATGTCCGTGTGGGCTCCACCCTCTCCGACTCCTTTGAACAGGAGATGGGTGTCCCGTAGGGCAGCATTCTATCTCCTGTTTTATTTAGTATTAAAATTAATAACATTGTAAAGGCCGTCAAGGATGATTCTGAATGCTCTTTGTTTGTTGACGACTTTGTGCGCATGTGGTCGAGGACTTGCGTCCCTTGAGAGGCGCTTGCAGCAGTGCGTTGATCGCATCCAGTGGTGGGTGTCTCTCAATGGATTCAAGTTCTCGCCCTCCAAGACAGTCTGTGTGCATTTTACTAACCAGACAAAATTTTTTCCAGAACCTAGCCTGAGCATTGCTGGAGTGCCAATTAAGGAGGCCAAGGAGGCAAAGTTTCTGGGGGTCATCTTTGACAAAAGACTTACCTTCTGCAACCATATTAATTACCTCAGAACCTCTTGTCAGAAGGCTCTCGATGTTCTTCGTGTCGTTGGTCGTACTGACTGGGGTGCGGACCATATTGTCTTACTTTGTCTGTACTGGGCCCTTGTTCGGTCCAAACTGGATTACGGCTCTGTGGTGTATGGCTCAGCTTCCAAGTCTGTGCTACAGCGTCTGAACACAATTCACCATCAGGGTCTGCGGATATGTCTTGGGGCCTTCAGGACGTCTCCAGTTCCTAGTCTGTATGCCGAGGCAAGGGAGCCTTCTCTCAAGCTCCACCGCATCCGCCTCATGCTCAGCTACGTTCTGAAACTGAAGGCCCATCCAGACAATCCTGCCTATGATTGTGTTTTTAAACCATCGTTTGCAGAGATTTATGATACCCATCCAGGAGCTGTCCGTCCACTTTCTTTCCGTGTCCGACCTCATCTGCAGGCGGCCGGATTGGACCTGGACAGAGTTTCAGAATCCCTGCAACACATCACTCCACCTTGGCTCTTACCAGTTCCTGATATCTTGCTGGACTTGACTGCCCACAAGAAAGACTCTACTCCACCAGCCATATACCAACAGAGCCTCAATGAACTGCTTTCAATTTTTTCCTGGCTATTGTCGTATCTATACGGATGGGTCAAAGTCTGAGGATGGGAGAGTGGCTGTGGCCGCAGTGTCCTCACGCCATCTTAGACGCCCATTTAAGCACCGCCTCCCAGACCACTCATCTGTATTTAGTGCAGAACTGCAGGCGGTTCTGCTCGCACTCAGGCATGCTTGTCGATCTAGAGAAAGGAACTTTCTGATTCTGTCTGACTCTCATTCTGCCCTGCAGGCCCTTCAGGGCACGGGAAATGACCACCCACTGCTGGTGCAGATCAGAGAGCTCTACGCAGACTTGATGAAGGAATATTATGACATCATTTTTATTTGGGTCCCAGGGCATGTGGGCATCGAAGGCAACAGGATCGCAGATTCTGCTGCGAACAATGCCCTCAACGACCCTGTCTGACACACAGACTGTTTATAGTGATTTTAGACATGTGGTTAGTGCGTACATAGCCCGTGAGTGGCAGTCCGAGTGAGACAAAGAGGAAGCTAACAGGCTGCATGAAGCTCTTCTTCCTAAGTTGTCCGATGGTCTACCTTATCACTGCGGCAGCCGCCGTGAGGAGACTGTCCTTGCTCGGCTCCACATGGGCACCGTATGTTACGCACTCTTATTTACTAAAACAGGAGGAGCGTCCATGGTGTTATGCCTGCGACGAGCAGTACTCTGTTAAACACTTTTTGTTGTCTTGTGCTGATCTAATCCACACTTACTTACTTACGCCTGTCACCCCTACCCGGGTATAGGCCGTCGACGAGAGTCCTCCAGCAACTCCTGTCCTGTGCTTCTCCTTCGATTCTACTTCAGGTGGTTCCCAGTCTCTTGATGTCTGCTTGGAGGTCTCGACGCCAGGAACCCCACCCGGGTCTGCCCTGGGGGACTTGGGTGGGGTTAGGTATTTTTTAGTTCCCAGGGTCACCCTGGTCAGCCCCACAGGGTGGGTTTTTCTCTCTATTCTGGGGCATGTGTTTCTGTCTACCCTTTGTCCATTTACCTGTATTTGCCTTTTTAAAACTCTCCCTACTGTCTGCACTGCCTGTAGCTCTTGATATTGGATGTGTGTTGCTAAATGGTCTTAGCTTTATTTAGGCCCCATGTGTTAGGTTTATTTAACGTATTTGACCGGCTGGCGACATACATTCAATGTTCTGGGTTTTTTTGTGGTTTTTTTTTCACAAGCAGTGCAGGCACGTCCTGAGAAAGCCTTGTTGCTGTCGGGACGTTAAGCAATGTACAATCAATCAATCGACGCCAGGAGTTTCTCGGCCTACCTCTTTTCCTCTTTCCCTGGGGGTTCCATGACAATGCCTGCCTAGTGATACTGGAAGCTGGCTTTCTCAGACTGTGACCGATCCATCCCCATCTTCTTCGCCCAATTTCATTCTCTGCTGTTATCTGCTCTGTTCTCTCCCAGAGTCTGACGTTGCTGATCTTCTCTGGCCAGTGGATTTTCAAAATTCTTCTAAGGCAACTGTTCATGAAGGTCTGTACTCTGTTGACTGTGGTTTTTGTCAATCTCCATGTCTCTGCTCCATATAGGAGAACTGCTTTTACATTGGAGTTGAAAATCCGGACTTTGGTGTGTTGTGACAGCTCTCTGGAACTCCACACTTTTTTCAACTGGAGAAAGGCTGCTCTGGCTTTACCGATTCGTGCTCTGACATCTGCATCAGTGCCGCCTTTTTTGTCTATGATGCTCCCGAGATAGGTGAAGGACTCCACCTCCTCCAACGGGGTGCCAGCAAGCAAGACTGGTTCTTCCCTGGTTGCGTTCAGCCTCATTGTCTTTGTTTTCTGTTTGTGAATGGTGAGGCCCACTTGGGACGAGATGTCAGCAAGCCTCGTGGTCTTGTCCTGCATTTGTTGATGAGTGTGGGACAGTAATGCCAAGTCGTCTGCAAAATCGAGGTCGTCAAGCTGTGTCCACAGTGTCCACTGTATTCCACTTCGTCTGTGCTCTGTGGTCATCTTCATGACCCAGTCTATGGCCAGTAGGAAGAGGAACGGAGACAGCAGACACCCCTGCCTGACACCAGTTCTGACCTGGAGCTCTCTGGTGAACTGCCCTTCGTGGATCACGCGACATGTCATGCCATCGTAGCTGCTCTTGATCAGGCGGACGAGCTTTGTGGGTACACCATAGTGTCGTAGGAGTTTCCACAGAGTCTCTCGGTCCACACTGTCAAATGCTTTCTCATAATCCACAAAGTTGACGTACAGCGGGGAGCTCCACTCCAGAGACTGTTCCACGATGATGCGGAGAGTGGCGATCTGGTCTGTACATGATTGGTTTTTCCTGAATCCTGCTTGCTGGTCTCTTAGCTGGGGGTCAACGGAGCTCTTCATTCTCTCCAGGATGATCTTTTGAAGACCTTTCCTGGTACTGACAGCAAGGTGATTCCTCTGTAGTTGGAACACTTGCTGAGGTCACCTTTCTTGGGAAGCTTGATTAGGTACCCCTCCTTCCAGTCAGCCGGCATCACCTCCTCTTCCCAGATCTTTCCAAACAGTGGGTACAGCATCTCCACCGTTGTCTCTAGGTCTGCTTTCAGAGACTCCGCTGGGATGCCATCTGGGCCTGCTGCTTTGCCGTTCTTCAAAAATGCCACTGCTCTTCTGATCTCTTCTCGGCTGGGTCTGTCACAGCTGATGGGTAGGTCGGTCTCTGCCGGCTGGATGTCTGGGGGGTCGGGTGGGCTAGGTCTGTTCAGTAACTCTTCAAAATACCCGGCCCATCTGTCGAGTTGGTCTGCTCTGTCTGCAATAGGCTTGCCTTCTTTGTCTTTCACTGGTCTTTCTGTATGGCCATACTTGCCTGACAATCTTCTGGTAATGTCGTAGAGCTGTTTCATGTTGCCGCTGCCTGCTGCCTTTTCTGCCTCTGTTGCCAGGCTGTCTGTGTAGGCCCTCTTGTCTGCCCTGATACTCCTCTTCACCTCGCGATTGGCTTCCGAGTATTCCCCCTGTGCCCTTACTTTGGCTGCTCTCGTGCGACTGTTGTTGACAACTGCTTTCTTCTGCTTCCTCACTTCTATCTTCTTCAAGGTCTGTGCCGATAGCCAGTCCTTGTGATGGTGTTTCCTGAACCCTACAATGTCTTTGCAGGTTGAGTTCAGCGCCTCTCTAACTGCCTTCCACTGCTGCTCTGTGGTGACCGCCTCCTCTTCATTTACTAGCTCCTGTAGCGCTTGAAACCGGTTGGACAGCACCAGTTTGAACTCTTCTCTAACTCCAGTTTCTCTCAGGAGGCCTACATTATAGCGCTGTCTTCTTGTTGTCTCTGTGCGGCTTTTCTTTAGCTTGAGCTTCATTCTTAAGGTAAGCAGATGGTGGTCAGAGGCGACATCTGCTCCCCTCCTCACTCAAACATCTTGAAGGGATCTTCTAAATTTCTTGGTACTAATCCACACAAGATATTAACATTTCACAGCAGACTCCTTGAAGGTTTTGTTCCGGGATGTGCCCCCGGACAAGATCTTCAGTTTTCTGAGAGAGTGCCATATTTTTAATAAGATTTGAGCATTTATAGACAATGATGTTTCTATTATTTTGACCTTTTTGAGAGTCTGTCGACGTTTTCTTTAAAGACCTGTGCGACATTTTAGCCTGACATTTTTAAGGTATATTTACATCATGTCTTAAGACCTTTCTTTTAGTCTGTCTGACCAGATTTTTACTCTTCCGGCCGTGAGATGGCCTTAGTTGCCTGCTCGGCGTTAAATCCAAATAACTAACCAACCAAGGCCCCATTGCTGAAATTTTGGAGGTGTTGCCTAATGACTATGTACCAGTTGTAGGACATGGCTTGGCCATGATAATTCAAGGGTAGTGCAGTTTAGGACATCGCTTGACCATGATAATTCAAGGGTGGTGCCAGATTAGCTTGGCAACTGAAGGCGCTAAGCTAATCTGGCACTACCCTTGAATTATCATGGTCAAGCCATCTCCTGTTGTAGGGATCCAAAGCTAAAAGGGTTATGAAGGCTTTTCAGACATTGTCCTTGAGCAATTATGCAGATGCTAGTCCTGAATGAAGTAAACATGATTTCTTATGACTTTTTACAGGAAAAGTGCAATCTGACACACCCTCCAGCCAATGAGATCTATCGCAAGGGTTCCCTGTCGGTGTTTGAGGTGGATGGGAATGTCAGTAAACTGTACTGTCAGAACCTGTGTCTGCTGGCCAAACTCTTCCTTGATCACAAGACTCTCTACTATGATGTGGAGCCCTTTCTCTTCTACGTGCTGACCAGCAATGACAATCTTGGCTGTCATGTTGTTGGCTATTTCTCCAAGGTAGGCTATCGATTATGATATAGGCTTTGCAGTTACCAGCATTTGTCAGTAAAACACTGTTTCTTGTAGACAAATGCTGCAAATGGCAAGTGCACCGATACAAATTTGTGGTTTTTGGCTCGCGTAGTGGGCCAGTGGTCGTCTGTCCGCCGTCATCCGTCCGCCATCGTCCTTTGTAAAAATGTTGGCACTTTCTCGGAGACTTTTCAAGCCAAAGTCTTCAAACTTGGCCCAGTGATACATTGTGGCAAGACCTTTCTAAACATACCAATTTCAGTGACCTCTCACAAAGGTCAAGGTCACAGTGGATCAGAGAATAGGTAAAAAATGGCTATATTTTGGAGATAATTTTTTTTTCACAAATACTATTCACAACTTCAAACCCAAACTTGGTACAAAGATACCTGATGTTAAGACCTTTCTAATTCTATGCATACTAATTTGGTTGATCCCTTGGAAAGGTCATGGGTCACAAGAGCTCAGGAAATAGGTCCAAAATAGCCATATTTTGACAAAAGATGTTTTTTTTTCTCAAATACTATTCATAACTTCAAACCCAGACTTGCTACAGAGATACCTGATGGTAAGACCTATCTATGCATACTAATTTGGATGAAGTTATGAACCCTCGAAAAGGTAAGGGTCACAAGAGCTCAGGACATATGTCCAAAATAGCCATATTTTGACAAAAGATGTTTACTTTAAAAATACTATTCACAACTTCAAACCCACACTTGCTGCAGAGACACCTTATGGTAAGACCTATCTATGCATACTAATTTGGATGACCTTTTGGTATTTTCAAGGGTCACAAGAGGCTGGCAAATGTGTGTAAAATCCCATTTTTTATAAAAATTGTAGGTATTAAACTATTAACATTTAGCAAATTTTTCAATCAAATTTGGCACAAAGGTACTTACTTACGCCTGTCACCCCTACCCGGGTATAGGTCGTCGACGAGAGACCTCCAGCGACTCCTGTCCTGTGCTTCTCCTTCAATTTTACTCCAGGTGGTTCCCATTCTCTTGATGACTGCTTGGATGTCTCGACGCCAGGAGTTTCTCGGCCTACCTCTTTTTTCCTCTTTCCCTGGGGATTCCATGACAATGCCTGCCTAGTGATACTGGAAGCTGGCTTTCTCAGACTGTGACCAATCCATCCCCATCTTCTTCGCCCAATTTCATTCTCTGCTGTTATCTGCTCTGTTCTCTCCCAGAGTCTGATGTTGCTGATCTTCTCTGGCCAGTGGATTTTCAAAATTCTTCTAAGGCAACTGTTTATGAAGATCTGTACTCTGTTGACAGTGGTTTTTGTCAATCTCCAAGTCTCTGCTCCATATAGGAGAACTGCTTTTACGTTGGAGTTGAAAATCCGGACTTTGGTGTTTTGTGACAGCTCTCTGGAACTCCACACTTTTTTCAACTGGAGAAAGGCTGCTCTGGCTTTACCGATTCGTGCTCTGACATCTGCATCAGTGCCGCCTTTTTTGTCTATGATGCTCCCGAGATAGGTGAAGGACTCCACCTCCTCCAACAGGGTGCCAGCAAGCAAGACTGTTCTTCCCTGGTTGCGTTCATCCTCATTGTCTTTGTTTCTGTTTGTGGATGGTGAGGCCCACTTGGGACGAGATGTCAGCAAGCCTCGTGGTCTTGTCCTGCATTTGTTGAGTGTGGGACAGTAATGCCAAGTCATCTGCAAAATCGAGGTCGTCAAGCTGTGTCCACAGTGTCCACTGTATTCCGCTTCTTCTCTGCTCTGTGGTCCTCTTCATGACGCAGTCTATGGCCAGTAGGAAGAGGAACGGAGACAGCAGACACCCCTGCCTGACACCGGTTCTGACCTGGAGCTCCCTGGTGAACTGCCCTTCGTGGATCACGCGACATGTCATGCCATCGTAGCTGCTCTTGATCAGGCGGACGAGCTTTGTGGGTACACCATAGTGTCGTAGGAGTTTCCACAGAGTCTCTCGGTCCACGCTGTCAAATGCTTTCTCGTAATCCACAAAGTTGACGTACAGCGGGGAGCTCCACTCCAGAGACTGTTCCACGATGATGCGGAGAGTGGCGATCTGGTCTGTACATGATCGGTTTTTCCTGAATCCTGCTTGCTGGTCTCTCAGCTGGGGGTCAACGGAGCTCTTCATTCTCTCCAGGATGATCCTGTTGAAGACCTTTTCTGGTACTGAGAGCAAGGTGATTCCTCTATAGTTGGAACACTTGCTGAGGTCACCTTTCTTGGGAAGCTTGATTAGGTACCCCTCCTTCCAGTCAGCCGGCATCACCTCCTCTTCCCAGATCTTTCCAAACAGTGGGTACAGCATCTCTACTGTTGTCTCTAGGTCTGCTTTCAGAGACTCCGCTGGGATGCCATTTGGCCCTGCTGCTTTGCCGTTCTTCAAAAATGCCACTGCTCTTCTGATCTCTTCCCGGCTGGGTCTGTCACAGCTGATGGGTAGGTCGGTCTCTGCTGGCTGGATGTCTGGGGGGTCGGGTGGGCTGGGTCTCTTCAGGCACAAAGGTAGCTGATGATAAGAACTCCCTGTGCATACTAATTTAGTCGACTCATCGCAAAGGTCAAGGGTCACAGGGGGTTGACAGATGTGTGAAAAATGCTTAAATTGTGAGAAAATATGGATTTTGCTGGTGCAGAAACCAGCCCTTTTCTTATTTTCACAAAGGTCTTCTCATATGGTCAAGAGTACGACTAGGCGTCAAGTGCTGGTTTCGCTACCTGACTGACAAAACAAAGCCTTCAAACTCAAAATCGGGCGTGCATCTCGCACAACCATATCTCAACTGGTTAGAAATTGAACATACCTTCCAATCCTGTCATTTTTGCATACATCCGATGGGATAAAAGAGTTAGTCATTGTTTTGTGCGATCGAGCGGCGGAAGCCAAAATTTCGAAACGTGACATCACTCACTTGTGTTCGCTTTGGGATAAAAAATTCCGGGGAATGAAATAGAATTTCGAAACCAAGTTTAGGCCTATAGAGAGCCAATGCAAGTTACTATTTTGCTACCATATCGTTGAGTTTTACATGTGTCTATATTTAATGTAGTTTGAGGGCAAGTAAAGGCTAGAATGAACATAACGTGTGTCGTCAATTTCACACGTGCAAATCTCGCCCTGAACCGGAACACAAAAAACGTACCGTGAGGCCGCTAATTGACATATCCTAGACAACAATACTCATCATTCTGATTACCGTAAACAAATTCGAAATCCTTTTGAGAATTTAAAGAAGGCTGCGTTTTAAACTTCTTCAACCCAAAAGTTGTAAATTTTGTGTTACTTTCAATCGCGGGAAAAAATCACGCAATCATCAACGCGCGTGATTTTCTGGAATCATCGGCCATTTTGAGATTTGCATTTGGTCAGTCCTACGTACCTCATACGTACAGGTGACATCGATGGAGCAGGGAAGCGACAAAGTTGAAGGTAAGTTTTGGTTGTAAATGGTTATGTTCATGCAAAATTGATGACTGAGCACCATAAATGTTTTAAAAAAGCAATGTAAGTGTACTGTTTTTCTAATTACTTCAAATGAATGTTGACGCAAACAAATGTAAAATCAATCGGCTCAATGACCGTTCGTTTTGAAAACAGGAAGAAAACATTACTTGATGGAATTTGCCTCCATCCGACGATGACGGTTTAGTTTTGGTTGTACCAGTTATGTTCAAGTTTCTGAATGCGATATTCAATATTTCAAAGGATAAAACAGAACAAGTAATGTATGTTCGGATTAGTTTTGTAGCGCAGCAACACTTTGAAACAATAATTATTACCTTTTACCGTTACCTTGCCGTTGTGTCTGCTTGTACATAACTTGCCTGCTCGGCGTTAAACCCAAATAACTAACTAACTTGTACATAACTTTACACACGTTGAAGGTTGTCAGCGTTACGTTCAGGCAATTACAGCGTTATTTTCAAAGATTAAAAAGAACACTACGTATCACACATTTTCGTCGATTCAGTATTGTCTTTATCCTTCCTGATATAAAAAATAGAGTAAATGTCTTTTGCTCCTGCTGTTTGATCATAACTTTACACAGTTTGGCCAGGTAAATCTTTATGTAAAGTTATGTTCAAACCATGAGTTTTGCATTTTGGGGGAAGGACAAGTCATACATTTTTTTTTACCAATTTTTGTTGGTAGGAAGAGATTTTGTGCTAATTTGATTTATACTTCGGGTCATAGATTATGAGTTGCTGAATTATAGCGTTTGCACATAACATGACGCAGTGCAAAAGGAAACAGACGTAGCACCTTCAATCAAAAAATGGTCGTTTTTCTTATCTTAAGCTGTGATTATGTTCCCAATGTCTTATGTACTTTATATTATTGTTTCTTTATTATGTAACATAAGATTAAGTAATAATAACCCTGTTCTGGCAGTATTGGACTGAACATAACATGACGTAACACTTAGGGTGGTTGGGTTGGAAAGTTCTGTTACACTGTGCTTAGTGTATGGTTTAGTGTTCTATGATAAGTACAGATAGTCTGTGCATTTTTAAGAAAACTTTTCTGCACCCAAGAAATGACAATTTTTAAGAAATGCCTTGAACATAACTTGACAACAATTATGTTGTCAAGTTATGTACAGTTAAAACAGTGCTCAGCTAAAATTTTCCTTCATAGTAACAGTCTCTTTTAAAGTGGAAGACTGGTTTGATTATTTTGTCTATTGTAACTAATGTACAAACTATTATTCTAGCTAGACTGTGAACATAACTTGACAAACTAGACTGACATGTAAAGTGTAAAGTTATGTTCATTACTGTAGCACAATCCCTAGTATACTGTCTTTTTGATGCCCACTTTGCTAGTTGTTATTTATCAAAATACAGCTTGGGTACTAAAATATAAATTGTTAAACCCAATATATAAATTTTTCTGTTTTAAATAGTCTGTACATAACATGACAACATCATGTGTTGTCAAATTATGTTCAACCACAGTTATGTTTGGTTCATACATTGTCTTCCAAGTTACAGTCTTATGCCCTTTACTCTTTGTTGTGCTGGCCAAGCTTGATAACTGCCATGATATATCATAATTTAATAATAACCAGCCATTTTAGTACAAAGCTGTTGAAAAATAACCAGACATATTAGGCTGATGCTAGCTAAAAACAAATCGCAAACATGGGCACAAATTGAAATTATTTGACCCTCTCTGTTTCAGTTCTTCGGGATTTGTTCCTGAATCGAAAGTTTCCGAGGCTGAAGGGTCTTTCCCAGCAGTGAAAGCAGCCAGAAAATGGATGCTAAACACATGTCGTGGTGCAGTACCCTGACAGGTTGTACCCTGGTGAGCATTCTTGTGCTTACGAATGATAGCAGCCAGGAATCTTTTTTAAGGTATTTGAAACCAGAAAAATGTGGATTTTGAACATGTTTTAGCTCCATTTAAGTCTGAGATGGAGGCATTAAAAAATTATAAAAGGTTGTAACGTATGGCCCGAAATAAGTGGGACTGGTTGTCACTGGCCAATAAAGAAAAGGAGTTTGAAGTTTCTTTAGGAAACTTGATCAGCAGGAAGCTTGTTATGGGTTGCTTGAAGAAAGCACTGTGATCATTATGCAACATAAATAAAGCAGTCTCTTTTTTCTGTTTCAGGAGTGATTGTTGGAGTAGATCCTCTGAGGGTCAAATTCCTCAAGCCTGACCAGACAAAACAAGGACTATTTGTTTACCTTGAAATAGATGACATCCAAGAAGTAGGGGATGATTGTAGAGTCGGCTGTAGATTTCCTGC
Source organism: Semisulcospira habei (assembly GCA_036245525.1). NCBI lineage: Eukaryota > Metazoa > Mollusca > Gastropoda > Semisulcospiridae > Semisulcospira > Semisulcospira habei. Next base: position 112,836,362 of record BTPG01000008.1, read on the forward strand.
CACTCTCCAACAGTGCACGCGAGTGAAGAGTGGTTGGATTTGATCAATTTTAATTTGTTTCTGCCATGTTTATCTCAAGTATGAAGCTAACTAAAGTGAGTACTTTCTGTGCCAGTGGTCTGCTGAAAACCATCGGTCGTGGTAAACTTAGGTCAATTGGTGCTAGATTATATTTGTTTGAAAGTGGTACAGAAAAGTGTTTCTTTGCGGAGGTATTTGGGCAAAAGGTAGGCTCCGATGTCACACAGCCCATAGCAAGCATGAGCAATGGCTAACTAACATCAGTTTTCAAGTGTTAAATGTATTGTTGGTGTTCTAAAATATATTGAAAGTTTAAACTTTTTTCACTTGGTGCTTTCTCACATTGTGGAACCACATTGTGCAGAGATTTGAACCCCATGTTGTAAAGTTATGTACAACAGGGATGTCACTGGCCGTCGGACACCGGACATAGTCCGATTGACTTGGCCTAATGTCCGATGAACAGAAAGATCAGCAGGACAAATGTCCGATTGTTTGTTTCAAAAAGAGGACATGTGTCCGATTGTTTTTCCGTTGATCGCGGACACCGCTATTTCCGAGTAGGCTGGCGCTTTGCGGTAGTCGGCTTTACACTGCGCGAGCGAGTGACGTGTAGTGTGTTATTCCCGGCAACGCCCTCTGATTGGCTGACCCTAAAGTTCAGCTATTTTTAGCGAAAGCGAGACTGCGCGAGCGAGGGTCGTGTAGAGTGTGATTCCGTAAACATCACCTTCTGATTGGCTGCCCCTAAAGTTCAGCTATTTTTAGCGAAAGCGAGCTGACATCAACTGCGTTGATTGGCGCTTCCTGCCCTGCTCCGTGTCGGCAAGGGTCCACGATTAAAATGCCACCCAAAGGGAAACTTTCTGGCGCAAAGGATCCGAAACAACGGAAGCTATTCGCTTTCCTGCCAGTGCCTCCTACAGAGAAGGATGAAGTTGAACTTGGTGCAACTTCTGAGCAGCAGGACGAAGTATCAGAAGTGCAGACAGAGCCGCGAGAGACCGAGCATGGCCCCGAAGTGAGTACCAGTGCATGCACAACCGAAAGCGAAAGGAAAAGCAAGCGTCAGGTTCTAAGGACATATCAACCCTCGTGGGAGAAAATCTTTTCTCCGTGGCTGTACTATGAGGAGGGGAGGGGCATGCTTTGCCGTAGTTGTATTGCAGCCAGAAGAAATAACTCGTTTACTACCGGCTGTAAGAATTACAGAAAAAGTGCTCCTTCTGACCACGCGAAGACCGACGACCACAGGCTAGCCTTACAAGTGCCAGAACTCCAAAAACAGCAAGAGGGAGCACAGCACAGATTGTTGAGTGGGGAGGAGGCAGCAATGGCCTCCACGGCAAAGCTTGTTTACTGGATGATCCAGGAGTCTTTACCGCTCTCGAAATTCCCGTCTCTTCTGGCACTTGTAAAAGACTTGGGTGCCCCTAATGTTGACAAACTCAATGTCAGTGACACCGTCACCTATGAACATAGAAACACTGCCACACAACTCCTGCAGGTGATGAGTAACGTCATTTCAGAGGACATTGTCGAGAAAATCAAGGGGGCCACCTACATATCCCTTCTTGCTGATGAATCAACTGACAGAGCAAACAGCAAGCGCCTGGCTCTGTACATTAAAGTTGTAGACAGCCAAATGCATGCAAGCACACACTTCCTGACAAATGTAAACATAAGTGACGGTACTGGAGAAACGATGGCTGAAGTTATACTGCAACAGCTGGAGGCTTTCGGGCTTGAGAGAGACAACATCGGAAAATTAATGGGCCTTGGCACCGATGGGGCAACTGCCATGGTGGGGAAGGGGAAGGGCCTACATGGCAGGATGCTTCGAGTAAACCCACACATTGTCAACATTCACTGCATAGCCCACAGGCTTGCGCTGTGTACAAGCCAGGCTGCCTCAGGTGTTCCAGCCATGGAAAGCTACGTGGAGTTATTGACATCCCTGTTTTATTACTTCAAGCGTCCCCAAGCAGGTGTCAAAAGCTGAAAGATGTGCAAAAAATTTTGGACTCGCCAAAGTTGCGCTTCAAGGAGGTGCATGAAGTCAGGTGGCTCTCCTTCTATGAGGCCTTGGAAGCCATCTACAGAAACCTGGAAGCCCTCTTGACATACCTGGAGGAGGCTGAAGCTACTACTAGAGCAAAGGACCCCAAGGCTGTCGGCTTAAAGAAAAAGGTATTTCTTTCCTTTTAGTTTTAGGCCTGCCCGGGACTCTTTGTACATTCCATTCAATCTATCTTTTAGGGGTGGGGTGGAGAAAGGAAGGGGAAGACTAAAATTTATCTTTGTTGAATATATTTAGAAATAAATGTTAGATAACTTATTTATTTTGCCACATTGGATCCATATTATTCTATAGACTTCAACTTGTGTTCCACACTACTTGAATATGTTAACAACATCTAGATGAAGAAAATGGTAATTGATCTGTTTGTTGTTTTTGTTTAGATCTGCACTTTGAAATTCATCGGCCTGACATGTTTTCTGATGGATGTCATTCCTGTCATTGGTGCCCTCAACCTCTTCTTTCAGTCAGAAGAAGTAGACGTCGCCATGATCAAGGTACACTAATGAGAAGAATTCTAGACTAGAGTCTACTTTTTTTTCAGTTGTTTGTTTATGTGAATCAGAAATGTAGTTAAAGCTCCATTTTTTTAAAAGTTGGAATGGAATGTTTGCAGGTGAAATTGGACCGCTGCAAGGAGAACCTGAGACAGCTGAAAATGGATGGTGGTGAACACCTGAAGAAGTTCTGGGAGAAAGTTTCTCATGACAGTGGCAAGACACAGTACTGTGGTCATGTTGTGACTGGCTGCCCTAACAGTGACATCACCTCAGCTGTAGACAAGTTTGTTGGGAACCTGATCACCAACATTGATGGAAGGTATGCATTTTCAATTAAAAAAAAATTAAAAAAGCAACAACAGCATAAAAATCAAACAAATACACCCCCCCCCCAAAAAAAAAAAAAAAAAAAAAATTGAAAAGACAACAACAGCAACAACATACACAATTTTAAACAATGCAAACTGAGTTCAAGTTGCCTCTAGTCTAAGTAGGTTTGTGTTCAACCACTGTTGAGGTGGAAACAGCCTTTTGAGATTTCTGTCTATCTCTTACATCATTTTCCCCTACAAACCTATACCCTTTTCCCCATGACTTCAAGTGGGAGCTTGCCTTTCTCATAAGTCAATTTTTATTTGTGTTCCAGATTTCCCAACACAGATCTCATGACTGCCTTTGGAATCTTGTGCATGCGCCCAGTATCCTTTCTGTCTGAGAGGGAAATTGACAGCTGGGGCATCGAACAGCTTGAGACCTTGCTGGATCAATATGGGGCACCCAAGACTCATTCCTGGGAGGATGACAATGGCCAGAAGCAGTCCAAGACTTCCCCTCCTCTGGTTGACAAGGATGCCACTCGACGAGAGTGGAAAGACTTGAAGGAGACTGTAAAAGCACAAATGTTCCCCAGAGACAACACAGCTGCTTTATGGAAGCTGATTGCTATTTCAGACACATCTATGGCGTTCCCCAACATGAGAAAGCTAGGGCAACTGGCACTGACACTGCCTGTTCACACAGCAGATGTGGAGAGGGGCTTCAGCAGGCAGAACTTGCTGTGTACCTCACTGCGAAACCGCCTCAGTCCAGCGGCTCAGGACTGCATGCTGAGGGTACAAATGGAAGGGCCTGATCAAGTCAACGGTCAACACCCTTTTGTCTTCAGTGTTGTTGACAAGTGGGCAGCTGACAAGAAAAGGGTTCTGTTTTCAGCTAGGAGGGGTACGACTGTTCAACAGGACTCAGAAAAACCATCCACTTCTGCTGAGTGATCAGCTCATATCAGTTCCACTGAGTCCGAGGGTGTCATTTTGATTTTCAAGTCAGTGTAGCAGCCTACTACATGTAGTGAAGTTTCAGATAAATCTAACAAATGTAGCCTATTGACAAGGCCTTTTTAAAGTATTTTCTGCATTAGTTTTCTACATTTGGTCATCATGTCTATTAGCCACAAAAGTGTGAGAATTTAAATCTTTAACCCATTTGCTACCAGAAACCTGCTGTGGCCCATGCTGGAAGCATGGGCCACAGCAGGTTTCTGGTAGCGAATGGGTTAATGACAACATGAACAAGTAAACAAAAAAAATAGTAACTGGAATGATTTTTTTTTCTTATACATTTTCTTACAGAAAGCTCATCTCCTTTTGTTATAGCCTTAGGCTTACTAATCATTACATTTCCGTTTAGTCAGTACATGGTCTAATATTTTTATAATGCTATTCTAGTCAGTACATTTCCTTGCACTGTGAATTCCTTGAAGTGCCAAAATGACAGTTTAGTTTGTGAGTTGTGAGCCTGAGCATGAAGAATTTGCTACCTCTGTTACAAGGCCCTGATATGTTTTTCATGCGAATCTGCGATGACAGTATTATCTGAATGACATAATAACTTGTTCACTTTTCTTTGCCTTTTTACGTTTATGTCCTTTTCGTCAACAGTCAATAAATATCTCACTCAGCCTGTGTTTATGTGGTTTCTGTTTTACTATCAGTTTTGTCACGCGCGAAATATCCTATTGTTTTGTTCCAATTCAGGACAAATGTCCTATCCCTCTGCCACCCTCCAGAACATTTGTCCTATAGGTGTCCAGCTCCAGTGACATCCCTGGTACAAACATGTACAGATTTGTTTTGCTACTTGCGTTAGGGCCAGACACTACACCCGAAATATGAGCTTTTGTCTGTCTAGAATCTGTTTTAAACTGTTGATGTATTTTGATAGGGTTTGGTGAGCTGAGAGCAAAAAAGTAGTTTTTGGGTGTGTACGACTCCCCATTGCCCTGGAAACCAACCAAGATGGCCGCCGTATACTCATTTTAGTACAAATTCAAAGCAATAGATCTCAAACACTACTAAACTTAGAAATAAAGTTCTTTTTTCTAGTGATTGTCAAAACAACTACATTTTGTCAGAAGGATTTTATTCTGAAGCTGTTGGGAAAAAGTTATTCATGATGAAATACACTACATGAACAATAAGAGGGAAAAATGTTGATTTTGGGGAATTGAATAGCAACTTTTTCCCCCTTGTGCAATCACAAAATCCTTCTGACAAAATGCAGCAAAGTGAATAACAATCATAACTGCAAAGTTTGAATGCTGTGCCTATTCAAGATTATGAGATCTATTCAATCAAAGATGAAAAAAAGTGAAAATGAGAAAAACAGAGAATAAGGTAAACATCAACCTTTACTTTGTCATAATTCAGCTTTGTAGTCATGAATATGCGAATTATGCAGTATAGACATATTTCGCATGAGAAAATGAAAAGCAAAAGTTTTCTCAGTCTTGGATATATGCACACTGATGAAGTTTATACAGGTAAAATGTTGAAGGAAACTGTCAGGTGCACAAAATGTCTGCTGTACTTTGCCACTTTAGATACACCTGAGCGATGTGTAAAACCAATTTTTTTTAAATCATTTACTGACCAATGCCGACGTCGCAAGCATCTTTCATCAATTCAAGTTTCTTGGGCGTTGTGGATTTCACCACCGCCGTTCCATCGGCATTTACATTATGAGGCTTAGGAATGTTTTCTTTCTCTACACTCAGGTTCGTCTGCCCGAACACATCTCTCTTCGTCTGTTCAACCTCGCAGCTGCTAGCTGAGCACCACGCAACTTCTTCAAAGCCGTTGGAGACATTTTCAACGATTACAACTGATGGACTTTGCGAAATAACTGCTGAAGGGATGTAAAACATCCAAAATGCGTGATCTGAACTAGCGATTCTCGTATTTTGATCGAGTTGTACGCCATGCGTAATGGTGCATTATGGGACGGTCGGAAAACCCGAAGCCGCCCGTAGTCTGGCCGGAAAAACCCGAAGTCGCCCGGAACACTCGGCGCGCTCTGCTCATTGGTCGGTTTTGGAAAATAGCATCTCATTAGCATAACGTCCGTACAAGGAAATCTCCGGTCGTTCATGACGTCAGTTTCGCGCCAATAGCTATTTATAGAGCCTTTGTAGCCTTCAACTGGTTTGTGGATGGGAAAGTAGAAACGGAACCAGTTCGAATGGACCCAAACATGTTCGTCACTCGCAACGCGGTGTAGTCGGGGTCCAAACATTCAATGTTTTCGAGCAAAAGACGTCGCGAACACTTGAAAAATTGAGCAGGTGCTTCACTTTATTTTTTTTTACAGCAAATAAAAGTTAATTTTTGATATTTTATGGTTGTGGCCAGGTTCTAAGGGGTTCAAACAACTCAAAAATCCACTCAACCCAAAAACACTAAGAAACACCCAAAATGACTTTTTGGGGTACCGTGTCTGGCCTTAAACATTGTAGACACAATTATTAAAACTGGTAAATGCTGGGGTTTACTGACCACATAATTTGATGTAATTTTCCATTTTTATCGTTTATATTGACTTCAGTGTTGATAATACCAACATGTTCGGTTGTAAAGTCATGTTCAAACTTGCCATTTTCACACATTCCCTTGTATTATCAATTTCAAACCTGATAATTACATCACTGCTGTTCTGTAGTCTAGTAGAATGCTACAGTTGATTGTGATTTATATTTTCTGGTTCTTGTCCATTTGTGGAGGCACTTTTTTGCTGAAATTTGAAGCTCGTGGTGTAAAGTTATATACAAACAATTACAATATGTATTTGCTGCTTTCATTACTCGTTTAGACACAATTTTGGGAGAAATAAAAGTGTATTTGTTAAAAACACATCATTTGAGTAGTGTTTTGTTATTTTTGGATTTATGCATGTTAGTTAAAGAGCCTCAAGTTTGTTCGTCACGGTGTAAAGTTATGTTCAAGCATTGTGTGTTTCTTGTTTTTAGCCTTCATTTCATTCTATGTTGTGAATGGTGCATTTTTCCTAAATTATTCTGTAATCTACAAGAATTTAGTACACAATAAAGGGAAAACACACTTCTTCTTTTCGTTCGCAGTGGGCTATACGGTCAGTCCAGCACCGGCGATGAATGACGTCGTTTTCTCCAGGTCTTCTCGACTGCCGTAGAGTTTGGTCTGCAGTGGAGTTGGCGACGGCCACACTTCTTTTATTTCATCGTCCAGTAGGGGGCATCTCTGGAGAATATGTTCCGCTGTTTGGTCTTCCTGACCACAGGCGCAGGTTGGTGATGGCGCCAGCTTGAGCTTTCTGTTCATGTGAGCGTTCAGTCTGTTGTGGCCGGTACGCAGTCTGATCAGGACGACTTGCTGCTCTCTGGTCATTGTGTGGTAGTCGTCTCTGTTTGACCTCGACCTCATCAATGCCTTGATGATTGTCTTTTGCTCACTATAGCTGACGCTGTTTTCTTGTTGATCTTTTGTGGCTCCTTCTTTCGCCAGCTTGTCTGCCCTTTCATTTCCTGGTACCCCACAGTGGGCTGGTATCCACTGGAGAACAACTCTTCTGGTTTGTCTGACCTTCTGCAAAGCTCTGGTCAGCTGGGGGAGTTTGTCGTTCTCGAGGGCCTGAAGGACTGAAAGGGCATCGGAGAAGAAGACAACTTGATAGCATGGGTCTGTAGAATTCTGAACCATGAAGGCGGCCTGCATAAGTGCTTTGGTTTCTGCTTTGTAGTTTGTGCAGTGTTTGCCGGTGGCTACACTGGACGTGGCTGTATGTCCCCCTGGGAACTGGATCAGGATGCCAGCACCTCCATTGGAAACGGCATTTGTTGCTGATCCATCAGTGTAGATGTGGACCATGCCTCCTTTGGGTACTGTTCATCGATCAGGGCTAGGGTGAGTGCGCGTCGAACGGTGTCATCTTGACTGTCTCCTGAGGCAGCATGTGGGACACTGGTGCAGATCTGGATGTCTGGTTTGTCTACTGCCCAAGGGTTTTCCACTTCTTTTGTGATCAGAGGTAGAGTGCTCTGTGGAAGGACTTCCATGTACTGTCGAGAAAGTCGCATGCTCTCATGGACAGAGCTGCTTCTTTTGAGCCGGTTCTTGGTGAAGTTGCTTAGTCTGTGCTTCATGGGGTGGTCGGGCAAGCACCTGAGCTTCTCCGCCTGTACCATGGTTTTGGCTTCTCTCCTCTGGCTGAGAAGTTGGATTGTGGTCAGCTTCTCCATTTCCTTGATTGGTTGGATTTCATTGCACCAGTGATGAGTCGAAGAGCCTGGTTTTGCACTCGGTCGAGGGTCTGCAGGTTCGTCTTGGCTGAGGTTGACCACGCTGTGGAGCCGTACTCGAGGTGGGGCCTGACTGTTCCTTGGTATACTGTCTTCAGTATCTTCTCGTTCGCTCCCCAGGTGGTGCCTGCCAGTTTCCTGAGTATGGCCAGCTTGCGCCGGGCCTTCCCCTCTTACTTACTTACACCTGTCACCCCTACCCGGGTATAGGCCATCGACGAGAGACCTCCAGCAACTCCTGTCCTGTGACCTTCCCCTCTGCCTGTGCAATGTGTGGTTTCCAGGTCTGACGTCTGTCGAAGGTGACACCAAGGTAGGTAGCTTCTTCATCCTCTCTCAGAGGGGTTCCACCAAGCTTGATGGTTCCGGCTTTCTGCTTTGGGGACAGTGTGAAGAGGGTGGTGGAGGATTTCTCCTTGTTGACGGAGATGCACCAGTCTTCTGCCCATGCGTTCAGGTTATCTGCCGCTAGCTGCATTCTGTAGGTGGCAGTACTTGCATGCTCCTCCTTGCACCAGATCACAAGGTCATCTGCGTATAGGGAAGCTTTGATTCCCTTTGGGCATCTCAGACACCAGATCGTCGATGAAGAGAAGGAAGAGGGTAGGTGAGAGGACTCCGCCTTGCGGGACGCCATGACGAAGGAGGAATTTCTTGCTTTTGGTCTGGTCGACGCTGACTCTTGCCCTGCGGTTGAAGAGGTAGGAGCGTATCCACTGGAACATGTTACTGGACACGCCTTTTCTCAGCAGTTTGACAAGCAGCCCATCTTTCCAGACCTTGTCAAAAGCCTTCTGAAGATCAATCCAGGTTACAAAGACCAGCTTCTGCTCCTGGAAGGCATCTTCAACTTCCTGCGCCAAGTAAGTGACCTGGTCTTCGGTGCTGCGGAACTGTCGGAAGCCAGCTTGTTCAGGGGCGAGGAGGTTCCTGGATTCCAGGTAACACCTGAGGCGCTCGTTCACAATTCTCTCCAAGGTCTTCACAACACAGCTGGTGAGGCTGATTGGGCGATAGCTGGTGGCCTTCTTTGGATCCTTCCCTTTCTTTAGAATGGGGATCATGATCGCTTCTCGCCAGAGTTGTGGTAACGATCCTTCTTGCCAGATCCTGTTGAGGACCTCAAGTAGCTTGTTTTCTGCTGCACTACCAAGGTGGGTTAGCATCTCGTTGGTGATGCCATCTGGACCAGGAGACTTCTTCGCCTTCAACTTTTGGAGAGCTATATGAAGCTCTTTGTGTGTAAGTGGTTGATTCATGGCGTCTGCTGTTGCTTGTTTGGCAGGTCTCTCTCTTTGCTCTCTTCTTGCTTCTCAATGCTTTTTGGGGCTAACATGGAGATTGCTCTCAGCTGCATAGCTTTCAGCAAATTGGTTGGCAGCATCCCATTTTCTTCTAAGGTGATGTTTCCTTTGCTTGTGTTCTCATCGTTCAACTGCTTGGTCAGTTTCCAGAGCTTTCTGCTGTCCTTCTCAAGGTTCAAGGAGCTTGTTTTCTCTTGCCAGCTCCTGCGTCTTACCTGTAGCTTCTTCTTGAGAAATTTGGCTTTGGCTTCCTGGAGGCGAATGTTGTTTGCCTGTGATGGGTTAGCTTCTTCTTCCCTTCTGGCATCTGCTAGATCATCATCCAGTTCCTGCAGTTCATTGCTCCAGTAGGGCTTATAGTCTTTTCTAGCACCTCTGGGTATGGACTCACGCGCTGCTCTGAGGATGCTCATGTTGAGGTCCTTCACCATCATGTTGATGTCTCGACCTTCGATTCGAATGTCTTTGAGTTCGCTGGAGCGGTGTCTAAAGAGGAACCAGTTCGCTCTTTTGTAGTTCCACCGTGGGAAGGTTGCATCAGCGCAGGACTCCATGCCCAAGGTCAAAAAGACTGGCCGATGGTCACTTCCACCTAGCTGTTCTCCGACCTCTCTGCTGGCTTGCTTGTGCATGTCTTCTGTGCAGAAGGCTAGGTCAGGAGTCGATGTAGTGTGCCATCTTCTGGAGTAGAACGTGGGGCAGTCAATGGGACTGTTTAACAGAATGAGATCGTTGTCGTCCTGCCAGTTCTCCACCTCTTCTCTCCGATCCAAGTGGTCGTATCCCCAACTTTGTGAGTGACTGTTGAAGTCGCCCACCACAATGAAGTTGGAGGCCTTAGTGGGGATCGTGTCAAGGGTGAGTGGTCTGTCGTTGGGGCAGTAGTCTGTCTTCATCTGGATCCGAATCACTTGGTACTCGGAGTTCTCCATGTGCGTGTCGATCAAACAGGCGTTGATGTTGTTCCTGATCAGGGTCAGGATTCCTCCCTTGCTTCGATCTGTTCTGTCGGACCTGAAGCACTGGTAGCCTCTCACTTTGAAGGACTTTTGGGGTGTCAAGTGCGTCTCCTGAATACAGCAGATGTTGATGTTCTTCTCATGCAGGATATGCTCCAACTCGGTCTTCTTGTTCAGAATGCTTTCTGCGTTCCAGTGCATGACCTGAAAAGGTCGCTGCTGACTGGGATTCTTCCTGGTTGTGGTGGTGCCAGTAACTCTCCTCCCGCGTCCCCTGGCACGATAAGACGGGCGGGAGGGACCTCGAGTAGCTGAGGCTGGGTCCCTTAGAGGCATGGGACCCGACGCTGCTCCACCCTGGAGGGTCCTCAGTGGGCGAGCGCCATTATCGTCAATGGTAGTTGGCCGTATAGTCATGATTGCGGGTTTGCGTGGATCCATGGTTTATCAGAATGCGCCGTGCGGCCTGGGTCCTCCGTCTTCAGCATTCGAGGTTTCTGTCGGGGTTACCTCACACTTAGCTCCTGGTATACGACCTTCCCTGGGAACACAGGGTGGCTAGAGCTTTATGCGGCTCTTGATCGCATGATAAACCCGTCGTTGGACACATGGGGAATTTCAGTGGAGGTACAATGCCACCTGCTACCCCGCCCCGTCCTGGTAAGCTCATCGCCATTTGGTCCGCGACTGCTTGCGCAGCTAACCTCCATATCTGAAGGCCGTTCCCCTATCCGCCATCCAGGGACGCGCTAGGTTGGGGATGGTCGCCCCACTGAAAATCCCACACTGGGTTAAGGAAGTTCGGCATGTCCTAGGGGAAAACACACCATCTTAATTGACTTTCTTTGCTGTGTTGTCAAGGATTTTAAAATTTTTGTTCATAAGCAAGTTGTGCAATTTTTTAAAAAAAGTTTATAGCTACTGTGTTCACACTTATCTCAATTAGGATAGTTTAGAATCTATCAATGTGCAATTGAAATAGTGTGTTTAATACCACACGCAATTGTTTTAATATAATTTATGCATTTTTTTGCATAAATGTATAGCTGAGTGTAAAGTTATGTTCAAACAATTTCAGTGTTGCACCATTGTGTATCTATTCACCCCATCAAACTTTCTTTGAAGTTTTAGCATAGCCTAGCATGGAAAGAACATGATAATTTTATACAGCATGAATCTACTTTGTGAAAGCTAGAAAATGTGTTTTATAAATGTGTGACGGTGTAAATGTTATGTACAAACAATAACGCAATAACGGTTTTTTGCCAATTAACCCAAACGACTGCTCATGGGGAAATTTTTTTTTTTTTCTTTTTTTTTGTGGGGGGGGGGGGGGGGGGGGGGGGGGGGCATGTTACTTATGACAAAACACATCACAATTATGCAAAATGATGCTCATATTTTTAAGTTCAAAATCAGAGACCCATGTCACACTCTTTGGACACCCAGTCGTACTCTTGACCATATGTAAATCAGTTGTACACGTGAGCCATAAGGACTTTGCCTTTCTTATTTTCCATATGTTGATGAGACTGTACAGTGTACGTAACTGTATAATTTTCCCCAGTCTCGGGGTTCAAATGGAGCCGATATCTGCAAGCGAGAGCCATAAACTCTCATGAACTTTTGCAGGTTGATGAAGCTTGTGAGAATGTATGCCTCTTGCAGATGGCTTAGGCTGAATAAACCCTCTTGATGACCTATTTGTTAAAGTAAGCCAGTTTGCTTGGCTTTTGAAAGTTTTCCAGTTTCACTTACTATGCGTTGGGGATAATTTTGGATACTTGCTTGTGTCAGACATTGTGTTAATCCCTTCACTACTTGTGATCATGAATTTCATGTTTGAAACCACTACACACTAGTTGACATACATGTGAAAAACACAGACGGGACCAAAATTAAAAACACAGGACCAACAATAGACATAAATCCTCAAGAGCCCCCACAAATGCGGGGCTCATGAGAGTTTGTTTCTTGCAGCTGGGTCATGCGGTCACCTTGTCTCCCTTGGCAGTCAAGGGGTTAAGATTAGAAATGAAAGCACGCTACTTGCTCTTCAAGACCATTGTCTAAAAATCTTTACTATATTTCCACACTGTTGACCCTGTGCCATGATATGTTTTGTTGTCTGTTTCAGGAGAAACACTGCCAACAGAAGTACAATGTTTCCTGTATCATGACCATGCCACAGTATCAGCGGCAAGGCTATGGGCGACTCCTCATAGACTTCAGTAGGTACCTTTTGACTGTAGAGTTTGGACATGCAGATACTTTTAAGTCAGGATAAAATCACCAGCCCCATTGTGCATTCAGCCTCCAGTGCTGTTTACAAATGGGGTTAAAAGATAAATGAATACAATGGATGAATGTCTATAAATTAGATTTTTAATTTGCTGATATGATGCTTCCAAGACTTTTCTTTCTGAACTGATTCTACCCCAACACCGAAATCCCCAAATTGTGCCGTTGTCCTCTGAAGACTGCTTTGCAGTGCAGGACACAGATTGACCAAGATAGTTCAAGTGTGATGCCAGAATAGCTTGGTGCCCATAGGCGCCAAGCTATTCTGGCATCACCCGTGAACTATCATGGTTGATCCATATCTTGCTGTGGTGTGTCTGGGGTAGAGTGAGTTAACCAATACTTAGTTTCTTGTTTCTCTGACAACGTTTATGAAATTTTGTAGACATTATTTTAGTACCAGTGGCAAAATATTTTCATTTTGTTCCCTTTGCGCTGCAGGTTACTTGTTATCTCGCATCGAAGGTGTTGCCGGATCACCAGAAAAGCCTCTGTCAGAGTTGGGGCGGGTCAGCTACATAGCTTACTGGCGCAGTGTTGTGTTGGAGTATTTGCAAGCACACAGCTCAGAACCCATCTCCATCAAGGGTATGTATCAACCCCCCTTTTGCATACAGCCACTGTTACTGTTCACATTACTGTTGGCTGCATACACTAAGGGATTAACTTGCAGTTATTAACCCCTTTTCTGCCAGTCACAGATTGAGTCGTTGGAATTGTCATAAATTCCATGTCAAAGATCCATCACCATGAAAAGGAGATCAATGCGAAGTGGTGTAGATCCTCATGAGCCCCTGCAATGGTGGGGGCTCATGAGGACCTATACCTCTTTCAGTTGGGTGGTGGGTGGCCAGTTTGTTTCTTCAAAATCATTACCGATGCCATGACTTTATGGAAGTGTCTACTACTTACTCAATTCTAGCCTAAGAACTCGTTGTGTTACCACACAACCCGGGAGGCACTCGAGGAACCCTGAGGGGGGCCGAGAGTTGTCTCCCGATACTGCCCATCTGGTTCTGAGTCACAGTGTGACTAATCAATCAGTCTGCTTAGGCTCACGCTGTTCAGACGTGTTGCAGACTTTGGGAATTTTGACCGGTTCGCCGGTCTTCCGGACTTTGGCTTCTTCACTTGGCTTCTACATCGTCGGCCCTGCCTGTGCCACTGCGTGGCTCTGTCGTCCCCTCATCGTTAGCTGCTGCCCTCTTCGGCCGCTTGAGTGCCTGGGCTGCGCGGTGAGCATCGCCGGGACTTAGGCCGGTCATGCCAGCTGCCCTCTTCGGCCGCTTGAGTGCCTGGGCTGCGCGGTGAGCATCGCCGGGACTTAGGCCGGTCGTGCCATGGGTGTTTTGGACATTTCTCCCCCCGTTCCTGCTCCGGCGGAAAGGTAAGGTAGCTGGGTTGGCCCTCGGCCAGTTCCCGGGCTGGGCACTGATTTGAGCAGGCACGAAGGCAGTCTTCATCTTCGCTGTTGCTTGCGCGCCAAAATTCTCAACTCTTAGCTTGGCGGGGCCCCTCGCGCCCGCGCCCACTCACCTTTTGGTTGATTGTTGTGGCATTATTTGATTATTGGCGCTTACCTACTCACTTGTACCTTGTGTGATTTGGGGAATTTGTTATGCTCCAGCCCATGCCTTGACGCCATTACGTTGGTAGATGTGGCGGGGTCAGACGCTTACTTCGTTCCTGAATCTGTCATGAAATGCTTGTTTTTTGTTGTGCATTATGCGTCGTATGCTCGCTTTAGCTTGGCGGGGCCCCATGTGCCCGCGCCCTGTCGCCATTACGTGGTAATGTTACTGTGCCAGACGCTTGTTTCATGCCTATTCTTGTCATCACGTTTGAGTTGTTGTACATCATGCGTCATATGCTCACCTTGGCTTGGCGGGGCCTCGTGTGCCCACGCCCTGTCGCCATTATGTTGATAATGTTACTGTACCTGACGCTTGCTTCATGCCTATACTTGTCATGACATGCTTGAGTTTTGTTGTACATGATGTGTCGTATGCTCACCTTAACGTGGCGGGCGCTATGCCCTCCAGACCAAGAGTGACTGCCACGCGTGTGAATGCAGGGAGGTACCCAGCGCAGGAAGGAACACACTGGGAAGACGGGTACAGCACATTTATTGATGTTGGGAAGTTGCCCTTGGCAAGATGGACAAGCAGAGAGGTTAGCCGCGACTTACCTTCTTCGCAGACGGTAGGTCGCAAAGATAGGGTGCTTACCTTAGCTTCGCCGGGCCCCCCATGCCCGCGCCCATTAGCTTACGGGGATGGATTGCAGGCCCAGGCTCTTGCTGACAGGTTTGTTCCTCGCTGTTTGTGCCTTTTGTGTTGCGAAGATAAGCCTTACCAGGGCGGGGTCCCACAGGCCCTCGCCCGCATGCCTTCGGTTGTGTTGTGTGTTGCAGTGACCTGTTGCTGTCCCGTACGCGAGGCAGTGGCCGTCACTTACCAGAGGTCTGTCTCCCCTGCACCGGATGCGCCCCCGACCCCGCTTGCGGCTCCTACTCCACCTGACCTGAGCTGTGCTGTTAGCAGTTATGGAGTGTACAGACGCGATCGACCGGCACCTGTGTGTGATCCGAATCCAGTCGAGGCGCCATTCCCGGGCCCTGCGTACTACCGCACGAGAGCGCAACCACCGCTCGAGACCGTGACGACCTTTGCAGAGGACGCCATGCTGGACGCAGGAACCTAGTGTGCAGAGCGAGTATGGATCGAAGCGGCCGCTTCCAGGAGAGAGCGTGCCCAGACAAGCCTTCTGACAGGCAGAGAACCCGCCTCACTGAGTCTGGTTCGGAGAGACGCGCCTCGCGCTGTCCCATGTCCACTGCCGATCCCCGTTCGTCTCCAAGGAAGCCCGCTGACCCATACGGGGAGTCACCTCGCCGGCAGAGAGCCCGCCTCATCGAGTCCGGCTCGGAGAGACATTACGCTCGCGTCCGTGACCTTAGCGCAGTACGGAACCCTCGCGCCGCTCAGGATCTGCGCGGAAGCCCACCCAGGCGGCCGACGACCTAGCGCAGGAGTCTCGCGCTCGGAGCAGGACTGCTTTCTCCGTGATTGCTTCCTGGAGGGAGCCCCACCAGGACAACGCTGCTCGTCGGCAGAAGCACTGAGCCCGGCTGCTAGTTGTGGCAGGGGCCTATTGATGACCTGCAAGCAAGCGGAGGTTCCAGTGTCCGATGACCACAAGGTCTGTCTCCCTGCACCGGATGTGCCGCCTACCACGCTTGCAACGTCTGCTCCACCTGGCCCGAGCTGCGCTGGTCACACCTATGGAGTTTCTACAGACGCGAGCGGCCGACGCCTGTTCGTGCTTCGAGTCCAGTTGAGACGCCATCCACCGTGCCCTGTGCACCGACCACTCGAGACCGGGATGACCTTGGGAAGGTCGCCACGCCGGCAGCAGGAACCTGGTGTGCGGAGCGGGTATTGATCGAAGCGGCCGCTTCCAGGGGGAGCGTGCCCGGACAAAGCCTTCTGACAGGCAGAGAACCCGCCTCACGGAGTCTTGGTTCGGAGAGACGTGCCTTGCGCCGTCCCATGTCCAATGCCGATCCCCGCTCGTCTCCATGGAAGCCCGCTGGCTTCTACGCGGAGTCACCTCACCAGCAGAGAGCCCACCTCGCGTTACAGAGTTTGGCTTGGGGAGACACTCGCGCACTGGTCCAACGTCGCAGCGCGACACGGAAACCACCCGATGCTCAAGATCGGCCCAGAGCAAAAAAAAAAAAAAAAAGGTGGACGCTTGAAGACAGGAGTTCCTGTCCCGGCCGCGGCTCCTGGCCTTCGTGACCTGCGCTACGCTTCTCAGCGCTCCTCCTGTTGGGTTCCCTTACTTACTTACTTACGCCTGTCACCCCTACCCGGGTATAGGCCGTCGACGAGAGACCTCCAGCAACTCCTGTCCTGTGCTTCTCCTTCGATTCTACTCCAGGTGGTTCCCAGTCTCTTGATGTCTGCTTGGAGGTCTCGACGCCAGGAGTTTCTCGGCCTACCTCTTTTCCTCTTTCCCTGGGGGTTCCATGACAATGCCTGCCTAGTGATACTGGAAGCTGGCTTTCTCAGACTGTGACCGATCCATCCCCATCTTCTTCGCCCAATTTCATTCTCTGCTGTTATCTGCTCTGTTCTCTCCCAGAGTCTGACGTTGCTGATCTTCTCTGGCCAGTGGATTTTCAAAATTCTTCTAAGGCAACTGTTCATGAAGGTCTGTACTCTGTTGACTGTGGTTTTTGTCAATCTCCATGTCTCTGCTCCATACAGGAGAACTGCTTTTACATTGGAGTTGAAAATCCGGACTTTGGTGTGTTGTGACAGCTCTCTGGAACTCCACACTTTTTTCAACTGGAGAAAGGCTGCTCTGGCTTTACCGATTCGTGCTCTGACATCTGCATCAGTGCCGCCTTTTTTGTCTATGATGCTCCCGAGATAGGTGAAGGACTCCACCTCCTCCAACGGGATGCCAGCAAGCAAGACTGGTTCTTCCCTGGTTGCGTTCAGCCTCATTGTCTTTGTTTTCTGTTTGTGAATGGTGAGGCCCACTTGGGACGAGATGTCAGCAAGCCTCGTGGTCTTGTCCTGCATTTGTTGATGAGTGTGGGACAGTAATGCCAAGTCGTCTGCAAAATCGAGGTCGTCAAGCTGTGTCCAGTGTCCACTGTATTCCACTTCGTCTGTGCTCTGTGGTCATCTTCATGACCCAGTCTATGGCCAGTAGGAAGAGGAACGGAGACAGCAGACACCCCTGCCTGACACCAGTTCTGACCTGGAGCTCTCTGGTGAACTGCCCTTCGTGGATCACGCGACATGTCATGCCATCATAGCTGCTCTTGATCAGGCGGACGAGCTTTGTGGGTACACCGTAGTGTCGTAGGAGTTTCCACCGAGTCTCTCGGTCCACGCTGTCAAATGCTTTCTCATAATCCACAAAGTTGACGTACAGCGGGGAGCTCCACTCCAGAGACTGTTCCACGATGATGCGGAGAGTGGCGATCTGGTCTGTACATGATCGGTTCTTCCTGAATCCTGCTTGCTGGTCTCTCAGCTGGGGGTCAACGGAGCTCTTCATTCTCTCTAGGATGATCCTGTTGAAGACCTTTCCTGGTACTGACAGCAAGGTGATTCCTCTGTAGTTGGAACACTTGCTGAGGTCGCCTTTCTTGGGAAGCTTGATTAGGTACCCCTCCTTCCAGTCAGCTGGCATCACCTCCTCTTCCCAGATCTTTCCAAACAGTGGGTACAGCATCTCAACTGTTGTCTCTAGGTCTGCTTTCAGAGACTCCGCTGGGATGCCATCTGGCCCTGCTGCTTTGCCATTCTTCAAAAATGCCACTGCTTTTCTGATCTCTTCCCGGCTGGGTCTGTCACAGCTGATGGGTAGGTCGGTCTCTGCCGGCTGGATGTCGGGGGGGTCGGGTGGGCTAGGTCTGTTCAGTAACTCTTCAAAATACTCGGCCCATCTGTCGAGTTGGTCTGCTCTGTCTGCAATAGGCTTGCCTTCTTTGTCTTTTACTGGTCTTTCTGTATGGCCATACTTACCCGACAATCTTCTGGTAATGTCGTAGAGCTGTTTCATGTTGCCGCTGCCTGCTGCCTTTTCTGCCTCTGCTGCCAGGCTGTCTGTGTAGGCCCTCTTGTCTGCCCTGATACTCCTCTTCACCTCGCGGTTGGCTTCCCAGTATTCCCCCTGTGCCCTTACTTTGGCTGCTCTCGTGCAACTGTTGTTGACCGCTGTTTTCTTCTGCTTCCTCGCTTCTATCTTCTTCAAGGTCTGTGCCGACAGCCAGTCCTTGTGGTGGTGTTTCCTGAACCCTACAGTGTCTTTGCAGGTTGAGTTCAGCGCCTCTCTAACTGCCTTCCACTGCTGCTCTGTGGTGACCGCCTCCTCTTCATTTACTAGCTCCTGTAGCGCTTGAAACCGGTTGGACAGCACCAGTTTGAACTCTTCTCTAACTCCAGTTTCTCTCAGGAGGCCTACATTATAGCGCTGTCTTCTTGTTGTCTCTGTGCGGCTTTTCTTTAGCTTGAGCTTCATTCTTAAGGTAAGCAGATGGTGGTCTGAGGCGACATCTGCTCCCCTCCTCACTCGAACATCTTGAAGGGATCTTCTAAATTTCTTGCTAATGCAGATATGGTCTATTTGGTTCTCTGTTGTATGGTCAGGTGAGACCCAAGTTGCTTTGTGTATTCTTCTGTGTGGGAAGATGCTGCCTCCAATGACAAGTCGGTTTAGAGCACAAAAGTCTACAAACCTCTCCCCGTTCTCACTCATCTCCGAGCCTAGTCCCTGTCTCCCCATCACCTCTTCGTATCCGGTGTTGTCCTCCCCTATTTTGGCATTAAAATCGCCCATGACGATGGTGATGTCTCGCTCCGCACATTTGTCCACGGCACTCTGGAGTCGGTCGTAGAACTCTTGTTTCTCTTCCTCGTCACTGTCATTGGTGGGCGCATAACACTGGATGACGTTCAGCTTGAGCTTTTTCTTGGTTCTAAAGGCTGCTGTTATAATTCTTGGCCCAAGAGGTTCCCAGCCCATCAGCGCTCTCTGTGCCACTGGTGACAGCATGAGTGCTACTCCTTCTGTATGGGGGGCATTCTCCTCTTCATGACCTGAATACAGAATCATCTCCCCACTTAACAGCCTTTTCTGGCCAGACTGCGTCCATCTGGCTTCACTGATGCCTAGCAGGGAAAGGTTGTACTTTTGCATTTCCGCTGCTATCTGGGCGGCCTTGCCGCTCTGGTACATGGTCTTGACGTTCCATGTGCCCATGGTTGTATCCCTGGATAGAGAGAGGCGGCTCGGTCCTGTGGCTTCCGAAGACTTCCGGCTTTCACCACAGGACGTCATAAGTCTTCTAGTAGAAGAACCTTCCTCCTCCAGGAAAGGAATTACTGTTAGTCTTTTCGTCGGCGTTTTTGTAGCTATTTCCTTTTTTGCAGGGTGGGGAAGCTACCCCCACGCCCAACCCCCTTACTAGGAGGACCAGGGGTTTTCTGTCGGGGTCACCTTCCCTTAGACCATGTTGGTTCACGGCACCTTATTTCATTCGGTGCACCCCTCTCACGAGGGACCCCCTATCCACCACCCAGGGGACGCGCCTCAACGCCGTATGGTCCCAGCCCGAGGTGTTGGGTTCCCGGGACTCCGTTTTTTTTGCCGTCCATAGATGTCCGCCCGGTTTCGGCTTGCCTTCGTCAGGACTGGTTCTCGGGACTCTCCCAGGTGTACCTCTGCCCCCTGCCTGCTGTGGACCTGCATCCGGCTCTGCGTTTGGGATAGGTGACCTCACTTGAACCATAACTTTCTAGCCTGCGTGGGATTCTGGAGCTCCTGACCCAAGCCTTCGTCCGTCGCTTCGAGGACTCCTGGCTCCCCTACTTGACAACCTGCTGCGGATTGCCCCCCGGTGATGAGAACTCTCCCGCGCCTTGCTTCCCTGGACAGCCCTGCTCTTCGGTGCGTTCGAGCAGACTGGAGGAGACATCTAGGACCTTGGGCTTCGCAAGACACCTCCTCTTTGCTCCCGCCGCCGCTAGGCCATGGTTCTCGCCGTGTGGTCTTCGACTCCGCCTGCAGCTTTGGACTACGCGCTCAGCCTGGACTTCCGACCTTATCTCCAGGTCCCCGTGTGCTCGGCCTCCAGGGAGTTTCTCCGGTGCACCAGCGACGGAGTAGTTACCAGTTCGGGCGCTGCCGTTCGTCTCTTCTGCCCTTGGGTCCTCACCGCTTCGTGGACGCAGTGGTACCTAGGTGCAGCCCCTGTCTCCCTGGCGTCTGTCTATCTCGACGACCTCCTCCTGCACACCTTGGACGCGACCGGACTGCGGACAGGGATGCCCTGTTACAGCTGTGCTCGCGGTTGGGGTGACTGGTCACCACAGGTACGTCGGACCTCTCCCCCTCTCGTCGATTCGTCCAACTCGGCTTGGAGTTCGCCTTCGACCTCGACAGTGTGCGTTGCTGGGACCACGGATCCTCGTTGGCCGGCTAGCCCAGCAGGATGCAGCCTCTGCCAGAGTCGGGCTTCAGCTCCTTGGTTGAACTATGAGGCGCCGGATCTACTCCCCCTCGGTCGTCTCTACGCCTGGCCGCTACAGCTGCACCTCCGGCTTCTCTGGCGTCCCTCCTCATCGTACCCGTGCCCCCGTTGATTCACCCCCACCTCCGGCTTTGGACGGACACGTCGTGGCTTGCTTCGGGAGTCCCCCTGACCGCTCCACCTCCTCTGCTCTCCCTGTGTGTCGATGCAAGTCTTGCTGGGTGGGGAGCCTACCTGCTACCGCGGTTCTTCACGACGTCTGGTCCCTGGCCGCCGGAGTACGCTGGAACACACATCCACGGGTTGGAGCTGCAAGCCGTCTGGCAAGCCTGCATCGCGTGGGAGGAACAACTCAGTCACCAGGAACTGCTCATCCTCTCCGACAACGCGACAGTGGTGGCGTACATCCAGTAACACGGCGGGACACGCTCACTCGACCTATGCATGCTCCTCTACCGTCTGTTGTGCTGGTGCGAGGACCGCAACATTCCCTCCGTGCTAGACACTTCCCCGGCCGACAGTATGTCTTGACCGACTCACTCTCCCGACGCGGCCAGTTGCTACACACGGAGTGGACCTTTCGCCAGGACGTCTTCGGATGATCAGCACGCGATGGGAGACGCCTTGGTCGACCTGTTCGCCACGAGGTGGAATCACCAGCTTCCCCCTACTTGTCTCCCCGATCCCAGTCCCTCTGGCCTGGGCAGTCTTCGCACTGTCCTTTCCGTGGCACCGACTCATCGCGTATGCGTACCCCCCGACAGTCCTCGTCCCCATTTCCTCCTCAAGCTTCGGGGATGCATTGCGGGCGTCCTACTGGTCGCTCCTTTCTCTTGGAACCGGTCCTAGACCACCGACCTTCTCAGCCTCGCCACGGACCCCCCACTGCTGCTTCCCGCACCCTGCTCGGTGCTCAAGCTACCGCGACTATCGATGTTCCTCCCGTGCCCGGAGCGCCTACTCCTTCACGTTTGGAGGTTGTGCGGCAGGCCTCGCCGCTACAGGCTTCTCGAGTGCAGCAGGGGAAGCTATCGCTACAGCCAGCAAACCCTCGACATGACGCGTTTACGAGGGAAGATGGCGAGTACTGTGCTCCTGGGCGGCGTCCGTCGCCGCACCCCCCAACGACCTAACCCCCAGCTAGCGGACTTCTTCCTCTGGCTCTTCGGATGGCCTGTTGCGGACATGACTCTTCCGACATGCTTACTGGTGGCTCTCGCCACGGTGGCCCGAGTTAGCGAGCTACACGCGCTTCAGCGCGCCCTGCCTGCCTGCAGCTTCGAGCGGATCTTCCGTACTGCTCCTTACGGACCCTGCATTCATTGCCATGACCACGTCTCCTTGGACCGCGCCACAGGTGATCACCTTACGGCCGCTGAGAGGGACGTACTTTCCCCAGGAGACCAGGCAACAAGATCCTGTGCAAGCCCTACACGTGTACTACGCCATCACAAGCCGTTGGGAGTGGACGCGCACGCCTCTTCTGCCGTTAACCCGGTAGGACTGACGCTACAGCTCAGACCATATCTTCCTGGCTATGCTCAGTCATATGGTCCGCCTACCAGGATCCCTCCCCAAGGGAGCGTAGAGGCTAAAGATACGTGCACACAAGGTACGCGCCATGGCCACGAACGTCGCGTTCGACCGGAACTGTGATGTCATACACATCGTGGCTGCCGGGGGCTGGCAGCAGAATCTACCTTCGCCTGCTTCTATCTCGGGGATCTGGCAGGCCAGCGAGACTTCTCGCGCTGGTGGGGGACATCACTGTGGCGCAACACTCCCTCCTACACCTACCTAGGGTCGTCGGGAGTTTGCGGCAAGGAGGACGGCTCTTGGGCCCTAAAGGTGTGCTGGGGCGCGGCACCCTCCTCCTGTTAGCAATTCTTCCATAAAGTCATGTCATCGGTAATGTTTTTGAAGAAACAAATTCATTTTTCTCTAAAAGGTATTTTTTCGAAAAATACTTACCGATGACATGACTCGGACGACCCTCCCACCTGCCCCGCTCCCCGCTAGTGAGGTAAGTAACCTGACTGGTTAGTCACACCGTGACTCGGAACCGGATGGGCAGTATCGGGAGACAACTCTCGGCCCCCCTCGGGGTTCCCCGAGTGCCTCCCGGGTTGTGTGGTAACACAACGGGTTCTTAGGCTAGAATTGAGTAAGTAGTAGACACTTCCATAAAGTCATGTCATCAGTAAGTATTTTTCGAAAAAATTCCTTTTAGAGAAAAATTAATTTTTCTTGGCATTCAAGGGGTTGATATTACAAGTCTGTGTGTTGAACATGTATGGGCTAGAAGTGATCAGTACATTATAAAACAGACATGTATGTGTAATGTAGTTTACCATGACCAGTCCTATTCAACACATATTTTGACATTCCCTGGTTCAGCAGCGGAAACAAATGAAATAAACATGAGGCATAGATCTTCATGAACCCCTAAATCCTGCTTCCAGTAGGATATAACTGGGGCTCGTCAGGATTAGTGTAATTGTAAGGGCTCTTGAGGATTTGGCTTTCTGTTGGATGAGTGGTGCTTAGTAAAGGCCCTCACAACATAATGAAATTAACAAGTTTTAAATAATTTTGAAGCCTTGTAACAAACTTTCTGACAATGTGACAGTTGTCACACTGTCATGAAGCTCATTACAGATCAGTATGTTTCACTTTTAGGAGTATTCCACTGTACAATGCTGATTGTTATGTAATGTGTGTGTGCAGCTATTTGCCGGACAACAGGGATGTGCATGCAAGATGTAGTTGACACTCTTCACTTCTTGAGCATGATTCAGTGGCGTGAGAACAAGTAAGTGGCTGGTGATCATCTGTGATTTTGTGCCTCATGATGAAGTGCAAAGAAAGAGAAGAGATTACCTATATTCGGGCCCTGGTTCTTGGTCACTGTTCTTACAGTTTCAGTTCTGAGCTGCAGGGTTCGTATAGGGTCTGGAAAGGTCCGGAAAAATGACCTAGCAATTTCAAGGACTTTGAAAGTTATTGAAAATCAGACAAATACAATTGATATTCTTGAAAGTTCTGGAAATTTGCCACAAGGAACACATATTTTGGGTCACTGAAAAGATTAAAGCATAACTTAAATTATCTTAAAATAATCGAAGGTCAGCAATCAAATGCTCAATTTGCCATTTACTGGAACGTTTACTTTCGCTTTTTGCTGAAAATCATAAGTTGATAATCTCCCTTTATTTCGTTTACTTCCATTTAAATTGACCGGTCTTCTAAAAGACTTCTTCTTTCCATTTGGGTCACCGCCTTCAGCATCTTGAAAGTTTTGAAGTGATGCCCGGAAAGTGTGTTTTTAACGATGTTTGGCTTCAGAAGAAGGAGTACAAGTCATGGCTATAAAAAGACACAACAAGCACTCGGCTGTTTGCTTGCCGTGTTATGGAAAAACTATCGACATCATTATGGAAAAGGAATTTCGCCTTAACTTCTGTATGAACTCTGGTCAGGTCAAAATGTTTATAGCTCAGCCATGATGGAGAAAGTTTTATTTTGAATATAAGTAATTTATTTTCAGAAATTGACTCAAGGCTGAATTCTGGTAAATACTGCTGTTATGTCTTTGAAAATAACTTAACATTGTTACATGTGTTGTTGCAGGTTGGTATTTGTGCAGCGACCCAAAGTTCTTGCAGACTATGCTGAACGACAGAAGGCACGCCCGTCACCTCGCCTGACCCTTGACCCTGAAAGTCTGCGGTGGACTCCCCTGATCTCGCTACAGACTCTTGAAGAGGAGGAGGAGATGGTGGAGAAGGAGGTAAGCGAGGTTGGTGACGTTTTACAGATACTAAATCCAGACCTAAAAGGTGAATGCAGGGAAATAACCAAGAAATGACAAAGCATGCTTTGGAAGAACAGGGACAAGTAGTTTACAAAATTTTCGCCCATATTTTAGTATGCTTAGGATCAAACCTGTAAAGCTGTGAAACTGTTTTGTCTGTGTTTTTCTGAAGCATGTTTATTTGTTATCTTGTTTCACAATACTCTAGTGGGTCCAGGCGTCCAGCCTTTGCCAGGCATATTTTGAGATCTTCATAGATTCAGTTCTACTTCACCCCTTCACTGCCAGTGGGTGCAAATTGTCTTCCTGAAATCTTTGTTAATTTGACACCAAAGATCCTCACTCATCCAAGGAACATGGATTCAAAGTGGCGTCAGCTAGAGGCATAGATCCTCATAAAACCCCACACCTGCAAGGGCTTCCAAGGATCTGTGTCTCTTGTACTGAGGTGATGTTTGCTTCGTCTCAGCAGTGAATGAGTGAACAATAACATCTGGTAAAAGATGGAAAGACCAGGGTTTCTGTTTTAGTACTTGTGTATCATGGTTCTTTCAGTTACAGTATTGGAAGGGCACCTAAAGCACAGTCAAACCTGGTTAGTGTATGCAGCATAAGCTTAGAATCTTCCTTTCTCCTTTTCTGCAGCCTTCAAGCTGTGATGGTGGTCCCTTGTGTGATATTAGTGGTGTATGCAAGGAGTATAGAGGCTTCACTAAGAGGCCCAACTTGGGACATTTCCTATAGTCCACAAGCTAGGAAGGTCTACCGTGCACCCCCCCCCCCCCCCCTGCCCCAGTACTCAATAAGATGGGTTTCAAAGTGTTCCTTAGTATGTCCTGAGATGTTTAAGCCATGTTCCCCGAAAGTCCTTAGGAACACACCAGAGATATAGCCGATGATGCAAGGGTACCCCCATTCACGCTCTTCGCAGGTGCTAAAATGAGGTTGAGAAACACTTTCCTCTAAATAAATCAGAATTCATTCCAGAAACAGAAATCAGGCAATATTATGTCAAGGCACACCTTCTGCATCCTCTGCAAAAAACAGAATGAAAAAATATTGAATCTCTGGCTCTCAGTGAAGGTATTTGTACACCCGGTAAACGACCATTTCCGTGAAATCGCAAAAAAAGACAAAAATAATGTGTCGGATGCCTTCAGACATTTTCTATAGCACGGACAGTCCATTTTCAGGTTTACATCATTAAAACTGGATGTCACAATTATTATAAACTTGACTAGGTGATGCTGTGATCACTGTGAGTGCCACAGTGGTTGATTTTGTATCCCTACCCCCAAGTTGTAAAAATACACAAAATTAATTAGGAAAAATTGCTTAAGTTATTCCATTTTATTTTGACCTCTCTTTACCTATTAAGTTTGAATAATGTGAGCATAAAGTGCAAGAAAATAAGTTAAGTCGGCATCCTTTACGGTACATTCATGGTAAATGATAACTTTTTCCCATTTAAAATTGCCGAATTGGGAAACGTACGTTGTTTCCGGTGCCCTCAGAAATTTTGTATACAACCGATAGGTCTTTGTTAGGTTTTATTGGTTAGGATAGAGTACCACAGTTACTCCCAACCTGATTTTGTGATGCTATGATGCATTTAGGGGCCACAGTGGCTGAATCTGCTGCCCTACCCCCATTTTACCTGTATGCAAAGTAACGCAAAATAATAATAAAAGTTGCTTACGTCATACTCCTCTGTTTAAATATTTTTGTTGCCAGTTTTTTTTTTTAAAGTATGCATATTGAGCATAACAAGTTGTGATCATTTCATTAATTTCAATGTAACCCATCAATTGTAACTATTTTTAACTGGCTGGTCTTTTAGGTGATATTTTACCTAGCGTA
Source organism: Semisulcospira habei (assembly GCA_036245525.1). Taxonomy (NCBI): domain Eukaryota; kingdom Metazoa; phylum Mollusca; class Gastropoda; family Semisulcospiridae; genus Semisulcospira; species Semisulcospira habei. Next base: position 112,862,865 of record BTPG01000008.1, read on the forward strand.
AGGCGGGTCTAGTAAGGTCTCCCCTTTTCCTTTCATTTATTTTCATCTAGAAATGTGTAAATATGAATGCGTAATAAAGTTTCATGGTTCCTAATAGCCAAAACAATGTTATCAAAATACTTAGTTTCCACATGTCGACCACGAGATCTCCACTTCCACCTTCTGCAACGTTCAATTTTGTATGGCCGTCTTTAAATCTTATATTGTTTTGGCTGCCAGTAAGTGAGCTGTCAAGAGCTAGGCAGCATGTTTTCAGAGTTTGGTGTATAGGGGCGTGTCTTCTGGTCAGAACTGCCAGCAGACCGCTTCAGTGTATGGACATGTTTGGAGAATGTGCTAAGGAGACTGATTTTCTACGCCAAATTCGCATAGGGCTGTTTCCGCATGACCCAATCTCACAAGGTGAGTCCAGCAGGGTCCTTACGGTCTGTGAACATTTGTGAAAGTTGTTAAAAAATGACCAGGCATTTTCAGGGCCCTGTAAAGTCTGTAAATTTCAGTCCTTTTCCTTAAAGTCTGTGAAAGTTTGTACAAAATTACAACGTGCTGGCAGACTTTTGTCTACTTTTTTTTTTCTCCCCCAATTTGTGACTATTCCATTGCGAACGATCATGCAGACGCTGGTTGCAAGTGATCTATATTTAGCTCTGATCATAAAGTGACTGCATGGCCTTTCTGCGACCTAGAGACAACAGTGGAGATGCTGTACCCACTGTTTGGAAAGATCTGGGAAGAGGAGGTGATGCCAGCTGACTGGAAAGAGGGGTACCTAATCAAGCTTCCCAAGAAAGGCGACCTCAGCAAGTGTTCCAACTACAGAGGAATCACCTTGCTGTCAGTACCAGGAAAGGTCTTCAACAGGATCATCCTAGAGAGAATGAAGAGCTCCGTTGACCCCCCAGCTGAGAGACCAGCAAGCAGGATTCAGGAAGAACCGATCATGTACAGACCAGATCGCCACTCTCCGCATCATCGTGGAACAGTCTCTGGAGTGGAGCTCCCCGCTGTACGTCAACTTTGTGGATTATGAGAAAGCATTTGACAGCGTGGACCGAGAGACTCTGTGGAAACTCCTACGACACTACAGTGTACCCACAAAGCTCGTCCGCCTGATCAAGAGCAGCTATGATGGCATGACATGTCGCGTGATCCACGAAGGGCAGTTCACCAGAGAGCTCCAGGTCAGAACTGGTGTCAGGCAGGGGTGTCTGCTGTCTCCGTTCCTCTTCCTACTGGCCATAGACTGGGTCATGAAGATGACCACAGAGCACAGACGAAGTGGAATACAGTGGACACTGTGGACACAGCTTGACGACCTCGATTTTGCAGACGACTTGGCATTACTGTCCCACACTCATCAACAAATGCAGGACAAGACCACGAGGCTTGCTGACATCTCGTCCCAAGTGGGCCTCACCATTCACAAACAGAAAACAAAGACAATGAGGCTGAACACAACCAGGGAAGAACCAATCTTGCTTGCTGGCACCCCGTTGGAGGAGGTGGAGTCCTTCACCTATCTCGGGAGCATCATAGACAAAAAAGGCGGCACTGATGCAGATGTCGGAGCACGAATCGGTAAAGCCAGAGCAGCCTTTCTCCAGTTGAAAAAAGTGTGGAGTTCCAGAGAGCTGTCACAACACACCAAAGTCCGGATTTTCAACTCCAATGTAAAAGCAGTTCTCCTATATGGAGCAGAGACTTGGAGATTGACAAAAACCACAGTCAACAGAGTACAGACCTTCATGAACAGTTGCCTTAGAAGAATTTTGAAAATCCACTGGCCAGAGAAGATCAGCAACGTCGGACTCTGGGACAGAACAGAGCAGATAACAGCAGAGAATGAAATTGGGCGAAGAAGATGGGGATGGATCGGTCACAGCCTGAGAAAGCCAGCTTCCAGTATCACTAGGCAGGCATTGTCATGGAACCCCCAGGGAAAGAGGAAAAGAGGTAGGCCGAGAAACTCCTGGCGTCGAGACCTCCAAGCTGACATCAAGAGACTGGGAACCACCTGGAGTGGAATCGAAGGAGAAGCACAGGACAGGAGTTGCTGGAGGTCTCTCGACGACGACCTATACCCGGGTAGGGGTGACAGGCGTAAGTAAGTAAGTAATGGCCTTTCTGCCGAACATTCTGATTGGTTGTTTACGCTTCTACCGAAGTCCGCCATTCACTAAGCGTTCTTTTATTTTGGTATCTCTTCATGCATTAGGCACGGAAGCTTCAAATAATTGCTGATACAGAGTGATCTGATTAAAGTGTGCAAACCTTCAGGCTTCATTTTGGGTTTGTGAAACGTTCCTGCTTTTCTGTATGGACCCAGTCTAGAGTAATCAGTGCGTAGATGAAAGATGGTGGCCTGACTCTCCCTGTTCAGCTTGTTGATGTCATCTGCCCACGGGCTGCAGCCGCCATTCTGCTGTTGCCAATCACTTTGTTGTTGTAGTATCTCCATTCCCAGCTAGTCCAGAATGCACTGGAATCCACTGCAGCACTATTTTGTGGACAGGGCATCCAGTCTATCTTGAAGCTTCCTGGTGAGATCAGTGGATCAAGCTGCTGCCTTTCCCTAGCTAGTGCTCTGCTGCTGTGTTCAGCACCTGCAGATATGTACGATAGTTGGAGCTGCTGCCACCAGCTGGTAAGGAGAGGGAGGTAGTAGTGTGGTCTGCACAACAGATGTACACGCCACTTCCTTCATTTCGCACGGCATCTTGTGTGGTATCACAGCTGCTATGAGGGTAGCGCTTGTGCACAACCTCCAGCAAGATGGCTTTGTGCAGTGCCGCGACCTTTGGCAAAGAGTCCTGGAACATTGTTTATGTCGTCTTGAAGGCTCTTTCAAGATGTCCAGGTATCTGAAGGGAGCTGTTCACACATCTTTGGGCTTGGTTCCAGGACGTCGGTGTTAGCCCTTTGACCTTCAGTTGGCGGTTCAGATTTGGGCGGTTCAGATTTGGACATTTCTGACGGTTCTTGGTCTGCTCCTGTAGTCTCCCATGCTGTCGGTGTTTAGTAAGTTTCTTCGTCGTGTGTGCTGTTCTGCATTCCAGTGGCTCCAATGTCCTCCATCTCCTAAATTGGGGTGCTCCAGATGGCTCTAAGAATGTCACTGCATCATGAGAATGACCCATGTTCTGCATCTTGTCAAGCCTGGCTTTTTGGGTTTTGCAAGCAGTGTTTCATGTTGTCGATGTATCTTGATACCGCACAACTGGTCTGACCGAGCAGGTGTTTGCTTGTGCCAGGATGCTGTAATTTGCGCCAATGTGGTCCCCACCAGTTTCTTCATCAGACTTTTTTTTTTTGCAGCTCTAGCTTCCATGGCTTCAATGTGAGGCCTCCACGGGAATCCAGTAATTTATTTGTTGCCAGTTGGCCTGTCTGTCTTTGGTACTCGAAGGTCTCCAGTTTTGAGGTGACCTCTTCCGTCTGATTGAAAGAGATGGTCTAGCTCAGTTTGAGTGGCCTCTTTCAGTCCAGCTGCTGACTGTATTGGCAGCATCCTGGATTCTGGAGGATGCTATTTCTTTATGTTTTCTGGAGGATGCTATTTCTTTATGTTCTGCTGCGCTCCACACTGCAAAGTCATTCGCATGGAGGATGTTCGAGACGAACCTTGGTACTGTTGTACTGATGTCATTAATGTAGACCAAAAACAGCATCAGACACAACATCTCCCTGAGGTACACCTTCCCCGAGTTTGACAAGAGTGCTGAATGTGCAGACGATAGAAGCTTCAGCGGCAGCCCCTGTTAAGCATGCTTTAAATAAAAACAATTACAATTAAATTGATGGGTCACATTGAAATTAATGAAATTATCACAAATGTTTATGCTCAATATGCATATTTTGTTAAGAAAACTGGCAACAAACATATTTAATCAGAGGAGCAATTGTTATGATCATTTTTCGTTCCTTTGCGTTTTGTAAAATGGGGGTAGGGCAGCAGATTCAGCCACTGTGGCCCCTAAATGCATCACAGCATCATAAAATCAGGTTGGGAGTAACTGTAGTACTCTTTCCTAAACAATATAACCTAAAAAAGACCTATCAGTTGTATACAAATTTTCTGAGGGCATCGGAAACAACGTATGTTTTCCAATTCGGCAATTTTAAATGGGATAAAGCTATCATTCACCACAAACATACCGTAAAGGATGCCGACTTTCCTTATTTTCTTGCACTTTATGCTCACATTATTCAAACTTAATAGGTAAGGAGAGGTCAAAAGAAATTTTTTCTAATTAATTTTGTGTATTTTTACAACTTGGGGGTAGGGATACAAAATCAACCACTGTGGCACTCACAGTAATCACAGCATCACATAGTCAAGTTTATAATAATTGTGACATCCTGTTTTAATGATGTAAACCTGAAAATGGACTGTCAGTGCTATAGAAAATGTCTGAAGGCATCCGACACATTATTTTTGTCTTTTTTTGCGATTTCACGGAAATGGTCGTTTACGGGGTGCACAAATACCTTCACTGAGAGCCAGAGATTCAATATTTTTTCATTCTGTTTTTTGCAGAGGATGCAAAAGGTGTGCCTTGACATAATATTGCCTGATTTCGGTTTCTGGAATGAATTCTGATTTATTTAGAGGAAAATGTTTCTCAACCTCATTTTAGCACCTGCGAAGAGCGTGAATGGGGGTACCCTTGCGCCATCGGCTATATCTCTGGTGTGTTCCTAAGGATTTTCGGGGGAACATGGCTTAAACATCTCAGGACATACTAAGGAACACTTTGAAACCCATGTTATTGAGTACTGGGGGGGGGGGGGGGGGGGGGGGTGCACGGTAGACCTTATGGACTACTACTGTAAAAAGCGAGCTCCACCGGGAAGCTGGTTGGGTGTGTTGTGTGCATGCAAACTGCTCCCAGACAGCCCTGACCATCCGTGTGTATGTTGTAAGAGATGATCAGACTAGTGGATTGTAAACAAACAGGTGATGTTGTTTAGGTCTAATGTGTGTGTATGTGTATTTATAATACATAACTTAGCTGTATTACAGCACACACACGCAGCACCTGCAGGCATGACATAGTCTGCATGGATTTAAGCCCAATCAATCAATAATAGAAACAAATCAAACTCCGAAATCGTACTCGGAAAATCTAAATGATATTTACTGTGATATGCCCCATTGCCAGTGTCTTACAAGAAGAAGTTGCCCAGCAAGCTGATACGTTGCTTGACTAGAGGTGTCCATTATACATGTCACTGGCCAGGTACACGAGTTTAAGTAAGGTAGGCTTCATACATGCTAGTAAAGTTGAAACGTCATTTTTTTAACACAGAAAATGAAGAAAAACAGTAAGACTAAGATTGAACAAAGGTAGTCCCGGAACATCTGATAACATCCAAGTCAATGCCACAATACAGGTACTGAATGAAAATGTTCAGCCTGCTCATGTAGTCAAAACAGCAAGACTCACTCTTGCAGTACAATTTTCATGAGAAGGGAAAAGCGAAAAAACAATGAAGTGATGCTTTTAATTCAAAACTAAAGAGACATGACTGAAAAATGTCACAGATGGCTGTTTTAACAATTCCTTTTCATGATGACATTCGAGAACAATTGGTTGTTTTGTCCGAGTGAAAAATGAAGTGTTATGTTGAAGAATCTGTATCATATGTTTCAGTGGACATTGGACTTGTTGGCACACGTTGGAATTTGTTTGAACAGTTCGGTGCTGAACAAAACTGTACATGATGCTTTAATTTTCCTTTTTTTGTGCTTTCAATGCAAGTCACTGTCAGTCTCATAGTTAAGACTGTACAGTGTTAAAATTCTGACACATAAGAGTAACGTAAATAATGCCATATGGATGGATTTCCTAGAAGCCAGTATACCGGTAGTGCAGATTTTGATTGCACGCGCACAAGTTGGTACCAGCAGTGTGGCATCTAGCTCGCAGATTTGCTGAGAACTGAATGTCTTAGCGAAGCCTTTGTTTTCTTTGGTGTGGGTAAAAGAGCCCATTCCATCTGCTAGAGATGTACTCACAAACCAGATAGGTGAGGCTAGCGCTGGCAGAATTGTACAACGAACCAAGGGGAATTACTCAGCGCTGGACAGACGAACAGTTAGATCCAGTTAGTTAACAGTTAGGGGCAGGGGATCTAACTGTTCGTCTGTCCAGCGCTGAGTAATTCCCCTTGATTCGTTGTGCTAGAGATGTAGTTTCACATGACCCCTGCAGTTTTAGGGGCTCATGAGTCTGCTTTGTTTCCTCAAAATCCATTACCGATGGCATTACTGTAAGGAATATACCCCTTTACTTACCCGATTTCAGCCTAAGCACCCTTGTGTATACCTACCCAACAAGGGGCGTAAGAGAGTGTAACCAAGTGACCGGGTAGTCTCCCCTCCTACTACTACGCCGATGGAGGACAGGTCAGTGCGTAGCATTGTTATTCCTGTAACCTCCACCCCCCTTAAATCTCCGCGGCGGCGGGCGACTTCGGAGATAGTGGGGCCCTCCTCTCGGTGCTTGTTAGACTCGGTACCGGTTGGCCCTCTCACAGTGATGGCCGGTAGAGTCCAATCTGTCTCGCATGGCCCTTCGCAAGGGGTGGCCGAGAGACCTCTGCCAGTCTCGCAGGGTCCTCCGCAAGGGGTGGCCGAGAGACGGGGCTCGCGGGATTCCCTTCCGCCTTCGTTAGCTTCCCGGCGACACCATCCGTCGGCCTCTGCTCGCCCTTGTAGGGGGCCGACTTCGGACTGGCGCACCTTCCCGTGCCACCTCGATAGGAGCCCGTCCCCGCGACGTTGATCTCCTTCCTCCGGCGCTGTCAGGGCTCCCGGCCGTAGCCGGTCCCATCGCACCCCTCAGACTTGTTTTCATCCCAGCCGGTCGCGCAGCCCTAGGGAGAGGCCTGCTGCGCGTCGGGCGGGTGCATCCCCTCAGGCCTTTTCTACGGAGCTTCATCCTTTACACGTCGGCCGTGCAGGTCCCCCGGTTAGCGCTACAGTAGTGCCCGGTTCTCGACAGTGTGGGCATTTGGCTAGCTTTTCGCCTTCCTTTAGCTCGCCGCGCCGATGTTCGGATGTTGATTCTCCACCTCGGGACAGAGTTGCAGCCTCTACTGTGTTTGGGGACGATGACGTTCTTAGCTTATTTCCGGGGGACTCCGCTTCCGCCATTTTATCTCCGGATCCTGGCCCTCTTAATGCTTCGGACTTGGATGCACCAGGGGGACCGTCGGGAACGTCTGATACTTTGCGTGCACTAGACGAGGCAGCACGTTGTGCTAAGATTCTTCCCTTGGAGAACTGTCCTCCGTCTCCCCCACTCAAGAGGAAAGCCGCAGCTTCGGTCGATGTTCCTCTTCAAGCGAAGCGTTTAAAGTCCTTGCCTCAGCCCCCGGGAATTAAAGATCTGATGGAAGCCTTTAACGTACACCTCACCCTAGGCAAGCTCCGTGTTCGTGGTTTCTTCGCCGACACGCGATGGCCCTCCGGCGTCGATATCAAGTTTCGGCAGGCTTGGCACGCGGGACATTCTCAAGCCTTTGCCTGCCCCCTTCCGCCTGTGGATCCGGACGCTCAGTTGCAGGCTGGCGGCAAGGTTCCGGCGCGTCGGTTTTTTCCTCCCGGTCTGGAGCACACTGCTACCCTGGCTCGTAATTCCCTGGCGTGTGCAGATTTTTTGGCCTTGGCTACTCAGGCGGTGGTTAGAAGCACAGAAGAATTTTGGGAACGGCCGGATGAGTCTTGTCTTCACGACATTCACTCCATAGCCATCACAGTGAATCGCGCAGTTCACCACGTTGCGACAAATTCCTTGGCGGCCGCGGCGAATTGCGACCTTATCAGACGGGATGCTGTGCTGAAGGGCTGTCCGGGCATCCCTGCCACCGCCATGGCTCAGCTGCGCCGTGCCCCATTCGGGGGACCCCTCCTCTTCGGCCCTACTTGGCAGCAAGTTCGGGAGTCAACTAAGGACCTTTGGGCCAGCGCTCCTAGATTGGACCCCTCGCCCCAAGCCCAGCACAGGGACAGGGAGCGCACCTTTCGGGACCTCAGACCTTCTTCCCGTCTTCCGGCCAGGTTTCCTCCCCGTTCCGGTCCACGGGCTCCCGCCGGTAGAGCTCGTCCCTCCCAGGCAGCGGCCCCCACCTCGCCTCTGGCCTCCCGGAGGCCTGGGCGCGGGAGGGCCCAGTGACTTCTCTCCGACACCGCCCCCGCCAACCCCTTCAGGGCTCCAGTCAGTGGGAGGCTTTCGTTGCATGGCGACGCGTGGAGTTCGCTGTTGCCGGAGGACCCTTGGATTCTTGCCACGAGTCCCCCTCCGTTGCGACGTTCGCCTCTGTGGACAGACGTACCTTCCGATCAAGACAAGGCGGACGCGCTTCAAGACGAAATCGCAACCCTTCTTCGGAAGACGGCCACGGAAGTGGTGGTTCGCCACAACTCTCCAGCCTTACAGCCGGCTTTTCGTTGTCCCGAAACCCAGCGGCAAGTGGCGCCCGATCGTAGACCTCTCCGCCCTGAACAAATTCATTCTCGCGCCCTCCTTCCGGATGGAAACTGCAAGGGCCCTGCGGGCGTCAGTCCAGCCTTTGGATTTTGCTGTCAGTCTCGACCTCTCCACGTACTTTCATGTTCCCATACATCCCGCTTCACGCCATTACCTTCGCTTTGCCTTCGCCGGCGTCGTCTACCAGTTTCGGGCTCTCCCCTTCGGTCTCAACCTCAGCCCGTGGGTTTTTACTCGGATTATGGATGCGGTAGTCGCAAAGGCCAGGCGGGATTCCTCCAGCCTGATGTCTAACTACCTCGACGATCTGCTCCTCAAGAACCAGGACTCGGTCGCGCTGGCAACGGACAGAGACGCGCTTCTAGCTCTACTTCGTCGTCTCGGATTCCTCAACGACGGCAAGTCGGACCTGGTCCCTTCGCATCACTTCACCCACTTGGGGATGGAGTTCTTGACCGACCTCAACAGAGTTCGTCTTCCGGAGCCTCGCATCTTGAAACTGTCGGCCATGGCGCTGCAAGTTTACTTCGCCGAGACGCTTCCGGCTCGGACTTGGCTCCAGTTCCTAGGCCTCATCAGCGCAGCGGCGGACTTGCTACCGCTGGGCAGGCTTTACGCTCGACCGCTACAGCTTCATCTCCTGCTCCACTGGCGGCCCTCTTCAGGGGATCTCTCAGCCCCGGTTCCGGTCTCGTTACTGATCCGACCTCACCTTCTCCGCTGGACGGACCGTTCCTGGTTGGCGATGGGAGTCTCTCTCTCTTCCCCTCCCCAGATGTTCTCCATTTGCTTGGATGCGAGTCGCCAAGGTTGGGGGGCCCATTTGATGCCAGAATTCACCTCCGTATCAGGCCTGTGGACGGCGGCCCTTTGAGACCGACATATCAACTGGCTGGAGTTGAAAGTGGTGTGGTTGGCCCTCATCCATTGGGAAGCACGGCTTCAGGGAACAGGAGGTCCTGATCTTGTCCGACAACACGACGGTCGTGGCCTACATCCAGAAGCAAGAGGGCATTCGATCGCCGACCCTCTGCATGCTGCTCTACCAGATCTTGCTCTGGTGCAGAGATCGCGGCATGTCACTCCGAGTGCATCACATCCCGGGACACCTGAAAGTTCTCGCGGATTCCCTCTCCAGACGGGGACAACTTCTACACACCGAGTGGTCTCTGCGGCCGGACATTTTCCGCATGATCTGCACTCATTGGGAGACCCCCATGATCGACTTATTCGCGACCAGATGGAACAAGCAGCTCCCGCTCTATGTCTCCCCCATTCCGGACCCTCTCGCCTGGGCGGTGGATGCCGTATCGATTTGCTGGGAGGGCCTCGTAGCCTACGCGTACCCTCCTTCGGTTCTTGTACCCAAGATTCTACTCAAGCTTCGGGGATGCAACACGGTCCTACTGCTCGTCGCTCCGTTCAGTTGGAACAGGACGTGGACGACTGACCTTCTGAGTCTCGCCACCGATCCACCTCTTCGGCTTCCCACGCCTCGGACGATTTTGAAGCAGCCTCGACAGAACCTCTTCCACCCCTGTCCGGAGAAACTGCTGCTTCACGCCTGGCGGTTGTCAGGCAGGCCCTCGCAACCCGAGGTTTCTTGGATGCTGCAGTGGAGGCGATCGCTTCAGCCCGCAGAGATTCCACCCTCCACGTGTACGAAGGGAAATGGAGCATCCTTCGGGCCTGGTGCGAGACCAGACATCTGGACCCCTCGGCACTGACTACTCCGCAGCTAGCCGAGTTCTTCTTGTGGCTGTTTCATGAACAGAACTTGGTGCCGATTACCATTCGCGGCGGACACCTATCGTCACTTAGGCCGTCCGGACCCTGGAGCGTGCAAAGACCTCTCTGACTTGATGTCCCATTTCGACCTCCAACGGCCAGTCACTCGTTCCCTCGTTCGGCGCTGGGATCTTCCTTGGGTCCTGACATGGCTGAACTCCAGTCGCTTCGAACCTCTGCGTCGTGCCAGCCTTGCGGACGTGACTAGAAAGACCTGCTTCCTTCTGGCCCTCGCCACAGCTGCCAGAGTCAGCGAACTGCATGCCCTGTCTGTTGACCCGGCCTGCTTACAGTTCAGGGCGGACGGTTCGGTTCAGCTTCTGACCAACCCCTCTTTCGTGGCCAAAAACAGACTACCCTCGGCCGCACCCCAGGTGTGGAGTCTTCGGCCTCTTTCGGGATTTGACCGGTCCCAGACATCCCGACTGCAGGAGCCGGTCCGAGCGCTAAAGGTCTATCTGCGCAGGGTGAAGCCCTGGAGAAGATGTCACTCCCGCCTCTTCCTACCCTTGGCCCCTGGCCGGGCTGATATTTCAGCCCAGACGATTTCGTCTTGGTTGCGTTGCATTATTCGTTCCGCTTACTGTGATCTGTCCCCACAGGTGGCCAAGACCATGCGGATACGGGCTCATGAAGTTCCAGCGGTTGCTGCCAGCGTCGCGTTCCACCGCAACTGCGCAGTCAGGGACATTGTCGCGGTGGTCGGTTGGAGATCAGAGTCCACCTTCGCCCGCTTTTATCTCCGGGTTCTCTCCGCCCAACAGGACAACCTGGCCCTCGTTGGAGATCTCTCGGCAGTGCAACACTCCCTCCGCGCGCCGCTGGCGCCTTAAGGTAACCCTTCGCTGAAATCGTCGGGAGGTTGCCCCTTGATGCTCAGCTTACAGCCGTGCCGGGTTGGGGGGCGACACCCTACTCCTTCTCGCCATTCATTCCTTACAGTAATGCCATCAGTAATGGATTTTGAGGAAACAAATGTATTTTTCTTTAAAATAAATTTGTTCGAAAAATACTTACCGATGGCATTACTCGGAGGTCCCTCCCGCCTGCCCCGCTTGCCGCCCCTTCTCAAAGTGTACGACTGGGGGTAAGGTACGGCGCATGACCGGATAGAAGGAGGGGAGACTACCCGGTCACTTGGTTACACTCTCTCTCTTACGCCCCTTGTTGGGTAGGTATACACAAGGGTGCTTAGGCTGAAATCGGGTAAGTAAAGGGGTATATTCCTTACAGTAATGCCATCGGTAAGTATTTTTTGAAAAAAATTATTTTAAAGAAAAATACATTTTTTGCTGTTCTAATCCCCCAATTTGAGATTGCTGTTGAGCCCTTTGGCTGTCGCAAGTGCTTTTTGCAGGAATCATCTGACAAAAAGTGCTATGGACATCCAAAGAGTTTTTGGACATGTTCTCACCAAAGATAGGTGACCACTTTTTTATACATGTAAACACAAAAAGTGGTCACCTATTTTTGGTGAGAACATGTAAAAAGGTTGTCACTCGTTTTTTCTTGAGGTGTGACCTGTGGCAGTTAGGATGGGGAAAAAAGGGGGGTGAGTGGGGGGAGGGGCGCACATCAGTTGCTTTGTGGGTTGCTGTGTATTAGATGGACATCTTTCGCACTGTTTAGTCTGTTCAAGATGAATGAGGCGACCATCTAGCGAACTTTGGGAGTGGTTGTCACTAACCGGTTTGACTTTACTTGGGATGTTTCAACGTATCTTTGGTAGATGTTTAACAACTGTGGTTTTATTTCAAATCAGTAATACAGCCTGTCTATTTTTCTATTTGTTATTTTGCCTGTTGCGATTCTTTTTACTTGTGTTTGGCATGCAGGAATTAAGTTATGTTCTGTCAATGCCCAGTTGTTGAGTGATAACATTTGATCTGTCGATGATGAATAAAGCATGGATTAGAATGGGGTGTACAATTTATGATTGTTAAGTTGAAAATAGCACCTAGCACTTTGCTGTATTGAGCTACATTTATCCATGAGCTCTTGTACAGTGTGTGTTTGTGGGTGTAGTTTTATTTTTTCAAAGATTTGCTGTGCACTAGAAATATGTATTCCAGTAGTTGCTTCCCACAATATATGCAGCTGCTACATGCATCCTCTGTCAGTTTGCACTGTTTTCATTTAAACCGCAGTGTTCCCCATAGAAATTGTAACTTAAAAAATATCTGTGCATTAGCATGATGTACAATTTCCAGAATTGAGATCTGTGCATAATAGGACCTCAACAGTGGGTCAACATGACTGTCATTGTTGTCTCCTTTGAGTTTGAGTGCATGAAACATTGTGGCTTCTGCACAGGTGAGTTCTGTTTCAAATGAAAGGTACTGGTAGCAGCTGCATTGTTTTCTTTTTCTTTGACAAGTCCATCACACATATCCTAGTGTCCACAGGGTTTCCCAAATCATATTCTTAAAAAATAAATGGATTGACGTGGCAACATTGGCTAAAGAAAGCTAGTACAACCGACGTACTCCAGTATGTTGTTGGATTTAATTTTCATCGTATAAATAAATGGAATGTGTGTAATTGCACATCAGAAACAAAACAAGTGATGATGCACACATGTAAAAAAGATCTGTGAAAATTTGATAAAACCCTGTGTCTAGTTTCAACTGTACATGCTTTATTATTTTCACCCACCGTCGTGTGTGAGCTATATTTTCATTTCATTTCCTCCTGTTTTTTTCCTCCCCATTTTGTGCCTCTAGTTGAGCGAAATGAGTGAGGTTGTTGACAGCATTGCTGCTGAAAGAGAAGAAATCAAACAAGTTGAGGAAGAGCTGCTGCACACCCCAAGTGGCCGAGAAAGCAGCTCCCCCAGCCCCAAGTATAAGGTAGTATAGGCAACGCCTCTTGTTTTTTTCCTCTTTCTGCAGAACTTGCTTCAGGCCACCCATACAGATTGTGCATTGGGTTGATGAAATATCCAGTGTTTACTGGTGCAGGTTAGCAAATGAAAGTTCTAATGTGTGTGTGGTTGAGAGACGAGCAATCCAGACCGAAAATGTGACTGCCAAGTGTGTAAAGGCAGAGAATAACCCAATGAAAAAAGGAGCACGCTTAGAAAGGACAGTTACAACTGTTTTTAACTGTCATTCCGAAGTGTGTTTCTTTATTGGGTTATAATCTGAGACAAGACACTGTCCACAGCTTCTGAAGACAATGGATCACCATACACCACCAGTTTGTTGGGGTTGATGAGAATCTTTTTTCTCTGCCTTTTTGGTGACTTTAATTGCACTAGCAGGTAGTTTATAATGGGTTGTAGGTGTCCACTGCAGAGCAGAATAATTTTTCTTTCACCTTGTTCTCTCTTTTTTTTTTTGGTGACAGTGTGTGCTTCAGTAAAATCAATGAACTGAGTGTTCGCTTGGCTTTTGTACAGGCATAGGTCCCTGCTAATGCCTGGCTTGGCTGTGAGTGTACACAGTTTGACTTGAGCATTCATTTAGTCTTTTCTTTAGCTTTTTCATATTGCATGCAACATTTTCTTTGAATATTTTATTTATTGATTTTATTTTATGTGCATCAGTGCTGAACTAAATGTTTGTGTATCATTTCACTTAGTATTTTTAAATGTATTGTCTTTCAGAATGTTGCAGTGTCTTTTACTTTAGAATTATTTGATTGGTTACTGTCAACACTGGTTCTGAAAATTATCTTTCATTGTTCTGATGTTTGTTCATGTTAAAATTGTTGGCAGAAATAAAAACATTTTTTATAAACACTATTTGTAAAAACTTCTTAATTGTCACTGTGCCAGTGGACACAGATTGTGTTTCTTAAATCATTGTAAATGCAACATCAAAGGAACATAAATACAATATGGTTTCAGCAGACGGCATAGATCCTCACGAGCCCCCCACAATAGGGGGGCTCATAAGGATCTCTACTACCTCTTGCAGTTGGATTTCATTTTTTTAGCAGTGAAGGGGTTATGTAACATGGAAGAAGTTGACTTTATAAAAACTCCAGTACATGGGATATGGGCATATCATAGCGCACTCTTACAGCCCCTGCTGTCTGCAAGTGGTCTCATCAGCCCCTGCAGTCTGCTGGGGCTCATTAGAATCTGTGCCTCTTGCTAACAGGGATTGAAAATATTTACAAAGTACATCCTCAGATTGAGGGAAGTCTACAACTGTGAAATGGAAGATGAAAATAAAAATACTGTACATGTGTATTTGTAGAGGTGCAATTTCACTATCTATGCTACTAGTGTCGGTATACTAGTTCCCAGTCCCTTTTTTTTGTGGCTCATGTGCGACAGCAAAAGTGAGTCTATGTAATGGGCCATCTCGGTGTCTGTTGTCTCTAGTAAACTTTAACATTGGCATTTTCTCAGAGACTATTCAAGTCTTGAACTTAAGCTTGGGTCAAGGGTACTTTGTGGTACTGTAAAAACCTTTCTAAACATACAAGGTTCAGTGTCCTGTCAAGGTCACAAGAGGGTCCAGAAAAGGGGTAAAAAGTAGCCATATTTTTACACAGATTGTTTCTCCTCAATACTCCTTTCAACATCAAACCCAAACTTGGTACAGAGATGCCTGATGGTAAGACCTTTTTATGTGACTAATTTGGATGACTCTTCAAAAAGTTCAAGGGTCACATGAGGTCGGCAAATGTGTGAAAAATGCCAGTTTTGGATAGAATTGAAGTTTTTGCCAACTTTTCAGTCAGATTTGGCACAAAGGTAAATGGTGATAAGAGCTTTATATGCATACTAATTTATTGGTCCCCGCGCAAAGCTCAAGGGTCATGGGGTCCAGAAAGGGGTCAATATTTTGACAAAAACTTTTTTTTTTGTCAAATATTCAACTTCAAACCCAAACTTCGTACAGAGATACATGAGGATAAACAGTTCTATGCATACTAGTTAATTTGGATAATTTGAAAGGTCAAGGGTCACAGGAGGTTGGCAAGTGTGAGAAAAATGCCCGTTTTTGATAGAATTGTAGTTGGGTTTTTTTAAAATTCAGGTTTTTGCAAACTTTTCAATAAAATTTGGCATAAAGTTAGCTGATGATAACACCTTTCCATGCATACTAATTTAGTCGACCCCTTGCAGGTAGAGGGTCACGCAGGGTCGACAGATTTGTGAAAAATGCATAGATTTTGAGTAAACTTGGATTTCACTGGTACAAAAGCCAACCATTTACTTATGTTAAGACACTTGAACAGTTTTGACCATAAGGGCTTTGCCTCTCTTGTTGAATATATATTTTGACTTGTGAGCAGCATTTTCAATTTTATAATCTGGTTTTCTGATTGACTCTATGCATTGACATACTAGCCTGAAACTACTTATTTTCTGTAACAAAATGAAACCGCATGTACCTTTGAATACTGACTGTTGAACACAGCCGCTGATGGCATGACCATTCAGGTGGCTAGGGATTCAGTATGTGTCACAAAGTATCATAATGGTCATTTGTTTGTGTGTTGCAGAGTGGTAGCCGAAGGTTTGGTCGCAAGCGCCTTCTGAGTGCAGGACTGGAACCAGAACCCAAGCGCCCTATGACCGAGTTCAACAGCATTGCTGTGCGAGGTACGACAATTCTTTTTGAAATATTTCTGCAGGTGCAGGGGCTCATGAGAATATGTGTCTCTTGCTGGTAGGTTCCAGTCCCGTTTACTTTGAATTGCTGTTCCCTAGATATGTGAAGTTGTAAACTGAAATTTAAAGAATTATTGGCAGATTATTATGGTGCTTTATCAGGTCAATAAGTATTATAAACAGAAGTATACTGTGGAAGTAGTAATAGCCTGAACAAAAGTATACTATGATATACTGGACTATTACAAACAGGCCTGTGGCTCTGAAGTGATTGGCTTCTTTTAGACATGTATCCATTCATGTGTAAATTTTTGATGTCACAATATGGCCTGTCCTATTGCTCACAGATCCTGCTTTGCACTGAAGATGGCCCGTATTGTGGTGTTGCAGTTCTACTTTTGATATAAAGCCTTTTGTGATTCCATCCACTACTACATTTTACACTGTCAGTGCTTGCATGCACAATGGGGATTGCTGTACTTATGGGATTGCTTTTTGTATTCCAGGCGTGAAGTGTTCTGCATGCTGTGTGATAGTATATTATATTGAGCAACATTTTGCTTGATATGGTGCTGATAACGGGCAGATGTGATTACGAGACCCAAATCAAAATGTCCTCCTCTTGTGACTCGGACATTTTGATTTGGGTCACGTAATCACACCCATCACCGTTTATGGCAGGCTTTAACTCATTTAGCCCCGATACACCACAGCAAGACATGGCTTGAGCACGATAGTTCAAGGGTGGTGCCAGAATAGTTTAGCGTCCATTTGGGGATTCGGTACTGGGGTAAAATTTGTTAACAGTATAGTGGTGCTTTGTCATTTATTGTCAAGATCATGACAACTTCACCATGAAAGTTCCTTTCTGTTTCAGGCATGACCGTGCAGCAGAAGTCAATTGACTTTGATGAGAGCCTAAGCAAGGAAGTGGTACGGGGGTCCATGTCTCCCATGAGATCGCCAGCACGTCTGTCCCCACGCCAGCCTCTGCACATTGACATCAAACCCTCCTCTGTCTCTCCCAGCCGTCCGCCTACGCTCAGCCCGGCCCCTCATATGTCACCCGTTGGCAGGCGACTTCTCGATGATGATGACTTCAGCATGAAAGTCACCAAACTGCCAGAGAAGAAACGCAAAATGCCAGGCCGGCCGCCTGGTCGACCTCCAGGCTCAGGAAACAAATCACTGAACAAAATGCCCCCCAAACTG
This sequence comes from Semisulcospira habei, assembly GCA_036245525.1. Lineage (NCBI taxonomy): Eukaryota > Metazoa > Mollusca > Gastropoda > Semisulcospiridae > Semisulcospira > Semisulcospira habei. The sequence continues at coordinate 112,879,932 of BTPG01000008.1, forward strand.
GCTAAACAGGGCCTCGTTCTGGGTAAGAATGGTCTTCCAAAAAGGCCTCGAGGACGACCACCAAAGAATGCTAGTGTTGTGAATCAAGCAGCCGAATCTTCTCAGCACAGGGTGATGTCATCTGAATCATCTCGGCATGGGATGATGAAGAAGAAAGGGGTCAAACTTGGCCGCAAACCAGGACCAGGCCGGAAACCAGGGCCAGGAAGGAAACCAGGGCCAGGCAGAAAACCGGGACCAGGGCGCAAACCAGGACCAGGGAGAAGGCCAGCAGTTCTAAAAGAGCCCTCTGTGTCGTCTGACCAGCAGCCAACTCCTGCCAGACGCAGAGGTAGACCGCCCAAGGTGCATAAGGTAATGGTCACAAAGTTACTTTCAGATTTTGGCCCAGCACTTTCTCGCTGTTGGAAAGTTGTGTGAGTTTGTTTTTCAAATCACAGTTGGTCATGTGGTTACTGTTAAGGCCAGACACTACACCCCAAATATGAGCTTTTGTCTGTCTAGAATCTGTTTTAAACTGTTAATGTATTTTGATCGGGTTTGGTGAGCTGAGACCAAAAAAGTGGTTTTTGGGTGTGTACGACTCCCCGTTGCCCTGGAAACCAACCAAGATGGCCGCCGTATACACATTTTAGTACAAATTCAAAGCAATAGATCTCAAACACTACCATACTTAGAAACAAAGTTCTTTTTTCTGGTGATTCTTTGTCAAAACAACTACCTTTTGTCAGAAGGATTTTATTCTGAAGCTGTTGGGGGAAAAAATTATTCATGATGAAATACGCTACATGAGCTGAAAGAGGGAAAATGTGGATTTTGGGGAATTAAATAGCCACAACTTTTTTTCCCCTTGTGCAATCACAAAATCCTTCTGACAAAATGCAGCAAAGTGAATAACAATCATAACTGCAAAGTTTGAATGCTGTGCCTATTCAGGTTTATGAGATCTATTCAATAAAAGATGAAAAAAAAGTGAAAATGAGAAAAACAGAGAATAAGGTAAACATCAACCTTTACTTTGTCATAATTTAGCTTTATAGTCATCAATATGCGAATTATGCAGTATAAACATATTTCGCATGAAAAAATGAAAAGCAAACGTTTTCTCAGTCTTGGATATATGCAGACTAATGAAGTTTCTGCAGGTAAAATGTCAAAGGAAACTGTCAGGTGCACAAAGTGTCTGCTGTACTTTGCCATTTCAGATACACCTGAGCGATGTGTAAAACCATTTTTTTTTAAATCATTTACTGACCAATGCCGACGTCGCAAGCATCTCTCGGCCCTGAACAAGTTTATTACGGCCCCTTCCTTCCGGATGGAGACTGCCTGAGCCCTGAAAGCCGCAGTCCAGCCTCTAGACTTCGCAGTCAGCTTGGACCTTTCCGATGCGTACCTGCATGTACCGATGCACCAGGCCTCCAGGAAGTTCCTCCGGTTCGCGATCGACAGCGCCGTCTACCAGTTTCGCGCGCTCCCGTTCGGACTCAACCTCAGCCCTTGGGTGTTCACCCGGCTGATGGACGCCGTAGTCACCAAGGCCCGTCAATCCTCCTCCAGTCCGACGTCGAACTACCTAGACGACCTCCTCCTACGCAACCAGTCCGAGACCATGCTCGCGACGGACAGGGATGCGCTGCTGCACCTCCTGGCACACTTGGGCTTCCTGGTGAACGAGGGCAAGTCGGATCTCACTCCTTCCCGCCGCTTTGTGCACCTGGGCATGGAATTTGCAACCAACCTCAACACGGTGCGCCTGCCGGCGCCCCGGATCCAGAAGATTGCGAATCTAGCCGGTCAGTTAGCACGGGAGGACGCAGCCCCCGCCAGAGTCTGGCTTCAGCTTCTGGGCTTGTTGAATGCCGCAGCGGACCTTATCCCCCTAGGTCGCCTCTACTTCCGGACGATTCAGCTGCATCTCCTACTCCATTGGCGCCCGTCTTCTGGCGACTTAACGACGTTGGTTCCGGTGCCACAGATGCTGCTTCCTCATCTTCGTCGGTGGACCGATCCCTCTTGGCTAGCATCGGGAGTTCCCCTGGCCTCTCCTCCACCCCAGACCTCTCTCTGTGTCGACGCGAGCCTCGCTGGGTGGGGCGCTCATCTCCTTCCTCGGTTCCTCTCGACATCGGGCCCCTGGCCCTCGGACTTAGCACACACCCACATCAACTGGCTGGAGATGCAGGCCATCTCGGTCTGGCAAGCCCTTCAGTTCTCAGGCACCAGGAGCTGCTCGTTCTCTCGGACAACACGACTGTGGTGGCTTACATCCAGAAACAAGGTGGCACACGCTCCCCCGACCTTTGTATGCTCCTCTACCGGATTATGCGTTGGTGCGAGGACCGGGGCATTACCATTCGAGCCCGGCACATTCCAGGACACCTGAATGTCTTGGCCGACTCGCTGTCTCGCCGTGGCCAGCTCTTACACACGGAATGGACCCTTCGGCAGGACATCTTTCGGATGATCTGCGCCTGGTGGGAGACTCCCCAGGTCGACTTGTTCGCCACAAGGTGGAACCATCAGCTTCCCCTCTTCGTATCCCCTTGCCTGGGCTGTCAATGCTCTCTCCATTCCCTGGCACGGCCTTGTGGCCTACGCTTACCCCCCGACGGTCCTCGTACCCAAAGTCCTCCTCAAGCTTCGGGGCTGCTCGGCGGTCCTCCTGTTAGTCGCTCCGTTCGCCTGGAACCGCTCCTGGACCACCGACCTTCTCAGCCTCGCCACGGATCCGCCCCTGCTGCTGCCCACACCACGCACCATGCTCAAGCAACCGCGCCAGCCGTTGTTCCACCCCTGCCCGGAGCGGCTCCTCCTTCACGCCTGGAGGTTGTGCGGCAAGCCCTCGGAGCTAGAGGCTACTCGGGTGCAGCAGTGGAGGCGATCGCTGCGGCCCGCAGACCTTCGACCATTCGAGTCTACGAGGGAAAGTGGCGAGTCCTGTGTTCCTGGTGCTCCGAACACGGACTGTCCCCCACGGAACTGACTAATCCTCAGATGGCGGACTTCTTTCTCTGGGCCTATCCGGCACCGGCCTCCACGTGGCGTGGGTGGGTAGTCCACTCGGTCCCTGACTGAGTGGGCTAGCAGACGGGTGACATCTTTGTCCAGGATTAGGACTTGATGTCAGCAGATATGTTGTTCAGTCTTTTTCACTGGTCCGGTTTTTAAGGAGCTGTGCTTACCCAGGTCTTACCATGTTGGATTGGTCCTTAAAAATACGCGTGAGCTTTTGGTCCTTTGGATCCCAAGTGTTTGCCGTGCTTGGAGACCCGTGTCGGGGGAGAAGAGGATCCTGGTGGCTGAAACACTCCACTTTGGCCTTGACTTCTGCCTAAACGGGAGGCTAGTCGTACCGGCCTAGTCAATCGGCTCTTGTCATGTCGAGCCCTATCCCCCTGTTGACATGCGGGTTGTTATACGGAGCACCATGCTATAGCCTCTGATGCTGATTAGGTGCTTTACGCCAGTATTCCCCTGTATTCAACAGTGTGATAGAAGGCGGTGGCTCAAACGGTTCAATCGGGCTTACCCCCTTGAGTATATCTTTCGGGCAGTCTCCATTGTGTGTCGGCTGGAGACCCGCCGACAATTGCACTTTCCCTTGTTGGGCTCGGTGGCGGGCGGGGACCCCCGGGGGATGAATATCTATCATACTATAATATGGAAAATATCAAAAAACCAAAACTGGCACCAAAGCGGCACATAGCCGCCGACATTGTCATTGAGAACGATAGTGACTCTGTGAGGAAGCGACACCTCAGGCGTCAGCCGCCTGGCCTCGCTTTCTCATTATCCACAGCAAAGTCAAAGAGAAGCCTGTTTCCAAGCTGCACCCTTTCCTGGTAGGGGAGACCCTCAGGAGCCGTGTTGGCAGGCCCGAGGCCCAGCGCCTCAGGTCTGGTGACTTGCTGGTAGAGTGCCGCACCCGGGCACACTCCAATGGGCTACTGAGGCTCTCCTCCATCGGAGACACTCCAGTGGAGGTCACTCCCCACAAAACAATGAATTCCTCTAGAGGAGTTATTAAAGATCAAGCATTGGCCGAACTATCTGAAGATGAACTTGTACGGAACCTTAAGTCACAGGGGGTGACCTACGTCAGGCGCTTCATTTCCAAACGAGGTGGTAGGGAGATCCGTCTCCCTACCATCATCCTGACGTTTGGCACCCCCACAGCTCCTACTACCATCTGGGGAGGTTACTACTCCCTAAAAGTGAAAAAGTACGTCCCTCTCCCCCTCCGGTGCTTTAAGTGCCAAAAATATGGCCATGGGCAGAAGACATGCCGCCAGGCAGAGGCTCTATGCGCCCGTTGCACTAAGCCCGGACACTCTGCTGAGTCCTGCACAGCCATCCCCCTGTGTGTGAATTGCCAGGGGGCGCATATGGCTTCGGACAAGAAGTGCCCTCGTTGGATCTCCAAGTGCAGGATTCAGCAGGTGCGTGTGGAGAAGGGGCTGTCTTTTGCGGACGCCAAAAAACTGGTTGATGGCCCTGGTGCAGCTGAGGCTGCGCCAAACTCAAATAACAACTTTGTGTATACTTTCAGTGCTGCGGTGGCAGGCAAGCGCCCCACCAAAGACTTCTCTTGTCAAACCCCAACTTCTTGGTTGGGGGCGGAGCCTCGGATCCTCTCGCCCCTGGAGAGTAACCCTCCTCCGGTGGTGACGAGGAGTCAGGGAACGCAGAGGGCGGACGCTACCGGTCCGGTGGCACCACCTTCTGCTGCTCCTAAGCCTCAGCCCCCACCCAAACCTGCTAGTTTGTCAACGCCAAAGGTTTCTGGCTCTGGTCAGCCTTCTAAGGCCGCTAACACTAGCGGCAGGACCGCTGCCCAGGACCAGAAGTCTAAAAAATCTATGGGACCGCCGTGCGCACGGGCCCAGAAGGGGAACACTGATGTCCCCCTTCAAAACAAATATGCTGCATTGGAGGAGCAGATGGAGGGAGTGGAAGTTGCCGATGCTGCGGCAGCTCCACCCCCTTCATCTCCGAAGAACCAGAGGAGGCCCGGGAGCCGGCCCCCCTCCGTTTCTCCAACTCCTTCCAAGGCAAAGGAAAAAGGGGGGAAAAACTCTGCACCCCCAGATAAGACATAATCATGGACTCTCTGCTTCAGTGGAATTGTCGTGGTTTTCAACTAACTTTGAGGAATTACGTCTTTTAGTCAAGTGCTATAACCCCTCAGTAATATCTCTTCAGGAGACTTACCTGAAGACTTCTGACCCTGTGTCCTTTAATGGTTTTAACGTTATACATAAAGGCTCTGATTCGGAGAGGCGCTCGGGTGGAGTGGCTCTTCTCATTAGTAGCCAAATTTTATGTAGCCCCGTTAGCATCGACACCTGTCTTCAGGCTGTCGCAGCTCGGGTTACCTTGAAGAAGACCATAACCATATGCAGTATTTACCTGCCACCATCTCTGCGGGTCTGTAGTAATGATTTTTTTAATTTAGTTGATCAACTGCCCCCTCCCTTTATTCTCATGGGGGATTTTAACGGTCACGCTCACCTTTGGGGTAGTGACCACTATGATGGCAGAGGTCAGATGTTAGAAGATGTTTTTTCTCAACTTAACCTATGTGTCTTTAACGATGGTTCACCTACATACTCTTAACCCAGGTTCAGGATCTAGTTCTGTTCTAGACCTCACTGTGTGTGATCCTTCTCTCATGCTGGACTTTGACTGGAAGGTTCACGATGACCTGTGTGGTAGTGACCACTTCCCAGTAGTCCTGTCATCGGTCAGCTGTGGGGAGGATCCGCCGGTGGGGCGCTGGAATCTTAAGAAAGCTAACTGGCCTCTGTTCGCCTCCCTCTGTCAGTCTCGTATTACAGAGGAGGCGGTCATGTCATCTGAAGAACCTATTTCTTCTTTTACTACTATTTTGTTGGACGTAGCGGGTGAAACCATCCCTAAAACTTCCGCATCAGTCCCTCGAAAGCCGAGAGTACCATGGTTCAACGAAGAGTGCCGCAAGGCCCAAATAGCGCGCAAATCTGCTCAGCGACGTGCTTTCCGTAATCCGTCGCAAGTGAATATTTTAACCTTTAAAAGACAGAGGGCGAAAGCCCGTTACATTTTTAAACGTGAACGCCGTGCTTCCTGGAGACGCTTCGTCTCATCTTTAACTTCTCGGACTCCGTCCCAGAAAGTATGGAAGGCTGTTCGGAGAATTAGGGGCAGAGGTGGCTCGGCTTCTGTTGGCCATCTTAGAGATGGTGCCAGTTTGGTTACAGATAAAAAAGCTGTGGCCAATTTGCTTGCCTCCACCATTGCCCATAATTCTTCAACGGAGCATTATTCACCTTTCTTCCAGAGAGAGAAGGAGAAACGAGAGTCTCGTATTTGTGATTTTGAGTCCGATAACTCAGAAGACTATAATGTCCCGTTTACATTATCAGAATTGCAGCAAGCTTTGCAGAAATGTAATGACTCTGCTGCTGGCCTAGATACCGTCCACTATCAATTCCTAACGCATCTGCCTGAGAGGTCACTCCTTGTACTTCTCAAGGCCTTTAACCATATCTGGAGAACTGGTCATTTTCCGCCGTCTTGGCGCCAGGCTGTGGTTGTACCGATTCCCAAGCCGGGTAAGGATCCTTCCGACCCGGGCAACTACCGGCCTATTGCTTTGACATCATGTTCATGTAAAACTATGGAGCGCCTGGTCAACGCCCGCCTGGTGTGGCATCTTGAGTCACAGGGTCTCCTCACAGACCTCCAGTGCGGTTTCCGGCGCTTCCGTAGTACAACTGACCATTTAGTCCGCTTTGAATCATTTATTTGAGATTCTTTTGTCAACAAGCAGCATGTCTATGCAATTTTCTTCGATCTTGAGAAGGCGTATGACACTACCTGGAAGTATGGCATAATGTCTGACTTGTTGGACATGGGTTTTAAAGGGCACCTGCCCGTTTTTATTCACAATTTTTTGACTAACCGGTCGTTCCATGTCCGTGTGGGCTCCACCCTCTCCGACTCCTTTGAACAGGAGATGGGTGTCCCACAGGGCAGCATTCTATGTCCTGTTTTATTTAGTATTAAAATTAATAACATTGTAAAGGCCGTCAAGGATGATTCTGAATGCTCTTTGTTTGTTGACGACTTTGCTTTATGCGCACGTGGTCGAGGACTTGCGTCCCTTGAGAGGCGCTTGCAGCTGTGCGTTGATCGCATCCAGCGGTGGGTGTCTCTCAATGGATTCAGGTTCTCGCCCTCCAAGACTGTTTGTGTGCTTTTTACTAACCAGACGAAATTTTTTCCAGAACCTAGCCTGAGCATTGCTGGAGTGCCAATTAAGGTGGCCGAGGAGGCAAAGTTTCTGGGGGTCATTTTTGACAAAAGACTTACCTTCCGCAACCATATTAATTACCTTAGAACCTCTTGTCAGAAGGCTCTCGACATTCTTCGTGTCATCGGTCGTACTGACTGGGGTGCGGACCGTACTGTCTTACTTCGTCTGTACCGCCGGGCCCTTGTTCGGTCCAAACTGGATTACGGCTCTGTGGTGTATGGCTCAGCTTCCAAGTCTGTGCTACAGCGTCTGAACACAATTCACCATCAGGGTCTGCGGATATGTCTTGGGGCCTTCAGGACGTCTCCAGTTCCTAGTCTGTATGCCGAGGCAGGGGAGCCTTCTCTCAAGCTCCACCGCATCCGCCTCATGCTCAGCTACGTTCTGAAACTGAAGGCCCATCCAGACAATCCTGCCTATGATTGTGTTTTTAAACCATCGTTTGCAGAGATTTACGATACCCATCCGGGAGCTGTCCATCCACTTTCTTTCCGTGTCCGACCTCATCTGCAGGCGGCCGGATTGGACCTGGACAGAGTTTCGGAATCCCTGCAACACATCACTCCACCTTGGCTCTTACCAGTTCCTGACATCTTGCTGGACTTGACTGCCCACAAGAAAGACTCTACTCCACCAGCCATATACCAACAGAGCCTCAATGAACTTCTTTCAATTTTTCCTGGCTATTGTCGCATCTATACCGATGGGTCAAAGTCTGAGGATGGGAGAGTGGCTGCGGCCGCAGTGTCCTCTCGCCATCCTAGACGCCCATTTAAGCACCACCTCCCAGACCACTCATCTGTATTTAGTGCGGAACTGCAGGCGGTTCTGCAGGCACTCAAGCATGCTTATCGATCTAGAGAAAGGAACTTCCTGATTCTGTCTGACTCTCTTTCTGCCCTGCAGGCCCTTCAGGGCACGGGAAATGACCACCCACTGCTGGTGCAGATCAGAGAGCTCCACGCGGACTTGATGAAGGAATATTATGATATTTTTATTTGGGTGCCAGGGCATGTGGGCATCGAAGGCAACAGGATCGCAGATTCTGCTGCCAACGATGCCCGCAATGACCCTGTCCCTGACACACAGACTGTTTATAGTGATTTTAGACATGTGGCTAGTGCGTACATAGCCCGTGAGTGGCAGTCCGAGTGGGACAAAGAGGAAGCTAACAAGCTGCATGAAGCCCTTCCTAAGTTGTCCGCCCCCACCCGGGTCTGCCCTGGGGGACTTGGGTGGGGTTAGGTATTTTTTAGTTCCCAGGGTCACCCTGGTCAGCCCCACAGGGTGGGTTTTTCTCTATTCTGGGGCATGTGTTTCTGTCTACCCTTTGTCCATTCACCTGTATTTGCCTTTTTAAAACTCTCCCTACTGTCTGCACTGCCTGTAGCTCTTGATATTGGATGTGTGTTGCTAAATGGTCTTGGCTTTATTTAGGCCCCATGTGTTAGGTTTATTTAATGTGTTTGACCGGCTGGCGACATACATTCAATGTTCTGTTTAGTTTATTTTTTTTCACAAGCAGTGCAGGCACGTCCTGAGAAAGCCTTGTTGCTGTCGGGACGTTAAGCAATGTACAATCAATCAATCCTAAGTTGTCCGACGGTCTACCTTATCGCTGCGGCAGCCGCCGTGAGGAGACTGTCCTGGCTCGGCTCCACATCGGCCACACGTATGTTACGCACTCTTATTTACTTAAACAGGAGGAGCGTCCATGGTGTTATGCCTGCGACGAGCAGTACTCTGTTCAACACTTTTTGTTGTCTTGTGCTGATCTAATCGACACAAGGTATAAACATTTCACAGCAGACTCCTTGAAGGTTTTGTTCCGGGATGTGCCCCCGGACAAGATCTTCAGTTTTCTGAGAGAGTGCCATATTTTTAATAAGATTTGAGCGTTTATAGATTATGATGTTTGTATTATTTTGACCTTTTTGAGAGTCTTCCGACGTTTTCTTTAAAGACCTGTGCGACATTTTAGCCTGACATATTTTTAAGGTATATTTACATCATGTCTTAAGACCTTTCTTTTAGTCTGGCTGACCAGATTTTTACCCTTCCCGCCGTGAGATGGCCTTAGTTGCCTGCTCGGCGTTAAACCCAAATAACTAACGCTTCTACCTCAGGGACCTGGCAGGCCAGCGAGAGAATCTCGCACTGGTGGGGGACATTGCCGCGGTGCAACACTCCCTCCCGCTATGCACTTTGCTAAAATTGTCGGGAGTTTTGCGACTGTGAGGACGGCACTGTTTTACCCTTAAGGAGTTTTTACACGGCACCCTCCTCCTCATCGCAATTCTTCCACAAAGTCATGTCATCGGTAATGTTTTTGAGGAAACAAATTCATTTTTCTCTAAGAGGTATTTTTTCGAAAAATACTTACCGATGACATGACTCGGAGGACCCTCCCACCTGCCCCGCTTGCCGCTTTCAAGCGAAGTATCAGACTGGCTGGTCTCGTGACCGGATCCGGTAGGGCAGGAACGGGAGACAACTCTCGACCCCTCTGGGGGGTTCCCCGAGTGCCTCCCGGGTTGTGTGGGCACACAACGGGTGAGTAGGCTAAAATTGAGCTAGTAGTAGACATTTCCACAAAGTCATGTCATCGGTAAGTATTTTTCGAAAAAATACCTTTTAGAGAAAAATGAATTTTTTACAGCAAATAAAGGTATTTTTGGATATTTTACTTAAACAGGATGAGCGTCCATGGTGTTTTGCCTGTGATGAGCAGTTTTCTGTTCGACACTTTTTGCTGTATTGTGCTGACCTAATTGACACCAGATATAAACACTTCACAGCAGACTCCTTGAAGGTTTTGTTCCGGGATGTTCCCCCGGACAAAATCTTCAATTTTTTGAGAGAATGCAATATTTTTAACAAGATCTGAGCATTCATAGACTATGTGAATTTTTTTATTTGCCCTTTTTGAGAGTCTGTAGACGTTTCTTTTCCAGACATGTGCGACATTTTAGCCTGAGATTTTTAATCTATATTTACATCTTGTATTAAGACCTTGCTTTTAGTCTGGCTGACCAGATTTTTACCCATCCCGCCGTGAGATGGCCTTAGTCGCCTGCTCGGCGTTAAACCCAAATAACTAACTATGGTTGTGGCCGGGTTTTAAGGAGTTCAAACGACCCAAAAACCCACTCAACCCAAAAACACTAAGGAACACCCAAAATGACTTTTCAGGGTACCGTGTCTGGCCTTAACATACTGAGCCTGACTTCCTAGATTTTTAAGTTGTCCTCTTAAAACTACTAAGCTGTTCTGGCAACACTATTTGAACTATCATGGTCAATCCGTCTCCTGCTGTATGTTAGAGCTGAATTGGATAATGCACGTCTGTATGAATACAAGGTCACGGAAGTAGTAATACCGGTCAGTTTATATTCCCTTTAGCCAGTACTGTGAAATGAGTTGCTGATAGTACTTTTGATATGTTCCAGGTTCACTGGAAAAAGCGAGTAAAGCAGCAAGGGGACAGGAAAGAAGAGTCTGATGAGCCAAAGGACAGCACAGAGACTGTGTTAACCACTGCCAACCACATGGATGTTCACAGCCCCATGCCAGATGCACCCAGAGAGAGTACATGTGATAACAATGAGGGTGGGAAGGCTGAGAGTAGCATGCGTAAAGAGACTGTCAAACAGAAGGAGGAAGATCTGGACACCAGCATGGAGGTGGAGGAGGAGGAGAACAGTGATAAAGAGAAGGAGATTGAGAAGGTGCAACGGCCGGTAGAAAAGCCAGAGTCCCCTGTGAAGGAGGACATCAACAGAAACCAGACAGTAAATAAGAAAGCTGACAAGGACACCAATGCAGACAACAAATCAAACAAAGACAGTGATAGTGATAGCGGCAGTAGCAGCAGTGACGACGACAGTAGCAGTGATGATGATGACGATGATGATGACGACGATGATGATTCCTCATCGTCAAGTGATGTTGACAGTGTGAGAAGTGTGAAAAAGGGCGAAGGAGAAAAGAAGAAGCCACAGGAGGTTCAGGAGGATCCGGAGACAGTGGAGGCCTCACAGAATCTGGCAGAGATTGTGGCTGATCTGGAGCAGGCAGACCGTGTAGTGGCTGGAACTAATCTCAGTGACTCGTCCACACCTCCAAGTCCACACAGTCCACGCAGCCCCAATAGTCCGCAAGAGCAGCAGCGTCAGGCCACCAATGGACGAGCCCAGGAGTCACATGAACCATCTCCCATCGAGGTGCCTGACACGCACAGCACGGCTAGCAATGATTCTTGTCTATCATCCCTCAGCTCCACCTCTTCCAGTGATGACCGGCCCGCCCCAAACACCCCACCCCCTGCCCCCCGCCCTGCCACCCCTCACAGTCCCTGCTCAACACAGGAAGAGGACATGTGTGAAGAGAAGTCAGAACGGGAGCAGCCCAGTGTGGACCAGGAGCAGGACGACACGATGGATTCTCAGACCTCTCTGGCAGAGATGGATCTGTCGGAGGAGGCGGTAGAGGGCATAACGAGTGTGAGGTCGCATGGCCCACCCCTCAGCAGCGAGGAGGAGTTCAGCGGGCTGGCAGGCTCTGACACCGTGCAGGACTCGCTCAGCAACACACACAACATGGAAGAGCTAGCCCAGGAGCTGGAGAAAGACCTGCAGGACATCGACTCGCATCTCACCCCGCCTGCCCCCACCCCAACACACGTGCAGGTACACACACCCCAGCAACCCATGCGCACCCCTGACCCCCTCACACCCTGTGACACCCGCCCCATGGGCAGCGTGGAGCCCCCCACTCCTCCCCAGCAGCAGCAGAAGCAGTCGTCCCAGGGCCCTGGCTCGGCCCCCACTCCACGAAGTCACCGCAACGCAAGCTGTAGCTCAACAGGCAGTGGGCCAGGCAGTGTGTACTCTCAGCAGCAGATGGGGAGTATGGGGGGTAACAATGGCTACACCAACGTGGACATGGACCACCAGCTTGGCATAGGATCGCCCCCAACTATCAGCACAGCTGACATGAGTGCACTGGTGGCCCAAGGTTACACGGACTGTGCCCAGCAGGCCATGAACTATGTGCAGAACTCTAGAGCAAGGTTCATGGACATGTGCGTACCCATGCAGGGTGGCGGTATGAGCTACTTGCCTGTGGTCACCAGCAGCGTCAACTACCATCACAATTCTCCTGTCTCCTCCTACAGTCCCTCCATGATGCAGCAACAGCAGCAGCAACATCAACAGCAGCAACAACAGCAACACCAACATCAGCAACACCAACAGCAACAACATCAACAGCAGCAACAGCAACACCAACAACAGCAGTCCCAGCAAGCTCAGCCACAGGTATCAGCCCAGCAGAACTCCCCTCGCCTCATCAGTCGGACGCCGGTGCCTGTACCGTGTGTGGTAGGTGTGGGGCAGGTGGGGGTGCCTGGTGGAGTATATCCCACACCCTCCTGCTCCTTGGCTAAGCTGCAACAGATGACCAACGGCATCATGGAGATCATTCCCGAGAACCAGATGACCCCACCCCCGAACCTGACACCTCCACCCCCTGTCAACACTATGACCCCGCCTCCTCCCTCGGCCCTGATGCGTGGGATGACCACTCCGCCTGTGGTGAGCCTGCAGCAGCAGCTGAACCAGGCAGCCATGATGGGGGTGGCACCATGTGGGGCGTCAGCTGGCACCAAGTACCAGCGCCAGCGTTCGTCCTCTGCCGCCCCCAACACTGTACGCAAGTCTCCCAGTGTGACCCCCAACGTGACGGTCAACCCCAACATGACCTTCACCCCTAACGTCACCATCCAACCAGGTGCCACTGGAATGCTGCCCCGCTACAACATGAATGCTGCCGCTGTCAACACCATGAACATGTTCAATGGATACCGCGTGCAACAGGCCATGGTCAACCCTAGCTATATCACCAACCCTGGCTTCCTGACACAGCTCAACCAGTCCCAGCTGGCACCCATGCAGATGAGCATGATGAACATGAACATGCACCCCGCTGCACAGCAGCAGTTCCCACAACAGATGCAGCATCCACAGGCCAATAACGCCATGTACCCCTACGGATACAACTTCATGAACATGAACATGCGACGGTAGGGGGGTGCTTTGTCATGTGGTGCTTTGGCTATACTTTTGTGGCCAGAGAGCTGAAGAAAGGAGCATCTTATGGTCCCCAGAGGTTCTGAAGAGATCTTCCTTTGAGAAGTTCTTTCTTTAAAATCTTTGGGGACCATGCAGGAAGCTCTGGGCTGCATGCACAAAAGGGGATATGTGGAAGTAGACAGATATTGTGAGGCAGTGCTTTGATTAACTTCCATGTGCATGCAACCACCGGTACAGTGTACAACGCCGGTGGCTGCACAAGTGAGGAGGTCAAATGTGGCAATGAATACGTGGCAGTCGGTTGATCTCAGTGAGGCTCACCTTCTTGCAGATAGACTTGATGCATGAAGATGTAGCGGTAGATTTGATCTCTGTGTGGTGATGGTGGCTTCTGGCAGATACATGGGATTGCAGATGATGATGCTTCGGCTGTCTATGGCACTTTTTACTGTGAGGATTCCTGTAGGAATCATCGTGACAAATAGTGCTATGGACAGCCAAAAAGTTAACATCACACACATGAACCAGATGGTACCCAACCAAGCAAGATGTCTGAACACAGTAGCAGCCATAGAAAGACAGTACAACAGAAATGTGAAATGCGCAACAGAAGACACGGAAGCAGGCAAAATGACTTTCTGTAGTGTGAAGCTGAGGTGCAGTGTATTATGCCGATCCATTCCAAGAAATGGCATGGATTATTGTGCAGGTGCAAAGGGCTCATGAACTCTTGCAGCTGCATTAGTATCTATGCCTCTTGCAGATGGAAGGACAGAACAGACCAATGTGATGATTGAAGATTGTTCCTTAAGTCTGTGAAATAAATTAGAAATTGAAAAAGACCACGTCTAGTCACAGAAGTGTGTAGACTAGTGGCATTACTTATTTGTGGCAATGTGTCGTTATTGTTAAATTTTGACGTTCAGTTACACTTGTGATGGTCTGACTATATTTTCATGACTTGCCTCAGACTTCACAACAAGAGCACAGATAGACTTTTAGTATTTAAACAATTATTTAACAGAATGTTGTGTTCCTCTGTGCTACCCAACTGGAGGTGCAAGTCATATGACAGGCCTTCCCACAAGAATTTGAACTTTAATCACTCGACCTTTGCCCCTCTGGAATTTGTGGCAGCAGCAAAGATATGTGTTCTGAAGTGTTCTTTCTCACTCTCACGTGACATTTTTGGTTCAATGAATACAATTGAACCCATTGTGCATGCAGCCACTGGTATTGCATTCCAGTACAAGTGGATGCCTGCACATGGGGATTTTGAGCAACCTGCTCTGTGTTTGATATTGACTTGTTTTAGACTCAGCTCGATGTTGATCATGAATACCAAAGGCAGAGCACCTGCTGTCTTGTTAGCTGTACATCTTTCACTTCCAGGGCCAAATGTAGGCGATGGATCAGTCATTTGTGTGCTGGTCTGTGATTTTGCACTGTACAGCCTACAGCCATTAGGTCCAAAATCACAGACCAACATGCATGTGTAGTTTAGAGATGCCACCTTTTCATCCATAGGAACCCGATGATAGTAGCTTTGACTAATGCAAATCCACTGCACCACTAAGCTCAAAACAGAATACAAGGGAGGAAACGAAATCACACAAAGCGGCGAAGCACTGTGATTCCAGAGCAGTTTTCAACCCTCAAAGCAACCATCCGCCTAAAACCTCGAACTGAACAAACTCGGTAGATATTTTGCCACAAATCTAGCCAACCTTGTCCTGCGATCAAAATTGATAGTTTAGTATGAAGGCTTTTTGCAGTCAACCATCATTACTATTATAGCAGACGGTCGAGTTGTAGGGTTTTAGATGTGGCCGGAAATACGCCCTGTGCTCATTTTTCATTGGTTTATGTAAATTAGCATATCCAATGAAATTAAAACAAGAGTGTGTCTTGCTATCGACAAGAACTTGTGACCTGCACGTAGCAGTCGCTGTAGGTACATATAGTCCAAGAGCTAGCCCAATCTACCGTGCACCCCCCCCCCCCCCCACCCCACCCCCCAAGTACTCGATAAGATGGGTTTAAAAGTGTACCTTAGTATGCCTGAGATGTTTAAGCCATGTTCCCCTAAAATTCTTAGGATCACACCACTGAGAGATATAGCCAGTGGCGCAAGGGCCATTCGCGCTCTTCGCGGATCCTAAAAATGAGCTTGAGAAACGTTTTCCTCGAAATCAAAATTCATTCCAGAATCAGGCAATATTATGTTACGGTTAAGGCACACCTTCTGCGTCCTGTGCAAAAAACAGAATGAAAAAATATTGAATCTGTGGCCCACAGAGAAAGTATTTGTGCACCCAGTAAATGGCCATTTCCGCAAAATTGCAAAAAAGACAAAAATAATGTGTCGGATGCCATCAGAAATTTTCTATAGCACTGGCAGTCTATTTTCAGGCTTACATCATTAAAACAGGATGTTACAATTATTATAAACTTGACTAGGTGATGCTGTGATCACTGAGTGCCACAATGGTTGATTTTGTATCCCTACCCCCAAGTTGTAAAAATACACAAAATTAATTAGAAAAAATTACTATAGTTATTCCGTTTAATTTTGACCTCTTTACCTATTAAGTTTCAATAATGTGAGCATAAAGTGTAAGAAAATGCGGAAAGTCGGCATCCTTTACGATATGTTCGTGGTGAATGATAGCTTTTTCCTATTTAAAATTGCCAAATTGGAAAACGTACGTTGTCTCCGATTACTTACTTACTTACGCCTGTCACCCCTACCCGGGTATAGGCCGTCGACGAGAGACCTCCAGCAACTCCTGTCCTGTGCTTCTCCTTCGATTCTACTCCAGGTGGTTCCCAGTCTGCTTGGAGGTCTCGACGCCAGGAGTTTCTCGGCCTACCTCTTTTGTTGTCTCCGATGCCCTCAGAAATATTGTATACAACTGATAGGTCTTTTTTTTTTTTAGGTTTTATTGGTTAGGATATTACTTACTTACTTACGCCTGTCACCCCTACCCGGGTATAGGCCGTCGACGAGAGACCTCCAGCAACTCCTGTCCTGTGCTTCTCCTTCGATTCTACTCCAGGTGGTTCCCAGTCTCTTGATGTCTGCTTGGAGGTCTCGACGCCAGGAGTTTCTCGGCCTACCTCTTTTCCTCTTTCCCTGGGGGTTCCATGACAATGCCTGCCTAGTGATACTGGAAGCTGGCTTTCTCAGACTGTGACCGATCCATCCCCATCTTCTTCGCCCAATTTCATTCTCTGCTGTTATCTGCTCTGTTCTCTCCCAGAGTCTGACGTTGCTGATCTTTGGCCAGTGGATTTTCAAAATTCTTCTAAGGCAACTGTTCATAAAGGTCTGTAGTCTGTTGACTGTGGTTTTTGTCAATCTCCATGTCTCTGCTCCATATAGGAGAACTGCTTTTACATTGGAGTTGAAAATCCGGACTTTGGTGTGTTGTGACAGCTCTCTGGAACTCCATACTTTTTTCAACTGGAGAAAGGCTGCTCTGGCTTTACCGATTCGTGCTCTGACATCTGCATCAGTGCCGCCTTTTTTGTCTATGATGCTCCCGAGATAGGTGAAGGACTCCACCTCCTCCAACGGGGTGCCAGCAAGCAAGACTGGTTCTTCCCTGGTTGCGTTCAGCCTCATTGTCTTTGTTTTCTGTTTGTGAATGGTGAGGCCCACTTGGGACGAGATGTCAGCAAGCCTCGTGGTGTTGTCCTGCATTTGTTGGTTAGGATATAGTACCACAATTACTCCGAACCTGATTTTATGATGCTGTGATTCATTTAGGGGACACAGTGGCTGAATCTGCTGCCCTACCCCCATTTCCCAGTACGCAAAGGAACACAAAACGATCATAAAAATTGCTTACGTCATACTCCTCTGTTTTAATATTTTTGTTGCCAGTTTTGTTAACAAAGTATGATTCAGCCACTGTGGCCCCTAAATGCATCACAGCATCATAAAATCAGGTTGGGAGTAACTGTGGTACTCTATCCTAACCAATGAAACCTAAAAAAGACCCTATCAGTTGTATACAATATTTATAGGAAAATGTTTCTCGAGCTCATTTTAGCATTCGCGAAGAGCGTGAATGTGGATACCCTTGCGCAATCGGCTATGTCTCTGGTGTGTTCCTAAGGATTTTAGGGGAACATGGCTTAACGTCTCGGGACATACTAACGTACTCTTTGAAGCCCATATCCATCTTATTGAGTACTGGAGTATTGAAGGGGGGGGGGGGGGGGGGGTGCACAGTAGCCAGGACTGGCTTATGGCGTATTATTTCCCCCAGCCCGAAAAGGTCTACTTTAAATGGCGCCTGGTTTAAACACTGCTCAGTTGTCAATATTTTTTCGAGAAATTCTCTTCGACTTTAGAGTAAACACGGCAGAAAACAATGTTGGCACTGCAGTGCATAGTGGCCTCTTTCACGGTACTCTGCTTACAGGGTTTAAGGTTGGACTCTAGATGTTGAGAAAGAGGTCTGTGCATGCTGGGATACTTCTGGCCACGGCTAAAATTTTGCGGGCGTCTTCGTTTCTTCCATTGTATTCTGTCTTGAGCTTAGTAGGCGCTGGCGCGCTTGCGGTGGCGCAGTAGATTTGCATTAGTCAAAGCTACTAAAAGTACTATGTTTTCATCATCTATCTTCTTGGAGGGGTGCCAAGCTGATCTCTTGCTAGTTCTTATGACACCAAGATAACAGCACAATTGTTGAGCCATCTCCCGGGACTCCATTTAATGAGTGTCAATTGGCTCTGGAAATGAAAAAGGCTTTTACAGACTGTGTTTGGTTCAGCTACTTAGTGTTTTGTTGATGCTTGATATTGTGTCAAAGCAGTGTGTTTGCACATCACAGTTGGAAACCACCTCGATTTGCTGCGCTGATCTCTGGAGCAACTTTAGAGTGTCTTAATGCGTGTCTGCTTATCGCAATCCAGCTATTTAACACAACCAGCAGATTTTGTCTGGTTTGTGGTGAGCAGACCCACAATGGCATCTGAACATGCAGTCAGGGATATCGTTCTTGAATACAATTCTTGAATTAAATCTTTTATTGAAGGTGAAGCAGCATGACATTGAAACATCTGTGTGACTGTACACAGAATCAGTTGGTTTCAGCAAACTATGGGAAGAGTGTGATTTTCTAATCGTCTGCTGAATGCAAAAAAATTGTACTATATTTCAACAAATTAGCTCCTTTGTGGTAAAAAAAAGTTTCATCATTAGCTGCAAATGATAAGCTATGAGTGCAAAGAATTTAATTACTCTGTGAAAAAGGTGCCTACTCACTGTGAATACCGAAGTTGCGAGTTGTCCCAAACTAACACGCTCTTTGGCATGAGAGGTGAGAAAGCACAGTGGGCTTTGGGCAAGACGGCACGTCACTATGGCAGTGCGAAAAGGAAAACTGTACAAAAACAAATTATTTCTGTGAAGTAGCTCAATATTAGCAGATTGTACGTGAATAAAATGCATCTGCTGTTGTCATAACAAAGTTGAATAATTATACTAGCTATTAAAATGCTCACAAACCAGATAGGTGAGGCTAGCGCTGGCGGAATTGTATGCAAACCAAGGGGAATCACAGCGCTGGACTTTTACAGACTGTGTTTGGTTCAGCTACTTAGTGTTTTGTTGATGCTTGATATTGTGTCAAAGCAGTGTGTTTGCACATCACAGTTGTCCAGCGCTGTGATAGCTATTAAAATGACATTTTCTGAAGCCACCGTGACTGGCTTCATCACCATAAGCAGGTTTTTTGTATTGTAACAACTGTATGACCAGGAAGCAATCGTTCATAGTCTTTTGTCAACCCGAGCTTAAATTTTGCCGCATATTACTGTGATACACAGCCAAACAGTATCAGCTAGCCAAGTTGCCCACATTTCGTGGCTCGCCAAGTCTTTATTCAAAGTCGTGTAATCTACTGAGCATTTTTGCGCTGCTTGGGAACTCGCAACCAGCCTATTTGGAAGGAACTGATCTTGAAAGTGGAATGCAGAATTTATTATAATTATTAAACTGCACAGATTCACGCAGCTTGGGGGCTAGTTCTGGAGATAAGTGCAGCAATCAAGCGGGATTTACCGGTGTGACTGGAACCATCTGCAAGAGGTATAAATTCTCATGAGCCTTGCAGAATGCCGGGGCTCATGAGAATCGGACTCTTGCCAACAGAGACCTTTACTTTAAACATTTTCGAAGTGAGAGAAATCAACTGGGTTGAGTTTACGACTGGTCTGAAGAGTATCGCGTACTTTCACTCACAATATCGTCCTGTCAGGAGTCACAAGACTTAAAACTGTATTCATGACCACCGTGCTGTATCAGCGGTTTTTCTTTTAAACAGAAGAAAGTCACAGTCCATACATTTTTGTCTCTTGTGCGTTTGGTGATACATTGTACATTTTTGGTTTGTGTAATTTATGGCCATCTCAGGTGAGGTCATGTTTGATTTCGTTTCCGGTTTCCCCATCTTATTTTTTCTGTCACATTGACAAACGGTCTTCTAGGGCTTTGATGCACATTGTACAGACTTTGAAAGATCTGTACATATGTGTGTGAGAAGTTGATAGAATGATTGAATTGAGAGATTGAGTGACGAGAAAGCAATGAGAGAATTTACATACTTACAACACATACAAGCTTGGAGTGAAGATAATGTCTCAGGAGTTGAGGTGTTTTTCTTTGTGCTGGCGTGTGATTTTAGATTTTACGGCCCAAGGCCATAAGGTCCACAGTCACAAACCTGCACACATGTGATTCCCATGCCCAGTGGTACTGTCTTTTTCTGTTCAGTCTGCGTTGCAGTGTCATTGATGTACATAATCGTGCGTTAAGATTATAATCAGATGTACAGTTTCCCAGACTACCAGTTCCCTTTCAGATCCATTTGGTAATATTGTGAAAAGTTTTACACTTATCTTATTTGGATGTACAAGATTGTCAGAGAGTGTACAATATGGTCGTTTAAAATGTGCAAAGTGCATTTTGCAAATAAATTATGATTCAAAATTGAGAGAAGAGCATTGCTTGCTGCTTCACATGCGTACACACACGCACACACCATGCCATCTGCAAGAGATATAGATTCACATGATCCCCTGCAGTTGCAGGGGGGTCATGTGAATCAATACCTCTTGCTGGACAAAGAGCGGCTTTATATTTGGATGAAGCAGTTCCTTCGCAAAATTTATTGCAAAAAAAAAACACACTTTACATGACATGGCATTCGAGTATTACTGGGAAACGAGCCAAAGCTGTCGGTCTTCGGACTGTGTGCAATGTTTTACACTGTTGTTTTCTCAGATATAAAACTTTAACAAAAACATGCATGACCGTCTATAGGATCTTGCAGGGTCCCTTGAGGTGCAAATGTTCAATTACAGCTTGGCATGCACATACAAGTGGTTATTCAACCTCTGAGTACATGCTCAGCCCAGTATAAAATAGGTCTGTAGCCAGTATCAGGTTGAGTTGGCCCGTTTATGGATATATGGGCCAACTACAGATGTTGGCCAGAAAACATTTTGCTTACTGGCTATCGGCATCAACCCCTTACACATGCATCCACCGGTACTGTCAACAGTAGCACCGACTGATGCACATGGGGGTTAAAATATAAATGGAATGTATTTATTAACCCTTGTCATTTGGAATACACCAGTGTCTGAAATAAGTTTGACAAAAATAGTTCAAGGGTAGTGCAAAAGCTATTCTGGAACCACCCTTGAACTAAAGCCATTGGTCTTATCTATAAGTACTATACTGTAGCTTGCATATGGCAGTGTACAAATTTGAAGCTTTTAGCCTTTTTAGTATGATATGGGTTAATGAACACGACAACACTGAACATTTAAACAAAGTAGACAACCATCAACCAGACAAAACATGGCATATCACAGTAGAAATCACAGTTGCAGGAACTATATGCAGCTGTAAATAGTCGTTAGAAAATCAGAACTAGGTCAAAACTGCACCTGTTTTGATGAAAACAGCCTAAAAACCTGGAGAAACATTGAATATGCATGCTTGTTTGGGCTAAATTAATCCACGGTTTTAAAAAAATGTGCAATTTTGACGTACATACTTCTGATTTCCAGAAATAGTCTATTGCAGGTTACAGGTAGAAAGACCGCCTCAAATTCAAAATGGGACAATAATTATGGTCTTTGCGCCTGTATCCTTTAAAATGTCAGGCACATGCAGACAAAAGATAAAATCAAAATAATTTATGCAAATACACTACATCAAGATCACTTGCCTTTAAAAAAAACTGGCACACACAACCAATGGAACTATGATCCATGCCAAAACAATGGTAACCATGGTCAGGTTTAGAATTTATTTTGGGTTCCTAAACTATGCTGACCTAAAAAGCTTGCGTTAGTAAGTTCAAATACAACACTATAAATACTGATAATAGTTTTTTTTTTTTTAATCAAGTATATAATTATAAATGGAAAATATTGCATACTGCTCCTCGACATCTGTCTTACTCAGCATCCATCTTGCACGGAATTCATGCTCTTTTATCCGTTCATTATGATGAAAGCGTAACATATTCCCTGTGCACAAAAGGGCCTCGGGTTGACATCAGTGTCTCTTATCATGGTGTGAACAAATACCATGCTATTTATTTCTCAGGCTTTGGTGCAGTGGTTGCCATTTTTCTGACTGCTGAAACAATTTCTGTGATGTTGACCAGGTCTCCCCATTCCTTCTCTCGGTACTCGTACAGAATTCCCTGCTTGCCTGGGCCCACCACAAACAAACCTGCATACAGGTAACAGCTCACAATCTCAGAATTTCACATACACAGACAAATGATCAATGATATATGAAATTCAGACCAAAAAGGTGACGACCAAACATGCAAAATAAAAAGAAAATCCAAAGAAGGGAAGAAACACGCTTAGAAAAAAAACAAAAACACAGAACTTGTGTTGTAGTTGTCTTTTCTGAGCGCTTTTTTTTTTTTTTTTTTTTTTTTTTGGGGGGGGGGGGGGGGGGGGGGGGGGGAATATATAAAAAATAGCTATTTTTGGACATAATGTATTTTTTTCTCAAATACTGTTTACAACTTCTGGTGTAAAGATACCCGATGGTAAGACATTTCTATGCACACTAATTTGGTTGATCCCTCGGAAAGGTCAAGGGTCACAAGAGCTCAGGAAATAGGTCCAAGATAGCCATCTTCAAACCCAAACTTCGTACAGAGATACCTGATGGTAAGACCTTTCTATGTGTACTAATTTGGTTGATCCCTTGGAAAGGTCAAGGGTCACAAGAGCTCAGGAAATAGGTAAAAAAAAAAAAAGCCATATTTTGACAAGAAATGCTTTTTGTCAATTACTATTCACAACTCCAAACCCAAACTTGCTACAGAGATACCTGATGGTAAGACCTATCTATGCATACTAATTTGGATGATCCCGCAGAAAGGTGAAGGGTCACAAGAGCTCAGGAAATAGGTAAAAATAGCCATATTTTGACAAGGAATGTTTTTTTCTCAATTACTATTCACAACTTCAAACACAAACTTCCTACAGCGATACCTATCTATGCATACTAATTTGGATGATCCCACGGAAAGGTCAAGGGTCACAAATTTAATATGAACAACCTAAAATTTCAAGCTTGTACGTACACAAACATTTGAGATATTTGTGTTTACATACGCACACACACACATACACACGGCATTTCACGGCAAATGTACGTTCAGCAGAAAGGTTAGTGTAGCCAGACCTGGTGTAATTATTCTTGTGTTGCTTTATTGTCAAAGATTAAGGACTGCCCACCTACGGCATCACTGGCATGCTACAGAATTGGCCCCACTGCAACCCATCCTCAGAAGTCCCTTCTATACATAGAAAAGATTTAAAAATAAGAATCCAAATTTTGCGCTATCAACTATAGGATCATGTTTGTCAAATTCTGCTCATTCTAACACTTCCAACCAATGGGATCCAGTTTGACCATTTACCATATCTAGCTCATTTTAACACTTCTTACCATGAGAACCAGTTATTTCTTCAAATCATAGGACGAGGAATAATTTTCCAGCTAGAATCTTCCCAATGTGCAAAAGGCCATCGTGCCGACCTTGGCTTGTACGTTGATCCTACAGGTTGAAAATGATAAAATGTGCCACTGAAAGCTTTATCCTTGAGTTGAAAGTGATAAGATAAGCCACTCACCTCCCAGCAGCCTGCCCTCCCCTTCCAAATTGCCATTGACTCCTTTCTTCCAGTTGCGCATAATGTTGCTCCACACACTGGCTCGCAGGAACCCAGAAAGAAACATCCATCTCTCCTGCGGGCCATAGAATCGCCGCTGTGCAAGAAAGACATGACTTTATAAGAATAGTAGGCTGTAGACAAGCAACACCATACAATGACCACAAAAACAAACAAAAAAGAAGACTGGTTTGTCAGAAAAGAAAGTGTTTTGTGTGAAAAAAATATGTTAGATGCTGGACCGGAAACTAGAGTGGACACCGTCTCATCTCCCTTGTGCCTGTAGCCACCAGTACTGTGAACAGCATCGGTAGCTGCATGCACAAGGAGGTTAACTCATTCTACCCCAGACACACCACAGCAAGATATGGATCGACCATGATACTTCAAGGGTGATGCCAGAATAGCTTGGCATCATGTGTCCTGCACTGCACTGCAGTCTTCAGAGGACAACGGCAACATTTGGGGATTTCGGTCTTGGGGTACAATGAGCTAAATAAAAATCCTCAGCCCATTGAACCTTGACACACCGCCAGATGTGGACTGACTATGACAGCTTAACTCTTACCAGTTCGCTCTATTTGAGGCCAGTGAACAAAATGACTTTTACCCTCACACATGACCAAGAACAAATGCTGCTGAAAGCTCTTCTAGTGGTCAAAAGTTGGCTTATTATACATCATATTAAAGTGCATTGAGTCAGCTGTCAGTCAGGATAAGTAAAAAGTCTGTACTTAACGTAGTTTAGAAGTTGTTGTTTATTTAGCGACGAAGAAAAAATGGTGTTCGGTTTCCAAAAACAGTTTTCACGAAAGTCACTAAGAAGAAAATGTTTTTGTTTCTTGCCCCTTTGTTTAAAATGTGAATCCAGTGTGTGGACAAATCATTTCTACACATTTTTGTGAAGTTTCAAGAAAATGTGTTTGAATTTCTAAGAGTTACACAACATAATCTACACCGGTCAAGGGCAGGAAAAAGCGGGCGTGTCAACACCTGGCATGACTGAGACAACAAACATGTGCTTCTCTGAAAATCTCTGACTTGCTGAAAATATCACTGAGGCAATACACAGCAAGTAATAAAACTTGTTTATGTACTTCATAAAGTTTCACGATTCTGAACCAGACAATAGGTAAACAAAGACTCACATGGATAGCACATGGTCAAACCAAAATAGAAAGTGTCACAATGACCTGCGATGGTTTTCTTTCATTTTTTTCCACATCGCTGGTGCTAGAATCATTTTCAGTGGCCTGGTTGCTGGAAGATTCCCCTTCAGTGAGATACACTTCACTTTTGGTCTCAGATGAACTCATTTTGACGGAATATTCGCAGAGAGAAATCGCAAGCAGTGAAAATAACGCAGTAGGGAAAGCAAGATGGCAGACGTAGTGACTCAATCGATAACAAAGGTCACGAACAAACTCAAAAATAATATTTTTTTCATTCTATCATATGAAAGTGACTTTCTAATGTCAATAAGTTATGACAATAATACTGAGTAAAAATTAATTGGTTTTAATTCAGTAAACACGATGGAATTTTCCATGGGCGTGGCTTCGTATGTATACATACGATGGCCAAGGGAGCGAACTGGTAAGAGTTAAAGGTGGAGACAGGCAAAGGCCAATTTATTCTGGCACTACCTCTGAACTATCCCAGTTGATTTGTCTTACGTTGTTCTGTCAGAGCTGAATGGGCTAATCATTAATGGAGATGACATGGGGGTGGGGACACAGGGGTGGGGTTGCGTGCTGTCATTGCACAAGAAAAGCATTTGCTGTTAACCCTTTGGCTGTTGGTAGTGCTTTTTACTCAGGTGAAACGCCTCAACAAATAGCTCCAGCGACAGTCAATGGGAATCAAGCATGACAACAAATTAAATTTGAGTCAAAACCATTTCCACAATCAGAAATCGTGATGATGGTCAGGGTGAGCAGGCTTTCTGCCAGGATTTAAAACTGCCCATCATCGGGATGGACAGCATAACTAAAATTCCGTCCCAGGTACTCTACAGTCTGTTGCATACTTGAAACACGGCTGGGATAAGTAAATGGATGCTCCTTTTTTTTTCAAGATTTGTTTGTCCTGGTTACAGATGGCCTTCCATTTTTTTCTGTCCGAGTCTAAATTTTTCCGTCAAATAATGAGAATTTTCCATTAACAGAAAACCTGATGAGCCATTCTAATAAGACAATACCCTTATGTCATTATGGTTTCAACACCTCCTGTATTTGGTGCTGAAAATGAAACAAACAAACAAACAAGATGAGTATTTCATCCCAAAGTCTATCGTATTGTTTGGAGCTCACATGCGTTTATCTTTTAGGAACATTCAGAGTTGTTCATATTTTTTTAGGCTTAGTATGCTGATCCATTCCCCTCCTCTCTATGCCAACCTCTGATCAACACACACGTTGGCGCACACAAATAAAGACGGACACACGGCGCTTCCTACCATTAGTACGCTCTGTGGGCTCATGTTGCGACAAGAATCCATCTCCTTCTACTCTAATCCACCCTCTGATCCACACACACTGGCACACAAAAATAAAGACGGACACATGGCGATTCTTGCTATTTGTAAGCTCTGAGATTTGGCGTAGCATAACTATTCTGAAGAAGAATAATAGCATGAGCAGCGAAATGACGTCACTTCAAGCTTCACGTCCCAGGACACCGTGTTCATAGTGATGACTTCATATACGTCACTCATCGCAGTACTAACATTTGACATAGTAGAAGATCAAACTTTTCAATTTTCTTGCTGATTTTCACACCTAGGGCTTACAGGTCACAATTTAACCTAATCGTACCCCAGAGCCGGGACAAACAGCAGGCTTATGCAAACACTGTTTATGAAAAATCAAACGGGTATTAATGAGATGATAGTTTTATTTCGTAAAAGAAAAATTCAAGTTATGTACCCATTAGTTTTATTTCGTAAAAGAAAAATTCAAGTTATGTTAGCTGTTTTACAAATGACTCCGAAAGAGTGGTGCAGAAAATTGTCTGATTTTCACACCTAGGACATAAGGTCACAATTGACCTAATCGTACCCGATAGCCGAGACAAACTGTACAGTTAGTCCTCAATGAACAAAATGCATCCTAAAAATTAGGGAGGCGGGGCGCCGGCTGTCAAAGTGATGGGTGACACTTGCCCCCTCTCTCGAGCAAATGTAAACGATACTGCAAGCGTGGGCCCAGACTACTACACGGTCCAACATGATGCAAACGCTTTCCGCCTGTAAGAGGCATATATCCTCATCAGTCCCCAGGCAGCAGTAACTTCAAGTCTCGTGTTGGTCTCATTGACGCTGATTTTGATCCTCGGTATGAGGGTGCTGCTGCAGACTGGGTCTAGATGACTGTAGCCAGTTTTTTTTTCCCCCATGCCTCTCTCTCTCTCTCCAACGCAGTTCTATTCATACATATACAGATGTGTATGGAAGCAAAGGAAATAGCGTTACTGTTTTCAGTGCTGCCGGCTCGTAATGTTTGCCGAGATATGTGTATTTTTACATGATGTCCAAAATATTGTGATGTGCTATGTTGTAATCGATGTACCAGTGGTCTCTCGCACTCACACCCACCCACCCCCCCCCCCCCTTCCCCCATAAAAAAAATAAAAAATAAAAATAATAATAATTTTAAAAAAATAATAATAATAAAATTAAAAATTAAAATAAAATACAAAATAAGTAATAATAATAATAATAATTAAAAAAATAAAATAAAAAATAAAACACAACAATGTCAACAACAACCAAACAAGCAAACAAACTACTATTCAAAAGACCAAAACTGGCACTGGCTCACACGAATGTAAAGTACATATACAGGCATAAACCCGTCCAGGTCTAACACAGAACAGCAACAAGAACCAGTTTTCTGGCAGTACTGATTCAAGCTTTAGTGTCCAGGACATAAAAATGAAAGATAAATGGGAATGGCTGTTTTGTCCCACACCAACCACAACACACTTTTGTCAAATTGTCATAGACACCCCATCCCTCCGCCCGGCTGGCCTAGAAAACAACAAACAAAGCAAGAAACAGCTTGTGGTTGTCAGTATACAAGTAATTACATGATGTGGACTTCGACTACAAGACGGGAACAAGCAAGATCAAGTCAAGTTACTGATTGTGTAAGCGTGAAATAAGAACGAATTGTTTCAGGTGCAAAAAACGTAAAAACACTCCTTACATCTTTGACCTGTGGGGCTCAAACCTCATTTTTCGCAAAATTTGCATGTCCACGGTTCCAGTTACTATTAAAACCATGTCTCCAGACAAAATCTGCATAAGAGCAGGGGAAAACCCATCTCCTGCTTCCGAAGGAGAAAAAGTTAGTATTTCATATTTTGAAACCTTTTCATACCGGACTTTGGCTCATGCTTATGTGCCAGGCTTGTCTAAAACTTCAGTAACATACGGGAGGATGTCCTTGAAGGCGTTCGACAGCGGCCAACTTGCATGGCTCATGCTGTTATTTGTCGTTGTCTAAGTGCGCGCAGCAAACTTTGTTCAAAGATGCATTATCGTTGAGGTGGCGATTGATTTTAAACGTGTTCTGTAATCTACCGGCTTCCCGTAGATTACAGCCCGTTTTGAATTAAGTCCCGATTGTGAGACCTGAGTGCCAGATTGCTAAAATGAAGCTGCCGGAGCATTTTCCACCTCGTAGTGGCGAGCTTCTATTGAAAATGTTGTTGCATGAACGCATGATAGTCATATATAAGTTCACACATCATATCTCGGTGTGATGCCAAGTGAATATCAGGCCTGAGTGTTGCTTGTTTACGAGGTATGATTTAAAAAAAATGTAATGAGATTTGTGCCACTGACATAAAACCAAGACCACTGACCCAGTCTGTTGATATATTTACATCTAGTTGTACTACTATCTTCCACAATTTCGGCCGGTCTAGTCTCAACTCAAAGGCAGCACAACATTCCGCCGATGTAGGTACCGCCGTTAGATGGTCTTTATAGTAGCACCCCAATAACTAATTCTGATGTAGATAAGGGTCGGAGTTGTGAATTTACAGTGTTCGCTGGGTCCTGGATGCATGGAAACCCAAGTCCTATGGGGGCCACTTGTCCTAAACATTTTCAATAGTTGCTCTGAGAGGTCCACTTTCTGTTTCTTCTGAGCCTCTGTCGAGAAATGGAGTATCCTTTGTAAAGAATGTTCGGAGGCCAGGGTCATCACACACTATCCTTTGGAACTACTCAGAAATAAAGACGGGAAGTTACAAGTATTGTTCGGCAAAAAAATGTCGACCTTTTCTTTTGTGTAAATAAAGAGGCAAGGCTTGCAGGTCCCGCTTAACACTTGACAAAAATGACCTGTAATCTGAATTTACAAATTCTATCCTTTGGAACTACTCAGAAATAAAGACGGGAAGTTACAAGTATTGTTCAAAATAATGTCGATCTTTCCTTTTGTAAACAAAGAGCAGGTCCTGCTTAACACTTGACAAAATTGACCTGTAATCCCAATTTACAAGTTTTCTCTTTCATTTTTGAACTGCCCAACCCATTTGTAGAAAATGCTAGATGATACAAAAGTAGCCTATCAAACAACTTTCAAAACGGTTTTGATTTTGACAGGAATATCAGAGGGAAAGCAACACAATGAAAAGATGGTAACTATCGTCACTTATGGGCAAAAAAATAAACCTGAAACTGATCCAGACGGTGATGCGTTTATCACAGTCCTCCCAAAGAGTGGCAAAACTATATAGATCATTCGAACAGTACTCTCAAAGGCAGGCGAATTCTGGATAAAGTTCGATCCATTGTAATGAAAGATCAATGAGCTGGCGCAAAAAGGGTAGAGTTGGACGTTGTACACGATTCCCGACAGTTTTGCACGATATCAACGAGCAGCATATGTGCCCACTGCATAGTATAATTGAAATTCTTTTTCACCACATTGATTTTGTTGACTTACTAAATCACGGGCTGAGTATCTGAAAGCGTGCTATGCATATTGTTGTAGTCTTGTTCCAATTTGTGACGCACTAAAGCGTTTCATAGTCAGGCCGCAAATTGCATGTAAGGTAAAAAAAAAATTCTTAACGCTTTATTTTGGACATGACTGACACGTCAGTTTACTTTAGTTCTTATTTCCTTTTTCTGTGTGACTCCATAAAGCGCATGAGAACAGAACACGATGAATTACTTACTTACTTATGCCTGTCACCCCTACCCGGGTATAGGCCGTCGACGAGAGACCTCCAGCGACTCCTGTCCTGTGCTTCTCCTTCGATTCTACTCCAGGTGGTTCCCAGTCTCTTGATGTCTGCTTGGAGGTCTCGACGCCAGGAGTTTCTCAGCCTACCTCTTTTCCTCTTTCCCTGGGGGTTCCATGACAATGCCTGCCTAGTGATGCTGGAAGCTGGCTTTCTCAGACTGTGACCGATCCATCCCCATCTTCTTCGCCCAATTTCATTCTCTGCTGTTATCTGCTCTGTTCTCTCCCAGAGTCTGACGTTGCTGATCTTCTCTGGCCAGTGGATTTTCAAAATTCTTCTAAGGCAACTGTTCATAAAGGTCTGTACTCTGTTGACTGTGGTTTTTGTCAACCTCCAAGTCTCTGCTCCATATAGGAGAACTGCTTTTACATTGGAGTTGAAAATCCGGACTTTGGTGTGTTGTGACAGCTCTCTGGAACTCCACACTTTTTTCAACTGGAGAAAGGCTGCTCTGGCTTTACCGATTCGTGCTCTGACATCTGCATCAGTGCCGCCTTTTTTTGTCTATGATGCTCCCGAGATAGGTGAAGGACTCCACCTCCTCCAACGGGGTGCCAGCAAGCAAGACTGGTTCTTCCCTGGTTGCGTTCAGCCTCATTGTCTTTGTTTTCTGTTTGTGAATGGTGAGGCCCACTTGGGACGAGGTGTCAGCAAGCCTCGTGGTCTTGTTCTGCATTTGTTGATAAGTGTGGGACAGTAATGCCAAGTCGTCTGCAAAATCGAGGTCGTCAAGCTGTGTCCACAGTGTCCACTGTATTCCACTTCGTCTGTGCTCTGTGGTCATCTTCATGACCCAGTCTATGGCCAGTAGGAAGAGGAATGGAGACAGCAGACACCCCTGCCTGACACCAGTTCTGACCTGGAGCTCCCTGGTGAACTGCCCTTCGTGGATCATGCGACATGTCATGCCATCGTAGCTGCTCTTGATCAGGCGGACGAGCTTTGTGGGTACACCGTAGTGTCGTAGGAGTTTCCACAGAGTCTCTCGGTCCACACTGTCAAATGCTTTCTCATAATCCACAAAGTTGACGTACAGCGGGGAGCTCCACTCCAGAGACTGTTCCACGATGATGCGGAGAGTGGCGATCTGGTCTGTACATGATCGATTCTTCCTAAATCCTGCTTGCTGGTCTCTCAACTGGGGGTCAACGGAGCTCTTCATTCTCTCCAGGATGATCCTGTTGAAGACCTTTTCTGGTACTGACAGCAAGGTGATTCCTCTGTAGTTGGAACACTTGCTGAGGTCGCCTTTCTTGGGAAGCTTGATTAGGTACCCCTCCTTCCAGTCAGCCGGCATCACCTCCTCTTCCCAGATCTTTCCAAACAGTGGGTACAGCATCTCCACTGTTGTCTCTAGGTCTGCTTTCAGAGACTCCGCTGGGATGCCATCTGGGCCTGCTGCTTTGCCGTTCTTCAAAAATGCCACTGCTCTTCTGATCTCTTCCTGGCTGGGTCTGTCACAGCTGATGGGTAGGTTGGTCTCTGCCGGCTGGATGTCTGGGGGGTCGGGTGGGCTAGGTCTGTTCAGTAACTCTTCAAAATACTGTCGAGTTGGTCTGCTCTGTCTGCAATAGGCTTGCCTTCTTTGTCCTTTACTGGTCTTTCTGTATGGCCATACTTGCCTGACAATCTTCTGGTAATGTCGTAGAGCTGTTTCATGTTGCCGCTGCCTGCTGCCTTTTCTGCCTCTGCTGCCAGGCTGTCTGTGTAGGCCCTCTTGTCTGCCCTGATACTCCTCTTCACCTCGCGGTTGGCTTCCCAGTATTCCCCCTGTGCCCTTACTTTGGCTGCTCTCGTGCGACTGTTGTTGACAACTGCTTTCTTCTGCTTCCTCACTTCTATCTTCTTCAAGGTCTGTGCTGACAGCCAGTCCTTGTGATGGTGTTTCCTGAACCCTACAGTGTCTTTGCAGGTTGAGTTCAGCGCCTCTCTAACTGCCTTCCACTGCTGCTCTGTGGTGACCTCCTCCTCTTCATTTACTAGCTCCTGTAGCGCTTGAAACCGGTTGGACAGCACCAGTTTGAACTCTTCTCTAACTCCAGTTTCTCTCAGGAGGCCTACATTATAGCGCTGTCTTCTTGTTGTCTCTGTGCAGCTTTTCTTTAGCTTGAGCTTCATTCTTAAGGTAAGCAGATGGTCTGAGGCGACATCTGCTCCCCTCCTCACTCGAACATCTTGAAGGGATCTTCTAAATTTCTTGCTAATGCAGATATGGTCTATTTGGTTCTCTGTTGTATGGTCGGGTGAGACCCAAGTTGAACACGATGAATATTTCTATCTATTTATCTATCCCGTAGTCTTGCCGACCGTTGGGGCACCACTGGTGACTTGGCAACCAGCTCTTTAACTTTTTGATATTGTTTCCCAAAGAGGAAGTCCGACGGTTATTTATTGCTGTCTTTTTAAAAATGTAAGTCATGGATCTTCAGTTACGTGCACCTTTACTTTCTTTTACAGATATTTTCACAATTTATAATGACACTGTGGGTCTATCTATCTATCTATATCCCGTAGTCTTGCCGACCGTTGGGGCACCACTGATGACTTGGAAACCAGCTCCCTCCATTCCTCTCTGTTCTCTGCCATTCTTAGCGTATCGCCCAGCCTCAGTCCTGTCCTCCCATCTTTTTCTCTGTCTTCCTCTCCTTTGTCCCCCTTGCACAGTGCCTTGCAGGATTGTTTTGGCAAGCCCTGCTTAATGCGTGACATGCCCATACCACTTCAGTTTGTGTTTTTTCATAACGGCTAATAGGTCTTCATAGGGCTGCCTGATGGCTTGCCTGATTCTGCTTCCCACTTCCTCGTTCGTGATGTCCTTGTTCTGGGTGACGACCGATCCGGTATGGATTGAGGTAAGGTTGTCATTGCATGTGGTGTGTCTTGGGCAAAAGAACAGGGCGGAGCCCATCCCTCTCCAGGATGTTAACCACAACCGAAACTCCACATAACTTGTGGCTCGCCTTGGTCCTGGACACGTAGCCGATGACGTAGACATAGACACTGTAGGTACTCATCGACAAATGAAATCACACATTTATTCTCTAGGCACGTTGGTATTTCCAGTATCACTAGGCAGGCATTGTCATGGAACCCCCAGGGAAAGAGGAAAAGAGGTAGGCCGAGAAACTCCTGGCGTCGAGACCTCCAGGCAGACATCAAGAGACTGGGAACCACCTGGAGTAGAATCGAAGGAGAAGCACAGGACGGGAGTTGCTGGAGGTCTCTCATCGACGGCCTATACCCGGGTAGGGTTTGATTGATTGATTGTACATTGCTTAACGTCCCGACAGCAACAAGACTTTCTCAGGACGTGCCTGCACTGCTTGTGAAAAAGAAAACTAAACAGAACATTCAATGTATGTCGCCAGCCGGTCCAATACATTAAATAAACCTAACACATGGGGCCTAAATAAAGCTAAGACCATTTAGCAACACACATCCAATATCAAGCTACAGGCAGTGCAGACAGTAGGGAGAGTTTTAAAAAGGCACATACAGGTGAATGGACAAAGGGTAGACAGAAACACATGCCCCAGAATAGAGAGGAAAACCCACCCTGTGGGGCTGACCAGGGTGACCCTGGGAACTAAAAAGTAGTTAACCCCACCCAAGTCCCCCAGGGCAGACCCGGGTGGGGGTATACCCGGGTAGGGGTGACAGGCGTAAGTAAGTAAGTACGTTGGTATTCATAGCTGCGGATCATTAGTGGTTTCTTTCATTCTTTTTTTTTTTTTTAATCTGAGGGAAAAGCCAACCTTCTGTATTTCTGCTCTGATTACTCTACGGTGGACTTAATGCCATTTGTTTATAAAAGTTGCTATTATTCTTTTTGGTGTGAAGTGTACTGTAACATCAGTGATCACTGAGACTGCATAATTGGCACTGGCAGTGATCGCACATCACAACATATCTTGCCAGTGCAACTGATTGAATTAAATGTTACAGTAACAAATAATTAATCAAGTTCCAAAACTTTGTTCAGCCAAACTTTAAAACCAAGTGGTGTGGCACTCTTTCTCTTTTACAGCATGCAGAATGTTGCACTTCGAACATAGGTTTTGAAGATAGCGTTTGTTTTTGTGGGTTGCGTTTTGTTTTGATGCTGTGGTGTCGAAATGAAACGGGCAAAGCGATGGTAAAGTGAATGGAAATAAACGTGACAAACATTTATCAAGACGTAAATGAAATGCACAAAGCAACTTTACACTTGGGAAACAAACACGCTTATGTACAACAAATAAAAAAGAACTCGTCGGCACACCAAAATTCACGGCAACGAGTCCGCGTGTATCTTGTATCATGTGTCGATCACGTGATTTGTGATACGTGACCTTATTGTTGAGTAACGATATTTGAGTTGGTTGTACATTGCTTAACGTCCCGACAGCAAGACTTTCTCAGGACGTGCCTGCACTGTTAATGATATTTGAGGTCTAGGCAAGCTTTTTCGTAATTGTTTCTTCTCTTAATATAATTAAGTGTGAAATTTTACTTAAAAACTAAAATGAAATCCTTTTAAGTGACATATAGTGCATACTACCACTGAATACAGGACCAAATTAAGCCCGTGTAAACTACTGATCCCCAGTGAACATGGCTGCGACAGTCCTGGTGTTGTCTGCAGCCGTACTGGAAACAAAATGTGCTACAGAAAAATGTCCCCATGAGAATCTATTCCTCTTATTGGTGTCATTCATGTTGATGTTTCTCAACTGAGTCTAACTGAAACAGGGCCGCCTTGACAGTGACCAGATGCCAGGCAAGCACCGCGGAAACATAAACAGTGCGAGTTAGCGGGCCGAGTTATCAAGATGTGTTGACAGGTTTCACATCTGAGCCGACTTTTAGACCACGCCCACAAACGTCATGTGCGGCGATTGAGGTAGAACTGTGTTACTTACTTACTTACTTACTTACGCCTGTCACCCCTACCCGGGTATAGGCCGTCGACGAGAGACCTCCAGCAACTCCTGTCCTGTGCTTCTCCTTCGATTCTACTCCAGGTGGTTCCCAGTCTCTTGATGTCTGCTTGGAGGTCTCGACGCCAGGAGTTTCTCGGCCTACCTCTTTTCCTCTTTCCCTGGGGGTTCCATGACAATGCCTGCCTAGTGATACTGGAAGCTGGCTTTCTCAGACTGTGACCGATCCATCCCCATCTTCTTCGCCCAATTTCATTCTCTGCTGTTATCTGCTCTGTTCTCTCCCAGAGTCTGACGTTGCTGATCTTCTCTGGCCAGTGGATTTTCAAAATTCTTCTAAGGCAACTGTTCATGAAGGTCTGTACTCTGTTGACTGGTTTTTGTCAATCTCCATGTCTCTGCTCCATATAGGAGAACTGCTTTTACATTGGAGTTGAAAATCCGGACTTTGGTGTGTTGTGACAGCTCTCTGGAACTCCACACTTTTTTCAACTGGAGAAAGGCTGCTCTGGCTTTACCGATTCGTGCTCTGACATCTGCAACAGTGCCGCCTTTTTTGTCTATGATGCTCCCGAGATAGGTGAAGGACTCCACCTCCTCCAACGGGGTGCCAGCAAGCAAGACTGGTTCTTCCCTGGTTGCGTTCAGCCTCATTGTCTTTGTTTTCTGTTTGTGAATGGTGAGGCCCACTTGGGACGAGATGTCAGCAAGCCTCGTGGTCTTGTCCTGCATTTGTTGATGAGTGTGGGACAGTAATGCCAAGTCGTCTGCAAAATCGAGGTCGTCAAGCTGTGTCCACAGTGTCCACTGTATTCCACTTCATCTGTGCTCTGTGGTCATCTTCATGACCCAGTCTATGGCCAGTAGGAAGAGGAACGGAGACAGCAGACACCCCTGCCTGACACCAGTTCTGACCTGGAGCTCTCTGGTGAACTGCCCTTCGTGGATCACGCGACATGTCATGCCATCATAGCTGCTCTTGATCAGGCGGACGAGCTTTGTAGGTACACCGTAGTGTCGTAGGAGTTTCCACAGAGTCTCTCGGTCCACGCTGTCAAATGCTTTCTCATAATCCACAAAGTTGACGTACAGCGGGGAGCTCCACTCCAGAGACTGTTCCACGATGATGCGGAGAGTGGCGATCTGGTCTGTACATGATCGGTTCTTCCTGAATCCTGCTTGCTGGTCTCTCAGCTGGGGGTCAACGGAGCTCTTCATTCTCTCTAGGATGATCCTGTTGAAGACCTTTCCTGGTACTGACAGCAAGGTGATTCCTCTGTAGTTGGAACACTTGCTGAGGTCGCCTTTCTTGGGAAGCTTGATTAGGTACCCCTCCTTCCAGTCAGCTGGCATCACCTCCTCTTCCCAGATCTTTCCAAACAGTGGGTACAGCATCTCCACTGTTGTATCTAGGTCTGCTTTCAGAGACTCCGCTGGGATGCCATCTGGCCCTGCTGCTTTGCCATTCTTCAAAAATGCCACTGCTTTTCTGATCTCTTCCCAGTTGGGTCTGTCACAGCTGATGGGTAGGTCGGTCTCTGCCGGCTGGATGTCGGGGGGGTCGGGTGGGCTAGGTCTGTTCAGTAACTCTTCAAAATACTCGGCCCATCTGTCGAGTTGGTCTGCTCTGTCTGCAATAGGCTTGCCGTCTTTGTCTTTTACTGGTCTTTCTGTATGGCCATACTTACCCGACAATCTTCTGGTAATGTCGTAGAGCTGTTTCATGTTGCCGCTGCCTGCTGCCTTTTCTGCCTCTGCTGCCAGGCTGTCTGTGTAGGCCCTCTTGTCTGCCCTGATACTCCTCTTCACCTCGCGGTTGGCTTCCCAGTATTCCCCCTGTGCCCTTACTTTGGCTGCTCTCGTGCGACTGTTGTTGACCGCTGCTTTCTTCTGCTTCCTCGCTTCTATCTTCTTCAAGGTCTGTGCCGACAGCCAGTCCTTGTGGTGGTGTTTCCTGAACCCTACAGTGTCTTTGCAGGTTGAGTTCAGTGCCTCTCTAACTGCCTTCCACTGCTGCTCTGTGGTGACCGCCTCCTCTTCATTTACTAGCTCCTGTAGCGCTTGAAACCGGTTGGACAGCACCAGTTTGAACTCTTCTCTAACTCCAGTTTCTCTCAGGAGGCCTACATTATAGCGCTGTCTTCTTGTTGTCTCTGTGCGGCTTTTCTTTAGCTTGAGCTTCATTCTTAAGGTAAGCAGATGGTGGTCTGAGGCGACATCTGCTCCCCTCCTCACTCGAACATCTTGAAGGGATCTTCTAAATTTCTTGCTAATGCAGATATAGTCTATTTGGTTCTCTGTTGTATGGTCAGGTGAGACCCAAGTTGCTTTGTGTATTCTTCTGTGTGGGAAGATGCTGCCTCCAATGACAAGTCGGTTTAGAGCACAAAAGTCTACAAACCTCTCCCCGTTCTCACTCATCTCCGAGCCTAGTCCCTGTCTCCCCATCACCTCTTCGTATCCGGTGTTGTCCTCCCCTATTTTGGCATTAAAATCGCCCATGACAATGGTGATGTCTCGCTCCGCACATTTGTCCACGGCACTCTGGAGTCGGTCGTAGAACTCTTGTTTCTCTTCCTCGTCACTGTCATTGGTGGGCGCATAACACTGGATGACGTTCAGCTTGAGCTTTTTCTTGGTTCTAAAGGCTGCTGTTATAATTCTTGGCCCAAGAGGTTCCCAGCCCATCAGCGCTCTCTGTGCCACTGGTGACAGCATGAGTGCTACTCCTTCTGTATGGGGGGCATTCTCCTCTTCATGACCTGAATACAGAATCATCTCCCCACTTAACAGCCTTTTCTGGCCAGACTGCGTCCATCTGGCTTCACTGATGCCTAGCAGGGAAAGGTTGTACTTTTGCATTTCCGCTGCTATCTGGGCGGCCTTGCCGCTCTGGTACATGGTCTTGACGTTCCATGTGCCCATGGTTGTATCCCTGGATAGAGAGAGGCGGCTCGGTCCTGTGGCTTCCGAAGACTTCCGGCTTTCACCACAGGACGTCATAAGTCTTCTAGTAGAAGAACCTTCCTCCTCCAGGAAAGGAATTACTGTTAGTCTTTTCGTCGGCGTTTTTGTAGCTATTTCCTTTTTTGCAGGGTGGGGAAGCTACCCCCACGCCCAACCCCCTTACTAAGAGGACCAGGGGTTTTCTGTCGGGGTCACCTTCCCTTAGACCATGTTGGTTCACGGCACCTTATTTCATTCAGTGCACCCCTCTCACGAGGGACCCCCTATCCCCTACCCAGGGGACGCGCCTCAACGCCGTATGGTCCCAGCGCGAGGGTAGAACTGTGTAGGCTTATGTAAATACCAAATATGAAAAATCATGCGATTATTAATGAGAAGATTGTTTTTTCGTAAAAAAAATTCAATTGTTTTAAGATTAATTCCAAATAAATCATGAAATTAATCCCAAAAAAGTGATTAAAAAAAATTTTAAAATTTAATAATCACTCAAAAAGTTTTAGAGGTACAATGCTGGTTAACAAACTCATTCAATATCTCCCTTTTATATGCAAAATATCTAGTAAAAATAAGAAAAATTATGGACTCCAGTGTGGATCAACAGGTTTTTGTGAAACAGCCATTTTCTCGCCAATGAGTATCTTAATCTAAAAATTTAAAAAACTGTCTTGAGATTATTCTTTTAAGGACAATATCATACAATTTCAAGCTTGTCCATCCGCAAATGCCAGCTCTAGTCTCTGTCACACACGCACGCACACACACACACACACACACACACACACACACACGATGCTTTGGTGCAAAAAAGATGTTCTCTAGCAAGGTTTGTGTAGCTAGACGTGATGTCATTTGTCTACCGTATTGAAAATACACTGAGTAGACTTTGAGATGGGACTGGTCGAAGCATGTTCCTTAGCATGCAAATGACGAACATAGGCGTGTACACATCAGACTCTGACAGTCAAGTAACACGATAAACAATACATCATGCCTAGCTACGCCGAACCGTGCTGTTTAACGTACATTTGGCGGGAAACGCTGTGTGTATGCGTAAATGACCCCCCCCCCCCCCCCCCCACCCAAGACCCCAAATTTGTAAAAATGCTATAAGAAAGTCCCTTTTTGGGTTGTTTGCCCGCAAGTAAACCATGTTGCGTAACCCCCCACCCCCCCCCCCCCCCCCCCCCCCCCCCCGTTCGATTTTTGGGCGCCATGAAAAAGTAAACCCCCTCATCCTCCCCACTGATTGATTTTTCGGCATCATGGAACGACCTCGCCTATCTCCCCCCCCCCCCCCCCCCCACCCCCTGTTTGATTTTTTCGGCACCTGGGAACTATGTCGCGTACCCCCCCCCCCCTCCCACTGTTTGGTTTATTTCGGCGCCTGGAAACAACGTCGCCTACCCCACCCACTGTTTG
Source organism: Semisulcospira habei (assembly GCA_036245525.1). Lineage (NCBI taxonomy): Eukaryota > Metazoa > Mollusca > Gastropoda > Semisulcospiridae > Semisulcospira > Semisulcospira habei. The sequence continues at coordinate 112,919,123 of BTPG01000008.1, forward strand.
ATTTTTTTGGCCCTCGTGGAAAGATCTAGCGTGGTGGAGGCCCTTTGTATCAGGTTCAAGGTCCCAAACAAGAAGTTGGCCCCCCCCCCCCTCCCCTTGGAGGTAAGTGATCCGGCCCTGGTGTGTGTGTGTATGTATGTATGCAGACTCGTGATTCTCTTGTGTCTGTGTATGTACAGGTCTGAAAATTTAGGAAATGCTTCCTTCAAGATGTATCTCAGAGTACTTTTCAACATTTTTAGATTGGATTACTCATTAAAAAGAAAAACTGCCATTTATACAAAGCCGGTTGACCAGCATTTCAGTCGGTAATTTGTGTTATATTCATTTGAAATTTTGAATACAGCTAGCTTTGGGAAAGATATTTGAAGAGTTTGCTAACCAGCTTTGTATCTATTCAATGTTTTTGTAAAAAATAATTCATCGCAGGAAAAAATGTCGACACGAAGAATTCTCGACTTCAGACAGTGACGGTGACATAAAAGCGCTAGCCACATTATACATTGTTGCTCTTGTTATACATTGTTGCTGAACTGACACAAAGCACCAGACATGTCATTGTTATACATAAATTGACACAAACAAAAGCTCTCTCTCTCTCTCTGACAGTTTGATTTTGGAAGACCGCTTATAGAAAGTCGGTTGACCCCCATTTGAGTCTGTGATTTTCGTTCTATTTACTTGGAATTTTGGATAGCTAGCTTTGAACTAGACATTGGATGAGTTCGTAATCCAGGGTTGTCAGTACCTTTTCAACTTTTTGAATAATAATTAATTCATTTTTGCACGTTTTGGAGCCAGTAAATATTCACATTAAAGCAGAGGCTGTGTGTAAGAAAACATTCAGCCCTGGCTGCATGTCTTTCGGATAAGTGACGAATGAGTCACTTTGTACACAGCGCTGTGAGACTAGCTATACCATGACGTCAAGCTGATAGTGACGTCATTTTGCAGCTCATGCTATTATTCTTCAGAATTCCTGTCACTAAACGACCCACAGAGCGTACTAATGGCAGGAAGCGCCGTGTGTCCATCTTTATTTGTGTGCACTGGCATGTGTGTTGATCAGAGATTGGCTTAGAGAGGAGGGAAATGGATCAGAAGGATAATCTTCAAAATATTAACAATTCTGAATATTCCTAAAAGAAAAACGCATGTGAGCTCCAAACAATACGGTATACTTTGGGTTGGTTGGTTATTTGGGTTTAACGCCGAGCAGGCGACTAAGGCCATCTCACGGCGGGATGGGTAAAAATCTGGTCAGCCAGACTAAAAGCAAGGTCTTAAGACAAGATGTAAATATAGATTAAAAATCTCAGGCTAAAATGTCGCACATGTCATTAAAAGAAATGTCTACAGACTCTCAAAAAGGGCAAATAAAAAAGATTCACATAGTCTATGAATGCTCAAATCTTGTTAAAAATATTGCATGCTCGCAAGAAATTGAAGATTTTGTCCGGGGGAACATCCCGGAACAAAACCTTCAAGGAGTCTGCTGTAAAGTGTTTATATCTGGTGTCAATTAGGTCAGCACAATACAGCAAAAAGTGTCGAACAGAAAACTGCTCATCACAGGCAAAACACCATGGACGCTCATCCTAAGTAAGTGTGCCCGATGTGGAGCCGAGCAAGGACAGTCTCCTCACGGCGGCTGCCGCAGCGGAAAGGTAGACTGTCAGACAACTTAGGAAGAGCTTCATGAAGCTTGTTCCCTTCCTCTTTGTCCCACTCGGACTGCCACTCGCGGGCTATGTACGCACTAATCACAGGTTTAAAATCACTATAGACAGTCTGTGTGTCAGGGACAGGGTCACTGCGGGCACTGTTGGCAGCAGAATCTGCGATTCTGTTGCCTTCGATGCCCACATGGCCTGGGACCCAAATAAAAATGTCATAATATTCCTTCATCAAGTCTGCGTAAAGCTCTCTAATCTGCACCAGCAGTGGATGGTCTGTTCCCGCGCCCTGAAGGGCCTGCAGGGCAGAAAGAGAGTCAGACAGAATCAGGAAGTTCCTTTCCTGAGACTGATAGGCATGCTTGAGTGCCAGCAGAATTGCCTGCAGTTCTGCACTAAATACAGAGGAATGGTCAGGGAGACAGAGCTTAAATGGGCGTTTAGGATGGCGAGAGGACACTGCAGCCGCAGCCACCCTCCCATCCTCAGACTTGGACCCATCCGTATAAAGACGACAATAGCCAGGAAAAATTGAAAGGAGTTCATTGAGGCTCTGTTGGTATATGGCTGGTGGAGTACAATCCTTCTTGTGGGTGGTCAAGTCCAGCAAGATGTCAGGAACTGGTAGTAGCCAGGGTGGAGTGACGTGTTGCAGAGATTCCGAAACTTTGTCCAGGTCCACTCCGGCCGCCTGCAGATGATGTCGGACACGGAAGGAAAGTGGACGGACAGCTCCCGGATGGGCGTCGTAAATCTCTGCAAACGACGGGTTAAAACACAATCATAGGCAGGATTGTCTGGATGGGCCTTCAGCTTCAGAACGTAGCTGAGCATGAGGTGGATGCGGCGGAGCCCGAGAGAAGGCTCCCCTGCCTCTGCATACAGACTAGGAACTGGAGATGTCCTGAAGGCTCCCAGACATATGCGCAGACCTTGATGGTGAATTGTGTTCAGATGCTGTAGAACAGACTTTGAAGCCGAGCCATATACCACAGAGCCGTAATCCAGTTTGGACCGAACAAGGGCCCGGTACAGTCGAAGTAAGACAATGCGGTCTGCACCCCAGTCAGTACGACCAACGAGACGAAGAATGTCGAGGGCCTTCTGACAAGAGGTTCTAAGGTAGGTAACATGGTTGCAGAAGGTCAATCTTTTGTCAAAGATGACCCCCAGAAACTTTGCCTCTTCGGCCACCTGAATTGGCACTCCAGCAATGCTCAGGGTAGGTTTTGGAAAAAATTTCGTCTGGTTAGTAAAATGCACACAGACTGTCTTGGAGGGCGAGAACCTGAATCTGTTGAGAGACACAGCTGCAAGCGCCTCTCAAGGGACGCAAGTCCTCGACCTCGTGCACACAAAGCAAAGTCGTCCACAATCAAAGAGCATTCAGAATCATCCTTGACGGCTTTTACAATGTTATTTATTTTAATGCTAAATAAAACAGGAGATAGAATGCTGCCCTGTGGGACACCCATCTCCTGTTCAAAGGAGTCGGAGAGGGTGGAGCCCACACGGACATGGAACGACCGGTTAGACAAAAAATTGTGAATAAAAACAGGTAGGTGCCCTTTAAAACCCATGTCCGACAAATCAGACATTATACCATACTTCCAGGTAGTGTCATATGCCTTTTCAAGATCAAAGAAAATTGCATAGACATGCTGCTTGTTGACAAAAGCATCTCGAATAAAAGACTCAAAGCGAACTAGATGGTCAGTTGTACTACGGAAGCGCCGGAAACCGCACTGGAGGTCTGTGATGAGACCACGTGACTCAAGATGCCCCACCAGTCGGGCGTTGACCAAGCGTTCCATAGTCTTACATAAACATGATGTCAAAGCTATTGGCCGGTAGTTGCCCGGGTCGGAAGGATCCTTACCCGGCTTGGGGATTGGCACAACCACAGCCTGGTGCCAAGATGGCGGAAAACGACCAGTTATCCAGATATGGTTAAAGGCCTTGAGAAGTACAAGGAGTGAATCCTCAGGCAGATGAGTTAGGAGCTGATAATGGATGGTAATCCAGCAGCAGAGTCAGTACATTTCTGCATGGCTTGCTGCAATTCTGAAAACGTAAAGGGGGCATTATAGTCTTCCGAGTTATCTGATATAAAATCACAAGCACAAGATTCTCGCTTCTCCTTCTCTCTCTGGAAGAAAGGTGAATAATGCTCTGTTGAAGAATTATGGGCAATGGTGGAGGCAAGCAAATTGGCCACAGCCTTTTTATCTGTGACCAAACTGGCACCATCTCTAAGATGTCCGACAGAAGCCGAGCCACCCCTGCCCCTAATTCTTCGAACAGCCTTCCAGACTTTTTGGGACGGAGTCCTAGAAGATAAAGATGAGACGAAGCGTCTCCAGGAAGCACGGCGTTCGCGTTTAAAAATGTAACGGGCTTTCGCCCGCTGTCTTTTAAATGTTAAAATATTTGCTTGCGACGGATTACGAAAAGCACGTCGCTGAGCAGATTTGCGTATTTTTTGGGCCTTGCGGCACTCTTCATTGAACCATGGTACTCTCGGCTTCCGAGGGACTGATGTAGAAGTTCTAGGGATGGTTTCACCTGCTACGTCCAACAAAATCAAAGTAAAACAAGAAACAGGTTCTTCAGCTGACATGACCACCTCCTCTGTAAGACGAGACTGACAGAGGGAGGCGAATAGAGGCCAGTTAGCTTTCTTGAGATTCCAGCGCCCCACCGGCGAATCCTCCTCACAGCTGACCGATGACAGAACTACTGGGAAGTGGTCACTACCACACAGGTCGTCGTGAACCTTCCAGTCAAAGTCCAGCATGAGAGAAGGATCACACACAGTGAGGTCTAGAACAGAACTAGATCCTGAACCTGAGTTAGAGTATGTAGGTGAGCCATCGTTAAAGACACATAGGTTAAGTTGAGAAAAAACATCTTCTAACATCTGACCTCTGCCATCATAGTGGTCACTGCCCCAAAGGTGAGCGTGACCGTTAAAATCCCCCATGAGAATAAAGGGAGGGGACAGTTGATCTACTAAGTTAAAAATATCAATGCTACTGACCCGCAGTGATGGTGGCAGGTAAATACTGCATACGGTTATGGTCTTCTTCAAGGTAACCCGAGCTGCGACAGCCTGAAGACAGGTGTCAATGCTAACGGGGCTACATAAAATTTGGCTACTAATGAGAAGAGCCGCTCCACCCGAGCGCCTCTCCGAATCAGAGCCGTTGTGCATAACGTTAAAACCATTAAAGGATACATGGTCAGAAGTCTTCAGGTAAGTCTCCTGAAGAGATATTACTGAGGGGTTATAGAACTTGACTAAAAGACGTAATTCCTCAAAGTTAGCTTGAAAACCATGACAATTCCACTGAAGCATTGAGTACATGATTATGTCTTATCTGGGGGTGAAGAGTTTTTCCCCCCTTTTTCCTTTACCTTGGAAGGAGTTGAAGAAACAGAGGGGGGCCGGCTCCTGGGCCTCCTCTGGTTCTTTGGAGATGAAGGGGGTGGAGCTGCCGCAAAATCAGCAACGACAACTTCCACTCCCTCCATCCGCTCCTCCAGTGCAGCATATTTGTTTTGAAGGGGGACATCAGTGTTCCCCTTCTGGGCCCGTGCGCACAGCGGTCCCATAGATTTCTTAGACCCCTGGTCCTGGGCAGCGTTCCTGCCGCTAGAGTTAGCGGCCTTAGAAGGCTGACCAGAGCCAGAAGCCTTTGGAGTTGACTAACAGGTTTGGGTGGGGGCTGAGGCTTAGGGGCAACAGAAGGCGGCACAACCGGACCGGCAGTGTCCGCCCTCTGCGTTCCCTGGCTCCTCGTCACCACCGGAGGAGGGTTACTCTCCAGGGGCGAGATGAGCCGAGGCTCCACCCCCAACCAAGAAGTTGGGGTCTGACATGAAAAGTCTTTGGTGGGGCGCTTGCCTGCCACCGCTGTACTGAAAGTATATACTGAGGTGTTAGAGGTTGGGGCAGCCGCAGCTGCACCAGAGCCTTCAACCAGTTTTTTGGCATCTAGAAAGGACAGTCCCTTCTCCACACGCACCTGCTGAATCCTGCACTCGGATATCCAACGAGGGCATTTCTTATCCGAAGCCATATGCGCCCCCTGGCAATTCACACACAGGGGGGTGGCTGTGCAGGACTCAGCAGAGTGTCCGGGCTTAGTGCAACGGGCGCATGAAGCCTCTGCCTGACGGCATGTCTTCTGCCCATGGCCATACTTTTGGCACTTAAAGCACCGGAGGGGGAGAGGGACGTACCTTTTCACTCTCAGGGAGTAGTAACCTCCCCAGATGGTAGTAGGAGGGGTGGGGGTGCCAAACGTCAGGATGATGGTAGGGAGACGGATCTCCCCACCACCTCGCTTGGAAGCGAAGCGCCTGACGTAAGTCACCCCCTGAGACTTAAGGTTCCGTACAAGGTCATCTTCCGACAGTTCTGCCAAAGCTTCATCTTTGATTACGCCTCTTGACGAATTCATAGTCTTGTGGGGTGTGACCTCCACCGGAGTGTCTCCGATGGAAGAGAGCCTCAGTAGCCCACTGGAGTGTGCCCGGGTACGGCACTCCACCAGCAAGTCACCAGACCTGAGGTGCTGGGCGTCAGGCCTGCCAACACGGCTCCTGAGGGTCTCCCCCACCAGAAAAGGATGCAGCTTGGTAACTGGTTTCTCCTTTACCTTGCTATGGACAATGAGGAAGCGAGGCCATACGGCCGACGCCTGAGGCGTCGCTTCCTCACAGTCCGAGTCACTGTCATTTTCAATGTTGGTGGCGATGTGCCGCTTCTGTGCAAGTTTGTTTTTTTTTGTTTTTTCCATATTATATTATAGAGATATTCATCCCCCAGGGGTCCCCGCCCGCCACCGAGCCCAACAAGGGAAAGTGCAAATGTCGGCGGTCTCCAGCCGACGCACAATGGAGACTGCCCGAAAGATATACTCAAGGGGGTAAGCCCGATTGAACCGTTTGAGCCACCGCCTTCTATCACACTGTTGAATGCAGGGGAATACTGGCGTAAAGCACCTGATCAGCAGCAGAAGTTATAGCATGGTGCTCCGTATATCAACCCGCATGTCAACAGTGGGATAGGGCTCAACGTGACAAGAGCCGATTGACTAGGCCGGTACGACTAGCCTCCCGTTTAGGTAGAAGTCAAGGCCGAAGTGGAGTGTTGGCACCAGTGAGCCGCAGCCCAAAGGGAACCTCAGCCACCAGGATCCTCTTCTCCCCCGACACAGGTCTCCAAGCACGGCAAACACTTGGGATCCAAAGGACCAAAAAGTCACGAGTATTTTTAAGGACCAATCCAACATGGTACGACCTAGGTTAGCACAGCTCCTTAAAAACCGGACCAGTGAAAAGGCTGAACAACATATCTGCTGACATCAAGTCCTAATCCTGGACAAAGATGGCACCCGTCTGCTAGCCCACTCAGTCAGGGACTGAGCGGACTACCCACCTACGCCACGTGGAGGCCGGTGCCGAGTAGGCGGTATACTTTGGGATGAAATCCTCATCTTGTTTTTATCTTGTTACTTTTTGACAGAATTTTTGCCTCGCAAGCCAAAAACGCCATGTGCTTGCTCCGGTATGAGCTCCAACCAGCCTCATTTCAAAGTCTACCGTATTCTTTCCTCAAAATACACTACCGATGACATTACTATTAGAAAATGCCTCTTAGCTAGCACAATTTCAGCCAAAATTTGGTTGTGTACCTATAGGGCAGGGGAGGCCACCTAGGGGCTTGTATCGTGACCCAGTACCCCGAGTAGCCTCCCATCCCTACCCATCCGGTCACGCGTTTAGCGCGCCAGTTTTGTTCTCTTAGCTAGCCGTGAACGGTTGTGTACCTACTCTACTGCACCTTGGCTGTGTACGGTGTGATCGGTCTTGTGACCTTGGACTTATTACCGTGTAGCCGGGGATTGTGGTGTTCACTGTGCTAGCTTGGATTTACCTGCGATTGGTGTACTGTGAGGGCCTAGGCCGGACTTGTGGCACTAGGGACTTGGAGCTGCCTTCCGTGTGCAGTGCTTCCCTTGGATTACTGTGTTCACAGGCTTGCTGGGTGTTACCTTCGTTGGTGGGGCCCTACCGGGTGGTGCTGCGGGGCTTCTCCTCTACAACACGGTTGGTCCCCTACGGCCTTTTGTCTGGTTCCGGCCTCTCCAACATGGCAAGGTAAAACCTTGGTTGTTGCCAGCGACCAGCGCTCCGGGAAGAGAGGGTAGAGCGCCGGGCGATGGCACTGGCCGTGGCATTCAAACTGTGTACGGATAATCGCCTTCACTCGCGTACTCTAGTTTGCGTGGCCTCAGAGAGCCACCCTTGCCCGCCTCTCACCATTGACTATGTCTTGCAGTTTTCAAGTCCGCACCTGCACGCGCTGTGGGGACTTCCAATGGCCGAGTGACGATCTTGCCGTGGGCCTACCTGGTTCCGGCTGTGCCTCCACTCACCCATGCGTGGTCTGCGCCCCCTGGTTGGAAGAGCAGTGGTCTCAGCTTTGGGACTTCTATCGCCGTGTACGGCCGACACCAGTCCGAGATCAGGCACCCGCTACCGCCTCCCCCCCCCCCCCCCCAAAACCTCCGCGGATGCGAGACGTCACTTTTCCCTGGTCGTGGACACTTGGACTGCACGGGCTGGCCCATGCGTTACTCCGGGACAAGTCCAGCACAGACGTACGGCGTCCCGCCCTGAGGTCAGTACCATGTTCCCTCGGCCGGAAGAATCTGCTGGACCATTGGGTTCCCGCTCGTCAGGTAGAGAAAGGTTTATCGAGCCTGGCCCACAGCGAGCTTGCTCGCCCCACCTACCTTCCTGTCCGGAAAGATATGAGGTGAGAGAAGTTCCGAGCCGACACCCATGCCCCGACCACGTGCGCGCTCATGGGACAGGCCTCCACAACCCTTGGAACAAGTCCAGCACAGTTGTACACGACAAGTACCCTCGGTCGGACGAGACTGCTGGACAAGTTTGCGCTCGCTTGCCAAATAAAGAAAGAATGATGAGCCGGGTCCACAGGGCGGTTTACCTATCCTAGAACTTCGGCCGCATTGGGCGCCCGCTTGGTAAGTAATGAGTATTTTCATTCTGATCCTGGCCCACAGCGAGTTGCTCGCTCCACCTCCCTCCCGAGCTTGCTCGGGGCTCAACCCGGCTACTGGAGCACGGCCCTCGGAAACCTGTTCACCTTGGGTTAGGCCTCCACGCCCGGGAAATGCATCCCGCAGCCTGGACGACCAACGACACACTAGGCCTTCCTCCTGGACCGACGTGGCCCCGTACATATGTGTATATATGTGTGTTGTATATGCATATCTATATTTATAGAATATCTTGATATTGATTTCTTACCTTTACTGCATTAAAATCTGCAAGCCACCACCAAGCAAATTTTGCAAATATAACTGGGGGTCCCGTCGTACTATAGGCCTGTGGCTTGTTTTGATCTGAGGCTAATGGATGTATATTCTTCTCCCATGTATTTTGCAAGTAATAGACCATAGGTTGGAGACTCTCCGACCCCTGGACGGGGTGTCGCGGCTCATCGCTGCATGTCTTCACCCGGAGGACTACACGCCTTCCCCCCTGCTCAGGAGGACAGCCTCGGCCTTCGTGGCTGCCGTACGGCGGACCAAGCAATTCATGATGCTACCTACCCCCCCCCCCCCCTCCCCGCCGGCGTGGACAGGACTGCTACCCTCTTTCGCTATGCCCTGGCCTCGGTGGGACTACTGGACATGGTCACGCGAACTATTCTTTGACGCCTCGAGGATGTTGGGTGCCCTGCACTCTCACTGCTGTTGGGGGACGTCCCGACTCCTGCGTCTCAGTCAACCGCGAGGCGTTCCACACCTCCGTCAACGTCATGGCGCCACCGATTGGTGATCTGTTGCGTTGGGATGCCTTCTGCGCTCCTGCGACCGCCTGGCCAAGTTGAAGATGCAACTCCGATGGGCACTGCTCGGCGGATCGCTCCTCTTCGGCTCTCTACCGTCTACGAGGGATTTCTGATCTCCTTCGGTCTTCTTCCCCTGCACCCCCCCTGGGGACCTCGGTTCCTATGGACCAGCTCAGAGCCGACACCCTTCGCAACGAGGTCGCCGCTTTGCTTCAGAGGCCGCCCACAGAGGTGGTACCACATCACGACTCCCCAACCTTCTACCGCCACCTCTTCCTGGTCCCCTAGCCCGGCAGACAAGTGGCACCCTGTCACTGACCTCTCCACACTGAACAAGTTCTTCTTTGCCCTGTCCTTCCGCATGGAGACCGCCCGAGCCCTGCGGACCGCAGCTTGACCATGGTCTAGTCTGGGCGGATGCGTATCTACACGTCCCCGTGCTCCCCGCCCCAGACGTTTCCTGCGCTTTGCCTTCGGCAGTGTGGTCTACCGGTTTCAGCCTCAACCTCAGCCCTCGGTGTTCTTCCGCATTTGGACACCATTGTCGCCAGGGTCAGTCGGACGTCCTCGAGCCCCACTTCGAACTTCCTGGATGAGCTTCTCGTGCGGTGCCAGTCAGAGGCCTCCTTGGCGAAGGATGGAGATGGGCTGCTGGTTCTGCTTGACCGGCTCGGCTTCCTGGTCAACGTGGACAGGTCGGACCTCACGTCGTCCCGCCGCTTCCTTCACCTGGGGATGGATTTTTGCACCGACCTCAATGAGGTGAGACTTCCGAGCTACGGATACAGAAGTGGGCGAACCTAGCGCCACAGGTGTCTCAGGGGAAGCGGTCTCCACCAAAGTGTGGCTACAGCTCCTGGGCCTGATTAACGTGGCAGCGGTCCTCCTTCCCTTGGCCGTCTCTACTACCACCCGCTTCAGCTGCACCTGCTTCTCCACTGGTGACCCTCGGCTGGCGAGCTCGAGTCTCAGGTTCTGGTGTTCCCGATGCTCCGGTCATCATCTTCTACACTGGGCGGATTCCTGCTGACTCGCCGCGGGAGTTCCCCTCTACTCGGCCCCCCCCCCCCCCCCCAGCTGTCTCTCTGCATCAACACAAGCCTCTCCGGTGGGGGCGCACTTCTGCTGCCAATGTTCTCCACTGCCTCCGGCTCTTGGCCCCTGGACCTAGTGACCCGGCACATCAGCTGGTTAGAGCTGCAAGCGGTCTGGCAAGCCCTCATCGCGTGGGAGTCAGGTCTGCGACTCTGGGAGCTCCTTGTCCTCTCAGACAACTCCACCATCGTTGCCTACATCCAGAAGCAGGGCGGGACGTGCTCCCCCGCCCGCTGCATCCTCCTCTACCAAGTTTTCCGGTGGTGCGAAGATCGTGGCATCTCTCTTCGAGCAAGACACATCCCAGGCCACCTGTATGTCCTGGTCGACTCCCTCTCATGTCAAGGCTAGCTTCTCCACACCGAGTGGGCGCTCCGTCCGGACTTCTTCGGATGATCTGTACAGCATGGGAGACCCCCATGATCGACCTCTTCGTGATGAGGGGGAATCGCCAGCTACCCCTCTTCGTCTCCTCCTTTCCAGACCCGCTAGACGGGGCAGTCGACGCCCTCTCCGTTCCATGAGACGGCCTCGTCGTGTACGCATACCCGCCTACAGTGCTTGTCCCCAAGGTCCTGCTCAAGCTCAAGGGTTGCAGCGCGGTCCGGTTCCTGGTGGTTCTGTTCTGCTGGACCAAGTTGTGAACCACCGACCTCCTGAACCCACAGCGAACTCGCTCGTCCCATCTGCCCTCCCAGCGGGAGAGGGTACATGGCGATGGAAGTTCACGTAGAGGAAGAGCTAACGAGCCTGGCCCACAGCATACGTGCTCGTCCCATCTGCCCTCCCAATGGGAGAGGGTACATGGTGATGGAAGTTCAGATAGAGGAAGAGTTAATGAGCCAGGCCCACAGCGTACACGCTCATCCCATCTGCCCTCCCAACGGGAGAGGGTACATGGCGATGGAAGTTCAGATAGAGGAAGAGTTAACGAGCCGGGCCCACAGCGAACTCGCTCATCCCATCTGCCCTCCCAATGGGAGAGGGTACATGGTGATGGAAGTGCAGTTAGAGGAAGAGTTAACGAGCCTGGCCCACAGCGTGCACGCTCATCCCATCTGCCCTCCCAACGGGAGAGGGTACATGGCGATGGAAGTTCAGATAGAGGAAGAGTTAACGAGCCGGGCCCACAGCGAACTCGCTCGTCCCATCTGCCCTCCCAACGGGAGAGGGTACATGGCAATGGAAGTGCAGTTAGAGGAAGAATTAATGAGCCTGGCCCACAGCGTACGCGCTCATCCCATCTGCCCTCCCAACGGGAGAGGGTACATGGCGATGGAAGTTCAGATAGAGGAAGAGTTAACGAGCCGGGCCCACAGCGAACTCACTCCTCCCATCTGCCCTCCCAACAGGAGAGGGTACATGGCGATGGAAGTGCAGTTAGAGGAAGAGTTAACGAGCCTGGTCCACAGCGTACACGCTCATCCCATCTGCCCTCCCAACGGGAGAGGGTACATGGTGATGGAAGTTCAGATAGAGGAAGAGTTAACGAGCCGGGCCCACAGCGAACTCGCTCGTTCCATCTGCCCTCCCAACGGGAGAGGGTACATGGCAATGGAAGTGCAGTTAGAGGAAGAATTAATGAGCCTGGCCCACAGCGAACTCGCTCCTCCCATCTGCCCTCCCAACAGGAGAGGGTACATGGCGATGGAAGTGCAGTTAGAGGAAGAGTTAATGAGCCTGGTCCACAGTGTACACGCTCATCCCATCTGCCCTCCCAACGGGAGAGGGTACATGGTGATGGAAGTTCAGATAGAGGAAGAGTTAACGAGCCGGGCCCACAGCGAACTCCCTCGTCCCATCTGCCCTCCCAACGGGAGAGGGTACATGGCGACAGTTCTTCAGTGCCCTGACCTCGTTCGTGCTCCCAGGAAACGCCTCCACAGCCGCGCCTCGCCACGGACCCCTCCTGCGGCTCCCCACCCCACGGACGATGCTCAAGCTACCATGGCAGGTGCTGTACCACCCGTGCCCTGAGCGTCTCCTCCTCCACACCTGGAGATGGTGCGGCTCTCCCTCGCCGCTAGAGGCTTCTCTAGCTCAGCAGTGGAAGCTTTCGCTACAGCCCGCAGACCCTCAACCCTACGAGTCTACGAGGGAAGGTGCAGGGGTCAAAACACGTGCTGGGGGAAAAGGCGGAAACAACGGGGGGGGGGGAGCAAGCGAGACATTGATTCCGGGGGCCCGAAAACTCAAACAGCGGGGGGGGGGGGGGGGGGGGGGTGGGGGGGGTAGGCGTCCAGAATCATGGTACGCGATGTTGGCAGGCCTATGCTCGCTTCCACCGATTTCAGCTTTAGAATGTGCTCTTATATCCGTTCAAACATGTCAGGGTTCGACTTAACATTCACCAATTTTTCACACCACTCCCATCTCCATTTCTTTCTCACTCCCGTTTCAGTAAAAGTTTAGCCGTGAGCAACAATGTGTCCTGCATCGCTAGACGCCATCTTGGAAAACGAAGCTTGCCTAAAGTTAACGATAAACGACTCTGACAACTTGTGGACCTGAGCCGTTTAAGAACCACGACCGTTTCAGATTTTTTACGTTTCATTTTTTTCCCACGCAGAATTGCCTTTTTTTAAACAGCGGATTTTTTTAAATTAACGCTGATATCCTCGGAAAAGCGGAAGATTTTGACCCCTGAAGGTGGCAAGTCCTGTGGTGGATGGTGCGACGACCGACACCTTTCGCCCACAGATTGGACAAACCCCCAGCTGGCCGAGTTCTTCCTCTGGCTTTCGCCATGCAGCACTTGGCTTCGATCACCATCAGAGGGTGCCTGGCCATGTTCGCTGACACGTACCGCCATTTGGGCCGGCTGGATCCTGGAGGCTGCGAAGACCTAGCCGACCTGATGGCACACCTTGGCCTGCAGCAACCTGCCCTCTGCTCACTGATACCGCGATGGGACCTGTCCTGGGTGCTGAAGTGGCTCAACTCGGACCGCTTCGAACTGCTCCTCTTGGCGCGGTTGGCCGACATGACCCGAAAGACTTGCTTCTCCGGGCCCTGGCCACTGCCTCCAGGGTCAGCGAACTGCACACGCTCTCCACATGCCCAGCCTGCTTGCAGTTCAGAACAGATGGCTCCGTGCACCTGCTGACCGATCTGGCCTTCCTGGCCAAGTCCCGGTCGCCTTTGGCTGCCCCACAGGTGATCACCTTTCGGCCGTGGCGGGAGCCACTCCTGGCCCGAGAGACCAGACAGCAGGTCCTGGTGAGGGCCTTATGAGTGTACCTGTGCCGGACCGAGCTGTTACGCAGGGGACACTCCTACCTATTCTCCCTCTGTCCCAGGTAGAATGGACATCCTGGCCCAGACGATTCCTCCTGGCACCGATGGGTTATACGCTCCGCCTACCAGAACCTCTCCCCTGACGCTGCTAAGCGGTTGAACATCAGGGGGCACGAGGTTAGAGCCAGGGCCACAAGCCTCGCCTTCGGCCGCAGCTGCGACATCAAAGACTTTGTGGCGGCCATGGACTGGCAAGCAGAGTCAGCCTTCGACTGGTTTTACCTGAGGGACCTCTCCAGTCAGCGGGAAAACAAACACTGGTGGGAGACATCGCCGTGGTGCAACACTCCCTCCAGGCACCCCAGGTGCCATAGGTCACTCTTAGCTGAAATTGTCGGGAGGTTGCCCCAGGGAGGGCGGGTCTCATTGGCACTATTCAGTGGTTAGGGGTGTTTCACGTGGCACCCACCTCCTATTCGCTATTATTCCTAATAGTAATGTCATTGGTAATGTATTTTGAAGAAAGAAATTAATTTTTCTCTAAACTGTATTTTTTCAAAAAATACTTACCAATGACATTACTTGAAGGACCCTCCCACCTGCCCCGCTTGCCGCTAGTCAGCTAAGCTAACAAACTGGCGCGCTAAGCATGTGACCGGATGGGTAGGGACCGATGGCTACTCAGGGTACTGGGTCACGATACAAGCCCCTAGGTTTGGTTAGTTCAGGTTTAACGTCCACAGCACCAAGGTGATCATGGACGGCCCTGACGGGCGGGTTATGGGGGACAGGGAAATCTATTGCCTATGGAGTACGACCTGAACACCGATCAACTCAGGTGCACTCCAACTGTGCCACTTTGATTTACCAGGACCTTTCAACGGACATGCTATTGAACAAATCCATTTTTTCCCCCCTGGATAGTCCCCTAGGTGGCCTCCCCTGCCCTATAGGTACACAACCAAATTTTGGCTGAAATTGTGCTAGCTAAGAGGCATTTCCTAATAGTAATGATTGTCATCAGTAAGTATTTTTCGAAAAAATACATTTTAGAGAAAAATTCATTTTTCAATACGGTAGACAAAAACAAATAAAGTAAAATAAAGACAAGAAAGGAAAAGCCCTTATGGCTCACATGTATGACAAATCCACATAAGTGTGACCTTGAGCTTTCCAACAGGTCACTGAAATGAGCAAACGTTCAAGTGAAATCCTAGTTGTCTCAAATGTATGCATTTTTTCTAAATTTGTCAACCCTCCATGATCCTTGACCTTAGCTGTGATGGGTCAACTAAACTAGCATGCATAGAAGGTGTTATCATCAGCCACCTTCATGCCAACTTCGATTGAAATGTTTGAAAAACTTTGATAAAAATTACAATTCTATTGAAAACTGTCATTTTTCACACTTGCCGACCTCCTGACCCTTGACCTTTCCGAGGGATCATCCAAATTAGTACGCATAGAAAGGCCTTATCAACATTTATCTCCATAGGAAGCTTGAGTTTGAAGTTGAAATAGTATTTGAGAAGAAACAGTTTTTGTGAAAATATGGCTATTTTAGACCTATTTCTGATCCCCCATGACCCTTGACCTTTTGAGGGGGCCACCAAATTAGTATTCATAGAAAGGTCTCATCATCAGCTACCTTTGTGGCAAATATGACTGAAAAAGTGGCAAACTTTGATGAAAACTAAAATTCTATCCAAAACTGGCATTTTTCACACATTTGCCAACCTCTTGTGACCCTTGAACTTTCCGAGGGGTCATCCAAATTAGTAGGCATAGAAAGGTCTTACTGTCAGGTATCTCGGTACCAAGTTTGGGTTTGAAGTTGAAAATAATATGAGGAGAAACAATTTGTGTCAAAATATGGCTATTTTTGACCCCTTGCAGGACGCCTGTGACCTTGACCTTTGAGAGAGGTCAATGAAATTGGTATGTTTAAAAAAGTTTTGCCACAAAGTACCCTTGGGCCAAGTTTGAAGTCTGAGGCTTAAATAGTCTCTGAGAAAATGCCAACGTTAAAGTTTAACACAGATGACAGACGCCGGACAGAAACTGGATGGCCCATTACATACACACTTTTTCTATCACATGTGAGCCATTAAAGAAGAGATAATACATTAATCTGTACCAACCTCAGAATCCAGAAATATTCCTTCTCCCTTGAGGTATGGGACAAATTCAGATACACCAAGTTTCTCGTGAACAATGCCATATAGAGGAACTTTCCTCAGCTCCAACTCAGGATGCAGCTGGCCAAGCTCTAGGGCTTCCTAGTAACAGAAAAAAAGGTGCATACTGAGACAGAATTAACCCTTTGGCTGTCAGTAGCGGCTTTTGCCAAGGTGATTCCCAAAGCCAAAGGTACTCTTCTGTCGGCACATTCTGATACATTATCGCTGCGAAGCAAACATGATACATGTATTTATTATTTCTTTCACTGTCATGATTTTCTTTTAATCTCATATCTGTTAACTCACAGTAGCAGTAAGTCAGTAAAATAAGCATAGCTGGCTCAAAGCAAATAATTTCTGAATTCATCCATTATCATAAATACAAATGCAAATGCTACCAACCCACATTGACAATTAAAAGGAAAAAATTACCTCGCGACACAAAGTGCAGCCAGGTCGACGAACAACCATGATGACCGCACCAGTGTTTTCCCAGAGCTCATTAGCCTGTATATAAAAATAGTACACAGTACATGTATATGGGTTGTTCTCGAAAATGGTGGGCCAGAAAAGAGATATGGAGTATTAGATATAAACTACCTGTTTATGCCCACCAATAGTCTGACTATTGGCACACACTTTCATGAATTTTTATTTTATTTTATCTAAATAAGTTTCCTTTTTTTTGTAAAACATTCACAAGTACGCTTGGTGTACTGCTGAACGGCCATAACACAGTAACCAAATTAACTACTGTTAATTTTGTAATCTTCATACTGTTTAGACTGCAACTGAACCACTAGCGTCTGATATGGAGTTCTTCAAAGCAACTTTCTGTGTGGTGACATCTTCTTCTCGAAGGCCGTCACACTTGGAGTTTGGCTCCCAAAATGAAATCTGTGGTATTCTGTAGCGCCTCCACAGGCCCGCACAGTTTCTCTTATAGAGTGGCGGGCTTTGGCCATATCTCCTCCGTCAGCAGCTGGCGGTCCCCACAGTCCTGGAGGATGTGCTCTGTAGTCTGCTCTGCTTCTCCACTAGGGCACAGGGGAGATGGCACGAGGTGGAAGCATCTGTGCAGGTGGAAATTGAGTCGGTTGTGCCCAGTCCTCAGACGGAAAGATGGTCACCTGCTCTTGTCTGGATAGCTGATGGTAACTGTCTAGGGGCTGTTGTGGTGGTCTGTACACAGACTTAATGATGGTCTTCATCTCTGTGAAGCTGACTCCATTTTCGTCCTGTTCTTTCTCTGCACCCACTTTTGCCATTCTGTCAGCTTCTTCATTGCCGTAGATGCCACAGTGTGAAGGGATCCACTGCAGTACCAGTCTGGTGCACTTGATGTTTTGCAGTGCACATAGCTCGACACATCGACATCGCCGCACTCAGCGAAGTACACCTCCCGGAGGAAGGCAGCCTCCAAGAACTTGGCGCTGGCTACACTCTCTACTGGTCAGGCAGGCCTGCATCAGAAAGAAGGCTCTCAGGCGTGGGCTTCATGGTCAAGACCCCCATTGCGACTAAGCTGGAAAACCTACCAACTGGTCACTCCGACCGCATCATGTCCATGCGCCTCCCACTGAGACAGCAGCAATACGTCACCCTTCTCAGTGTGTACTCCCCAACCCTCCTGGCAGAGCCTGCAGAAAAGGACAAGTTCTATTCTGACCTGCGCAGCCTCCTACAGAGCACCCCTGCAGATGACAAAGTCATCATCCTTGGCGACTTCAACGCCAGAGTGGGCCAAGACTCTAAAAGCCTGGAAAGGATTCCTCGGCAAGCATGATGTTGGGAACTGCAATGACAATGGCCGCCTACTGTTGGAGTTCTGTGTAGAGCAGCAACTTGTCATCACCAACACTACTTTCCAGTAAAAGGACAGTCAAAAGACCACCTGGATGTATCCTCGCCCCAAGCACTGGCACCTTATCGACTATGTCCTAGTGCGTCAGAGGGACCGCAGTGACGTCCTCCTCACCAGAGTGATGCCCAGCGCAGAGTGCCACACTGACCACCGCCTTGTCCGCTGCAAACTCAGCTGAAACCCAAGAAAGCCCCCCCCCCCCCCCCCCCCCCCCCCAAGAAAAAGCTTGATGTTGCCAGCCTTCAGCGTGACGACAAGAAAGCTGCCCTTCAGACAGATTTACAGCGCATACTCAAAGACACAGTTGATCCAGCAGACTCCTCCCCTGAAACACTCTGGGAACAGCTGAAAACTGCTATTGTTAAATCTTCTGTGGAAGTCTTGGGCTTTGTTAGAAAGAGGAACAAAGACTGGTTTGATGAAAACGACGTAGAGATCCAGGAACTTCTAGCCAAAAAAAGAGCCGCCCACCAGGCCCACCTAGACCAGTCTTCCTGCCCTGTGAAGAAGTCTGCTTTCCGCCTCATCTGCAGCAGTCTCCAGCTCAAGCTTAGAGAGCTCCAGAACAAGTGGTGGTCCAGACTCACACAGAGGACCCAGCTTTGCGCTGACAACGGTGACTACAGGGGCTTCTACGAAGCACTGAAAGCAGTGTATGGCCCCAGGCACCTGGTACAAAGTCCCCTGCGAAGCGCTGATGGACAGACACTCCTCACAGATATACCTCCATTTTGAACCACTGGTCGGAATACTTTCAGGACCTCTTCGGCGCTGAACGCACTGTTCAAGAAACAGTCATCCTCCAAATCCCATACCTCCCACTAAAGGTTGAATTGGACGAACCGCCCACCGCTGAAGAGACCCTCACAGCCATCCACCAGCTCAAAAGTGGCAAAGCAGCAGGCATCAATGGAATCCCACCAGAGATCTGGAAACATGGAGGCACAGCACTGCACAACAAGCTCCATGACCTCTTTCTCGGCTGCTGGGAGAAAGGAACACTACCAAAGGATCTCCGTGATGCAGTCATCACCACCCTTTACAAGAACAAAGGAGAGAAGTCCGCCTGCTCTAATTATCGTGGAATTACCCTGCTGTCCATTGCCGGGAAAATTCTCGCAAGGCTGCTCCTGAATTGGCTAGTACCTGCCATCGCTGAAGACCACCTCCCAGAGGGCCAGTGTGGCTTCAGAGCCAACAGGAGTACCACCGACATGGTCTTTATGCTGAGACAGCTTCAGGAGAAGTGCCGCGAGCAGAACAAAGGGCTGTACGTAACGTTTGTCGACCTAACAAAAGAGTTCGACACTGTGAGCAGGCAAGGCATGTGGCAGATCCTGGAGCGACTTCGCTGTCCCCCAAAGTTCCTCAGCATGATCGTCCAGCTCCACGAGGACCAGCAAGGCCAGGTCAGACTCAACAGTGACCTCTCAGAACCATTCCCCATTCTCAACGGCGTGAAGCTGGGCTGCATGCTGGCACCGACCCTCTTCACCATCTTCTTTAGCATGATGTTGAAGCAGGCCACAGTGGACCCCGACGATGACAACACAGTGTACATCAAGTATCGTCTCGATGGCAGCCTGTTCAACCTCAGACGACTGCAGGCCCACACCAAAACCCTAGACCGACTGATTCGTGAGCTGCTTTTTGCTGATGACGCTGCCCTCGTTGCACACACAGAGAGAGCCTTGCAGCGCATCACATCCTGCTTCGCAGATGCTGCCCAGCTCTTTGGACTTGAGGTCAGTCTGAAAAAGACAGAGGTCCTTCACCAGCCGGCACCCAAGGAAGAGCATCGCCCTCCCCACATCACCATCGGCGAGTCCGAACTGAAGTCTGTACACCAGTTTACCTACCTTGGCTGCATCATCACATCAGACGCCAAGCTGGACAAGGAGCTGGACAACAGGCTGGCAAAAGCGAACAGTGCTTTCGGGCGACTATTCAGGTGGGTGTGGCACAATCAACAGCTGAAAAAAGGCACCAAGATCAGCGTGTACAAAGCTGTCGTCCTCACCACCCTGCTGTATGGTTCCGAGTCCTGGGCCCTCTACCGCAGCCAACTACGACTCCTCGAACGCTTTCACCAGCGCTGCCTGCGTACCATCCTCAGCATTCACTGGAGTGACTATGTCACCAATGTCGAGGTCCTTGAACAGGCGGAAACTGTGAGCATCGAGGTTTTGCTGCTGCGGACACAGCTTCGCTGGGCAGGGCACGTCTCCAGGATGGAGGATCATCGCCTACCCAAGATCACTCTGTTTGGCGAGCTCACCACTGGACACCGAGACAGAGGGGCACCAAAGAAGAGATACAAAGACGGTCTCAAGAAGTCACTTAGTGCCTGCCAAATCGACCTCTTCGCTTGCTGCGGACTGAGACACCTGGCGCTCCACCATTTACAAGGCAGCCTTCTCCTTTGAGGACTCTCGCAGAGCTAATCTTAAGGACAAGCGGCTCAGGAGAAAAAACAGAGTTGTCGTAACTCAGAACCCTGACCAGACCTTCCCCTGCAGCCACTGCGGTCGAACCTGCCTGTCCCGGATTGGCCTCCGCAGCCACGAACATGCCTGCAGAAAACGTGGGCAAGCCCTATAGAATCTTCGTTTGCGAAGTAAAGCCAAGACAGTGAATTTCCCCGTGAGGGATTAATAAAGTATTATTGTATTGTATTGTATTGTATATTTTCCACTCACACGCAACGGTGAGGAAATGGGTCACGCTTGTATCTTTCCATGACTTCCGTCATGTTCGTTCATGTCAAATATAATGTGATTTTGTTTTTATAAATACAGATCATATTTTAGAAGGTGAATGAGCATAACAGCGATTTTAACCAAAGCCTTTCACTTTACATCAGTGCCTTGCATTTTAAGATGTGTGTTTAAAATCTTTAAAAAATAACACCAGGTCATGAAGTGCACAGCACGTAGAAAAGTAGTCCATAACACAGCATGCTCTTGTGTAAGAACAGCCCGTTCTACACTCATGGTTTCAGTAATGAGTGGTTACACCTGATACATGTTTTTAGTTGTGTAATCATATGAACATAACATATCATTGAAATATACAAGTTTGTTGATGTTTCTGTTCCGTTTGATATTATTTTCAAAGCATTTTAGTGATGCTGCTCAGCACCACAAACAGCTGTTTACACCCACCATCATTATGTCACAAATCCATCATGCCACAATCAGCATTTTCCATACCATATTAACCCATTACATCTGAGGCTGATTTTGTAAAAAAAAATTGCTTATTGTCCTGTGAAGGCTACATTACAGATTAAGAGATAGACCAACTGTTTTAGTTCAAGAGTGGTGCCAGAATAGAGGCGCCAAGCTATTCTGGCACCACCCTTGAACTATCAGTCAAATTTATTTCAAGCAATGGGTGTATCAGGATGAAAAGGGTTAACCAAATACATGCAATGGAATAAAAGTAACACCACAAGCTTTTGTAATTTGTTTTTGTGTAACTGTAAACCATGTACGCAACACAAAACAGTAATTACAGTGCTCAGGAGCAGTGCACCCCTCCAGGCCCACCATTTCATAGACATCATATACACAAACATCAAACATCTAGTGAAAACAAAGTAAACTTTTGTGGATCAGCCTTGTTGGAATAGCTTCTCATGACACCTACAAGAAGAATAGAGCCTTGATTACAAGCCCATGCTGGCTGCAGAGTTTGTCAGTCTGCAGAGACTCACGATAATCTACTAAGTGTAGCAGAGGAGCCCTCTGCTAATGCTATCGCTAGTTACTACCAGCGAGTCAGAGTTCAGTGGTTTAGTGCACGCTTGGCGCACTGTGAGCAAGAATTTTGCTGACTTAGCTAGTTGGTGTGTAGCGGACTACACGCGCAAAACTCAGGTTCCAGAGGCTGGGAGCCTATAAAGCGGCCGATTCTCAAACACCATATCCTACCACCCCAGCAAAGCGGATTCAGGAAAAGGCGCAGCACACTCGACCACCTAACCACCCTACAACAAAAAATCCTAAATACCCACAAAGAGAGAGGAACAGAACTCGTAGGAATTTGTCTAGATATTGAAAAGGCTTACGACATGGTCTGGCACGATAAACTACTTAGTAGACTGGGCGATCTAGGAATATCCAACAAAATGTACAACTTTGTTAAATCCTTCCTGGCCGACCGGCGAATAACAGTCAAAATAGGTAAAGCGTTATCAAGGGAACACACCCTAGAAAATGGAGTACCACAAAGATCGGTGCTTAGCCCCCTGCTATTTACACTCCTACTCACAGGCCTACAACATGTTAGGCACAACAAAATAATGCAATTTGCAGATGATACGTCACTAATAGGGAAAATTAAGAGCAGACAAAGATTGATTGATTGATTGTACATTGCTTAACGTCCCGACAGCAACAAGACTTTCTCAGGACGTGCCTGCACTGCTTGTGAAAAAAAACTAAACAGAAAATTGAATGTATGTCGCCAGCCGGTCAAATACGTTAAATAAACCTACAACATGGGGCCTAAATAAAGCTAAGACCATTTAGCAACACACATCCAACATCAAGATCTACAGGCAGTGCATAGGGAGAGTTTTAAAAAGGCAAATACAGGTGAATGGACAAAGGGTAGACAGAAATGCATGCCCCAGAATAGAGAGAAAAACCCACCCTGTGGGGCTGACCAGGGTGACCCTGGGAACTAAAAAATACCTAACCCCACCCAAATCCCCCAGGGCAGACCCGGGTGGGGGAGCAGACAAAGAAAATTCAATTGGGAAACAGTAAGATTCCAAGAATTCCAACAACTTGACAAGACCTAACAAGAATAGAAAATTGGCTAGTAAGAGCAGGCTTTAAAATTTCCCCCCATAAAACCCAAGCAATCATTTTCAGAACCAACCACAGCTACAGATATCAAATAAGAGCTCCCATCCCCAAACTACAAATTGGTAAGATAGACATAGAATATCGCCAAAGTATCAAGTTCCTGGGAGTGGTATTTACAGCAAGCCACAACTGGACACCCTACATAGACCAAATATTGATTGATTGATTGTACATTGCTTAACATTCCGACAGCAACAAGGCTTTCTCAGGACGTGCCTGCACTGCTTGTGAAAAAAACAAAACAGAATATATTGAATGTATGTCGCCAGCCAGTCCACTACGTTAAATAAACCTACAACATGGGGCCTAAATAAAGCTAAAACCATTTGGCAACACACATCCAATATCAAGAGCTACAGGCAGTGCAGACAGTAGGAAGTTTTAAAAAGGCAAATACAGATGAATGGACCTCGGGTAGACAGAAACACATGCCCCAGAATAGAAAGGAAAACCCACCCTGTGGGGCTGACCAGGGTGACCCTGGGAACTAAAAAGTACCTAACCCCACCCAAGTCCCCCAGGGCAGACCCGGGTGGGGTTACATAGACCAAATATGCCAGTCAGCCAGAAAAGGAATAAACCTAATGCTCAAAGTCAGCGGAGCAGACTGGGGCACCGATCCCAAATCACTTCTAAACCTATACCACGCTTTTGTAATGTCCAGGCTACTCTACGCAGCTACATTCCTCACCAACCTAAACAAAACCCAAACCAAAAAACTGATGTCCGTACAAGCAGAAGTCCTGAAGGTGGTCCTGGGGGTCCCCAGACACACCCCCAACCTGCTTGTGCTGGCAGAATGTGGCCAAAAACCCATAACACTAATAATAAATGAAAGGACAGCTAACCAATATTACAAAACGATACGCATGCCGGAAGATCACCCGGCCAAACTCACCCTCACCTCCAACCACAAGCCCATAAATCAACCCACCCAAATACCACAAATAAAAACCGAAGTCCAAAAGTTAGAAGATGCAATAAACCTCAAATTATCAAATAGAACACCAAATCCACAGATAGCAACGCCTCCATGGAAACTCCCACAAATAGAGGTAGACCTGGACCTCACTAAATATCAGAAAGCAACAGACGGGCCCAAAATGAAGACGGAGTTCAACATTAAAAGAACTACTACATACAAAAACTATGCACTCATCTATACAGACGGGTCCCACGACCCAACCACCCACGCAACCGGACTAGGTATCCACGTCCCCAACAAACTGAGTCGGGCTTTAAAACTACCGGACCACACATCAGTTTTCACAGCAGAACTCATGGCCATCCTGGGAGCCATTAAAGTAATAAAAGCTGACCTACAGAAAGACAAACACATACTCATAGTGACGGACTCCCTATCAGCAATACAAGCGATCCAGAACCTAGACTCGTTCAGAGAAGATTTAACATACCTGATCAGACTAAGAGCAACAGAACTCAAAGAGCGCGGTCAAACAGTCAAAATTATGTGGGTCCCCTCCCATGTGGGGATCCCAGGCAACGAACAAGCAGATAGGATAGCAAAGAAAGGCCTCGACCAAGAATCGACCTTCTTCAATCTACCCCTCTCAGCAAACGAACGGTCAAATGCCCTCCGGCCTGCCTTCCAAAACCTATGGACCAAAGAATTCCACCACTCCAAGAGGTAGACGCAAAAACCTCACGAGGATACTTAATAACACACCTATCCTCCTCCTAGGCAAGAGAAAAGATCAGTCAAGACTAGCAAGAATCCGTTTGGGGGGCAAGAGATACCTAGTCCACCCCAACCCAATAGTATGCACATGTGGCCAAATACTCACGACAGAACACGTACTGCTGGATTGTCCGAACATAGACCAAACCAGAACCCTGCTAGCAGATAAATTAAACACACCACTAACCCTAGAAGGCCTCGTAAACCCCGACCCGAAAACATGGTCCACCACCACCAAGTACACGATACACCTACTTAACTCTTTCTACCCCAGACACACCACAGCAAGATAAGGATCGACCATGATAGTTCAAGGGTGATGCCAGAATAGCTTGGCGCCTATGGGCGCCAAGCTATTCTGGCATCACCCTTGAACTATCATGGTCGATCTATGTCCTGCACTAGAGTGCAGTCTTCAGAGGACAACGGCAAAATTTGGGGATTTCGGTGTTGGAGTAGAATGAGTTAAGAAACACCCACTAGTTAAGTACATCTAACCAAGCCACAACACGACTCCCCCCCCCCCCCCTCCCCCACCCCCTAGCGACCCAGCCTCCCAAGGCGTGGATGGACGTGACGAAAGATTGATCAAAGCGAGGCGCGAGCATCGACAAACAGCCAAAACATAACTCCCCCAACCCCCGGCCCATCCCCCCCTGGACGAAATCAGCGAGAGCTGGAAGTCCGTATCCCTCAAAATTAGAACTAGCAGTCTCGTTGGTGGTTGTGCATAATGATCACCCTCCCTTTCCCCCTGTGAGCGGTTGTGAATACTGATCTCTCACACTCCAGTCCCTCTCCCCCCCACGAGCGGTTGTGAATATGATCTCTCACACTCCAGTCCCTCTCCCCCCGTGAGCGGTTGTGAATAATGATCTCTCACACTTCCCGGCCCTACCCCACGAGGCGGTTGTGAATAATGATCACCTCGAGCCACCCCAGCCCTACCCCACGAGGCGGTTGTGAATAATGATCACCTCGAGCCACCCCGGCCCATACCCCACGAGACGGTTGTGAATAATGATCATCTCGAACCACCCCGGCCCTATCCTATAGGGACAGTAGCGTTTCGGTTTAGTTCTAGTTCACCTAAATAGGGTTTAGGATGCGTTTAGGACAGCGCGTAGGTTTTATCGGTAAGTGCGTATAGGTGTTAGGCCTAGGAGCTGGGTTCGCTAGGAATCGTATCCAACGTTATAGGTGTTAGTCATAGGAGATAGGCCTGCTAGGTGTCGTGTTAGGCCTAAGGTGTTTAAGGTTATTAGCACTTGCACTGGTTTGACTAACGTTGATATGTTGTTTGTTTCATCATGAATGCTTTTCTGGTATAAATAAATCTTGGAACCTTACTTCTATCTTATGGTGCTCAGCTAGAGTGAGAGCAAGACTGAGACTGTGCATGTGTAAGTGTGAGAAGTTTGTTTGTGTGTACGTCCGTGCATGTATGACGGTGTGACTGATCGTGCGAGCGCACGTTAGCAGCTCAGTAGGAATGATAACAACAAACACCAAGTCCAGTCAAAATAGGGTTTTTCTGGATAATGTGGTCAGTCCATTGCACAGGCAACTTTGACTTTTTGAACACAACGCGTGGCAAGTAAACACAGATTTTGTGCGCATGCGAGACTAGAGTAGACTTAAAGTTTACTCTCCACAGCAATCTCCAGCCCTTCCCTAGACCACAAAAGGGATGCGGACTTAAACTCTGTAGGCACTTGAGTACTTATTGGGCAGTTTTTGTCTATCTGATAAACTATTTAAGTCGCCTACACCCAGTCAGTCCGGTTACATAAGTATGCCTCATGCTGGCCCTCTTCAAGGCCATCTTCAGAGGGTGCAAGCATTCAGTCTAACCCTCTGGCTGTCAGTAGGGCTTTTTGTCACTGCGATTCCTACAGAAATTGCCTTGACCAAATGTGCTACTGTCAGCCAAAGTGATCTATGGTCTCTGAGTCTGCAAGCTATAGAACCAATCAGTTTAAAAAAACAAAACAATGGTGATAATTTAAACCCATGTAACAAAAATGTGTCATTTCAATACACATTTTCTTTAACAAAAATCTGTTATCTCGCAATGTTATGACCATAATGTACGTGTACCTTGAATTTGCGAGGATTATCTTCTATGGTCTGTAGATCTGCACTGGCCAAGAATTGCAGAGTGGCTGGCTGGGGGCTGGGCACAAAGGGATTAATGGGCAGATTGCACAAGACAGCCACGCCCAAAGCCACACCCCCGAGCACTTTCAAAACAGTGGAACCACCCATGATGAACGACACCTCTGCGTTTCTCTAGTGTGTTGCTCCAAGTGGTCCGGTTTGTTCTTTTTCTCCTGTCTCTGCACTTTAGGTAGGAAATTCAGAAGCAAAGTAAAAGCAACATTGAAGCGTCATCACCTGGAAATAAAATCACGGATTTCTTTGACAGCTGTAAAAACGTTCACAACTTCAATGCACGTGACGGGGCCACTGCAAACACACTTAGTAAGCAACGATTTAGTAAGTAATAAATACTCAAAGAGCGAGACTGAGAGAGTCTAGAGCGAGGCATTCTCCAGTTTGATTTTTTTTCTGGCCAGGATTTGTTATTTGGTGTTGAGTCTCAATAAATCCTTCAATTTCATGTGAGTTTCGTGTCGATACAGGCATATTATATTCGCATGAAAGATACAAAAGACAGTAATCGTAGCAACACAACCGAAATGACCTTTGGATACGGCGAGTGCTTTCCCTTTGACCAAATGCTGAAAGACCTCTCAAGCTTCAGGATATGCCCTGAAGACAGCAGCCAGCTCTTAGCAGCCACTGAAACCGGAAGCGTCAAATAGTAGTATGATATACAACTTATGCCAAAACCGCGCTAACAGCTTGTCACATGCACTCTCAGCATTCAGATTCAGTTGGGCGGACAGGCATAGGCAGAAGCACCCCTACGCTGACACTGACTCTACTTCCGACCCAACAAAATCTGAATAATAAAAGCACTTTTTTGTGGCAATTTCACATGTAAAAATAAAACTTGGCGGCAAGTCATTACAAACTTTTTGGTGTTTTAACCGCCTATGCTGGACAAGACAGGGCCATATAAAACATTTATTAATGTGTTCAGTAAATATTTTTGTGTGACAAAATGCTGGTCATTAGAGGGCACAACGCATTGTTTTGCCATCTGACGGTACTGATTGAAACACCCTACACTGTCTCATTGTCTGCCATTGGAGGCCAGTTCTAACAATATGTTTGGTCTTTTCATCTATTCTGGACGGAATAGGGTCATATAAAACATTTATGAATGTGCGCAGTAAGCATTTCCTTATTCAAAAATGATATGCAATAGAGGGCACAACGCACCGAAAATGTTTGGTGGAGGGTCCTAACAATATTTTTGGTCTTTTCACCCATGCTCGACGGGATCGGGCCAAATAAAACAGTTATGAATGTGTACAGGAAGCATTTTCTTATTAAAAAATTATGGGCAATAGAGGGCACAAGGCATCGTTTTGTCATCAGACGGAATTGGCTAAAACACCACCACACTGTCTGAGTAGCTGATTCGCCAGCCAGTCCTTACCACATAAAGCCCGCCGACACAGTTTGAGAAGCAGCATGGAGGCCAGTCCATACGCAATTTTGGTCTCTCAACCTATGACGGACGGCATAGGGCCATATAAAACAGTTATGAATGTGTTCCGGATGCATTTCTATATTCATAAATGATAGGCATTTGAGGGCACAACGCATAGTTTTGCCATAAGACAGTATTGTCTGAAGCCCCCTACACTGTCTAAGATGCAGCTTAGAGGCCAGTTCTTACGCCACTTTTGGTCTCTAAATCTATGACGGACGGCATAGGGTAATATAAAACAGTTATAAATGTGTTTAGAAAGCATTTCTATATCAATATATGATAGGCATTAGAGGGCACAACGCATAGTTTTGCCATAAGATAGTATTGTCTGAAGCCCCTCCCCCCCCCCCCCCTACACTGTCTGAAAAGCAGCTTGAAGACGAGTTCGTACGCCATTTTTTGTCTCTAACCTATGATGGATGGCATAGGGCCATATAAAAGAAATACAAATGTGTTCAGGAAGCATTTTCATAGTTATAAATGATAGGCATTATAGGGCATAATGCATAGTTTTGCCATCCATCATAGTTTAAAAAAAGTTACGGGTGCTCCGGGACCAAGAAACTTTCTCTCGAGTTTCGCCTCCAAAATGAGTTTTTTTTGTAGAGGAATGGTCCCCTGGACAGCCTGTGTTGATTTCAAAGCGAACGGACCACTTTGCCTTCCGTGACCATTGACGTCATGGTGGCCATAAGGGCCCGTAAGCAGGTTACGGGTGCTCCAGGACCAAGAAACTTTTTCTCAAGTTTCGCCTCCAAAATGGGTTTTTCTGTAGAGGAATGGTCCCCTGGACAGCCTGTGTTGATTTCAAAGCGAACGGACCACTTTGCCTTCCGTGACCATTGACGTCATGGTGGCCATAAGGGCCCGTAAGCAGGTTACGGGTGCTCCAGGACCAAGAAACTTTTTCTCAAGTTTCGCCTCCAAAATGGGTTTTTCTGTAGAGGAATGGTCCCCTGGACAGCCTGTGTTGATTTCAAAGCGAACGGACCACTTTGCGTTCCGTCACCATTGACGTCATGTTGGCCATAAGGGCCCGTAAGCAGGTTACGGGTGCTCCGGGACCAAGAAACTTTTTCTGGAGTTTCGCTTCCAAAATGTTTTTTTCTGTAGAGGAATGGTCCCCTGGACAGCCTGTTTTGATTTCAAAGCGAACGGACCACTTTGCGTTCCGTCACCATTGACGTCATGTTGGCCATAAGGGCCCGTAAGCAGGTTACGGGTGCTCCAGGACCAAGAAACTTTTTCTCGAGTTTCGCCTCTAAAATGGGTTTTTCTGTAGAGGAATGGTCCCCTGGACAGCCTGTGTTGATTTCAAAGCGAACGGACCACTTTGCATTTCGTGACCATTGACGTCATGTTGGACATAAGGGCCCGTAAGCAGGTTACGGGTGCTCCGAGAGCAAGAAACTTTTCCTCGAGTTTCGCCTCCAAAATGGTTTTTTCTGTAGAGGAATGGTCCCCTGGACAGCCTGTGTTGATTTCAAAGCGAACGGACCACTTTGCGTTCCGTGACCATTGACGTCATGTTGGCCATAAGGGCCCGTAAGCAGGTTACGGGTGCTCCGGGACCAAGAAACATTTTCTCGAGTTTCGCCTCCAAAATGGGTTTTTCTGTAAAGGAATGGTCCCCTGGATAGCCTGTGTTGATTTCAAAGCGAACGGACCACTTTGCGTTCCGTCACCATTGACGTGACGGGTGCTCCGGGACCAAGAAACATTTTCTCGAGTTTCGCCTCCAAAATGGGATTTTCTGTAGAAGAATGGTCCCCTGGACAGCCTGTGTTGATTTCAAAGCGAACGGACCACTTTGCGTTCCGTCACCATTGACGTCATGTTGGCCATAAGGGCCCGTAAGCAGGTTACGGGTGCTCCGGGACCAAGAAACGTTTTCTCGAGTTTCGCCTCCAAAATGGGTTTTTCTGTAAAGGAATGGTCCCCTGGATAGCCTGTGTTGATTTCAAAGCGAACGGACCACTTTGCGTTCCGTCACCATTGACGTCATGGCGGCCATAAAGGCCCGTAAGCAGGTTACGGGTGCTCCGGAACAGAGAAACGTTTTCTCGAGTTTCGCTTCCAAAATGGGTTTTTCTGTAGAGGAATGGTCCCCTGGACAGCCTGTGTTGATTTCAAAGCGAACGGATCACTTTGCGTTCCGTCACCATTGACGTCATGTTGGCCATAAGGGCCCGTAAGCAGGTTACGGGTGCTCCCGGTCCAAGAAACTTTTTCTCGATTTTCGCCTCCAAAATGGGTTTTTCTGTAGAGGAATGGTCCCCTGGACAGCCTGTGTTGATTTCAAAGCGAACGGACCACTTTTCGTTCCGTCACCATTGACGTCATGTTGGCCATAAGGACCCGTAAGCAGGTTACGGGTGCTCCGGGACCAAAAAACGTTTTCTCGAGTTTCGCCTCCAAAATGGTTTTTTTTTTTTTTGTAGAGGAATGGTCCCCTGGACAGCCTGTGTTGATTTCAAAGCGAACGGACCACTTTGCGTTCCGTGACCATTGACGTCATGGTGGCCATAAGGGCCCGTAAGCAGGTTACCGGTGCTCCGCGACCAAGAAACGTTTTCTCGAGTTTCGCATCCAAAATGGATTTTTCTGTAGAGGAATGGTCCCCTGGATAGCCTGTGTTGATTTCAAAGCGTACGGACCACTTTGCGTTGTCACCATTGACGTCATGGTGGCCATAAGGGCCCGTAAGCAGGTTACGGGTGCTCCGGGACCAAGAAACTTTTTCTCGAGTTTCGCCTCTAAAATGGGTTTTTCTGTAGAGGAATGGTCCCCTGGACAGCCTGTGTTGATTTCAAAGCGAACGGACCACTTTGCGTTCCGTGACCATTGACGTCATGGTGGCTATAAGGGCCCGTAAGCAGGTTACGAGTGCTCCGGGACCAAGAAACGTTTTCTCGAGTTTCGCCTCCAAAATAGGTTTTTCTGTAGAGGAATGGTCCCCTGGACAGCCTGTGTTGATTTCAAAGTGAACGGACCACTTTGCATTCCGTGACCATTGACGTCATGGTGGCCATAAGGGCCCGTAAGCAGGTTACGGGTGCTCCGGGACCAAGAAACATTTTCTCGAGTTTCGCCTCCAAAATGGGATTTTCTGTAGAAGAATGGTCCCCTGGACAGCCTGTGTTGATTTCAAAGCGAACGGACCACTTTGCGTTCCGTCACCATTGACGTCATGTTGGCCATAAGGGCCCGTAAGCAGGTTACGGGTGCTCCGCGACCAAGAAACTTTTTCTCGAGTTTCGCTTCCAAAATGGGTTTTTCTGTAGAGGAATGGTCCCCTGGACAGCCTGTGTTGATTTCAAAGCGAACGGACCACTTTGCGTTCCGTGACCATTGACGTCATGGTGGCCATAAGGGCCCGTAAGCAGGTTACGGGTGCTCCGCGACCAAGAAACTTTTTCTCGAGTTTCGCCTCCAAAATGGGTTTTTCTGTAGAGGAATGGTCCCCTGGAAGCCTGTGTTGATTTCAAAGCGAACGGACCACTTTGCGTTCCGTGACCATTGACGTCATGTTGGCCATAAGGGCCCGTAAGCAGGTTACGGGTGCTCCGCGACCAAGAAACTTTTTCTCGAGTTTCGCCTCCAAAATGGGTTTTTCTGTAGAGGAATGGTCCGCTGGACAGCCTGTGTTGATTTCAAAGCGAACGGACCACTTTGGGTTCCGTGACGGCCATTGACGTCATGTTGGCCATAAGGGCCCGTAAGCAGGTTACGGGTGCTCCGCGACCAAGAAACCTTTTCTCGAGTTTCGCTTCCAAAATGGGTTTTTCTGTAGAGGAATGGTCCCCTGGACAGCCTGTGTTGATTTCAAAGCGAACGGACCACTGTGCGTTCCGTCACCATTGACGTTATGTTGGCCATAAGGGCCCGTAAGCAGGTTACGGGTGCTCCGCGACCAAGAAACTTTTTCTCGAGTTTCGCCTCCAAAATGGGTTTTTCTGTAGAGGAATGGTCCCCTGGACAGCCTGTGTTGATTTCAAAGCGAACGGACCACTTTGCGTTCCGTCACCATTGACGTCATGTTGGCCATAAGGGCCCGTAAGCAGGGAAATATCGTCAAGACAGGCCGGGAAGCGGGTTCTCAAACAGTGTAGGGTACTTAAGAAAATACCGTCTGCTGGCAAAACTATGCATTGTGCCTTCTAATGCCTATCATTTATAAATATGAAAATGCTACCTAAACACGTTTGTAACTGTTTTATATGTCGCTATGCCGTCACTCATAGATTAAGAGACCAAAAATTTCGTAACAAATGGACTCCAAACTGCTTCTTAGACAGTGTAGGTGGAGGGGATTCAGCCAATATCGTCTTATGGAAAAATTATGCGTTGTGACCTCTAATGCCTATCATTTATGAATATATAAATGAACTCGGAACACATTCAAAAATGTTTTATATAGCCTTATGCCGTCCGTCATATTGTAAGAGACCAAATTTTTTGTTAAGACAAAGGGGATTCTGAGACAGTGTAGGGTACT
Organism: Semisulcospira habei; assembly: GCA_036245525.1. Lineage (NCBI taxonomy): Eukaryota > Metazoa > Mollusca > Gastropoda > Semisulcospiridae > Semisulcospira > Semisulcospira habei. The sequence goes on from BTPG01000008.1 coordinate 112,951,771, forward strand.
TCATCAAATAACGTCTGATGGGAAAACTATGCGTTGTGTCCTCTAATGCCTATCATTTATAAATATGGAAATGCTTTCTAAACACATTCATAACTGTTTTTGTGGCCCTATGCCGTCCGTTATACATTTAGAGACCAAAAATGGCTTTTGGACTGTCCTCCAAGCTGCTTCTAAGACAGTGTAAGGGTCTTCAGACAATACTGTCTTATGGCAAAACTATGCATTGTGCCCTCTAATGCCTATCATTTATACATATGGAAGTGCTTTCTAAACACATTAATAACTGTTTTATGTGGCCCTTTGCCGTCCGTCATAGATTTATAGACAAAAAATGGCGTACGCGGCAGACTGACCTCAAAGCTGCTTTTCAGACAGTGTAGGGGCCTTCAGACAATACTGTCTTATGGCAAAACTATGCGTTGTGCCCTCTAATGCCTATCATTTATGAATATGGAAATGCTTTATGAACACATTTGTATCGGTTTTATATGGCGCTATGCCGTCCGTCATACATTAGAGACCAAAAATGTCGTAAAGACTGGAATCCAAGCTGCTTCTAAGACAGTGTAGGGGGGCTTCAGACAATACTGTCTTATGGCAAAACTATGCGTTGTGCCCTCTAATGCTTATCATTTTTGAATATGGAAATGCTTCCTGAGCACATTTGTATCTGTTTAATATGGTGCTATGCCGTCCATCTTACATTTACAGCCGCCAAAAATGGCTTACAAACTGGCTTCCAAGCTGCTTCTCAGACAGTGCAGGGTGGCTTCAGACAATACTGTCTTATGGCAAAACTAAGCGTTGTGCCCTCTAATACCTATCATTTATAAATAATTATGGAAATGCTTTCTAAACACATTTATAACTGTTTTATGTGGCCTTATGCCGTCCGTCATAGATTTAGAGACCAAAAATGGCGTACAGACTGACCTCCAATCTGCTTCTTAGACAGTGTAGTGGGCTTCAGACAATACAGTCTTATGGTAAAACTATGCGTCGTCACTTCCCTGGTGGGCCCACATGAACCCCTTCTGGCAACCGTGAAACGGCGCAAGCTTGCTTGGTTTGGCCACGTGACCCGACACAACACCTTGTCCAAGACTATCCTCCAAGGCACTCTCGAAGGAAGTCGTCGGCGAGGTCGTCAGAGAAAGAGTTGGGTCGCAAACATAAAAGAATGGACCGAACTCGAGATGCCAGACTTGCTTGCCACCGCCCAAAATAGAACTCAGTGGAGAGCACTGTCTGTTGCTGCTGCCTTTCAGTCCCCCCAACGCCCAGTTCGGGCAAGGGACTGATGATGATGATGATGCGTTGTGCCCTCTAATGTATATCATTTATGAATGTGGAAATGCTTCCTGAACACATTTGTATCGGTTTTATATGGCGCTATGCCGTCCGTCATAGGCTAAGAGACCAAAAATGGCGTTCGGACTGGCCTCTAAGCTGCTTCTAAGACAGTGTAGGTGGCTTAAGACAATACTGTCTTATGGCAAAACTATGCGTTGTGCCCTCTACTGCGTATCATTTATGAAAGTAGAAATGCATCCGGAACACGTGTATCAGTTTTAGATGGCCCTGTGCCGGCCGTCATGGTTAAGAGACCAAAAGTGGCGTATGGACTGACCTCCAACATCCTTCTCAGACAGTGTCGGGGGTCTTAGACAGCACTGTCTTATGGGAAAACTATGCGTTGTGCCCTCTAATGCCTATCATTTATAAATATGGAAATGCTTTCTAAACACATTCATAACTGTTTTTTTTTTTTGTGGCCCTATGCCGTCTCATACATTTAGAGACGAGAAATGGCGTAAAGACCGTCCTCGAAGCTGCTTCTCAGACAATGTAGGGGGGTTTCAGACAATACTGTATTATGGCAAAACTATGCGTTGTGCCTTCTAATGCCTATCATTTATGAATATGGAAATGCTTCCTAAAGACAGTTGTATTTGTTGTATATGGCCCTATGCCGTCCATCATAGGTTTAGAGACCAAAAATGGCGTACATACTGGCCTCCAAGGTACTTCTCACAGTGTAGGGGGGGGGGGGGGGGAGGCTTCAGACAATACTGTTTAATGCCGGCAAAACTATGCGTTGTGCCCTCTAATGGCTATCTTTTATGAATATGTAATTGCTTTCTAATCACATTCATAACTGTTTTATATGGCCCTATGCCGTCCATCATAGTTTAAAAGACCAAAAATGTAAAGACTGGCCGCCACGCGGATTAGCAATCAGTGTAGGGTACTTCAGCCAATACCGTCTTATGCCAAAACTATGCGTTGTGCCCTCTAATGGGTATCATTTCTGAATTTGGAAATGCTTCCTGAACACATTCGTAACTGTTTTATGTGGCCCTGATCCGTTCATCATATTTTAAGAGACCAATGTTCCACGTACTAAGGACGTTTTGGCCGCCTTGCGGCTTCTCAGTGTAGGGGTGCGTCTGATGGTAAAACTATGCGTTGTGCTCTCTAATCCCAATCAATTTTTAATATGGAAATGCTTCCTGAACACATTCATAACTGTTTTATATGGCCCTATGCCGGGCCGTCCATCATAGTTTCAGTAGAAGACCAAAAATGTTTTAAAGACTGGCCGTCAAGCGGATTAGCAAACAGTGAAGGGTACTTCAGCCAATACCGTCTTATGGCAAATCTATGCGTTGTGGCCTCTAATGCCTATCATTTATAAATATGGAAATGCTTCCTAAACACATTTGTAACTGTTTTATATGGCCCTATGTCGTCAATCACTTTTCTCGGTGTCTCGGGATTACGTCCCTTGGCGAATTGCCTCTTTTTTTTTGTATTTTGTCATCATCGGTATATCATACTGTGGCTGCTAAGATTGTTGGCTGCTAAGATAGCTGGCTGCCCTCTGCTGGTCCATATCAAGGATCAATAAACGATTCGTTGAAAAGAGAACTGCAGCTCAAACTGAGGGAGAGAAATGCAGTGTTAGAACCAACGGTGACAATCTGAACATTTTGTGTTGTGCACAGAAATAGAAAATTGCCTTTTGGTGAAAACAATTGGACCGTAGGCAATACTGATCAGTACGCAACTTCTTCAAATTGAAGGTAAATTAAAATATGTAGTAAATAGATAAAAAGGTCAAGGGAGAAAACCTATTAGTTTATGACTGTCATATTTTGTGCAGACAGTGGTAGCAGGCATACACGGAGATGGGTGTACCAAAGGAAAGCCTAGAGAAGAGACTGAAGGAAGAGCTTGAAGCAGTGCACTTGGTGAGATACACATACACACACAGTACACTGTCACAGTACAATCCAGACCAAAAAGGTGTAAAATGCAGAGAAGAACCCAACGGAGAAAGAAACACTCAGAAAAGACAGTTACAACACAATTAATGATGAAGGCGTGCTAGTACAAGGAAATCGGGACAAACATGGAGATGCCGTCAAAGAGAAATACACAATACAGACCAAAAGGGTGACTTCCAGGAGTGTAAAATGCAGAAAAGAACCCAACGGAGAAAGAAACATCGTTAAAAAAGACAGTTGCAACACAATTTATTAATGATAAAGGCACGCTAGTACAAGGAAACCAGGACAAACATGGAGATACCATCAAAGAGAATATACACAATCCAGACCTAAAAGGTGACTGCCAAGCATGTACTAAAATAGTAAAATGTATAATTTCATGTCTGTCTCTAGATATCAGTGTCATAGTGTAAACTTTGTGACATGACATTGCAACTTTTCTGGCACAGCAAGGTTTTTCTTCTGCAGAACCACCAACTTTATTGTATTGCGCTAAAAAACTAATTGTGATAATTGTAAGTTTGAGTGAATTCTGTACAATTTCATTTGATACCAGAGATGAAGGCATTCACTGTATGTACCAGTAATTTAATTTTTGTTGCTAACTATAGTATTGTGGGGTCCATAGTAGAGCTACATCATTGCCACCAGCATTTGTTTTGACTGCTGTCTCATTTTTGCATTGTTGAAATGCTTCCATAAAGAGGGCACACATCCAAAAAGATCATGGATTGCGAAAGCGCCAAACAAGTCTGCCAATATCCTAGTGGACTATCATGGCAGTTAGATTGATCTCCTGGTGTGGCGTGATGGTACAATGTTTCCATGTTGTGTGATTTTCCGATGGCATTTCAGGAAGTTGAAGATCTGTCAGATGGATGTGGGGCCAAGTTTCAAGTGCTTGTCGTCTCGCCAAAGTTTGAGGGTGTCAAGCCGACCATCAAGAGGCATAGGTACTGGCTTTTACACAACACATTTGTGCATTGGTCTGTGATTTTAGACCTTATGGCCCCAGGCCATAAGATAAAAAATCACAAACCAGCGCAAATGATAATTCAAGGGTAGTGCCAGATTAGCTTGGTGCCTGAAGGTGCCAAGCTAATCAGGCACTACCCATGAATTATGAAGGCCAATCCACCTCCTGCAACTGGTACATAGTCATTAAGTAACACTTCCAAAATTTGGGAAATGCACCACACGGGGCTATAAGGGTTAACTCTTCGAATTAGCTCCAGTAAATCGTGGCGCTGATTGAGACCCTTTGTGACCTTGACCTGGGAGACATGTAACTCGTAAATTATTTGCACGTTTACCGCAAAGTATCCATAGCCAAGTTTAAGAAAGCCTGTGGCTTGAATAGTCTCCAAGAAAATGCCAATATTCAACTTAACCCATATATATTTATATATTATAACCCCATGGCTGCTGTTCCCACATTTTGGAAGTGTTACCTAATGACTATGTACCAGGAGATGGATCGACCATGATATAGGTCTGACTATATATAAATGTAGCGCTTCATGCTTTTCCAATTAATAGCTAGATTGCTATGAAATTTAAAGTTGCATATGTGTTTCAGGATGGTGCACAGAGCCATTGAAGAAGAAATGAAGTCGATCCATGCTATTCAGCTGAAAACTCTTACACCAGAGGAATGGCAACAACAGAAACAGTCTTGATATTGTCTGCATTGCTACCATTAGACTACCATCACTCCATTAGACTTGCACTTCTGGAGCCCAAAAGCTCAGATGTACTATGTCTGCCCCCAAATTGCGTCCAAGTTGCAGGAGATGGGTCAGCCATAATTGGTCACAGGTATGCCTGATTAGCTTGGCTTCTGGGTAATATTTCAAGGGTATTGCCTGATTAGCTTGGCACCTGGAAAGGCGCCAAGCTAATCAGGCATTACCCTTGGCTAATCATGGCCAGTCTATATATGCCTCTAGAAGGTAAAGCACTAAGCACTTATCAGTCTTCTTCTTCTTCTCTGAGTAGTTAATATTTACTTTCTTTTGTTCTTGTGTATGTGTGTAAGTAAGCATTCAGATTTGCTGAGATTGTCTGACAAGAAATGTGTATCTGCTTACATCAGTCTTGTTAAACTCTTTGCCTACTGAGTAACTTTTCTGCATTATGTACTCTGCCTCTTAAGTAATTTTGTTAACCCTTATCATTCGGAATACACCAGTGTGTGAAATAAGTTTGACTAAAATAGTTCAAGGGTAGTGCCAAAATAGCTTGGCGCCCTAAGCGCCAAGCTAATCTGGCACCACCCTTGAACTAAAGCTATAGGTCTATACCCTTATCTGTAAGTACTATAATGTAGCTTGCATATGGCAGTGTCCAAATTGGAAGCTTTTAGCCTCTGTATAATATGCTCACAAACCAGATAGGTGAGGCTAGCGCAGGTAGAATTGTACACATACCAAGGGGAATTACTCAGCGCTGGACAGAAAAACAGTTAAATCCCTTGCTCCTGCCTATCAGGCACCCAATCGCCAGCCCACAGAAAAATACGCAGGTATAGAACCAGACGATCGTCTACATCCCTAAAAATTGTTTGTCTTCTGTTTATCTGTCCAGCGCTGAGTAATTCCCCTTGGTATGTGTACAATCGGTATAATATGGGTTAAGAGTTCATTTCTGGATCCAGTGTGCATGCCAAGTAACAGCTTGTAACGACTCATCAGCTCTACAAATAGCGAAGCACACGCACTGCAAACCAGCAATGTATGGGCAGATCTTGCTGCTGATAGCGTTGTAGCGAAAGTAATCTCATGGCATCTGAAGTCACCATTTGTAGGCAAAGAGTTATGTGCATGTAATGTATGAAGACATTGAGTGTGAAATGTCTTTAATGAATGGAAAATTTTGCTAGGGAATGTTGTCTCTGCCATTGCTTGGCATGCAAGTTAGTTAGTCTCATCTTCAATACATTACTGCTGTCCATTTACTGTTGTTTTTATTTGGACGGATTTTGGAATTGATTGTATTAAAATGTGAAACAGTCTTTAAGCTTCATGTTTTAGTTTTCCTTTTTGCAGTCATGGTCTTTTGGCCCACGTGCGAAGCAAGAGTGAGTCTATGTTTTGGGCCAGTGGTCGTCCGTCCGTCCGCCGTCATCCGTGGTCAACTTTAACGTTGGCATTTTCTTGGAGACTATTCAAGCCACATTCTTCAAACTTAGCCCAAGGATACTTTGTGGCAAGACCTTTCTAAACATACCAATTTGAGTGACCTCTCACAAAGGTCAAGGTCACAGGAGATCAGGAAATAGGTAAAAAATAGCTATATTTTGACATTTATTTTTTCTCAAATACTATTGACAACTTCAAACCCAAGCCTGGTACAAAGATACCTGATGGTAAGACCTTTCTATACGTATTAATTTGGTTGATCCCTCGGAAAGGTCAAGGGTCACAAGAGCTCAGGAAATAGGTGAAAAACTGCCATATTTTGACAAAAGATGTTTTTTTCTCAAATACTATTCACAGCTTCAAACCCAAACTTGGTACAGAGATACCTGATGGTAAGACCTATCTATGAATACTAATTTGGATGACCCCTCAGAAAGGTCAAGGGCTCAGGAAATGGGTCCTAAATAGCCATATTTTGACAAGAGATGTTTTTTCTCAAATACTATTCACAACTTAAAACCCAAATTTGGTACAGAGATACCTGATGGTAAGACCTATCTATGCATACTAATTTGGATGACCCCTTGGAAGGTCAAGGATCACAAGAGGCTGGCAAATCTGTGTAAAATGTTGATTTTTGATAAAATTGTAGGTATTCCCAAATTTTTCAACCAAATTTGGTATAAAGATAGCTGATGATAAGGGGGGGGGGGGGGGGGGGGGGGGGGGTTGTTTTGACAGATGTGTGAAAAATGCTTACATTTTCAGAAAACATGAATTTTGCTGGTGCAGAAGCCAGCCCTTGTCATGAAGGTCAAACATGTAAATCGGTCATACACATCAGCCATAATGGCTTTGCCTTTCTTGTTGCCTCATGGTTCCTAAAGTCATTTTTTTTTTAATAGCAGCTGCAGCATCAAATCATTGGTCCACTGTACATAAACATACACACATGAACGCACACATACCACGGAAGCAAGTTTGCATCATCTTTATTCACACATTAATAGTGCACAACATCCAATCACAGATGAGTATAGTATAGTAGAACACAGATTTTGGAAGAAACAATCTTCTCTGTCATAATGCCATATACACTACACTTGTACTGGCAAGATTCTTTCCATCAACGAGAAATTTTTCTTAAAATCAAAATTTCTGTATGCTAGTTTTTGGGACCTTACCGCTTCAGTAGTAAAGTCCACAATAAAAAACCAACACACATTTGGTAAAAATGCAAACATTATTTTTGAAAGAACACACTAGTAGACTGTCACAAAGAGCAACTACTTTTGATTGTTTTGGTTTATTGCTAAGTCGTGGAAGAGTAAAAAGGATTTGCACGACGAATGGATTTTTGTCCGTTTCTCTCAAAGACGAATCGACCCTGATAATTCAAGGATAGTGCCAGATTAGCTTGGCGCCATCAGGCCCCAAGCTAATCTGGCACTACCTAGAGTTATTAGTGGTCGATCATTTCCGGCAACTGGTACAGTCATTAGGTGACGTTCAAACTCAGTCTGCATGACAAATGGATTTTTGTCCCTCTCTCTCTATTTTTCTTTCTTCTGTCATTTCTGCATCTCTGAATCCAGAAATGCATGTCTGAACTGCAAATATTTCAGAAACTCACCAGTAGTATTTTATTCTTTCACAATTTCATCCATGATGCAACATTCTAAAAATCCATTCAATATGAATATACATGTGCCTGGGGATAAACTGGCATGTAGTGTGCAGGGTAAAATGGATATTAAAGAAGCTATAAGAGCTATGGTACACTGGTTTTTCAATCGCACAGACACACACACAGCATTCACACATCTTACACTGCATCCATCGCAAGCTTCAATTTGTTCAACCAAAAACTTTCACACTTTTCCACACACTCTTGACTCGATCTTTACTGTCTTTTGAAAAAAATTAAACATCTGCAACGTTATTCTTTCATTCACTCCATATTTACCAACTGCTCACTCTCTATCTCTCACAGAAACCCAAGCATATGCCAACATGCACTCAAAACTGAATAGTGCAAAATAATGCACCAGAAGGTTGTATGTGCGCTGGTCTGTGCCTTTGGACTGCACGGTCCAAAATCACAGTGCACCGTTCATATTCACCTACAGGTACAGTCAAGATACTACACGCGAACCATAGTTTGTATGCCATTATTTGTTCACAGAACAGTGCTGATCATGGTCAAATAACATCTTGTAATTAACTAACCGAGGTTTTGGTCAAATCGATCTTCAAAGATTTCATGTAACAAATAAAAGTACATAGTGAAAACATTGATTGTAGAAAGAAAGAAAAAAAACCACTTCACAAATAGGCTAACATCTGATTTGCATTGTGATAGCTGATTCAAGTCCAGGGTGAACGGATTTGAAACCGAAAACATGTCGTCACGGTCCCTCTGCATGGTATCTGCATTTGGCGTATATTTGACGCGAACCCATGTAGCCAAAGAGCTCACAAGAATCTACATTTCTTGCAGACTGGCAGAGAGTTTTATTAACACATTAAATGTATGACTAATAACATAGGCTGCAAACCTATTAGTGACTTGAAGAAATTTAAAAGAGTGTAAGTGTTCCCCATAATGCACAACTGAGGGTCTATTATGCACATGTTTCAGAACTTAGTGTCAGGATTACGATTTTTTTTGTAATAGAGCCTCAGTTGCAGGCGCAGATATTTAAAAAGTCATCTCCTTAAAATTGTTATGAGAAACACTGAAGTGTATGGTATTATGTAATCAGAGTTTAACCCCCTTGTACATACAACCACTGGTACTGTAAACAGTTCCACCAGCTGCGTGCATAAGCTGGATAAGCTTGGTTTTTCCCTAGGTGTACCAATGTATCATCACAGATCACAATTTTGCACATATAATGAAAATAATAGTGTCTAAGTGAGTAGTGGAAAATGACTCCTAAATCAAATCAAATTCAAAATTTATACATGTATGGTATAAGGGATTTCAGCAGTTCCATTTTTCACAGACACAAAAACATCCATAACTACAGCACATTCTGTGAAGCATGGAATGTAAGCCCAATAACCCCTTTGTGCACGCAGCCACCAGTACTTTTTACAGTACCATTGGCTGCAAGCACAAAGGGGTTAACTCTCTGGCTGTCAGTAGCAGTTTTTGTCACGATGATTCCTGCAGGAATCATTGCAACAAAAACTGCTACCAACAGCCAAAGGGTTAACTCTTTCGAGACGTGCCGCATCCAGATTCGTGGCGTAAAGCCGCGAATCCGAACGCGGGACGTCTCGAAAGAGTTAAAGGTTTCTTTCATGAGAAAGTCACTCATCTCACGGGACTTGATCACAGTTTATTTAGTTCACATTTGGTAGTACATGATCCTTTCCCTGTAAGCAAATGGTCTTCGGACCATGTCAGCTGTTGGTGGCCCACGCAGCTGTGCATGGGCCACCGACAGCTATGTCGGCCTGAGACCATTTGCTTACTGGGTCTGGCCATGAAATGCAGGCATTCTGCAACTTTATAACATGAAGGATGGTAGCATTGCAGCTGTTCACTCAACAATTTATTTGTTAGTTTCCGTTCTCCCAGAGAGACGGACAACACAACACACCCGCATAAAAGAAAAACATTTTGTTACACACGCTTTTGTTTTTTTTTGTTGCACACACATTGAACCATACAAACACACATACTGTACTACTTTGACATACATGTATTTACAAGCACTTGAATCTTCAGCAGCAGCTATTTTAGAGAGTACAGAAACTTGGAATATAAAACTTCTATTGTAAATACTGTACAATATTACGAAGGAAAAAGTCAAGTCCAAAAAGGCAAAATCCAGCTTTAACAAGCAGTACACACACAATCGTAGAACATTCCCAGCTAACAAAAAGCCATCAGGCTGATGACAGCTACAATTGGCCTGAGCATGGATGTGCGTGGGCTGCCTGCAGTCAACACTGGCCCAATGACCTTTTGCATACTGGGTTTCGTGGAGACAAAACTTCAGGATATCACACTACAATACTGCAATCCACACGCCTACAGTTCCATACCAACACTCCAGGTTTTTTAACAACGCGCATTTAGTAAGTAAACCTCACCCCTCCGGATCTCTAAGAATCGCTCATCAATATGAATCTCCCACCTGAGAGAGCCATAGATCCTCATGAGCCCAGGGTCTCATGAGGATCTATGCCTCTTGCAGAGGGAAAACCAAAGTGTATGGTACAAGGCTCTGATAACCGGAGGTCTATGCTTGATCCTCAAGAACAACAGAATTCAACATGCACAATTGTACATGTACATGTACAATTGTAAAATGTCTGCAGGCGGGCAATAAAGAAAGAAAATCAACGTTTTAACCCCTCTGTGCATGCAACCAATGATACTGCTTACAGTGCCTGTGGCTGCATGCACAAGGGGGTTAATGAAACACTTCATTAAAAAAAAAACATGAGTATGTGAATCAATTGCTTTCTAACGGCACATCAGAACAAACACACTAAGCACATCACACGATTCACATCCAAAGAAATTCAGATGAAAAAATCTATTGTTTGTCTTGTATTTTTTTCTTCACAACCACCAGGGATGTGTACACATTTCTCCAGTGAACGAGCTTCATTCCTTTTCAATCCCTCGCTAAAACCACTCTATTGGATAACACAATACTGTTATCACAAGGACTTGAAAGACACAGTTAGTTAGCTGCAAGTCTTTAATCGATTGTTCAGACTATAGTCAGTATATAAAGTTCTGCAATACCACAGACATACTTATACCCCTATCAAATGTCAAAGACCCATTAACCCCCTTGTGCATGGAACCGCTGGTACTGTAAACAGTACTGGTGTCTGCATGCACAAGAGGGTTAAAGATGCTTAACAGAGAATTAAGCCATGAAAATAAAGAAATATTTTCCAACATTAAACATATACAATTAGTCTAGATTTTAGAATAAATTTAGAAAGCACAATCCTGATGCTCTGGTGTCTCTACAATGCTATTAGCTGATAAAAAGGTTCATATATGCAGAATAAAATTTATATTTAATTAACATAAAGCCTACAATAAAAAATAAAGGGGTGTGTATTAATACAAGAACAATGTAAAACTCCTTCCTGTTACAATTTACACATATTAAAATGAAATTCATTGTTAATGATTAAGAAAAACACATCCTTACTTCTGGTGACAACAAACAGCAAGTAGGTGTTCTTACAAATAAAAAGACTAGCGAGGCCATGTAGTTTCCACCTTAGGTAGGGACATCACTTTTTAACATTATTTTAGCTGATATAAACTGTTTTCTTCATAAATAAATTTCCTTTTAAACATTATTTTAAAAAATACTAAAATTCTGTGGTACTAACAGATAATCATGATTTTCACACATTCTATGTCAGCAACCCCGCCCCCCCCCCCCCCCCCCCCCAAAAAAAAAAAAAAATAAAAAAATAAAAAAATAAAAAAAATAAAGAAAAATTACCAGCTGCTGCAGGCAAACATGTAAAACAGAAAAAGGTGAGAAAAGTGTAAGATTACTGTACCAACAGTAGAGTGCAAACTGAACACTAATTAAAATGAAATAAAGCCCACTTTTATAATATTCCAAAGAAGCTGCGAACAGCAAAGACCCCTTTCCCCACTAACCCCCGGGGGCAGTTGCATGAGTGAGCTTAGTCCTGCACCAGTCACTATGCAAGGTGCTCCGCAATAGCAGAGCACCTTGCATAGTGGCTGGTGCAGGACTCAGCAGACTCGTACAATTGGCCCTTGGTGCATGCAGCCAACAAATACTGTTAACAGTACCTCCGGCTGCATGCACAAGGTGGTTAAAAACAAAAATATGATCACACAGTCATTCAGATCCCTCCCTCATTTTCCACAAAATGCTCCAGCCTGACTTATTGAGGTATTGACCTTCATGAGCGTTCAAATCTTGGGAAGTTTTGGAGCACTGACAACAGGGTTACTCTGCTCCAGTAGCTTGCGACCCTCTGTCTTGTAGTCAAACGTGCAGTCATGCGACTCTGCATAGCGATGAGTGGCACAAAAGTTGTTCCCACATCTGCAGCAGAGGGAGAAAAGCTCAGTTTTTACAGAATAAAACAGATAAACATGCAAACAAACAAAGCTAGCAATCAAATTAACAAAGTAAGCAAATGAATGTCAACAATTAAAACACGATTTTTGAAAAATATTATCACTTCAATTAAAGTAAAATTACGCATAACTCTGAAGACACATTTGTGTTTGTTATGCCTTGTCGACACACCTAATGAACTTTAACAGCAGTTTGGACACGCAGCAAAAGCACATGTGTAATCACACTTATTTATTCTGACCAGCCGTTAGCATGTCAATCTATTTTTAGCTGTGTGTCACACTTAAAGTGTTATATTTCTATAACAGAGTCGAGTCAGTGTCAGGTTACTTGATATAAAGACAACATATGCTGAACTGGATTTTCCTGTGTCTAAATGAACCATACATAACTAGACCTGTATGCAGCGTTGTGTAACCATCTGTTACACAACCTTCAACTCCAGAAACTAGCTGTGCATTCATGAATCTGCCTCTGAGACTTTCAAAAACTGAAATCCCCTGTTGCCTTCTGAGCACGTCAGAAAGGCCAGCAAGAGGCAAAGAACCTAATGAGCACCAACCACTGCATAGCCTTATGAGGCTTTATGCCTCTCTTTATGCCTCTGTTTGGTGTGTCCTGGCAAGATGTATTTATTTTTTCAGGTGAGTGAACTTACTTGTTGGTAAAAATGTGCTTTTTGTTACAATGAGTCCTACTGGAATCTTAGCAACAAAGAGCGCTACCGACAGCCAAAGGGCTAACCCCCTGAACAAGCAGCCAACAGTACTGGTGGCTGCATGACTGTATAAAAAGGTTAACAAGGCAATGAAAATCTGCTTTTACCTGCACTGATAGCTCGTGGCTAGTCCTGTCTTCTTCCCACAAACATAACAACGCTTGGTCGCCTTTTTCTTCGCCTTCACTGGAGGTAAACGATGTGAAGGGGACATCAAACGTCCATCTCGGTTTGCTGATACCCTCTGCAATCTTGCCGACTGCAAGTAAAAAATACACCTTATAGTGAAATATTTGTATGGGAATATACTGAGGATACGCCAAACACTTACATAAAATGGTAGGAACAAGATCACAGAAAATGGAGAGTAAGAAAAGAAAAGAAAAGAAATCTTCCACTGAATCTATCACAAATGTTCAAGTAAGATAAATGTCCAAAATCTGGATCCATATCTTGCCTGGGGTACCACTACCCGTAACCATTTTGCATCTGTTGCAAACTAAACAGGAAAATGCCTTTTCAAAGCATACAGCTGCTGGTTGGGGCAATCCAACTCCCAACAAGAATGGCAAAGCCCTTAAGGCTCACGTGCATAAACGATCCAGCTCTAACATAAGTAAAGGGTTGGCTTTTGTATCTGTAATGTTTTCTCAAAATTTATGCATTTTTCACACTTTTGTCAATCTCTCATGATCTTTGACCTCTGCGAGTAGTGAACCAAAATAGTAAGCATGGAAAGGTCTTACCAGCTACCTTTCTGTCAAATTTGGTTTAAAAGTTTGCAAAAGTGCTGAAAAAGAGCTAAAATTCTCCTTTTTCCACATCATTTGCTGATCTCTTGTGGCCCTTGACCTAGTCATCCAAATTAGCATACATATCTGGGGTCTTACCATAAGGTATCTCTGGACCAAGTTCTGGTTTGAAGTTGTAAATAGTATTTGAGAAAAAACAATTTTCCTCAAGAGATACCTATTTGTGACCTATTTTCTGATCTCTTGTGACCCTTGACCTTTCCGAGGGGTCATCCAAATTAGTATGCATAGGAAGGTCTTACCATCGGGTATCTGTGCCACTTTTGGGTCTGAAGTTATGAATAGTATTTGAGAGAAAAAACATCTTTTGTCAAAATATGGTTTGTTCGTTTTTAATTTTTTTAAAAAACCTATTTCTTGATTTCTTTGTGACCCTTGACCTTTCTAAGTCATATACATTAGTATGCATAAAAGGTCTTACTATTAGGTATCTTTGTACCAAGTTTGGGTTTGAACTTGTGAATAGTATTTGAGAAAAAAACAAATGTAAAAATATGACTATTTTATATCTATTTCCTGATCCCCTGTGACCTTGAACTTTGAAAGAGGTCACTCAAATTGTTTACAAAGGTCTTGCCACAAAGTATCCCTGGGCCAAGTTTGAAGACTGTGGCTTAAATAGTCTGTGAGAAAATGACAACATTGAAGTTACCATGAACTCCAGCAGACAATGGACGGACAACCACTGGCCCAGAACATACTCACTTTTGCTACGCACGTGAGCAAAAAAAACCAAACATGTTTGCATGTGCACAGGTGCATGAAAAATGCATCTGCCAATGTCCAAATTTTCACTCAAAAAGTGTAATTATGCACACACAAAAAGCTGTTTTTTGCAACCCCTGCTTGGCCTAGTGAGTCAAGGCTCAATGTGTGAAATGAATTTTTCTTTAAAATGAATTTTGTTGAAAAATACTTACCGATGGTATTACTGATAGGAAACGTTACCTAGCTAGCCTAATTTTAGCCAAAATTTGGTTGTGTCCGTATAAGGGAGTGTTGGCAGGTGAGGGGCGCCATAGAACAGGCAGTAACCCGAGTAGCCTCCCTTTCGCCCCATCCGGGTACGAGGTCACCCGATATTCCTCAGTTTAGTTTCTTGGCGAACTGGCGGCAAGTGGGGCAGGGGGGAGGGACCTTCGAGTAATACCATTGGTAAGTATTTTTCGAAAAAATTCATTTTAAAGAAAAATTCATTTGTTTACTCACAACACATTACCAATGGTATTACTGAAGAATCCCGAAGAGGAGGTGGGTGCCGCTATAGTGCCTCTAACACCAAAGACACTGGCCCTCCGACCCGCCCTCCCGAAGCAAACTCCCGATAATTTTAGCTAAGATACCTGCGGCGCGTTTGGCGCTGGGAGGGAATGTTGCGCTGTTGCGATGTCTCCCACCAGCGAAAGATTCTGCCGCTGGGCGGAGAGGTCCCTCAGGTAGAAGCGGGCGAAGGTAGTCTCAGCTCGCCATCCCATGGCCGCCACAACGTCCTTGACCGCGCAGCTGCGGTCGAATGCAAGACTTGTGGCCATGGCTCTGACCTCGTGCGCCCTGATGTTCTTACATTTGGCTGCATCAGGGGCGAGGTCCTGGTAGGCAGAGCGAATCACCTGTCAGAGCCAGGAGGAGATGGTCTGGGCTGAGATGTCACATCTACCTGGGGACAGAGGGAGAAACAGGCGGGTGCGTCTTCTGCGCAGAGGCTTGGTCCGGTGCAGGTACACACGTAAGGCTCTCACCGGGTCCTGTTGTCTGGTCTCCCGGGTGGAGTCTGTCGCTCGTAAGGGCGAATAGTCATCACCTGTGGGGCAGCCAAGGCGACCGCTGCTTGGCCAGGAAGGTCGGTTCAGGTAGCAGTTGCACGTAGCCGTCCATCTGGAACTGCAAGCAATCTGGACGTGTCGACCGCACGTGAAGTTCACTGACCGTGGAAGCCGTGGCTAGGGCCAACAGGAAGCACGTCTTCTGAGTCACGTCTGGCATGCGCGCCAACTGAAGAGGTTTAAATGGACCAAGTTGAGCCATGTAAGCACCCATGGTAGATCCCATCTCGGCAAGCGAAGCAGTGCCGGGCTGTCACGACACGGGTTTTTTTTCGCCTATTTTTGTAGGGGAGTAAGTTTTGAGGGGTGACAGGTTTCAGTTAGTCACCAGGTAGCGATAGCATAGGTGTCTAGTATTTGGCCTGTACACGAGTATTTGTTGCCATGTGAGGATTTGGAGGAACGGCGTGGTGCATGTGATCGCTTGGTCTGAACGCGATCG
Organism: Semisulcospira habei; assembly: GCA_036245525.1. Taxonomy (NCBI): domain Eukaryota; kingdom Metazoa; phylum Mollusca; class Gastropoda; family Semisulcospiridae; genus Semisulcospira; species Semisulcospira habei. The sequence continues at coordinate 112,968,112 of BTPG01000008.1, forward strand.
GGTGGTTATTGTTTCACGTGTTTTCACATCACATGATGTAGCGAGCGTTTTTTTGCCAACATAACGTTATTAAAATTGCTAGACAGTCGCATTTCCAACAGCGAACGAGTTAGTCGCATTCCAGCTGCGAACGAGAACAGTCGTCTTTTCAAAGTAGTCTCTGATGGGGGTTTGTGCGGGCGTGGTTTTCCATTAGCCGCCAGCCTCAAGTAGCCGTGTCGTCCCTCTGTGACGGCCCTACAAGACGGCCCTGGTCGAGCCCGGGATTCGGTGTCCTAAGAGGAGAAAGAAGAGCTGCGATGACTTTACCCCTGGCTTGGCTTGTCTTTGTTGGTCTTCGTCCTAGCCGGGGCGTCTTCATGGATGACAGTAAGTACACGCAACAATTCTCTAGTGGTCATTTGCTCAGGGGGATTGTTTGTGTTTGCTTGTTCTGTTGTTATTATTTTGGTTAGTGTGTATTGCGGGGGGGGGGGGGGGGGGGGGGGGGGGGCAATGGTAAGAATAGCATGTAGAAGTGAATGATGTCTGTACGTTGTAGTTTCTAGAGTATCTAGCGGCTTATTCGTTATTGGGATTTAACGCCGAGCAGGCGACTAAGGTCATTTCACTATTTAGTGTAGGAGTGTAAATATCGGAAGTGAGTCATGTGGTGATGTGTAAATATGTATTCTGTCGAGTTTGAATTTATTGTTGTGGGGGAGAGGTGAAGGGAATATAAAAGACGGCAATTATAGTTGCGGGAAGGGTGATGTGATTATTTTGTTTCTTTTGTTAGTTATTTATGTGTATTTTTGCACCTGTGTTTTAGTGCATCCTAATCCAATGGTCAGAACTAACCAGCTAAGTCTGCCACCGTGCTGTGGTACCGAGAGTGGATGCTGACTGTCACTCTGCCTTGTGGGCTAGGACGCCGGACCTGGGTGCTGTTGTGAGTGTTGTGGCACGCCTCGTGTTTAGTCAGGTCGGGTCGTCCCATGTAGTTATGTCTAACCCGTTTAAGTGAAGTTTTGTATATTTATAATGTTGTAACGAACATTGATCTATTTCATCTCCTCGTAGTGCCAATATTGTGAGAGGAACTTTGTCAGTGACATTTTGAGATATTGTATTTAAATCAGCCTGTGTTACGGAAGGCCTTGTCGCGGAAGCAAGAGCGCCAAGCTGTGTTGAGCTTAACGGTTGTGCTTCCGGTGAGAAGGTCTAGTGACTTTTGACTTATTAAGTTTGCTTAGCTTTCGGCTGTTTTGTAGTTGAGGACGCTAGTTCCATTATATAGTCGACTTTGTGTTGGTCGAAACATCGTTAGTTAAAGGAACCTTGTGCTGTGAATGTCTAGTTTGTGAAAGCTTTAGTTCAGTCGAACTTGTCGTTTGTGATCCCGCTGGGGAGATTCAGTAGCTTATGGATTATGTTCATTTTTTCTCGATCTTCATTTGTGTGTTAGAAAGCATATTTGGTTGATCGTATATTTGATATTGTGCTAATTGAAATACTGTATTACCTAAGGAGCCACGTGCTGTGATAGACTCTCCGCGGAGGCAAAAGCGTTGGTTTAACTGGCGTTAGCGCTTGACACATGTGCTTCCGTCGGAGTCCAGTGGCGTATGGTTTAAGCCTTTCAGCCTCAGTCTCGTTTGTATTTTTATTAGAGATATTTGGTTATATATTAGTTTCCTTACCCTTTTGTATTTTAGGGACATTTAGTTTATTATACATTTTGTATTGTGTAACGGACATTCGGGGTGGGGAGTTTGGATGTGTGCGAGTGTGAATGTGATGCGCGAGTGCGTGGTTAGGATTGGTGAGAATAGTTGTTTATTGTTAGGGTTTTATGTAATAAATGTCATCATCATCGTTCCTCTGGTGTTTGTGTTAGGTTTGTGTTAGTGTGGGTTGGGTGTATCTCGAGTGTTAGCGCTCATAGCTCGCGCCCTGGAAGCGGGGTCGTGACATTTTGGTGGCAGCGGTGGGATCAAAATTGTTAGAGGGGGGGTAGTTGGTGGGATCGAAATTGTTAGGGGGTGTAGGTTGGTCGGTTGTTAGGTTAGGTTGGTACCCAGAGGTTAGTGTTTTGTTTCTTCGTTGCCGTGGTGTCGAGTGAGTGACTAGGCGGGCGGTTGGTCGGAAGTGAGGGAGTATTGCTCTAGGGCTCATACCCCGAGCAGTGCGAAACGGGGTGTTGTTGCGTGTAACTCTGCTGCCAAGGCCTGGGCAACAGGGGACCCTCCGGCTCCGTCTTCCGTTTGTTTTTGTCATTTATTTGATTGTCTCGTATTAAGTGTTGTCTGTTGGGTGTTCTGTGGTTCAGCTTTCGTTTTTCTCCTTGAGTGGCAGGACACCGTCTCCGGGCACTATGACGACCAAAGCGGGCGAGCGTAAGGCTGCGAAGGACCGGGCACAGCTGGCTGAGGCAACGGCAGACTTGTTGACTGCTGGAACCACCCCATTGCGTCAGGCTGGGGCGGCGTGTGGGTTGGGTGTATCTCAAGTGTAAGCGCTCATAGCTCGCACCCCGGAAGCGGGGTCGTGACACGGGCGTTGCAGACCGAAGTGGGCCATCAGATCCGCGAGGTCTTTGCAGCTACCAGGGTCGGGCCGACCCAAGTGCCGGTAGGTGTCGGCGATCATGGCTAGGTAGCCCCGAAGGTAATTGGAGCCAGTCCCTGGTTGTTGAATAGCCAGAGGATGAACTCCACCAGCCGTCAGGTCCGTGGGAAAGAGTAGGTTGTCACCACACCAGTCACACCGCACTCGCCATTTCCCTCGTAAACTTGTCTGGTTGAGGGTCTGCGGGCTGCGGCGATAGCATCCACCACCGCACTAGCGAAGCCTCTGCTGGCGAGGGCTTGCCACACAATCTCCAGGCATGGAGGAGGAGATGTTCTGGGCACGGATGGTACAGCGGCTGTCGCGGTTGCTTTATCGTGCGTGGAGGGCACGTGGGGAAAAGATGACCATGCCTGGTGAAGTGACGAGGCGCACCGAGCATGGAGAATGCCCACCAACCTTCGTAGACATAAGCAGAGGCGCTCCTCGTGGCTGCAGACCTCGCTTCCACCATAGCCCCCGCAAAGCCTCTAGCAGAGAGAGCTAGCCGGACAACCACTCGTATGACCTCAGAATTTCGATTCTCGATGGCGAGCAGGGTAGCTGGCAGATATCTGGCTGTAGCGACGACTCCAAGAGCAACCGGCCTCGAAGAGCACTAGCACATCCCTTGTGTACGTCAATCTTCCCCAGAACCAGCCATAGCGCTTCCTCTCCAACCAGATGAAGTGTCTGCCCGGGGAAGACGATCCGCTGGCACGCTAGCAGTCCTAACTGTCAACCCGAATGTAAGGCTCTGAGGGCCGCTCCTACTCTGCACTCCGCCGTGAGATGGCCTTAGTCGCCTGCTCGGCGTTAAACACCAATAATCGATCAATCCTACTCTGCACTGCTCCTGCCCTACTGGAAGTTGTACTCGAACAGGATGGCCACGAATACCATCCTCGCTGGAATCCGCGTGAAGGTCCCAAGTAGGACCTGCCCCATAGACAAGTAGCCTAGGCGATGAAGAATCGCGCGCAGGAACCTCTGCCGTCCGCCAAGGCCTTGCCAACTGGTTCCGAAATAGTCGGTCACCCAGCTGTAATGAGTCCTACAGACGTAACGCTGCCCTCAGAGCTCTGTCCATCTCCATTCTGCCGCGACGCCGAAAAAACTTGTTCCAGGCCGACAAGTCGAAGACTGACCGCCAAATCCGCCGGCTTGGGTATGAGCAAGGGTCGACTGTACTGCCGCGGAGTTGGAACGCCGGACCACCTCTAAGGTCTACGACTGTATGGTCCTGCCACACTGTCGTCACGTCTCATCTCCCGGTACTCACGCTCCAGGCTGCGTGCTTCCACAGCGTCATCTGTCATGTCCAAGAACCCCGTTCACACCAGTGAGATGCGGAAACAGGAAGGATCTTGTTTCATCCTTGTCAGACCACCGGGCGTGTACCTGCATAACAAAGCCGGTGGGAGTGAATCCATCTTCTCTGGTCAGGTGCCCGAGAAGAACACCAGTTCTCCAAGTTGTCTCCACGCCGAAGTGTGAATCGCCTCCGCTAAGTCCCGAACCTGTTGGCCGAGGAGGAGACTTGTAGTGCTTGGCCGCTGCGAAGCGAAGACCAAAGCCAATGCGACGACGGGGGGCAGCGCTCCGCCAGGAGAAGGATGCGAAGAGATGAGATGCCTCGTCCAACCAGGTGCATAAGTCCGAACTGCATCCACTAACACGATGGAGAGCGATGTCGGCCCATGCAGTGACGTCGGTCGGACAATGTCCTCTCCCCGCGCTGACACCTAATCCTACGAAGGTAGACTGCCTACTTCCTAGCTATCTGCTGCACGCGGGGAAGTGGCTGCCACTGTTGTTCCCAGGACCGCGCCGTCGATGTCCCAGAACCGTCACCTCCGTCCATCGGCTGCCAGCCAACTAGTTCCGGCGCAGAGGATGAACTGCGTCTCCGCGGAAGAGCGGTCCCTGCCAATCCAGCCCGATGATCTGCTGCATTTTGCCGGCACGACGTGCGTCAACGCTGTCAACCAGACGACACCAGCGCTGACCTCGAAAAATTGCATCTCCGTGGAAGAGTGGTCCCTGCCAACCGGCCCGAGGGTCAGCTGCGGTCCGTCGACACGGCCTGCGTCGGTGTCCCTGGAGGCGGCTCCATCCAACAAAGTCCTGTTCCTGGTGACCCCCACCTGCTGGACCAAGTCGTGGAGGAGGGTCTGGCGATACACAGGGCTCGTCCCATGGCCCTGCTGGCTGGCTGAAAGTGGGTCGGAGCGATGCTGCTGGGCCACAAGTCCTTGTTAGCCTCCTTGACGGTCTGCCAGGCGGGGCCGAAAGGAGTTCTCCACCCAGAGGAGCCCGGCGTAGCTGATTCTTTAACTCAGTTGGCAGCGAGCAAGTGTGCAGGATGGTATCTCGACGCATCAGATCACAGTTAGCCGCCGCAGCCATGGTGTTGACAGCGGTGTGGTAAGCGGCCCGGTTGCCGGAAACTGCCAAGGCGAGGATGTCGGCCAAAGCGGCGAGATGGTAGGATTCCAGGCCTCCTCAACGCGACGGACGATGGCCTGCGTCACCTGTTCCAGGAACCCCGCAGAGGTCAGGGAATTGCGAATGAGGGAAGCAGTCTGTGTAAGCCCAGGAGTGGAATCACGTCGTCGACGAGAACCAGCACAGGAGACCGCCGCAGGGTCCACCGTCAGGAGTGGGCAGGCGAAGCTCTGCGAATGTCCTGCGTACCACCTCTGACAGAAGGCCATAGACAGGTCCGCCGGCCACCTGGTGTCTGCGAAGAAGCCGGTGTCTCCCAAGGCACCCTGAAGCAGGTGAGAGGAGAAGGCGTCGCGTAGGTCCCGGAACACGGGTGGTTGAGGAAGAGACATGAAGCGCTAGGCCTGGCGCTCGGAGTCCACAAGGCTGAAGCTCTCTTCTTGGCAGGGGGAGAGGGAGGGCAGTCTTCCGCGGGAAGACACGACGCGATGAGGCGAGTCGCTTTGTCCAAGGCCCGAAGAGTCTCCATCCTATGGTTCAGCGTAGCTGGCAGGGAATCCATCTCATCTCGTGACTGCGAGCGTCGTGTAGGGGAGGCGCTGTCATCGCCAAGTAACACCGAAACAGGAGTCCTCTGGAGCTAAGCTGATGGAGTCGTCTGTCAAGCACGCGGGGGGAACAGGAGTGACCAACTCCTCCGAATGACCAGTGAATGCAGGCGCTCCGGCAGCCTGACGAGAAGAGGAAGCAGCGCTGGAAGGGGGTCGTCTTCCGCTGTGGCGACGCCGCGAGCGGAAAAGCGCCGGGGAATCCCGCGGGGTCCTATGTGAAGATGCCGAACTGGCAGGGGTAGGCCGGCGGTCCCGAGGGGAGCGACTGCAACGAGAGGAACGGGTCATGTGGGTGGATCGTACCTTGTCTCCCGTCGTCTGAGAAGAAGACCTGGGGTGACGGCTGTCCCGCGAAGTCCGGGAGGAAGAGTGCAGTCTTGGCGGCCAGTCCCGCGAACTCGAACGGCGACGGAGATTCGTAGTCGAGCCGGTCCTTCCCTCGCGTAGTGTCCGAACGGTACTGGTACGTCGTCGTAAGCTCCTGTCCTGCCCCTTGTCTCTGTGTAGCACGCGAGCTCTTCTGGAGTCAGGCGAACTGTCCGAGCGTGGCCGAGGGTGGCGGTCGGGGTCCCGTTGTGTGGTCGTCTCTCAGCACTGCGTCTGGAGCGTGCTCTCCTCCCCACAATCAGGGCGATTGGGCGTGGCACATCTTCACTGACCTGGGATCGTGACGTGGAACGTGCAGCAGTCCTGTGGTGCTCACGATCTCTGGGTGCAGCCGGCCTGTGTCTGTCTATCCCGTGTTGGGAGCTGGTGCCAATCCGCGTAGGGAGTTTCTCTGGCCGTGGCGGCTCCTCACTGAGCTGTGAATGGGAAGCCGAACGTTCGTCTCTAGGGGCGGGATCTCATCGCGAGTGTGCCTTGTGTCTCTCTTCCCGAAGCACCGAGTGGGACACCTTCTTTCTGTCAAGTCTGCGTTCTGCTGTCTGGCCCAGAGCTAAGATCGTCGTAAATTCGTGTGCAGACGTCTGCCCAGAAATAGTAGGATTGGTCCAATTCATCACGGTCATGGGTGACTTAAGAGCCCCATCCGTGGTATTCTGCGCGATGGTAGTTGTACTGGTCCAATTCGTCATGGTCATGGGTAACTTAATAGCCCCATCCAAGGTATTCCGTGCATTAGTCATCTACTGGCCCGATTCATCATGGTCATGGGAAATATACTGGGCCCATCCGTGGTACTCTGAGCGGGAACTGATGGCCGCTCTCTGATAGGTGTCGGGCGTTCACGGCAGTAGAATCCCCAAAGCTGGGACCATCTCTCTTCCAGCCAGGGGACGCATACAGCACAGGGATGCGTTGACTCACAGCCAGAACAGGGCAGGCAGACTGCATGCTTGTCAACGGGCCACTGAAAATCGCCACATTGCGTGCAGGTACGAACCTGGTAACTGCAACATAGAGGCCATAATGAAAAACGAGCGAGCGTGGCCACCGAGGCCGCGCACCAACAATTACGCGCGCGAGGGTGAGAACGAACTCAATCAAGTGCACAAAGCGTGCCGACGCCTGGCACTCTTCCCTTCCCCTGAGCGCCGGTTGAGGGCAGTCACCGAGATTTTACCTGGCCATGGTGGAGCAAGAAGCAAACCCACGCCGGTTGAAGCGACGTCCTGGGGCGCCACTGGACTCACAACCCCGGTCAAAGCTGTCACAGGCACACTAAGTCCAAGTCACGTCGCACAGTTCAAAGTTCAAAACAGCACAAGGCACAATTCGAGTGAGCTCCAAGCTAGCACAATCCAAGAGAGCTCCAACGAGCACAAGCCAAGTCCCCAACGAAGCAAGAACAGTTAGGTAAAGGCACAAGACGACCAGTGACATCCACACAGTAAGATTCGAAGAGCGATGTACGAACACAACCGTCTACAGGCTAGCTAAGAACTAAACTGAGGAATATTGGGTGACCTCGTACTCGGATGGGGCGAATGGGAGGCTACTCAGGTTACTGCCTATTCGATGGCGCCCCTCACCTGCCAACACTCCCTTATACGGACACAACCAAATTTTGGCTAAATTTAGGCTAGCTAGGTAACATTTCTTATCAGTAATACCATCGGTAATGTGTTTTGAGGAAACAAAGTGGAAGGTGGGATACAGAATAATCAGTGCATCATACCAGGCGACTTTCTGGTGTGGGTATGCGTGCCTCCTGTATGCAGTAGCTGCCGAGACGTGACTTGCTGGCACTGGACACTATGCTGCTGATGTGGGACGTGCCCAGCTTCTCGATGGAGGCCTGGCGCAGGATGCCTGACATGGTGCGAGCCTCTCCCGTCGACAGGCTCTCCAGTGCAAACTCTTTACGCCGATCAAGGCCATGGAATCGAGCAGAGGTCGTAGGTCGTGAGAAGCCACTGCCCAGGGCCACCTCTTTACGTGCGCTGAGTGGTGAGCGTTTGAGAACCTCCCCCAAAGTCTCCAGAATGCCGGTGTCCCCCTTGTCTCCTGAGGCCAGCAGCGCCTCACTGGAACCTGAGCTGATGGAGTTTGAGTCTTTCTTTGGCACTGGGATGATAAGCTTGGAGTCCCCTGTGTCCACCCCTACCAGGCTGGTAAGCTTTGGCACATTGTCTGCAAGCATGTCCTCCTTAGAGGGGGTGGGTATTATGGGCGTGGTCATGGACAGAAGGCTGGCGGCCGATGATGGCTCCACCCGACAGCTGGCTGAAAGAGTGGCCACTGTTGCTGCCGCTCCTGCTGTCTCTGCTAACTTTTCCGCTGCAAGTGAGTGTGAAGATGCCGCTGCAACAGTTGTTGAAGCTGCCACTGACGCTGCAGAGGAGCTGGAGGCTGAGGAGGGGAAGGTGTGGCCGACGGGCGGCAGACAGGCATTCTTGTTGAGTGTGCGATTGAAGGTACGGCCGCCGCTGGACAGCTGACGCAAGCGCATGCGCGTTCCCGAGCGAGTCCCTGAGTGAGATCCCCGACCTGAGGTGGGTGGTTTGGGCCGCTTCTACAACAAACACAACAAAAAAGCACATTAATCCACTGACACACTACAAGATATGAATTGACCATGAAAGTTCAAGGGTGGTGATAGAATAGCATGGTGCCACAAGGTGTCATGCTACTCTGGCACAACCCTTGAACTATCAAGATCAATTTATCTTGTGAGATTCACTGTAGCCTTCAGAGGACAACTTCAATGGCTCAATGTATGAAAACCAGACCTGCATTACATGCCAAGTAAACAGCTACAACTCTTGGAACATGTTCTCAAACAACTGCTGAGCTAAAAGACTCAGTGGACCCTACTGCTGACCTTCTTGGTGAGGCTCATTTTCTCCATGTTGACCCGGAGTTGGTCCAATTTCTCCTTCATCTTATCGTTCTCCTCCACTTTCTCCTTTGTCGGCACCTCCTCCTCCTCTTCCTCCTCATTTAGGTTGTACACAGATGTGCTGCACACATAAACAAACATAACACGTTATAGTAAACCAGAGTACGCAAATGTATGCTTTCGCTTGTGTGTGCATATGGCTGACTTGCAGCACCCTCCCCACTCCCTAAAGCACACAAACACAAATAAAAAACAAAAACGATAAAACAATGCAATAATAAAAAGAAACTCATGACAATACACGTGGTCACATAATTAAGCCCAATAAGCAAAGGCCATCAGTCTGACATCAGTAACCCCACATGCTTGTACACTATCTGAGAGTGGCGAACATTGGTCCGATGATCTCTTGTATATATGGAGCCAATAGTGCACTGATGGTTGCATGCACAAGGGGATAAAATTAATTGACAAGCTATGGGCATGCTTATACTTCCTTTGACACTGCTGGGAAAGGCTAATGCCTGACCGCCACCCCCCTCCCCCCCCCCCCCCCCCCCCCCCAAAAAAAAAAAAAAAAAAAAAATTTAAATAAATAAAAATAAATAAATAAATAAATAAAATAAAAATAGTAAAAAAATTAAATAAAATACAATAAACAAACAAGATGGGATGAGTGTGTGAATGTGTGCGTGTGTGTGTGTGTGTGTGTGTGTGTGTGTGTGTGTGTGTGTGCGTGCGTGCGTGCGTGTGCGTGCGTGCGTGCATGCATGCGAGCGTGTGTGTGTGTATGAGAAACAGACAGTCAGACAAACTGAGACAGACATATCATCTCTAAAGTAATGCATCAATATTTGCTGTTGACGTAGTTGCTGCTTTTACGTCACCGTCACAGTCTGGTTTTCCCCAGAAGCTGATTTAAAAAAAAAAATCTTTTATTTTTTTCAGCAAAGAATTAATTTTTACTGCTAAAGTTGAAAAGGTAGAAAGCTGGCTAACGAACTCATCCAATGTATTTCTCCAAGCTAGCTATATCCAAAATTTCAAATGAATAAGACAAAAATTATGGACTCTAATGTGGATCAATCGACTTTCTATAAACGGTCAATGAGACTTCCAATTCCAATATGCTCAGAGGCTCTCTTAGACACCCCCTTAATGAAGCAAGTCCTCAATATTTAAGCTCATACGTTTCACAATCACTAGGAGATTTGCGTGTTTACATACATACTCACACACATAGTGTTTTGCATCGAATGTACATTCCGTAGCAAGGTTTGCGTAACAAGACATGACATAATTTTTATCTTGTTACTTCGCTGTCGGAGTTTTAGGCCTGCACGCCTATGAAGTTATGTATGTGCTATAAAAATGCTCTGTCGCGTCCCATCCTAAAAAGTCTCTTAAACAGAAGTGACTTAAAACCCATTTATTCTTCATTGATTATGGATTGATCCTTCTGAAAGTGTGTGTGTGTGTGTATGATAAAGAGTGACAGAGATAAGTATGACGCGGATACTTCATGTAATGAGGATACAGAGGACCTGAGAGAGAGCAAGCTCATATTTAGAGATCTATCATTACTGACTTTCAAGTCTCACTAAATCATACACAAACAATTGGGAAAACAAACTGAGCAAAACAACACACTAAGAGCTAAATTTACTTTGCCTATGCCATGACATTGCAGTAATTAGTGATTACGGTGTTCACTATATCATGTCTCTACAAAGGATTATGAGCCAAACAACCTCAATCCTATTTTTGTATGTGTATCCCAAAGACTGTTCCGCAGTTAGTCACATTTATGACGATCTGATATCATTTTTGTGTTCATTTGGAGACAGGTAAACAAACCAATCTGCACACACCCAGTAAATAAAACGCTGTCCCAATGAGCAGAATGTCCTCAGGCTGAAATCATCCTCATTTGGCCCGCAGTCATGGTCTGACAGCGACTGACCCTGGCCTGAGGACCTTCTGCTTACTGGCATGGCTCCACTAATATGCAGCTGAATTATAATCCACCACTGTCAGTCTTTCGACAGAAGTCTGTGGCTCCATTAATCTGCAGCTAATCTCCCACTGCTCAGATCTCTTTCAGGCAAGTTTTAACTGAACCCCCAAACGATATCGGATCCTCTTTCTGACGAATGAGAGTATAAACGTTGTCAGCATGAGGAACAAATCCTCATGAGCCTCATGAGGATCCGTTCCTCTTGCAGATGAAGCTCGCTGTAGATATGTTATCAAAATGCTGACGCACGGTGCTAAGGCTCGTGTAACGCTTCAATGAGATCAGCTCTGCTGGGGGTGAAGGGGGGGGGGGGGGGGCATACTGCTGAACCAACAGTCCTAGGTTGAAACCCGGGTGACCTCCTCTGTCTAAAAAGCCAACATAAATTAGTAAGAGGCATATATTATGATGAGCCCTACTGCCGCAGGGTCCCGCGAAAATCTATACCTCTTGCAGGATAAGGGTCCGTTTGGCCAGGTTCAAAAACCACAGGACACAGGGTAAGCTGAAATCCTGGAAACCCCATTACAGGAGGAACTAAAACCGAAAGCTTAACTTGCAAGAGGAATAGATTCTCACGAGCCTCTGCAGTCTGCAGGGGCTCACGAGAATCTATGCCGCTTGGGAATGGGATTTCTCGATTAGAGTGCATAAATATTCACCACTTGTTGGTAAGGGTGGTGCCCTGCTCCATCCCTTTCAAGTCAATCTCTAATTTGTTCCAGTGGCCTGAGCAGGTAAGCAACAAGCAGGCGCCCCATCTTTGCTGTTGTAAATGGCAAAAACACTGGGCAAAAATATAATTATAGCATTTTAACCCCCTCAAACACAAGCCACCGGTTCTGTGTGGTACTGGTGGCTGCATGCACCACGGGGTTAACTTAGCCTAGGTCTTCCAGGTCAAATGAAGCCCCAACATTATACTGAATCACTGTCTTATATATGACAATTATATGTAACAAATGAATATCCAAATCACAATTTATTTAGCATTCACAGACGATTACCACCTAAACTCTGCCAGGATACTGTGCACAATGAGACTGCATTTTTGTTTTATTGCTCAGTGCATTTGAGCAGAGACAATATAACCCAATGTTACACTACACAATATCTGTGGGGACACCACCTGTCTGAGGAGATATTATCTCCTGTTCCTAAGTTTGACAACCTTGCACACCTTTTATAGCACAACACATAACAAATGCAGAGCTTTGCTTTACACATGCCCTAACTGTACAGGCTGCACCCCTCACAATCATTTTAACTGTCAGTGGTGTAGTTGCGATGATTCTTGCAGGAATCACAGGAATCATCGCAACTAAAATGGCTACCAACAGCAAAAGGGTTAACCCTCTTGCGCATGCAGCCACCAGTTCTGCTTACAATACAGTGGCTACACGCACAAGGGGTTAATTGTTTATCAAAGAACTTACATCCACTTGTTTGCACCTGGGTGCCTACCTAGGTAGTCAAACTACAGGGGGGAAAAACAAGGCATTACACAGGGTTCGATCTGCTCCTTTCACATCTAGCACCAAACAACTCACAACATGTGTGCGGTTCTGTGATTCTGGAGCCTACGGTGAAAGCTGTAAGCTCCAAAATTACAGACCAGCACACACATGCAGACAAAAAAGAGACTTCTACCCCTGTAAAATGCAATAAAATAACAAATGAAAGAAAGAAGCAGCCTTAAAATGAAAAAAAAAAATGCAAAACGTTTGGAATGGTCACAATCAGTTGCGGGAAATGTACAACCGGTAACTCATGCTTAGTGTTGCAGTCGGACTATAATTTATACCCATTACTGTTAAAGTATCATATTTATGGGTGAGCTTTTCACTGAGGAGAGAGAGGGCTAGGCTGGGTGTATACACACATTAGAACGGTTGGTTGGTTGGTTGTACATTGCTTAACGTCCCGACAGCAACAAGAATTTCTCAGGATGTGCCTGCACTGCTTGTGAAAAAAACAAACTAAACAGAATATTGAAAGTATGTCGCCAGCCGGTCTAATAGTAATACGCTAAAGAAACCCAAGACCATTTAGCAACACACATCCAATATCAAGAGCTACAGGGTGCTAACCCTCACTGTGTAAACAAGCTGAGGAAAACTATAACAGCAACACTTTATGGATGATCTGCAGGGGGGCATAGACCCTCAGGTGCCGAGCAATGCCGCTTGCTGAGTCTCCCTCAGTCCATTGTTACTTTGAGGGAGGTGGTCAATGGAGGTTAATCTCGGACTGTAGAGAGCTGTATGTGCCAGAAAGTAATCCAACCACCTATCACACTCTCCATTATAACCAGGCACCCACTGGATTACCCAACAGTGCATGTCTTGGTTAATCCCTTCTCATAGTCCGGCTGTTATTATGTCCCTTCTGTTTGTAAAGGCGTAGATTCTCATCAGCCTCTGCATTCGCAGGGGCTCATGAGAATCTACGCCTCTTGCTCAGAAAATGTCTTCACATACATGGGTTTCTCAGGTGACTGTGGTCTCTAGAGTTTCAATTCAATACAAACAGTTCTTATATTTATTATCGGTATACAAAACTCGAAACACCATGCCTGATAAATGTGACATGCTAGACTGTAGCCACTCGGAGCGTATGGGGCAGCGGCATGTTTTTCTCAAGGGCAGGCCCACGCGGCCCCTAACAGTCATAATTGCAGAGTTTGTCCTTCTCTCCGAGTCTCTCCCTAGTCCCTCTCTCACACAGGTGAGGTGAAAAACATAGGCACCCAAGACTGCCAGTTCAATGTCAGGTTGATAAGGAGGGGGGGGGGGGGGGGGGGTCTTCCTACCACCTGGTGCACGAAACAACGAACGACTCCATCTGTTTGTGGAATATGGCTGTAAATTGAGGTCTGCAAGTGTCACTGATCCTCATTTGCCCCCCACAGCCTGCAGGAGCTCATGAAGATCAATGCCACTTGCAAACGAGTTGTGTTTGCTAAAGGGCTACAGGACTGGATCAAAGCAGAGTATGATACACAGCATTTATTGGCAAATACCAGAGCTTCTAAGATTATTGTGCAAAAAAAACCCCACAAAAAAACAGGCTCTGACCATGATAGCTTGCGATGAACACTAGTTAACCCATAAAGGCCTGATATGCTCTGGCAGGATATGGAACTGACCATGATAGTTCAAGGGTGGTGTCAGAATAGCTTGGCTTCTGTAAGCATCAAGCTATTCTGACACCACCCTTGGACTATCATGGTCGATCTTTCTCCAGAACTGTGACATAGACCTGAAAGGATATATAAAAGAGCTAACAATGTCATCCTCAGGCTGTAATGAGTTAAATGCTCCATTTTGAACTTAATTAACCTCTTCACCACTGAGGAAAAGTGAAAACAATCCAACTGCAAGAGACACCAATTATCATGAACCCCTGCAGTTGCAGAGGCTCATGAAGATCTCTGCCTCTTTCTAAAACCACACTGTATCCATAGTTTTCAGAAACACAATCTGCATCCACTGGCAGTGATGGGGTTAAAAAACCTGACATCCAGAGACAAGAAAGGCAAAGCCATTATGACCTATTTACATATGTGTGACCTTTGTGACAATAAGTAAAGGGCTGGCTTTTGCACCAGTAAATCCATGTTTTCTGAAAATGTAAGCATTTTTCACTTACCTGTCAAACCCCCCATGACCTTAGCGATGAGTCGACTAAATTAGTATGTATAGAAAGGTCTTATCATCAGCTACCTTTGTGCCAAATTTGATTGAAAAATTTGCACAATGTTGATAGTACAAACAATTTTATCAAAAATTTGCATTTTACACACATTTGCTGGCCTCGTGACCCTTGACTTTTCCGAGGGGTCATCCAAATTAGTATGAATAGATAAGTCTTACCACCAGGTATCTCTGTACCAAATTTGGGTTTGAAGTTGTGAATAGTATTTGAGAACAAACATCTTTTGTCAAAATATGGCTATTTTTTTATCTATTTCCTGAGCTCTTCTGACTCTTGACCTTTCAGAGGGATCAACCAAATTAGTATGCACATAAAGGTCTTCCCATCAGGTATCTCTGTAGCAAGTTTGGGTTTAAAGTTGTAAATAGTATTTGAGAAAAAAAAACATCTTTTGTCAAAATATGGATATTTTGGACCTATTTCTTGAGCTCTTGTGATCTTTGACCTTTCCAAGGGTCATCCAAATTAGCATGCATAGATAGGTCTTACCATCAGGTATCTATGTACCAAATTTGGGTTTAAAGTTGTGAATAGTATTTGAGAAAAGTTAACGCCAAGCAGGTGACTAAGGCCATCTCACGGCGGGATGGGTAAAAATCTGGCCAGCCAGACTAAAAGAAAGGTATTAAGACAAGATGTAAATATATCTTAAAAATATTTTATGCTAAAATGTCGCACAGGTCTTTAAAGGAAATGTCTACAGACTCTCAAAAAGGTCAAAATAATAGAATTAACATAGTCTAAAATGATAAAATCTTATTAAAAATAGTGCACTCTCTCAGAAAACTGACGATTTTGTCCAGGGGTACATCCCAGAACAAAACCTTCAAGGAGTCTGCTGTGAAGTGTTTGTATCTTGTGTCAATTAGATCGGCACAAGACAGCAAAAAGTGTTTAACAGAATACTGCTCGTCGCAGGCATAACACCATGGATGCTCCTCCTGTTTTAGTAAATAAGAGTGCGTAACATACGTGTGCCTGATGTGGAGCAGAGCAAGGACAGTCTCCTCTTGGCGGCTGCCGCAGCAACAAGGTAGACTGTCGGACACCTTAGGAAGAGCTTCATGCAGCTTGTTAGCTTCCTCTTTGTCCCACTCGAACTGCCACTCATGGGCTATGTACGGACTAATCACAGGTTTAAAATCACTATGGACAGTCTGTGCGTCAGGGACAGGGTCGTTCGGGCATCGTTGGCTGCAGAATCTGCGATCCTGTTGCCTTTGATGCCCACATGCCCTGGGACCCAAATAAAAATGATGTCATAATATTCCTTCATCAAGTCTGTGTAGAGCTCTCTAATCTGCACTAGTCTGTTCACGAGCCCTGAAGGGCCTGCAGGGCAGAAAGATATTCAGACAGAATCAGGAAGTTCCTTTCCCTAGACCGATAAGCATGCTTGAGTGACAGCAGAACCGCCTGCAGTTCTACACTAAATACAGATGAATGGTCTGGGAGGCGGTGCTTAAATGAGCGTCTAGGATGGCGAGAGGACACTGCGGCTGCAGCCACTCTCCCATCCTCAGACTTTGACCCATCCGTATAAATACGACATTAGCCAGGAAAACTTAAAAGGAGTTCATTGAGGCTCTGTTGGTATATGGCTGGTGGAGTAGAGTCCTTGTGGGCGGTCAAGTCCAGCAAGATGTCAGGAACTGGTAATAGCCAGGGTGGAGTGATGTGTTGCAGAGATTCCAAAACTTTGTCCAGGTCCACTCCAGCCGCCTGCAGATGAGGTCGGACACAGAAGGAAAGTGGACGGACAGCTCCCAGATGGGTATTGTAAATCTCTGCAAATGGCGTTTAAAAACAAAATCATAGCCAGGATTGTCTGTATGGGCCTTCAGTTTCAGAACGTAGCTGAGCATGAGGCGGATGTGGCGGAGCTTGAGAGAAGGTTCTCCTGCCTTGGCATACAGACTAGGAACTGGAGATGTCCTGAAGGCCCCCACACATATCCGCAGACCTTGATGGTGAATTCAGACATAGAACAGACTTGGAAGCCAAGCCATATTCCACAGAGCCATAATCCAGTTTGGACCGAACAAGGGCCCGGTACAGTCGAAGTAAGACAGTGCGGTCTGCACCCCAGTCAGTATGACCAATGACAAAAAGAATGTCGAGAGCCTTCTGACAAGAGGTTCTAAGGTAATTAATATGGTTGCGGAAGGTAAGTCTTTTGTCAAAGATGACCCCAGAAACTTTGCCTCCTCAGCCACCTTAACTGGCACTCCAGCAATGCTCAGCTAGGTTCTGGAATTTTTTTTTGTCTGGTTAGTAAAATGCATACAGACTGTCTTGGAGGGCGAGAACTTGAATCCATTGAGACACCCACTCCTGCATGCGATCAACGCACAGTTGCAAGCGCCTCTCAAGGGACGCAAGTCCTCGACCTCATGCGCACAAAGCAAAGTTGTCAACAAAGAGCCTTCAGAATCATCCTTGATGACCTTGTCTATGTTACTGATTTAATACTAAATAAAACAGGAGACAGAATGCTGCCCTGCAGGACACCCATCTCCTGTTCAAAGGAGTTGGAGAGGATGGAGCCCACACAGACATGGAACGACCGGTTAGACCAAAAATTTTGAATAAAAACGGGTAGGTGCCCTTTAAAGCCCATGTCCAACATGTCAGACATTATACCATACTTCCAAGTAGTGTCATATGCCTTCTCAAGATCGAAGAAAATTTCATATACTTGCTGCTTGTTGACAAAAGCATCTCGACTGAACGACTCAAAGCGGACTAGATGGTCAGTTGTACTACGGAAGTGCCGGAAACTGCACTGGAGGTCTGTGATGAGACCCTGTGACTCAAGATGCCACACCAGGCGGGTGTTGACCAGGCGTTCCATAGTTTTACATAAACATGATGTCAAAGCGATTGGCCGGTAGTTGCCCGGGTTGGAAGGATCCTTACCCGGCCTGGGGATAGGCACAACCACAGCCTGGCGTCAAGATAATGGAAAATGGCCAGTTATCCAGATAGGGTTAAAGGCCTTGAGAAGTACGAGGAGTGACTTCTCAGGCAGATGCGTTAGGAGCTGATAGTGGATGGCATCAAGTCCAGCAGCAGAGTCATTACATTTTTGCAGGGCGTGCTGCAATTCTGATAATGTAAAAGGGGTATTATAGTCTTCTGAGTTATCCGATATAAAATCACAAATACAAGACTCTCGCTTCTCCTTCTCTCTCTGGAAGAAGGGTGAATAATGCTCTGTTGAAGAATTATGGGCAATGGTGGAGGCAAGCAAATTGGCCACAGCCTTTTTATCTGTAAAAAACTGGCACCATCTCTAAGATGGCCAATAGAAGCCGAGCCACCCCTGCCCTAATTCTTCGTACAGCCTTCCAGACTTTATGGGACGGAGTCCGAGAAGATAAAGATGAGACAAAATGTCTCCAAGAAGCACGTCGTTCACATTTAAAAATGTAATGGGCTTTCGCCCTCTGTCTTTTAAAGGTTAAAATATTCGCTTGCGACAGATTATGAAATGCACGTCGCTGAGCAGATTTGCGCATTTTTTGGGCCTTCCGGCACTCTTCGTTGAACCATGGTACTCGCGGCTTCCGAGGGACTGATGTGGACGTTTTAGAGATGGTTTCACCTGCTAGGTCCAAAAAATGAATGGTCCATGTTACAAATTCAACATAGAGAGATACTTCACGTGTCAAACCACCAACATGATTTATGTCATCTCCTGTGTGAAATACGGCCAACTCTATATTGGAGAGACGGAAAGAACCATCAACAACCGTTTCAAAGAACATCTCCAGTTGGTCAAGTACCAATACAACAGACAGGTCGGACGACATTTCAACCAGGCTGACCACTCCGTCTTGGCCATTCGGGTTAGAGGCCTCTGGCTTATTCAAGCCAGTAATGTCTGGGCCAGGAAAGGCCAAGAGAAATTTCTGATTAATAAACTGGGCACTGTGGCACCACTCGGGATGAATATGAAAGATTAACATTTTTGACCTTGCCTGTGTCATTTTTATCTGCTAACTGTACCTTTACCTTGCTGTGTCGCTTCTGTTTGAATACTCACTAACCAGATAGGTGAGGCTGGCGCAGATTGAACTGTACACAATCCAAGGGGACTTTCTCAGCACTGGCTGAATAAACAGTTGGATCCCCTGCACTTGCCTGTCGGGCGCCCGGTTGCTGGCCCCCGGGGTGGTGCGCGGGTGTGGGGCAGGGCAATCGCAAGCATCCCTTGGGGATGTATGTGTGTTACGTGGTAGAATCGTAGTCGTAGTATGATAAACACACCATACACACGCACGTAAGGTTCTTTGAAATAAACTTCATTCAGCTGCAACCCGTCACACGTGGCTCAAGGATGTAGACAATACTGGAGTAACCGTTCCAACAATATTTTAATTCAGCGATGCGATCTCCACACAATGCATTTCCAAATGCACCAACACTGATACAATGTCTCTTCTGCAAATGTCCACACTGCCGACACAAAGTTTCTCTTACAACGTACACCACACCGTTACGCTGTGTTTCTCACAATGTACACCCTATACGGGCCACATACCTACGATTACGATATAAACTGTGTGTCTCTACAAATGACAATGCAAGACAATGTATATATGTGCTTCCCAGCACCAATCTTTTATAGTATAACCAATTTCCAGAATAATCCAAGAAAATCATTCAACGCAACCAATCAGAATGGAACCCGTAACTGAAACTCATAAATATTAATAAAGAAAGAATTTTCTAGAATAACTACAATAGGCTACAAAAATTCGGCTGCTCATTTCAGCCCCAAATCCCAATGTAAAATGACGTCTCACAAAAGTATGGTAGGCAGTTCATGACCTAGTCGGAATTTTCAAGAACTTTCACAAAACACAAAAAAACGGCTGCCAACTTCACGCGCACAGTAAACAACTATGACTATTTGAATGTCTATAATACAATGTAGCGAAATGTTTCTTACTCTACTGACGACACACGTACGCGGTCACAAGACAGCATGACCTGCTCGAAGGTTCTAATCTATACTCCGCGAATCTACGCAAAACAAAAATCGACCGCTATTCTCCGTGCGACTTTTCTAGAAGCTTCCGGTTAAACTTTGTATAATAACAAAGCGAATTACGCTCTACGCGCAAACAAAAGAAAATCTTACTAAAAAGGTACGTGAATCGTAACCATGATAGCTCAAATAAATATCGGATCGTTTCCTACGATTAACACATGTATGCTCTCACAGGACAACACAACCACAATCGTAACAATGTGGTCATCTTGTTGCGTGCACGCATGTTTTTCTGTGTGCTGGTGTTTGGGTGCCTGTTGGGTCGGGAGGGGCTGGTGACTCTGGCTGTTTGTCTGTCCAGCTTCTGTTTGAGTACGCTTACATTCCTTCCTTGTTCTTACTGTCCTCTCCCCTTCCTTCCCTCTCCCCCCCCCCCTTATTATGTAGCTATTTTTAGGCAGGCTCTTTGGGTGGCTTTTGGTAGTTTCTGTTTACCCGTTATCCTCCCTTCCCTCCCCGCCCCCCCCACCCCCCTTCATCCTTTTTCTTCCGTTTCTCTCCCTCCCCCACCAATCTCTCTCTCCCTCTTTCGATCTCTCTCCCTCTTTCTCTCTTTACGCTTTTCCCCTTACCCTTTCCCCCCTTCATTCCACTTCTTCCCCCCCCCCCCCCCCCAAGCGTTTTATTTGTTTTGTTTTTTCATTTTGGGGTTACCCTT
This sequence comes from Semisulcospira habei, assembly GCA_036245525.1. NCBI lineage: Eukaryota > Metazoa > Mollusca > Gastropoda > Semisulcospiridae > Semisulcospira > Semisulcospira habei. The sequence continues at coordinate 112,988,494 of BTPG01000008.1, forward strand.
GAAGACGGTTTCACAGCTACCTATTCTCCATTCCTACTGATAATCTCTTGCTGAATTTGATTATTTGCTTTGATTCAATAATAACTTATTACTTGTGTACCGTACTAAATGCTGGTTTTTTTTCCCCCGGGGTCCTCCCATTTTCCCCCCGAGGTAGTCCTCAACTTGAAGGTGATATAAAGTTTGCCTTCGAGTTGGTGTTTAGCAGGCTTTGTGTATTAGACACTCAGCCTACTTCGTGCCCAAGGGTAATCCCTGTTCGTTCTCTCTCTCTTTCTGGCCTCACACACAAGCATTCACTTTTGCTCGCTCCTGCGTGCACTTACACACACTCGTCTCTGGTGTTCAGTTTCTCTCTGAGTCTCTCTCTTATGAGTTTTTTGTTGACGTCATTTTTATTTTACTTTTTACACACTTTTGTTCTTTCTTTTATTTTACGTCACCTCCTTCAGTTGCCACATTCCTTCTGCAATTGAAGATAAGTAGCGACTGATCTCTCTGTTTATTTTGACAAAGGGTATTTATCCGAAATATTAAAGGGGCACTCCTGACCTTTCTTAATGCTTCAGTTCGCAAAAAGCTTTTATTTGGGATTCAGTATACACACCCACTTAGACAATGACCACCCTATTGTCCCACCAAATGCTTTCTTTCGTCCGTTCAAAGCGAAAAGAGGCCACCGGAATCTTGTGACTGGACCCAGTGAAAAGATTGCATCTGATAGGTGATGGTAGCTGACGTCATAACTATTCTATACGACCTTAGGTCATCTGCATAATTATAACCAATCAGATACAAGATGGCGGATGAACCAGCGAAGAAAAAAAGAAAGTATCAGTCGACTCGCGCCGGCCGACAATGACAGACTTGGAATTGAAGAGAAGAAAGAGAAAGAGAGACAAGATACCCCTAAGTAGAATTGACATCGGACAAGGAAATATAGAGCTTGGCTTGACCGCCCATCCGGAATTTGTTGCTTTCTTGCTATGTGAATCAGTAAGTAATCTGGCTACGGTCTTTGTCGATCTTCCTATAGTTCCGCGAGCGCTAGTGATTTTCAGAATTCATGATTTTCAGTAGAATTTATCTCTTACTGATTTTGCAAGATTTTAAACCTGTTTTATCATAAAGTTATGAGCTAGTTCATCAGATTTTATGCTGCAAGGATCTGAAAACTACGGTGTGTCAAAATTGCAGCACTGACATCAATGGTCATGACACGTTTTTGTCTGTGCGGGCTCTCATTCACTCGATTCACAGAGGTAGTGTTTCTGCTGCGATGGTGCATGTGTCGTTTCCATAGATGCTTTCAGTTACATAGGCTTCGATGTGTGAGATGTGAAATTGCAGTGCAGAAAGAGGGTATAAATGCCACTGTTCTGTTTCATGTTTCCGAGGGATAAAAGGTCAAAGGTCAAACTAGGTGACGCTGGCTCAGTCGCTTGGCGCGGAGACCGAGTCGAACAAGCCACGCCCCCGGCACGATCGTTACTCAGGGTAGCAGGTCAAGCGGAACCCGCACTGATTTTGACAGCATAGCGAGTATGGAAGGTTTATTTTACATTCTCGTGGAAAATTATGTCAAAGGGATGCCGGAGAACATCAGTACATGTTTACACTGACACGTGTGTACCCACACCGATGACCTCGTCTGCAGTATTGACCGGGTTCTGCCTTGTGACATAGGCTAGTAACTATGCACAAAATCCAAACGAGGCCAAAGCAGATGATAATCTGCGCTCTCGAGTACAAAAACAACACACCCACCAAAAGATGAATTTTGACATTTGGCATTGTATTTACATAAAAAAGCTCTAAGTTAGTAAACAAAGGACCCATACATTTTCTGTGTTGAGATGCTTGATCCTGGGGAAAATAACTTTAATAAATTGTGTTGTAACCATCTTTTCTAAGCATGTTTCTTTCTCCGTTGGGTACTTCTTTAAAATAGATGTAAAACAAGAAACAGGTTCTTCAGCTGACATGGCCACCACCTCTGTAATACGAGACTGACAGAGGAAGGCGAATAGAGGCCAGGTAGCTTTTCTGAGATTCCAGCGCCCCGCTGGTGGATCCTCCAACAGCTGACTGATGACAGGACTACTGGGAAGTGGTCACTACCACACAGGTCGTCGTGAACCTTCCAGTCAAAGTCCAGCATGAGAGAAGGATCACACACAGTGACGTCTAGAACAGAACTAGATTCTGAACCTGGGTTAGAGTAGGTAGGTGAGCCATCGTTAAAGACACATAAGTTAAGTTGAAAAAAAAAATCTTCTAACATCTGACCTCTGCCATCATAGTGGTCACTACCCCACAGGTGAGCGTGACCATTAAAATCTCACATGAGAATAAAGGGAGGGGCAGCTGATCTACTAAGTTAAAAATATCATTACTACAGACCTGCAGTTATGGTGGCAGGTAAACACTGCATATGGTTATTGTCTTCTCTAAAGTAACCCAAGCTGCGACAGCCTGAAGACAGGTGTCGATGCTAAGGGGGCTACATAAAATTTGGCTACTAATGAGAAGAGCCACTCCACCCGAGCGCCTCTCCGAATCAGAGCCTTTATGGATAGCGTTAAAACCAGTAAAAGACACAGGGTCAGAAGTCTTCAGGTAAGACTCCTGAAGAGATATTACTGAGGGGTTATAGGACTTGACTAAAAGACGTAATTCCTCAAAGTTAGCGGGGAAACCACGACAATTCCACTGAAGCAAATAATAATTGATAATAATGGCTACTTACATAGTGCTTATCCTAAAATAAGTTCTAAGCGCTTTACAAGAGTGGGCGCGGAGGGGGTCATAAAGCCAGAGAAACAAAAGATTCTGCAATACACATGCACACACACAAACACACAGGTACATAATCAAGAAGAACTGAGCTACATTGGGGTATCGAACAGGTGGGTCTTAAGAGCAGAGAGTACACGATTAGGTCTTATGTTGGGGAGAAGAGCGACTTCCCCCCTTTTCCTTTGCTTTGGAAGGAGTCGAAGAAACAGAGGGGGACCGGCTTCCGGGCCTTCTCTGATTCTTTGGAGATGAGGGGAGTGGAACTGCCGCAGCACCAGCAGAGTTCATCGTTTTGTGGGGTGTGACCTCTGCAGGAGTGTCTCCGATGCAAGAGAGCCTCAGTAGCCTGTTGGAGTGTGCCCGGGTGAGGCATTCTACCAGCAAGTTACCAGACCTTAGGTGCTCGGCATCAGGCCTGCCAACACGGCTCCTGAGGGTCTCCTCCACCAGGAAAGGATGCAGCTTGGAAACAGGCTTCTCTTTCACTTTGCTATGTACAATGAGGAAGTGAGACCAGACGGCCGACGCCTGAGGCGTTGCTTCCTCACAGTCAAGAGTCACTGTCCAGTACAATGTTGATGGATATGTGCCACTTTTGTGCCATTTTTTTTTTTTTTTTTGTTGTTTCCATATTATAGTATTATAGATATTCATCCCCTGGGGGTCCCCGCCCGCCACCGAGCCCAACAAGGGAAAGTGCATTTGTCGGCGGTTCTCCAGCCAACACACGATGGAGACTGCCCGAAAGATATACTGGGGAGGGGGGGGGGGGGGGGGGGGGGGGGAAGGGGATAAAGCCCGATTAAACTGTCTGAGCCACCGCCTTCTACCACACTGTTGAATGCAGGGGAATACTGGCGTAAAGCACCTAATCAGCAGCAGAGGCTATAGCATTGTGCTCCGTCAACAGTGGGATAAGGCTCAACATGACAAGAGCCGATTGCCTAGGCCTGTAGTCCTAGCCTCCTGTTTAAGTAGAAGTCAAGGCCAAAGTGGAGTGTTTCAGCCACCAGCATCCTCTTCTCCCCTGACAAGTACGGCAAACACTTGGGATACAAAGGACCAAAAAAAAAACAACTAATAGGTATTCTTAAGGACCAATCCAGCTCCTTAAAAACTGGAAAAGTGAAAAACATATCCGCTGACATCAAGTCCTAATCCTGGACAAAGATGGCACCCCTTCACTAGCCCACTCAGTCAGTGACTGAGGACACTACCCACCCACGCCACGTGGAGGCCGGTGCCATAGTGGGCAGTATTTGAGAAAAAACATCTTTTGTCAAAATATGGCTATTTTGGACCTATTTCCTGAGCTCTTCTGACCCTTGACCTTTCCGAGGGATCAACCAAATTAGTATGCATAGAAAGGTCTTACCTTCAGGTAGCCTTGTACCAAGTTTGGGTATGAAGTTGTGAATAGTATTTGAGAAAAATAAATTATGTCAAAATATAGCTATTTTTGGCCTATTTCCTCTTCCCTTGTGACTTTGACCTTTGTGAAAGGTCACTCAAATTGGTATGTTTCGAAAGGTCTTGCCACAAAGTATCCTTGGGCCAAGTTTGAAGACTGTGGCTTGAATAGTCTCTGAGAAAATGCCAAAGTTAAAGTTTACCATGTACGCCGGACGCACGATAACTGGCCCAGAACACAGACTCACGTATGCTTCGCACGCGAGCCAAAAACCATATGGATAATCTGAAAGTGAAATACTGATATTAGTCATGAACTAATCCACTCCGAAACTGACCTTGACCTTTCCGATGGGTCAACTAAATTAGTATGCATAGAAAGGTCATCATCAGCTACCTGTGAGCCAAATTTGATTGAAAACTTTACAAAAATGTTGATGAAAACTACAATTCTATCAAAAATTGGCATTTTACACACATTTGCTGACCTCTTGTGACCCTTGACCTTTCCAAGGGGTCATCCACATTAGTACGCATAGATAGGCCTTACCATGAGGTATCTTTGCACCAAGTTTGGGTTTGAAGTTGTGAATAGTATTTAAGAAAAAACATCTTTTGTCAAAATATGGCTATTTTTCACCTATTTCCTGATCTCTTGTGACCCTAGACCTTTCCAAGGGATTAACCAAATTAGTATGCATAGGAAGATGTTACCATCAGGTATCTTTGTACCAAGTTTCGGTTTGAAGTTGTGAATAGTATTTCAGAACAAATAAATTTTGTCAAAATATGGCTATTTTTGACCTATTTCCTCACCCCGTGACCTTGACCTTTAAGAGAGATCACTCAAATTGATATGTTTAGAAAGGTCTTGCCACAAAGTATCCTTGGGCCAAGTTTGACGACTGTGGCTTGAATAGTCTCTAAGAAAATGCCAATGTTAATGTTTACCACTGACACCGGACGGACTACCACGTCCAGAACATACTCACTTTTGCTTATCACGTGAGCCAAAAAAAAACCCCGCATGTAACAACACAAAATGGTTTTAACAGCTTTTCCCACCACAAAAAGAAGTAAACACTGCTCTTCCCACCTACGAAAAACCCAGCCAGCAACAACAAAGAACAATGTAGCTGTTATAGTGCATATAAACATGAGATTACTGACCCCTGGAAAATATTTATTGTCAACAAGTGCTGGGTGTTGGTAATGGGCCTTTGCCCCTAAAGTACTAATCATTTATGTATACATGTCCCGCCACAAGGAACAGCCACTTGGAAATAACAGTCTAAAATAAGCACACTGCCATAAGGCTGAAACTGGCCTGCACATAGCTGTGCGCAGGCCTACTGTGGCGAGTATCGACCCAAGGATGTTTAATCCAGGGCATATGGACAGCCGACCTATTTCAAGGGATGAGTACAATATTGTGTACAGGCATGTTTCCCCACCAAACAAGCAATTACTTACATTCTGATCATATGCTCCAGGAACCTAGCAAATCTTTAACACACACTTCATGCGATACACAATTGGCTATTCATATAGGTACCAACTAATACAGTAAGAACAGACTGAGACAAGCTTTTACAGCCATCATTAAGCAACGGATTAAACTCCTTTCTTTAAGGAGGTAATGTAACAAAGCCTGCCAAATAAATATGGCTTCAAAAATGCAAAGGAAACATGAGAAAGAAAGGCAGAACTGATGAATAAAATTAGTAATTTTAAATTGATAAAAGTCTTAAAAAAAACTTATAGCAAATGAGTGTCTTTGCAGGTTTTAGACAGTCACAGTTCACAAACAGTAAAGTGATTTGCTTACTTAGAGTGTTAATTCTTTTAAACCAACAATTAAAAGGAGAAAAAGAATGATAGTCGGTGACATAAAGGTCTGCACACATGTGTTAAAGTAAAGAGTGAAGAACAAAAATGTGCCACACAGACACACTAAAAGAACACCAACAAAAATTAAACTTAACCACCTGAGTGACTCTGAGAGGGGGGTGAGTGTGCCATCTCCACGGTCGACTACCCGAAAGAAATTTAGCTGGTCCCCTTCGCGGAAGACGAGAAGAGTGACATTGCGATTGTCGGGTAGCTTGTCCAGGATCTCATCCTTGTTGGCCTCCATGTATTCGGCCATCTCACGCAGTGCTGTGTCTTCAACGGGGACTGTAAGATGCATTAACAAGAGTCAGTCTTACATTTTGTATATAATATTATATTTACAGAAGATACATCAACAAGAGTCGGTTTAACATTTTTAACCCCCTTGTACATGCAGTAGCCTCTGTCAGCCAGCCTGTTCAGTTAGCAGGAGGAATACATTATCATGAGTCCATGCGAATGAAGGAGCTCGTGACAATGTATGTCTCTTGTTGGAAATGGATTATGGGACATAATTAGTTCATGGACCGTCTTCAATCATTTCAACTTTTGTCACCGTCACCCGTCATTATGTGACCCTTTATCGCATTTTCGTCCAGCTTTATTTTACCTATTTTGGACGGACCCATTGACTCCTGATAGTGCGAGGGCGGCGCCCAATAGCGTGGTGCCTAAAGTGCCAGGCTATTCTTAAGCTGTCACGGTTTATATGTTTCCTTTAATGTGATATGGTCTGTAGATCATAACTACTGTTCTTGGGTATTTTAGCCTCAGGGCTCAATGAGTCAACGTGGTGAAATACTATTCCTGATTTTGTGGTGAGATAATATTTTTGATGTGGTAGTTGCTACACATGTAGCCAGTTTAAGCTTGTGCATTACGTTATTTTGTTTGCAGACAACGGACTGTACTCTTCCTTATTATGAAGTTTGTGTCTTATTATTATAGTTTTGTGGATTTCTGCATCATCTCAGTGACAATCCAACGCCGGATAACAGTGCCTGAGTGTGCTGCGCAATGTTTTCTCTGACCAGCACTTTAGTGAAACCTGGACAGTTGTACTTTCACATTGATGCTTCATAATTAAGCCGCACCCTGTGTGGACCGCGATCGTGTGGACTGTGGGAGGGACTTGTACTAAGCTATAAAAGTACTATACGGACAGCCTCAGCAACCACACGCAATATTCTCTTTCTGCGCATAAAAGGTGTTTACTCTCATTTTGAAAACGTTTTCGCCGACTGAATACTGGTTCTACTTCTTCTGCTACTGCAACATCATAATTTTTGTTCTTCTTAAAATAGTTCTTCTTCAGTACTTCTAAGCCTAATCCTTGTTTGCTTTGATTCAATATTATTGTCGCTTTCATTGTTTGGTTTTACTATTATTTGTGTTTGTGTACTGATTACTATATTATAATAGCTGTATTACGGTAAGTGTACTTATTGTTACTCTCATTTTCGTCACCTTCGTTTCTTTCTCATCTGTCACGATGAATCAAGCAGACGTGAAAGTAAAAAATCTCCGCATTGGGCATTTAAATGTATACCATCTATATGCCAAACTTGCTGATATTTCCGTTTACTTGAATGACTCAAACCCATTTCATATTTTGGATTTTCTGAGACACGTCTTGGTTCTAATGTATCTGATGAATCAATTCAGGTTCCTGGCTTTTCTGTCCTGAGACGTGATCCAACGGCCCATGGACAAACAGGACTAGCTGCTTATATTCACACGTCTGTTCAAGCTCTTACACGTAGACGACATGACTTAGAAACTGAACAAGTTGAGTGTATGTGGCTTGAGCTGAAAGCCCCCCAATCACCATCATTTCTTATCGGTTTTCTGTACCGCAACCCTGCTGCAAACTTTGAGTGGTACGATAATTTTCTTAGTATGTTTGATAAAGCCTGTAAACCTAATTCTAATGTCATACTTATGGGAGATTTTAATATAGACATGTTAAGGTCTCATCATGCATGGGACTCTACGATGACGTTGCTGGGTCTTAAACAGTTAGTCACTTCGCCGACACGAATAACACCAACAACATCTACACTCATAGACCACATCTATGCCACAAAGCCGGAGTCTGTTCATAATGTGTCTGTTGGTAACCTTGGCATCAGTGATCACCTTCCCATCAGCTGTACGTGGTCCACTAAGTTCCCAAAAGCAAAGAAAGGATGTCATACGTATATCACCTATCGTTCTTTTAAAAAATTTAGTGAGAGCAACTTTTTATCTGACCTTAATAACGCACCTTTTGAGGAAGTGCTTAGTGAAACTGACCCTGACAGCGCTCTGTCTGTCTGGTATAGCATTTTTCTTACTATTTTAAATAAACACGCGCCTGTGCAGCGGAGGCGAGTCAAACACGCTTCACTCCCGCCGTGGCTGACTCAAGACATCATTCAGGCCATGAGGGTGAGAGATGATCTGAGAAAACAGAAGTGTTTTGCTGAATTTAAACGTGAGCGCAATCGTGTCAAATGTTTAGTGCTAAAAAATCTTTTATTGATCGTTTGATTAAACAAGACAAAGATATGTCCATGCTCTGGCGCGCTATGGCCGTAGTGACTGGAGGCAAGAGTAGGAAATCCCCTGTAATCCCGACTACTCTGACTGCCGATACCGTTCAATTGCCGAGTCCCTGGTCCCCTCTAAAACAAATTCTCGGCCTTATACCTGTCCTGACACCCTGACTGATTTCTGTAAAATGCGAACTGCGAGATTTCATCCTTTTGCTATTCCACCTCTGGCAGTTCACGAGGTTGGTAAGACAATAAGTTCCATGAAGAATAAAAAATCTTCCGGGCCAGATGAAATAAGCCCCAAAATACTGAAACTATCACTTCCCTATGTTGTAGAAACAATAACTTATGTCTACAATTTATGCATACAGAAAAATGTTTTCCCAAAAGAACTAAAAAAAGCTAAAGTTATTCCCCTACCTAAAACAAAAGATCTGTCCGATGTTAACAATTATCGCCCCATTTCACTTTTGTCTGTCTTAAGTAAACCCCTTGAACGACACATTCATAAGCATCTGTTAGAATACCTGGGAAAATGCAAATTAATCCACCCCCTCCAGTCAGGTTTTCGCCCTGAGCATAGTTGTCATACAGCCTTATCGCGACTTACTGACACGTGGCTAAGTTCAATGAACAAAGGCGAATTCACAGGTGCTGTTTTCATAGACCTTCGGAAAGCTTTCGACATGGTAGATCATGAAATTCTCCTGTCCAAGCTCAATATATATCTGGATGGTTCATTTTCAAGTAACTGTTTTCATACATCAGACGGCAGTTTTCAGGCATCTATTCATTCCTTTAAAACAACCTCGTTTTTCGCTTACTATCTTACAGACAGACAGCAGCGCGTGATAGCCAATGGATCTTACTCTTCAAGTGGTTTAGTAACAAGAGGAGTGCCCCAGGGCTCTGTCCTGGGACCTCTTCTCTTTTGCATATTTATCAATGACCTGCCACTACATTTCACGAATGACAGAATTGAATGTGACTTGTTTGCCGATGACGCAACAATCCACACCCCCGATAAGTGTCTCGAGTCTTTAAATGATCGTTTGCAACAGGGACTGAGTGAAATTTCCAAATGGTGTGAAAATAATGCAATGATCCTTAATCCCACCAAAACCGTATGTATGACGATAGCAACCCGTCAGAAGCATCAGCTAAGGCCACTTTCGCTTAGCCTGGAAATCCAAGACCACACCATTACACAAGTAACTGAACATCGCCTACTTGGAGTTATTGTTGATAACCAGATGAAATGGCAATCTCACATCAATGTTGTCTGTAAAACTGTGTCCAGAAATGTGTTTATGCTGTCTAAGCTAAAATATCTTATTGATGTCGACACTTGCAAACTATTTTACAATGCCCATGTCAAATCCCACATCGATTATGCCTCCACGACATGGGACGGCAGTGGTGACATACACATGAAGAGGCTCAACTCCTTGCATTGCAGGGTAGTGAAGCAGATCCTGCCTGATCCAGCTCTTTCTACTGACCAAAAATTTGAAAAACTAAAAATGCTTCCTCTTGACAAGCACCATCTCTTTAACAAAGGGGTAGTCATGTATAAAATCTGGAATGAAATCCACCCAGAATACTTGTGTAATCTCTTCACCAAGGTAGCTTCAGGCTATTCAACATCAAGGCGAAACTTCATCACACCACGCCCGAGAATAGATTTATTTAAAACCACCCTTGCTTTCTCGGGCGCCTCGTTTTGGAATAAACTGCCAGCGCACATAACACACACTGGTTCACTCCCCTCTTTCAAGGACAGCCTATTCAAGTACCTGCTATCTAACAGCTCATTCACTGGTTCAGGTATCTCCATCGCCTAAAGCCTTGATATTAACCTCCGTGCGCACGTGCGTGTATATGGGCGCGTGCGTGCGTGCGTGCGTGCGTGTGTGTGTGCGTGTGTGTGTGTGTGTGTGTGTGTGTGTGTGTGAGCATGCGGCGCGAGCGTGCGCGCGTGTTTGATTTCAGTGAAAGAAGGAATTTTAAAGACTATCTTTTTTTTTTTTTTTTTTTTTTTCCCCCGTTCACATTGTTAGTAATCATAATTGGTGCCCTCCATTTTGCCTTATCCATCTCTTTTTGAACGACTTTTTATATTATGTGCACTTTCATGTTAGTAGCTTTGTACTTTTGTATCTTAGTAGCTTTGTACCTTTAGCAGATTTGTACCTTTGTAGTTTAGCAACGGCAAGCGTGAAAAATGGCACATGTGCTAACTGCTTCTTCCGTTCAGAAATAAAGTTTCAAGTCACCAGTACTGTTTACAGTACTGGTGGCTGCATGCACAAGGGGTTAAAACCAAGTGGCTGCTTGCACAAAGAAGGTTAAACACGTTACACCTGACACACCAAGAGTTGGATCTACAATGTCAAGAAAGGCAAAGCCCTTATGACAAACGTGTATCGACCGATCCACACATGTCTGACAATAAGTAATGGGATGTCTTCTGCACTAACAAAATCCATGTTTTCTCAAAAATGTAATCAGTTTTCATACATCTGCAAAACCCACTTGACCTTTGCGATGAGTCAACAAAATTAGAATACACAGGAAGGTCTTATCATCAGCTACCTTTGTGCCAAATTTAAAAAGTTTGCAAACATTTTTTAATAATAATAACTACAATTATTGGCATTTTATAGACATTTGTTGACCTCTTGTGACCCTTGACCTTTCTGAGGGGTCATCCAAATTAGTATGCATAGATAGGTCTTACCATGAGGTATCTCTGTAGCAAGTTAAAGGTTTGAAGTTGTGAAAAGTATTTGAGAAAAAACATCTTTTGCCAAAATATGGCTTTTCTGGACCTATTTCTTGAGCTTCTGTGACCCTTGACCTTTCCGAGGGATCAACCAAATTAGTATGCACAGAACAGTCTTACCATCAGGTATCTTCATACCAAGTTTGGGTTTGAAGTTGTGAATAGTTTTTTATAATTTTTTTTGGGGGGTAAAAATATGGCGATTTTGGACCATTTCTTGAGCTCTTGACCTTTCCAAGGGATCAACCAAATTAGTGTGTGCATAAAGGTCTTACCGTCAGGTATCTTTGTACCAAGTTTGGGTTTGACGTTGTGAATAGTATTTGAGAACAAATAAATTATGTCCAAAAATAGCTATTTTTGATATATATTTCCTGATCACCTGTGACATTGACCTTTGTGAGGTCACTGAAATTGGTATGTTTAGAAAGGTCTTGCCACAAAGTATCCTTGGGCCAAGTTTGAAGACTGTAGCTTGAATAGTCTTGAAAAAAATGACAACGTTAAAGTTTACCAAGGACGGCGTACGGACGAACACTTGCCCAGAACATGGACTCACTTTTGCTTCACACATGTGTCAATAAAACTTTCAAAAGGATGAAGCTTATCTTGAAGTCTAACAAGTACATGGACTTAGTTTGTAACATTGTCCAAAATAAAAGTTGTGTAACAATGCTTTTTTTTTCCAGACCACCAAACACATTTTAAAATGTAAATTACTTCACCAACATTTATAACAAGAAAGGCAAAGCCATTATGGCTCACCTGTATGATTGATTTACATATGTGTGACCTTTGCGACAAGGGCTGGCTTCTGCAGCAGCAAAATGCATGTTTTCAGAAAATGTGTTTTTCACACATCTGTCAACCCCCCGTGAGCCTTGACCTTTGTGATGAGTCGACTAAATTAGTATGCATAGGAAGGTCTCACCATCAGCTATCTTTGTACCAAATTTGGCTGAAAATTTTGCAAAAATGCTGGTAATACCTACACTTTTACTTTTATAAAAAAAAAATCAGCATTTTACACACATTTGTCAGCCTCTTGTGGCCCTTGACCCTTCCGAGGGATAATCCAAATTAGTATGTATAGATAGGTCTTACCATCAGGTATCTCTGTACCAAATGTGGGTTTGAAGTTGTGAGTAGTATTTGAGAAAAAACATCTTTTGTCAAAATATGGCTATTTTTCACCTATTTCCTGAGCTCTTGTGACCCTTGACCTTTCCGAGGGATCAACCAAATTAGTATGCATAAAACGGTCTTACCATCAGGTATCTTTATACCAAGTTTGGGTTTGAAGTTGTGAATAGTATTTGAGAAAAAATAAATTAAGTCAAAATATAGCTTGTTACGATTGTAGTTGTGTTGTTCTGTGAGAGCGCGCATGCATAAATCGTAGAAAACGATCCGATATTTATTTGAGCTATCATGATTACGAATCACGTACCTTTACAATAAGATTCGCTATCGTTCACACAGAGAGCGGAATTGATTGTCTTTTGATATACGGAGTTGAATCCCGAAGAGTCTAGAAACTGCTCGAATAATCTCCGCTGTTTTCTGTGCGCGTGAATTACCAGCCAGTATGTATTAGGCGGAGTCTTGAAACTTCCGGAGAATTCGGGCTAGGTCGTGAATTGTATAGTACTCTTGTGTGACGTCATTACACACCGTGGATTTCCCTAAATTGGGGTTGAAATTAGCAGTCAAATTTTTTCATCAATATTTATGAGTTTCGGTTACATGTTCTGTTCTGATTGGTTGTGTTGTATGAATTTGCTAGATTATTCTGGAAAGCCTACCGCTATAAAAGATCGTGCTAGGAAGCACATGTGTACATTGTTCAGTTGTCAAATTGCAATGTAACAGCATCGGTACATTGTTCAGTTGTATAATTGCAGTGTATCGTAAGTGCATTGACATTGAGAGAGCTACGCAAGGTATCGTGCTTCATTGTCAGTGACGGAGTTATGCAGTGTATGTGTATGGTGATGTACATTGTATGAGAGACGCATTGTGTCGAAGTGTAGACATTTTGCAGAGGAGACATTGTATCAGTGTTGGTGCATTTGTGAACGCATTGTGTGGAGATCGCATCGCTGCAATAAAATATTGTTGGAACTGTTACTCCAGTGTTGTCTACAACCTTAAGCCACGTGTGACGGGTTGCAGCTGAATGAAGTTTCTTTAAAAGAACCTTACGTGCGTGCCGTCTGGTGTGATATCATACTACGACCACGACTCAACACGTAACATAGCTTTTGACATATTTCCTGATCCCCTGTGACCTTGACCTTTGTGAGAGGTCAATCAAACTGGTATCTTTAGAAAGGTCTTGCCACAAAGTATCCTTGTGCCAAGTTTGAAGAATCTGGCTTGAATAGTCTCCGAGAAAATGCCAATGTTAAAGTTTACCACGGACGACGGCGGACGGACAGACGACCACTGGCCCAAAACATAGACTCACTTTTGCTTCGGATGTGAGCCAAAAAGTGTGCAAGCAAACTTTCCTCCCTTGGCATTTTGTTATATTATATATCCAAAGTCCACTGTATAACATCAATACAATATTACATGTTGTCCAAACCACTTTCAATGCAAACATGTAAGAACGCCAAGGGGTTAAGCTAATCTGGCACTACCTTTGAATTATCATGGTCGACCCATTACCTGCAACTGGTACATAGTCATTATTTGGAAAATGTGGCACTGGGGCTAAATGGGTTAATCTTGTGACCAATATCGTAAATGTCTTTGAAGTTTTAAACAGACCTAAAGTTTAAAACATCTTGAAATTTATACCACCTCCACACAATTGACCTGGTTTAAGTGATCTGCTCCATGGCTGGTTTTGAAATTTGCAGCTGCAAGGGATTATCAATGTTGTTTTGCCTCAACCAAGACTTTTATACCCTGCTTTGTACAATCCACGTGAGTGGTACACGTGACATGTTTTCTACTATCCCTTGCATGTGCACATTCCTCCCACGTACAAAGGAGAGGAAGAGCAGAGAAGTCTTTAATTTTATGACATTCAAACGTCACATGCTAAGTGTGCCCTTTTTTCCAGCATTATTCTAAGCCATACATGTACTAAGAACATTTATTAAGAACGTATTGTGAACTATTAACCCTTTATTGTCCCTTTAAGATGTGTACACTCTCAATACTGCACACTTTTTTGTCGATTCTATTTCCAGATTTTCTAACAGAGTTAAAAAAGGACATTCTTGATTGACAACCTGGGTTCAAAAGCAATTCTGACAGTGACTGAATTAATCAGCAGCAATTACATAATAAAATAAGAACTTACTTCTGCGGGTATTGATGGGCCCCCCTCTCATGGCCAGCACCAGCTTGAGAGTGGCACCACTGTGGATCTGGTAGTCATGGAGGCAGTAGTCATCCTCCAGTTCTACAGACTGCCAGATCAGGTGCTGGTGTGAGATTGGGATACCTGCACACCATAACACAGAATAATTAGCACAAACCTTAATTAGCCTACTTTAGTTGCATTATGGACGATTATCTCTGACACACTACAACAGATATGAATTGAGACAGATCAACCATGACAGTTCAATGGTGCCAGAATAGCCTGGCTCCCATAGGTGCCAAGCTATTCTTGCATCACTCTTGAACTATCATGGTCAATCTGTGTTTGCATCTGCTCAAAACCTGAATCTAGGAATTGCACAACACATTATCTATACACTAAACTTCTGTAATAACAAAAGTCATACAAAAATACTTTTACAGAAGTCCCCACAACAGTTTTTCCATGTAAATTATTTCCATGTAAATAAATTATTAAAAAACGTTGGACAAATTCGGCCTCTTGGCACTTTGTTATCTATTGTAGGCACTAGGACAATTGTCATCAAAACAATTGTGTATGAGACCAAAATAGCCCACCATCAGTGATGGTGCTGACTGAGTGTGTTTAATAACCCTTTGGCAGTCAGTGTAGTTTGGTCCAGATGATTACAGAGGAACCACCTCGACCAAACAAAGGGTCGACAGCCAAAGGGTTAATCAGGATTATAAATGCAAGTCATTGGGCATGGTAAAATCATGAGCATGAGTGTTGTGCTTAATTAGATGAAAAGTGGCAGGCATCAAGGGTCCCTTTAACGCTTTTTAAATGTATAGTTTTGTTTGTCAAAGGGATGTGTGTGTGTGTGTGTGTGTGTGTGTGTGCATGTGTGTGTTGTTTAGCCCTGGAGTGTATCTTATTAGATGCTTAACAGTCGCTCCTTGTGGGGAATTACCTAGTGCAGTACAAATACTCTTTATTATTAGCATTATTACTAATAGTTATCAGTAATTTCCCAGGGGTAGCAAACGCCAAGCACTTTTTTTTTTCTAAAATTAGATTATATTGCATGTATCATAAAAATACAAGATACAAGACTGAACAGTGGCAGAGATGCCAGTTTTGATGAATCATTGCTGATGTCGGACTGTGCTGATTTCAGAGCCTTCATAATCATTTCATACAACTAATTGATTGTTGATTGCACATTGCTTAACGTCCCGACAGCAACAAGGCTTTCTCAGGACGTGCCTGCACTGCTTGTAAAAAAAAAAAATAAATAAAATAAACAGAACATTGAATGTATGTCGCCATCCGGTCAAATACGTTAAATAAACCTAACACATGGGGCCTAAATAAAGCTAAGACCATTTAGCAACACACATCCAATATCAAGAGCTACAGGCAGTGCACACAGTAGGGAGAGTTTTAAAAAGGCAAATACAGGTGAATGGACCTCAGGTAGACAGAAACACATGCCCCAGAATAGAGAGAAAAACTCATCCTGTGGGGCTGACCAGGGTGACCCTGGGAACTGAAAAGTACCTAACCCCACCCAGGTCCCCCAGGGCAGACCCGGGTGCGGGGTGGGGGATTCATACAACTAAAAGGAAAGAGCGCTCATGGTCATCATATGAATGACCTCAGCACCATTTCATAATATCCAGGTGCTGAAAATATTAAGTACTGTTAGTCAATAGGTGGAATTAGAAAGCACTAGTATGAAAGTTGTTTTATGGCAAAAGCTGAATAGCTAGCCATAGTCCACAGTAAAGTAGGTCAATAGTTTTAATAACATAACACTAAACTAAAAAGACACACATGTGTAACATTATTCACTCAGATGACACAAGTAGTCTGACCTAGGCTTGCGACAAAGAATAGAGAACCCCACTGGAGATCTAGCTTCCTCCATTTGTGAAACACCATTCTAAAACAAAACTGTGCAGGCAAAAGGTATATATATATATATATATATATATATATATATATATATATATATATATATATATATATATATATATATATATATATATATATATATATATATATATCAGGATCCCTTTATGACCTGAATATTCTGCAAGATGTAGATCTTTCTATTTGTCCGAGTCATAAATGATGAAAATTATCCAAGCGGTATAGATACTCAAGAGCCTTTGCAGGCTGTGAAGGCTCATGAAGATGCATGCCTCTTGGAAGGGCCTCACCACTGGACTCTGAACCCTAACAATCAGGAAATACTCTCTGCCCAGAAAGAAAGGCCCGCAATGGGTTGTAGGACTGGCAAGCCATGGGTGGCTTTGCAGGGGGCAATCATATGCCCTGCCAGCCCAACCCCCTCTTTCTTTCCAACCAGTCACTGGTTTAATAACCAGTCCCACACAAAGGCATTTACTGATATCGCACCTTTCACTGAGCATTAAGTTTGGGTTCAATACCCCATATACTGCCGTCCTCACAACATTCAATGACACGCTTTCAATCAATCAATGAACGAAACCACACACATCCAGCAGCAGTATCTGGATACTTACTAACATACATTACTTTCTAACTGTCCATATTGTTTTCAAAAACACCACATACAAAGCATGATTGTATATTGTTTTAATTTTAAAGCTACTGTAGTGTATATATTGTTCCCTTTTCTTACTGTTCTGAATTTTATTATAGAAAACTGGCTGATGCTGATGTCAGATTTCTGTCTGTGCGTTATCATTCTAAATATCAGCATCACTAAACTCATCATAGCCAACCGGGACTTCCCTGCAGTCAAACTAAATACAGACCTACCAAATAAGTATAACACAAAAGGAGGTATCTGACATATTGACATTTCTTCCATTCCTGAATTCAGTACCTGGTACATTATAACTGAGGTTTATGCAAGTAAACAAAATAAAAGTTGCTTAACATATATATAACCAGAGGTTCCAACCACACTTTTTCTACATAAATAACTTTCCTTACATCAAACTTCAGATATAACAACAAATTTGTGTCCCCTAATGTTTCCGTATGGTACAATTAACAAACAATAGTTTCTTTAAATGCAAGCCCAGCTGGGGAATGTTGGATCCTAATACCAAAATAGTGTTTAGAAAGTCAAGTTTGTAATTTTTTTCACTACAAACATACCAAACCTTGCAAATTTCACTACAAACATACCAAACCTTTTGTTAGTGGGAGCATGTGTATGTGGGTGTGTGTGTGTGCGTGCACACGCGAGTGTGCATTCTTATGCGCTCGCACACATACATACATTAGCAGTGTGTGCACACACATTGTCATACACATGACAACCACGTGCCTGTAGTACAAATTGCGCGAATGTGGTTGTGTGTGAATTCTGGTATACTTTTATCTTCGTCACTTGTGAGTTTGCGGATGTCATGTGTGTGCGCTTCACATGCGCTTGACTGGACATAATTGCATTGAAAAGCACAAATTATAGTTATGTGATTTTATGTATTAATTGATTTAAATGTTAGACAACTGTTATATATAGCTTTAGTACTTATTTAAATTAAAGGTGTTTTTTTTAACAAAAGATATGATCCTATTTTATTTAGTGAGCTCAGTTTTGACGGCACTGACTGTGCAGTTTTTAACATGCAATAGGCACAGGTGTTTTTGTGTGTGTGTGCATGAGAGAGAGAGAGAGAGAGAGAGAGAGAGAGAGAGAGAGAGAGAGAGAGAGAGAGAGAGAGAGAGAGAGAGAGAGAGAGAGTTCTTGCGTGTTTATATTATAGTAGAGAGAGCTAGTATTTATTATATCTTATTGTATCATTTTAAAGTTGCAATATTGTTTCTCTCTTTTACCTTTCATTAATCTGCTTACAATAACCACCACACAACAATTTCCTTTTATGAAAAATAAAGTTGTCTGAATCTGAATTACTGATCTTTGTTGACATGTCACATATATATAATTCATAATCATTCTGACAAAGACCATAAGATCATTATTTTATGACTGTCACCTACTGAGGGTGATCTATGAGGCTCAGACTACTACATGTGGGCTGAAATGATTGTCATAATGAGATATTGCCATGAAGGCACAGTATAAATTCTGTTAGTATTAATTAGTAATTGACAGCTTGCACGCAAGAATTGCTGATACAGGAATCCTAACAGCCTTAGTAATTGACAGCTTGCACACAAGAAATTGCTGGTACAGTAATCCTAACAGCCTATCCAAAGATTGTAGTGGTCTTATTACGACCTCTGTCAGATCAATTGTTTGTAAACACTTGCGCGTGTCAACATAGGGTATAATGAGGCTGCTAGCCACCTGTAGTAGTAGACCCACTCAAATTGGTTAACAATCAATAAATCAGAAACATGAAGGTTAGTATGTTATCATGGTCTAAACAACAAACGGAAATAAATGATGATGTGCTGACATCGTGCGACAAAATACCAGCACGAACACAAACGTCAAAGAGGGAGGGGGGGGGGGGGGCGGGGGGGGGGGGGGGTAATTATTACCTTCCAGTCTTTGAATCTTCGCTTTGACAGACATAACCGTCTCAAAAGGCGAAACACGAAGTTCAAAGGCTGTCCCCGTGAGAGTTTCGATGAACAGTTCCATCCTGACAAAACTGCTCAGGCCGAGGCCTTGTTTCATATCCATTGAATCAAGTCGTAATTGCCATGATATGGCTCACACACCAAAAAACGTCAAAGGACGGAACAGAAGCTGCAGTTTCCGCTCAAAAATCAGTTGCAAAGAATGACAGCATAACATTTTAAGTGATCGCCATAGTCCATCCTACGTTCTGTCCCACCGCTAAAGAATAAAACAGCTCCTTGTATGAAAGAAATACAACTGGAGGCGGGTTAGATGACGGGTATTTATGCCTCCACCCTACGCGGATAATATGGTGATACTGTGGAATTCGGGGGACATTACGGTTACCCGTATGTTGTAGTTACTGACAACAAGTGGAGAACTCCTGTGTACTACAGCGCATAAACTGATGACGTAGTGCTCAACGCGGTAGGGTTCGTTCAGGCACTGCGAAATTAAAATGTTTGCATTCTGGAACAAGCTGTTTGGTGAGAAGCCGGCAATACATCCCGAATTTTCTCAGTGGTACGTATTGAGTAATCGTTGTTATTGTACACATGGAACACTGCAGGAGTTCGCAGCAACCTGTGCAGTATACACAGACTAATGACAAAGGGACTGTGGCTCTTGTCACCGTGAAAGGTCGATCTTGCGTCTTCTTGTACATATTTCACAATTTTACGCTCGGTTGAACCTGCGAATCAGGTTTTGTCCACTGGTTTTGTTACATCCAAAGTTTACTGTTGGTGTGTTTTCTGGTACAGTATGTGACTGTGAGGCAGAACAGAAAACACCGACAGTAAACTTTTTGCACATGATGATCTGATGATGTATATATGTAACTTTGGTTACATACTGACAGATTGCACGGAAGAAGGCCACGGAAGAGCCTCACAGAACCACACGGAATCATTGGAACAGAAATTACAGACGGTAAACAAACTGAAAATGAGTGAAACAGGGCCAGACAATAAGGAGGAAATGGATAAAGCAGAAAATGGTGAGGCAGAATGGGTGGAATTTGAGATACACACAGAACCTGAAGATGACTCAACGACTCCTGGAAAATATGCACAATGCCAGGACAAGTGCATGCGCCATCTGAGACCAATTTTAACAGAATACAACTCCCTGCCTCTCAGCCCAGACTGTTTGCAGAAATGTCACTACGCATTTCTTTGTCCACCTCACGGACGCATTGGTGCTGCATTCTTTGTGCTGATTGTGGGTTCACTATGGTGGGGGGTGTTATGGTCATTGACAGGGGAGAGTGTCTTGCCTGGTGGAAACCTTTTTGCGCTCATCATCCTTTTCTTCTGTTGTTGGTGTGGTGGCTACTTGATACAGCTGATCAGGCTTCCTGCTCTTTTAGGTATGTTTTCTTTTATAACTATATAGCTGTGGACTTACTGGTTGTCACAATGTTGATTTTACCATCACAGTGTTGAAGTTTGTCAACAGCATTTACTATAGGGCTCGGGAAGCTGACGTCATCATGCTAGTCGTGGTGGCCATCTTGAGAGGATACACAACTCATGCACTCATCGGGAAATCGCTGTCCAGACAATGTCAGGAAAGTCCTGACGTGCTATAGGCAATAACAGCAAGTCTTGCCATCACCGTAAAAAAACGCAAATCAGAATCTGTTTTTGTTTATTTCCAAGAGGAAGACACATGAAGAAAAACGTGTTGAAACACTACTTCGCTACTATCTAAAGTCTATCACTAGGCTAGCATGTCCTCTCAAGATGGCAGCCAACGCTCGTAGGCAACACGGGGAACTTCCCGAGCCCTATACAGTGTCAGTATAGGTGTTTTGTATCATGGCTCAACATCAACTGTAAATCTTTTTTTTGTGTGCTTGAAACTGCATGTAAACTGGTGCGACTTGTTTTACACATCAAATCTGAAATGCTGTAGGATTGGGTACTTTGTTGTCTCAGAGTCTGATTACTCTCTGTAACAGGAATGCTGCTGGTTGGAGTAATCCTGGGCAATGTTCCTGGCATTTCTATAGCGAAGGACATCAACCATGACTGGAGCTCTGGAGCAAGGTAATAAGCTGAAGACAAGAAATATTGTTAACCCTCTAACTGCCGGGAGCTGCATGAGATATAAACCTTCCTGAGCCCCCTCTGTCATGGGGGCTCATGAGGTTTTATGTCTTATCTGTCCTCTGAAGCCACAGCCAAACTCGTCTCTTCTTTTATCCTCACCTGCCTGGATTACTGCAACTCTCTTCTTGTTGGTCTTCTTGCTTCCTCCATACAACGCCTTCACTACAGTGCATCCAGCACAACGCAACATGCCTCGCCCTGCGCTTTAAAAAATCCGACCACATCACACTGGCACTCTGTTCCCCCCCCCCTCTCCCCCCCCCCCCACTGGATTCTGATTGCACAGAGAGTTCAGTACAAGATCTGCTCTCTGTGCTACAGTGCATACATCACTCTGCCCCCACTTACCTCACTGAGCTGCTTCAAGTTTACACTCCATGTAGTTCCCACCGATCTGCTCACACTGAAAGTTCCCTGCACTAAACTCTCCACTGTATGCTCTCATGCTGTTTCCCATGTTGGGCCATCCATGTGGAATGCTCTTCCTCCCTCCCTGCGGCACTCTCCATCTCTCCCGGCATTCAAGAGCAATCTTAAAACATACCTTTTCCCTATAGCTCACATGTCTGTCTAATCCTCAATCTTTCAAAGTTGTATTCTTTTTCTACATTCACTGACAATAGTCTTTAGTTGTTTTTCGTCATCACTGTCTTTTAGTATTGTGCTCCCCTTAGCCCTTTGAGTTGTGTTTTGGTGTCTCGTTTGTGTATCTCTATGTTTTTAAGTGCTTAGAACCAACATGATTAATGCTGTTTTATAGCACTATATAAATGCCATCATTATTATTGTTAGTCCTATGTTCTTTATGTCTAATTTGCCACATTTACACATGTGTTCTTCATGTGAATGTAGGTCAGCATGCGGTCATTTCAGACACATAATTCATGAACACTGGCACTGAAGGGCTTAAAAGTTATTTTTTTATGGATTGTCACTTAGATGAAGTATTGCTACGGTACCTATATTTTAAAATTCACTTTATGATTGATCATTTTCACGAGACATGTTTTTCTGCCCTTTACTTAAAATTTTCAGTGTAAAGATCCCCCTTTTACCTGAAATTTTTAAATGTAGAGATCACAGTCAAACTGTAACACAGCAGCTTCTATGTTTGAGTAATTATACTATTAAAAGAAAATTGGTACATGTGTGTGTTTTTTTTTTTTTTTTCTCAGACAGATAGCTCTTTCCATTATCCTGATCCGTGCCGGATTAGGGCTTGATCCTGCAGCCCTGCGTCGCCTGTCTCTCGTGGTAATTCGCCTGGCATTCTCCCCGTGTTTAGCAGAGACAGTAGCTGATGGAATAGCTGCCCATCTTATCCTGGGCTTCCCTTGGACGTGGGCATTTATGTTGGGGTAAGCCTGAACCCCTTTGCTGCTACTATGCTAGTTGATCTGTCTCCTGAACTGTAAAGTAGTCTTCATAGGAAAACTCCACAATGCAGATTTGGGGAAATTGAGCCCCACTTGCAAAATAAATGACAATATACATTGTATTAAGCCATTAAGTTAGTGGGTGGGAGAGGCGGGTAGGGCGAGTAACTAACCAGATATGCAGTGATGAGTGCAATTTCCTCATTCCACGTGCGGAGCAAAAGTGAGTATGTTTTGGGCCAGTGGTCATTTGTCTGTTGTCCGTGGTAAACGTTGGCATTTTAGCTTCAGTCTCCAAGCTTGGCCCAAGGATACTTTGTGGCAAGACCTTTCTAAACATACCAATTTGATTGACCTCGCACAAAGGTCAAGGTCACGAGATGAGGAAATAGGTAAAAAAAATAGCTATATTTTGACACTTGTTTTTGTAAAAAATACCGTTCACAACTTCGAACCCAAACTTGGTACACAGATACCTGATGGTAAGACCTATCTATCATTCTATACATACTAAGTTGGATGGCCTCTTGGAAAGGTCAAGGTCACAAGAGCTCATAGGTTGAAAATAGCCATATTTTGACAAAAGATTTTTTTCTTCTCAGATACTATTCACAACTTCAAACCCAAACTTGCTACAGAGATACCTGATGGTAAGAGCTATCCATGCATACTAATTTGGTGAGCCCTCGAAAAGGTCAAGGGTAAAAAATGTGTGTAAAATGGCAAGTTTTGATATGATTGTAGTTATTATCAACTGTTTTGCAAACTTTTCAATCAAATTTGGCACTAAGGTAGCTGATGATAAGTCTACCTATACATGTATAATAATTTAGTTGACTCATCGCAAAGGTCAGCATCATAGACAAAAAAGGCGGCACTGATGCAGATGTCAGAGCACGAATCGGTAAAGCCAGAGCAGCCTTTCTCCAGTTGAAAAAAGTGTGGAGTTCCAGAGAGCTGTCACAACACACCAAAGTCCGGATTTTCAACTCCAATGTAAAAGCAGTTCTCCTATATGGAGCAGAGACATGGAGATTGACAAAAACCACAGTCAACAGAGTACAGACCTTCATGAACAGTTGCCTTAGAAGAATTTTGAAAATCCACTGGCCAGAGAAGATCAGCAACGTCAGACTCTGGGAGAGAACAGAGCAGATAACAGCAGAGAATGAAATTGGGCGAAGAAGATGGGGATGGATCGGTCACAGTCTGAGAAAGCCAGCTTCCAGTATCACTAGGCAGGCATTGTCATGGAACCCCCAGGGAAAGAGGAAAAGAGGTAGGCCGAGAAACTCCTGGCGTCGAGACCTCCAAGCAGACATCAAGAGACTGGGAACCACCTGGAGTAGAATCGAAGGAGAAGCACAGGACAGGAGTTGCTGGAGGTCTCTCGTCGACGGCCTATACCCGGGTAGGGGTGACAGGCGTAAGTAAGTAAGTAATCGCAAAGGTCAAGGGTCACGGTGGTTTGACAGATGTGTGAAATCTTATTTAATTTTCAGAAAACATGGATTTTGCTGGTGCAGAAGCCATCCCTTTACTTATTGTCACAAAGGTCACACATGTAGATTGGTAATACACATGAGCCATAAGAGCTTTGCCTTTCTTGTTTTCTATGTGTATGTGTTGGGAACGGTTTTTGTCATAATGAGTAAATGACCCCTGCAGGAATCATTGTGACAAAATATGCAACCGACAGATTTTGTGTGTGTGTTTGTGTGTGTGTATTTGACTATTTGTCTGTCAGAAGTGGTTTTAGTGACGGTAATTCCTGCAGGAATCACCACATCTAAAAGCACTACAGACAGCCAAAGGGTTAATATAATTTTTCCTCCCATTCTCTCTTTTCCATACAGGTTTGTGATTGCAGCAGTGTCCCCAGCAGTCGTGGTACCTTCCCTCTTGAGTTTGGCAGAACGAGGCTACGGTGTTGAAAAGGGAATCCCGACTCTGGTTATAGCAGCGTCCAGTCTGGACGATGTATTGGCTATTACTGGATTTGGGGTAGTGCTGGGAATCACCTTCTCATCAGGTTTCTCATCAATTTCCTAGCAGGCATAAGGTGCTGTGGCTGACGTTGACTGCAGTTGACTATGCACCGGCCAACTGCTACCGACATTGGCCCAGTCACCATTTGCACACTTTGCGCATGCAGTCACAGATGTAGAAATTACAGATTTTTGCTGGACCCAGCAACTGCTCAAGACAAATACACTATAATAGTGAACAGGCTCAGCATCTTTAGAGGCATGAAGCAGACGTTAGGTGTTTAGCCCTGATGCACTAGAGCAGGAGTTCGATCGACCATTGTTAATTCAAGGGTAGTGCCAGATTAGCTTGGCGCCATCAGCTGCCAAGCTAATCTGACACTACCCTTGAATTATCATGGTTGATCCATCTTCTGCAATAGGCATATAATTAAGCAACACTTCTAATGGGTTTAAATGGGTTAAATCTCCTTGCCCATGAAGCCACCAGTTTTGTTTGCACTACTTGTGGTTGCATGCACGAGTGGATTAAGAGTTGCATACATTTTGATGATGGGTACTGCTCAAAGAAGCTAACAAAATATAAGGTACGGACATTCACCTAGCCCTTCGGCAGTCAGTAGCTTGTTTGGTCAAGGTGATTCCTGAAGGAATCACCTCGACCAAACATGCTACCGACAGCCAAAGAGATAGTTTCACCATTGATGAAATGTTTATTTCCTCAAAAACATTACCGATGACATGACTACATGACCACAGTGGAAGGGTGCATTACAAACTCAGACGAATCCGCTTACCGTAGTCAGGTTGAGACTCTAATTAGTTGGTGTAATAACAACAACCTTGAACTGAACTCTGGCAAAACAAAAGAAATGATTGTGGACTTTAGAAAGAAACAGTCCCCTCCCCCTCCCCCTCTTGTGATCAATAGTGAAATCATTGAAACAGTCCAGAACTTTAAGTTTCTTGGCACTACCCTGTCATGTGACCTGAAGTGGGAGGAAAACACTCGCCTTATCGTCCAAAAAGCACAGCAGCGCTTGTTCTTCCTGCGACGTCTGAAAAGTTTCGGTCTCGGTGCCCACATGTTGATGCAATTCTACCGAGCTGTGATTGAGAGCGTGCTCACCTTTTCGATCACGGTTTGGTATGGTTCCATCACGGCCAAAGAGAAAATCAGACTGAGTAGGGTGGTCAAGACCGCTTCAAAAATCATAGGCAGAGATCTTCCTAGCCTGGACTCACTGTACCAGCAGCGTCTCTTACGTAGAGCACGTCTTATCTCCAGTGATTCCACCCACCCCGGCAATGAGCTTTTTCAAATTTTACCATCAGGGCGCAGGTACAGGTCCATCAGTACCAAGACCAGCAGATTCCGCAACAGTTTTTTCCCTCTTGCTGTTCACGCTCTCTCTGATCAACCGGACTAATTGGAGAGAGCGCGAGTGGCGAGTGAGAATGATTGTGTACAGTCAGTTTTTAACTGTATCAGATCTCTCTCTCTCTCTCTCTCTCTCTCTCTCTGTGTGTGTGTGTGTGTGTGTGTGTGTGTTTAGTCTTAGTAACTGACATCAAGACAAATTCCAATGTTTTTATTGTTTTGTACATGGAAACATATGGCAATAAACCATCTTATCTTATCTTATCTTATATCTACTTCTAGGCTCAATTTTAGCCTACTTGCCCGTTGTGTGCCCACACAACCCGAGAGGCACTCGGGGAACCCCCCAGAGGGGCCGAGAGTTATCTCCCCATACCTGCCTTACCAGATCCGGTCACGAGACCATTCAGTCTTTCTACTTCGCTCGTGGAGAGAAGACGTGTCTGGCCCGCGCTCTCGCTGCCTCGACCGGTCTTCTGCCTACTGACGCTTGTTGCCGACTCTGTGTGCTCTGCGCCCGCTTCTACCCTGCCTTCTACCTGGCCTTCTCTTCCTGCTTCGTTGGGCTGCTTGCGGGGATTCTTCTGCGTCTGTGGACGGCGGTTTGACTGCCCTTTCCCCCCCTTCCCTTCGTTGCAGAGGTAAGGTAGCGGTAGTTCCCTCGGCCGTCCCTCGGGCTGAGGGCTGGCTGTCTATGGGTGTTTCCCTGCTTTTTGCTGGTGGTTTGGTTTCAGTGCGTAGTGCCTGATTAGCTCACGGTCGGCTGTTGCCGTGTCGCGCCCGTTTGCACGTGGGCCTTGGGCTCCGTGTGTGTTAGCCCGTTTAAAGCCCTGTTAGCCCTCCGAGAGTGCCCCATTACGCTTTCACCGGGAGCCCGCCTACGCTTCGATAATGTTGGGCTCCCGGTGCGATGACTTAGGTGGCCGACGGACACTCACTCGGTCTCCCTACCGCGTTCGGTGGTTCCTCGGACCACAGGTTTAATAATAATAATAATAATAATAATAATAAGCACATTAAATAGGCGCTTTATCCCAATGGAAAATCGGCTCAAAGCGCCGCCCCGAACTGGGCCCAACAAGCGCGCTCACGTGAGTCACGCGCATTCACTCACACACGGAACGTAAACACAGAACTTTCACGTGGTGCTAAGGGCAAGCTCAAGCGAGCTGCTGTAGTTTGGAAGTTCAAAATCGTTTGTATTTGAAATTGGTTGGGTGGACTGAATCTGATACCAGAGTTAAGCGGTGTGCGGCCTGGCCTGAGGTTATGTGGGCGGACCTTGGTCCTTTTACCGCCGAGAGCGGGCCCGCCCGGCTTACGAGCGTTCAGCGCCCTTTGACACGTTGGCCGCCCTGGCTGTCTCCTCGGCCACTCCCGCACGGAACGGTCCCCTCGTCGGGGTTCGCGGTTTTTGTCTGACCACAGGACCGCCACTGCTGCCACGCCCGCTGACCCTTCCGGAGGGTCTGTTTGCCGGCTTAGCGCACGTCTCACTGAGAGTGACCAGCAGCAGTCGGCCTTGAGCCGTCCGTCGTTGACGAGCCGTCCTCACCACTCTCCCCGCACCAGGCCCGCTGATCCTTCCGGAGGATCGCCTTGCTGGCATAGTGGCCTACTTCCGGAGTAGGGCCCGGAGAGACGTCAGCACCGTCCGTCGCGACGCAGCCGCGACTCTGATCCGCACCGTTCCTCCTCCAGACGCCCGCGCCCTCGCTCGCCTCGCGAGCGCTGTCAGCGAGGATTCTCGACGCCCCCTGCAGGACGATGCGCTCAGCCTGCTACCCGAAGTCTCTGTCTCGGCTCTGTTGGACGAGGAGGATCGCTCGACCTCGCACGCGGCCCTCGAGGATGTTTCCCCCTCGGCGCTCCCGTCTTCTTCCCAGTCAGAGACGCTTCTAGCTCCGGTGGAAGCCGCCAGGATCGTGGCCGTGATGCTGCCGGCGGACGCCTGCCCAGCTTCCCCACCGCTGAAGAGGAAGGTCGCCGCCTTTGTTGACGCGGAGAGGCAGGTCAAGAGGGTTAAGTCGCTTCCCCAACCGCCCGGCTTTAAGGGTCTTCGAGACGTCTTGTCGTCGCACCTACAGCTCGCCACGTCCCAGGAGCCGGTCTTCTTCTCCGACCGTCGCTGGCCCGCGGATTAGACATCTTGTTTCGGCGGGACTGGTGTGTTGGACTCTCCTAGCCTTCTCCATCCCTCTGCCTACGCTGGACCCTTCGGCGGTGTCGCTAGCCGGCGGTCTGACTCTGCTGCGGCGGTCCCCGCCGCGGGGCCTGGACAAGACAGCGACCTTGGTCCAAAACACCTTACCCTGCTCGGGTGTTATGGAGCTCCTCACTCAAGCCTTGGGTCGTCGGGTGGAGGTATCCTGGCATCTTTCCATCTCTCCCCTCCTAGGAGACCTGCTGGTCCTCGCGGAGACCGCCAACTGCGCCGCCTACCATTCCTCGGTCAACGCGATGGTGGTTTCGGCCAATTGCGACCTCATGCGTCGAGATGCCCTGCTCCGCCCCTGCAGTACGTTGCCGCCGGACCTGCGAGCGCAACTTCACCGTGCCCCCTTGGGTGGACCCTTGCTGTTCGGCGACTCAGTCTCTACGGGTCAGCGGTTCGTTCCTCGTGATGTCTGTGCGACTTGGCCGGAGACGTTTGGTCGGACCTCTGGAGTTTTATCGGCGAGAGCGACCTCCGTCTACTATCTCTCGTCCGGCTCCTGTGGACACTTCCGCCGCCCCTTCGGTAACGACCGCCCTTCCTCGCATCGGCCCCTCGGAACGGTCTGCTCGTCGGGACCCGGCGTTGCGCGCTGACCAGAGGATCGCCACTGCTGCCACGCCCGCTGACCCTTCCGGAGGGTCTGTTGGCCGGCACAGCGCCCGCCTCACTGAGCCTGGCCTGCAGCAGTCCGCCATGAGCCGTCCCACGTTGACTGGCCTTCATCCTCTCTCTCTCTCCCCGAGAAGCCCGCTGATCCTTCCGGAGGATCTAAACGCCGGCATAGAGCCCTTCTCACTGAGTCCGGCCAGGAGAGACGTCAGCCTCAACCTGCGCGACACGGTCGCGCCCCCGACTCATCCCGTTCCACCGTCAGTTCTAGACACTCACGCTCGCCCCTCGAGCGCCGCTGGAGGGATCATTCGCCTCGCCGGGATCGTCGCCGCTCCCCCCGGAGGATCTGAACGCCGGCGTAGCGACATGCTCTCGGAGTCTGGCCAAGAGAGGCTTCAGCCTTAGCTTGCGCGACACGGTCGCGCCCCGACTCCCGCCGTTCCACTTTCAGGTCACTTGATGGCTGATCAGAGGACTGCCACTGCTGCCACGCCCGCTGACCCTTCCGGAGGGTCTGTTTGCCGGCACAGCGCCCGCCTCACTGAGCCCGGCCTGCAGCAGTCCGCCATGTGCCGTCCCACGTGACTGGCCTTCCTCTCCCGTCTCTCCCCGTTAAGCCCGCTGATCCTTCCGGAGGATCTGTACGCCGGCGTAGCGCCCTACTCACTGAGTCTGGCCAGGAGAGACGTCAGCCCTAGCTTGCGCGACTCGGTCGCGCCCCCGACTCCTTCCGTTCCACTTTCTGTTCAGGACACTAGTGCGCACCGCTCGAGCGCCTTCGGTAGGATTGCCGTTCGGACTCAACCTCCGCCCCTGGGTCTTCACTTGGCGGATGGACGCCTTAGTCGCCTTAGCCCGACAGTCCTCCTCCAGTCCACATCGAACTACCTGGACGGCCTCCGTTGTGCAACCAATCGGAGACCGCGCTAGCCACGGACAGAGAATGCTCTCTTGCACCTCCTGGCACACCTGGGCTTCCTAGTAGACGACGGCAAGTCAGATCTCTCCCTCCCGCCGGGTTGTGCATCTGGGTATGGAACTCCCTACCAACCTCAACACGGTACGCCTTCCGGTGCCCCGGATCAAGAGGATTGCTGATCTAGCCGACCAGTTAGCTCGGGAGGATGCAGGCCCCGCCAGAGTCTGGCTTCAGTTGCTGGGTTTGATGAACGCCGCAGCGGATCTTATCCCACTAGGGCGTCTCTACTCCCGGCCAATTCTACTGCATCTTCTCCATTGGCTCACGTCTTCCAGAGACTTGACGGCCGCGGTCCCAGTGCCCCAGATGCTTCGTCCGCACCTTCGTCGGTGGACCGGCCCTACGTGGCTAGCGTCGGGAGTTCCCTTAGCCTCTCCCCCTCCAGGCGGGCCCCTGGCCCTCCCACTGGGCGCACACCCACACCCACTGTCTGGAGATGCAGGCCGTATGGCGAGCCCTTCACGCCGGGGAGTACCTCCTCCGACACCAGGAGCTTCTCGTGCTTTCGGACGACACGATCGTGGTCGCTTACATCCAGAAGCTAGGTGGCACACGCTCCCCTGACCTGTGTATGTTCCTCTACAGGAAGATGCGTTGGTGCGAGGACCGGAGCATTATCCTTCAAGCCCCGCACGTTCCCGGATGCCTAAATGTCTTGGCCGACTCTCGGTCTCGCCGCGACCAACTCCTACACACGGAATGGACCCTGCGACAGGACATCTTTCAGATGATCTGCGCCCGCTGGGAGACTCCCCAGGCCGAGTCGTTCGCCCCGAGGTGGAACCACCAGCTTCCCCTCTTCGTCTCCCCGATTCCCGACCACCTTGCCTGGGCTGTCAATGCGCTCTCCTTTCCCTGGGACGGACTTGTGGCCTATACCGGTCCCCCTACCGTCCTCGTGCCCTAAGTCCTCCTCTAACTGCGGGGCTCTTCGGCGTTCCTCCTGTCGGTCGCACCGCTCGTCTGGAACCGCTCCTGGACCACCGACCTGCTCAGCCTCGCCACAGACCCGCCCCTGCTGCTGCCCACCCCGCGGACCATGCTCAAGCAACCGCGCCAGCCGCTGTTCCACCCCTGCCTGGAGTGGCTCCTCCTTACGCCTGGAGGTTGGGCGGCAAACCCCCGGAGCTAGAGTATACTCAGATGCAGCTATGGAGGCGATCGCTGCGCCCCGGAGACTGTCGACCCTTCGAGCCTACGAGGGAACTGGCGAGTCCTCTGTTCCTGGTGTACCGATCTTGGCCTTACGCCCACGGATCTGACTCATCCTCCGCTGGCGGACTTCTCTCTCTGGCTCTTCGAGACCAAAGCCTAACCCTCATCACGGTACGCGGTTACCTGTCCATGATGGCGGACACCTATCGTCACCTGGGACGACCCGATCCGGGCGCCGGCAAGGACCTAGCCGACCTTATGGGACACTTCGGCACCCAGCGCCTTACACTCCGCTCGCTCCTTCCTCGCTGGGACCTACCCTGGGTGCTCACGTGGTTGAACTCCGCCCGCTTCGTACCATTACCTTTGGCCCAGCTCGCGGACTTGGCACGCGAGACTTGTTTCCTGCTGGCACTGGCTACCGCTTCGCGCGGGAGCGAGCTACATGCGCCTTCAGCACGCCCTGCCGGTCTGCAGTTCCGAACAGATGGCTCCGTACAGCTGCGCACGGACCCGGCCTTTCTGGCAAATAACAGGTCTCCTTTAACTCCGCCTTAGGTGATCACCATTAGGCCGCTGAGAGACCGACCCCGGTCCCAGGAGACCAGGCTACAGGATCCCGTGCGCGCCCTTAAAAATCTATCTGCGGCGATCTAAGCCCGTCCGCAGGGGACGGTCGCGCCTCTTCCTACCCCTAAGACCCAACCGGCATGACATTATAGCCCAGACGATCTCTTCCTGGCTCCGCTGGGTCATACGCTCCGCTTATCAGGAGATCTCCCCTGAGGGAGCGAAGAGGCTGCACATTCATGCACACGAGGTACGAGCTATGGCCACGAACGTCGCGTTTGATCGAAACCGCGCTGTCAAGGACATCGTGGCAGCCGTGGGCTAGAAACCGAATCGGTCTTTGCCCCTTTCTACCTCCGGGACCTGGCTAGCCAGCGAGAGAATCTCGCACTGGTGGGGGGACATCGCCGCCGCGCAACACTCCCTCCCGGTGCCACTGGCACCGTAGATGCACTTCGCTAAAATTGTCGGGAGTGTGCGACGGGGAGAACGGCGCTGTTCTGCTGGGGGAGTTTTGGGTGGCACCCGCCTCCTCATCGCAATTCTCCCATGTAGTCATGTCATCGGTAATGTTTTTGAGGAAATAAATTCATTTTTCTCTAAAAGGTATTTTTTCGAAAAATACTTACCGATGACATGACTACATGGGAATATCTACTTCTAGGCTCAATTTTAGCCTACTTGCCCGTTGTGTGCCCACACAACCCGAGAGGCACTCGGGGAACCCCCCAGAGGGGCCGAGAGTTATCTCCCCATACCTGCCTTACCAGATCCGGTCACGAGACCATTCAGTCTGATACTTCGCTCGAAAGCGGCAAGCGGGGCAGGAGGGAGGGACATCCGAGTCATGTCATCGGTAAGTATTTTTCGAAAAAATACCTTTTAGAGAAAAATGAATTTTTCTTGCTTTCTTGAGTATATGTGTGTTTCTTGGTTTCCTCAGGGCATTTGGCTTGGAACCTTGCTAAGGGACCTCTTGAGGCGATACTTGGTGTTTTGTATGGCATCATTGGGGGCATCATCCTTTGGTACATCCCTCAAAAGAAGAGTGTAAGTTGTAAATTTTGATGTTGATGGCAAGTATTAGCTGTTGAATATTGTTTCCACAGAACAGAGAGCATTTGAAGTATAGAGAAGATAATTATTATGGTGAACTTATGCAGTTATAACAAACTGCAAGAGGACCCACATTTTGTTGTTGGTATAGCCACAGTTTGTTATAAGTGGAGTAATTTACATACACAGTTTGTTCGAGACCAGGATTTTGCAGTACCTTACACTGGCACTTGATGCACCATTCTCAGACACATTGTACATTTCTACATAGTTCATGTTCACCATAATGTTCATTACATTTTTCCAGAAACACAGACTATTTTTTCGGTCTGCCCTGTTGGTGGGTGGTGGCTTGCTGGCTATCTTTGGCAGCAAAAAGCTGGACTGGTCAGGGGTCGGACCTTTGGGCTGTCTTTCCATTTCCTTCATTGCTGCTCTACGGTGGCGCACTGAATGTAAAAAAGACGAACAGGTACTATTTTTTCAAGCAAAATCTTCAAAGAATGGGGTGAACCTCAGAACTTTTCGGTTACATGCTTCAAATACAGGTCATACAGCATATCGCATTACCATAGAGAGTGTTATTTTTGTCAGACTTATTCATGATCCTGTTACTGTAGTGCTGAATTTTAATTAGAATTGGTATAAAAATATCACATTGAGCAAAAGGTTCTCGGGCTGATGTCAGTTTTATCTGGCTGGTGCACAGCTGTGCGCCGACCAGATAAGACTAACGTCAGCCCAAGAACATTTTGCTCACTGGGCATCCCCGCAGTAGCCAGAGACCTGTTAGCGTTACATAGTATACCATGGAATACTGGCGCACGATATGCTGAGGCTGACCTATACATTAAGACAAAATGATGATCCAGATGGTGCTTAATTAATTATTCATGACCCGCAACAGAAGGCCAACCACAATAATTGTAAGGTTGTGCCTGATTACCGGTAGTTTGGCTGCTCAAGGTGCCAAGAAAATCAGGCACTTCCCTTGAATTTTAAGGGTCAATCCTTCTTCTGCAAATGATTTGTTCATGGCCACTCCCAAATCCAGGACAATTGGCCGAAGTTAAGAGTTGAATGAGTTACAAGTTTGGACGCAGTGGGTGACAGCTCAAGGGTAATGGCAAATTAAACTTGGTGCCGAGCGACAGCCTGCTTGGACCAGGGGAAGTTACTCCATACTGCCAACATTTCAGGAATGGCAGAAGAAGAGGTAAACTACCCCAGAATATTGTGTTGGCATTTCTTTCTAGTCGAGAATAGGAGAAGAATCTGTTTGCTGTTCTCTTATACCTAAATTAAATTTTAAGACAAGTTATAGATTATTAATCACTTTGGAGATAAATTTTCTTCGCTCCTACAGGCATTAACCAATTTAACCACATGGCCACATTTTGGAGGTGACAACTAACAACCATGTACCAGCTGCAGGAAATGGATCGACCATGATAATTCAAGGGAAATGCCAGAATCTGGCACTACCCTTGAATTATCATGTTCGATCCTTTTCGTGCTGTAGTGAATCAGGGATAAATGGGTTAAAGT
This sequence comes from Semisulcospira habei, assembly GCA_036245525.1. Classification (NCBI taxonomy): domain Eukaryota; kingdom Metazoa; phylum Mollusca; class Gastropoda; family Semisulcospiridae; genus Semisulcospira; species Semisulcospira habei. Next base: position 113,022,816 of record BTPG01000008.1, read on the forward strand.
GAAACATTGTGTCCAGAATCCATCAACTCTGGCTGATTTGATGTTTCTTCAGGATCCCATTGAAGATGTGATGGGTGTGCTGTGGATGCTGTTCCAGCCATTGTTGTTTGGTCTGATTGGGGCTGCTGTGAGGATTGATGCATTGGAAGGGGATGTAGTTGGTAGGTATAATATACAAAGCAGAAAACAACATTACTAACCCCCTTGCGCTAGCATATGCCAGTACTTTATACAGTTTCTGGTGGCTGTGAGGGCAAAGGGGTCAGCCATCAGGGCAAGGCGAATACTAACCAGCTGCAAGAGACATAAACCGTCGTGAGCCCCCGCAGCTGCGGGGGCTCATGAGGATTTATGTCTCCTGTTAGTCCTGTGTTCTTCATGTCTGTTTTCAGTCCCATTCACATCTGTGTTTTCATATGAATGTCAATCATTGTGTAGTGGTTTTAGATGCACAATTCATGATCACTGGCAGCAAAGGGGTTAAAGCTTTTGGGCTTTTTGTATGCACAGCTTAGCAATAGATAACAGATTGCACAAAGTTTTCCACTTGTGAACTGAGTATCAAACTGAACATCAGTGACATGATGAATCTGAAGACTTTCAGTGTTGAAGAATTTCAGTGTTGTTTTCACAACCTTTTTTACTTTTTTAATGTTGTGTGTTTTGTTGAATGCATGTATTTTAACTAACACAGTATAAATATTGAAAATATCATGAACACTATCAAGAATGTTTCATTATTTTGTTTGGTCTTGTTGATCTAACTTACCTTGTTTGGAGCAGTTTTACATTCATGAGTGAAGGATGGAAATCTTGTTTATGAAAACTTTTGCATTTTCAAAATTGAACCCCTCCTTTAACACCTTCATTGCTGAGAAAAATCAAGTAAGATCCAACTGCAAGCGACATAGATCTTCATGAGCCCCTGCACTTGTTGGGGCTCATGCGGATCTATGCCTGTTGATAACACTATTTTGTATCCATTTTTCTTGGGCGGCTGGGTCTCTTTGGCATTTAATTCACAAGGAATAAAGATACACAGTCTGCGACCACCATCAGAGAAGGTGTTAGAACAGAGAGCAAGAATGGAAATTTAATGTCTAGACTGCAGGAGACGCCACACAAGAAAATGAGCAAAATCAAAACAGCTGACTTTATTTTCACCATAGCCAACTTTCACCAATGTATGCTTGATATTAGATTGGCACCGCACTGCCTTGAAGGATCCTTTGCAGTGCTTTATTTACACATGTTTGACATAGCTTATCCCATTTAACCCCTCGGGCGCATTTCCCAAATTTTGGAGGTGTCAACTACGACTATGTACCCAGTTGCAGGGGATGGATTGCCCATGGTAATTGAAGGGTAGTGCCAAAATAGCTTGGCAAAATAGCCTCTGGCACTACCCTTGAATTGTCATGGTCATTCCATCTCCTACTGTACGGAGGCGGGGCTAAATGGGTTATACATGTATGTGGCAGGTTTGGGTATTGCTGTACTTGGCATTGGCTTGACCATCCGCATGGCGGTCTCCTACCTAGCTGTGTTGGGGACAAACCTGAACCTCAAAGAACGTCTTTTTGTCACTGTCGCCTGGCTCCCTAAAGCAACAGTTCAGGTAATTTTGTTTAACCCTTACACTTTGTTGTAAAACTGACCACAATTCCAACTGCAAGAGGCATAGATCCTCATGAGCCCCCGCAGTTGCGGGGGCTCATGAGGATCTATGCCTCTTGCTGACACCATTTGTCTCCATGTTCCTTGGATGGCTGGTGCTTGTTGGTGTTGAATCAGCATCCACTGGCAGCAAGGGGGTTAACCCATTCAGCCCTGACAAGCTACAACAAATTTGTGATTGACCACTATAGTATAAAGGTGTTGTCTGAATAGATTGGTGTCTGAAGGACTAAGCTGTTGTGGCACCAATCTTTAAATATCATGGTTAATCTGTCCCCTGAACTGTTATGTATTCATCATAGGAAATCTGACATACATGTGTTTGGGAGTTTTGACCTTTAAGATCAGTAGATGTCAGAAGAAGGTCAAATTACATGTTTTGATGAAAACAGCAGATTAAAAGCCAGGCTTTTAATATGCAGTTCACATCACAAGAAGCACAGTTTTTGACATACTACTCATTTATTTGTGAAAGAATATTATTATGCATAGTAAATACAGTGTAGATAAACTGTTACAGTCATTCCATCCCCTACTGTACGGAGGCGGGGCTGACTTCATTCAGCATCAGAATGCTGAATACTTTTACCTCTAAGGTGGAACTGTGCATGGAGAGGCAGTCAGTGGATATAACAACCAAAGGCTCAGAGGTAGTGCCTGATAAGCTTTGACCTCTGTGCCTCTCCAGGTGACAAAATAATCAGGCACAACCCTTGTCTTAGGGTCAACATTTCTACTGCAACAATTGCTGCAAGGTACAAATATAATTGTTGTGTGTTGCAGGCAGCTATTGGCGCTTTGGCATATGACATGGCACTAGAAAAAGGGGATGATGACCTCATAGCCCTGGGAGAAAAGGTAAAGATTTATACTAGTAGGACTGTATGTGTTTCACAGTTGGGTATACTGGATTGAAATTTGATTGCATAGACTCAGTATTAAAATAACATTTCTTTTGTACACACAATTTCTTGAGTGATAATTCAGAAATGCCAAAATTCGTACATATTTGCACTTTAATACTTTCGCTTAGCTTAAAAATTTAAGCCCAAAAAACTCCTTGTGTACATTATCACAGGGGAGGCAATCACTAGGGGGTGTCGTTACCAGGACACCCGGGGTGGCCTCCCCTTCTCCCTATCCGGTGGCGCGCTCAGCGTTTCCCGGCAGTCTCTTCGCTTAGCTGCACAGGACAGGCCATGTGCACTTCATGCTCCGGCTGGAGTTAGGTGGATTACCGTTGTGGACTTTTGGATTTATGTGTTCGGACTTTCATGGCAGTGGATTATGTGCATTGTGTTGTGTTTGGATTTCCTATGTGGTCTATGGATTGCATGGTGTTGGTTTTCTGTGGTATCACCGGTTTGGCAATGGCGAGGTAAATTAGCGGTGACTGTCTCTAACCGGTTTCGACCGGGCAGCAGCGATGACCGGGCTGTGATGTTTGGCAAGCCGACCGGGAGCGCGGTTCTTCTTTGGAGGTTCCCCACTTTCACTTGGTTTGGTTGTTTTGTTGTTTGTTTTCTCAAAACAACATTACCGATGACATTACCGTTAGGAATACTGATCTAGCTAGCCTAATTTTAGCCAAAATTGTTGCGTGCCTACATGGCAGGGGAGGTAACAAGGGGCGCTATATGCTAGGCAGTCCCGTGGGTAGCCTCCCTTCCATCCTCATCCGGTCAGACAGCTACCGGAATCGCCATTCTGTTCTTAGCTGAGCTGTAGGAAGGTTGCGTGCCTACTCTCTGCGTCTGGACTTTATATACTGTGACCGGTTGGGACTGGCGACTTGTGGCTTGAGCTCTGCTTTGGGCTGGGGCTCACTAGCAATGGAGTTCTGAGTTCACTGGGCCTTGTACTGTTCCAGGGACTTACCGACGAGTGACCGGTCGACTTGGGTGGCTCTACTTCTCGTTGGTTCCTGCAGCGCTGCCTCGCCCGCCCCTCTGGCTTGACTAAGTATAACCTCGGTTAGTGCCCACGACCGGCGCTCAGGGGGGATGGATAGCGCCGGGCGTCGGCACTGGTCGTGTAGCGGATTCGTTTTCGAAACTCGTACACGCGTTAGCATTGGTGCCATGCTCGTTCGCTGGTCTCTGTGTATGTTTTGCAGTGGTCAAGTTCGCACCAGCACGAGAGGCAGGGACTTCCAGTGGCTGTGTGACTGCTCACAGGATGTCTGCTTACCATGCTGGTCCTGCGCCTCCTCTCTCCTGTGCAGTGACTGCAACCCCGGTGGGAGGAGCAGCAGTCACAGCTTGGCGTTATATCGGCGGGAACGACCGACCCCAGTCTGGGAGTGGATGCCTACTGCTGCCTCGACCCCTTCAGTGGAGGTGACGCTTCGGACACTCACGAATCGGGACGCATGCGCGGATCCGGAGCCTAGGGCTACAGTCGGAGGGTTCGTCAGTTCGCTGCAGTTGAGACACCGAGCCTGGCCAACATGCTACTCCGACAACAGTTTTCGTCAGCTCGCTGGTAAAACGGTACACCGAGCTTGGCCAACACCAGACGGCTACAGGGTTCGTCGGCTCGCTGAATACCACCGGGTCTGGCCAACTACGTCCGATGGACCGCCACGCGTCTACACCCGTGAGGCAGTCCAAGCAAGCGCAAGCCTTCTGATACGGAGGTCAGTAAATTTATTACTTACTAGGCTTTTAACTGCCCCCTCGGCACAGGTGCTTAGTGACGAGTCGAGCTTGCAGCGTCAGGCATCGCACGAACGGAACTCTTTCAGCTAGTTTCGGCGATTAGGTGCCCGACGGCCGTCCTAACGTACGTAAGTTAGAGGAGGACGAGCGGCCTCGTTCTTTTTTCTCGACAGGTCTCCACGCTCGCATTCTGCTTCCAGAGACCGGGATGCCTTCCGACACCCTAGGCCTTCGGTCGCTGGGGTACGGCTTCCGTCAGCAGTCATGCCGCTCTGCCTCGCTCGCCGCATGGATCCTTGCCGAGTGTGCCGCGGCGCATTCGGCCACCCCCTCACAAGCGCCGCCTTCGGCACGGGACTCGCTTTCGGCTCTCTCCCTGCGCCTCTGTTATCAGGGTGGGGACCCAGCAGTTAGGGGTTAGACTTGCTCTCTTCTAGTACAACTAAAGTACATGATGCGTCGATACATGTGGCAGCGCGGGCGTGCGCTTGGGTTCGTGCGTGGGCGTTCACCGCCAGGTATAGCTTAATGCCTCGATAGCGCAGTCGGTTAGACTCCCGGTCAAGAATGTCACTTGTGTGGGCGAGCAGTGATAGGCTCGCATTGCGTAACGTCTTTGGCACACACACACAAGTACACGTGCGGGCAGACACGCACGCACGCTTACAATGCGCCGGTTACTTGACGGGACTCATTAGCAACGCTTCCTCCGACGACAGTCTTCGTCGGCTGACTGGTCTTAAAGCTGTACGCCAAGCTGGGCCAGCACCGGACGTCGACAGGATTTGTCAATTCGCTGATTACCTCCTGGTCTGGTTTACGTCTTGGACCGCCACACGTCTACGCCCTTGAGCCCGTCCCAGCTAAGCGCAAGCCGTTTACGGACATCTGTAACGTGACCGTGTAGTGGCGGTTCCACCGTGCGCCTGTCAGAGTGGCGCGGGTAGTTGCTCCCAGCCGGACTCGCAGGGTTGCGGTGTTGCTTCGCGACGACATCTCCGTAGCGGCCAGGCGCGGGACCAGCTTCCCGTTCCCTCTTAGGCTGTGAGTCCCGGGCAGATACCAGTGGGATAGCTACGAGTGAACTCGCTGGCGGATACTCCCTTGGTTGCGGTTATTGGCGGTGCGGCGGACGCGCATCAATGCCAAGATGGTTACTACGCCCGGCGGCCTTCCTACTATGCTACGCTTGTGAGGCGACTCTGATGATCGGCCAGTTCTCCTCTAATGGCACAGGAGCGGCTTCCCCTGTCGCCGCTGGGTTCGACCTCAAGCCTTGACCGGGGATGGGCTTCGTCGAGGAATGGATCCCTCGCATAGACTACATCCTTGCTTGGCCCTGGTGCCCTGGTCACCGAAGGTAGCCTTCGGCGGCGGGTTTTCCTTGGTTGGATAACTGCCTGGGAATGACAGGTTGGTGGACGTCTTCTTCACTCGTGTCCGGTCCACCAGACGCTGACTTACGTTCGAATAAGAATAGTAGGGTAGTGCTGGAGTGGCCTGGCGCCACTAGGCTTTACGCTATTCTGGCTAGCCGCCCTTAAGGCCTGGGGCGGTGTTCTTCTTCTAGCGTAACCTGTCCTTGCAGGGCATTTGGTAGCGGTTGCCTCAGGTGGTTATGAGTTAAGATGCGGCAGCGCGCTCCCCCCCCCCCCCCCCTCACGACGGGTACCTCGTCCCTGCCTCTGCTCCGCGGCCGAGACGATCGCAACCCTGGCAGCTCTTGGTTCGGTCACAGAGCGGCTCGCGCCACGCGTTGGGAGATGGACAGTCTTCACTCGCACCTAGAGGCTTCTCGGCGACGACAGTGCTTTTGTTGCAGCGACTCAGGAGTCGCTGGCGTTACGGCTACAGGAAAGAGTGGTGAGTGCTACAGGCCGGTTGTATACGCAAGTGTCATCACCCTGCTTTCGCGTGAAGACTACCCGAGCGCCTCGGGTCCGGTGCAGCCTATGGACTCGGTGTCAGCCTTGGCCTGTCCGATGCTTCTCTCCACGTCTCCATGTACCCCTCCCCTGGACGTGACCTGCGCTTCGCCTGGCGTGGACTGGTCTACCAGATCGCGCTTCTGCCCGTCGGCCGCGGCCTCAGCCCTGGGGTTCACCCGCTTCTTGCCCGCCATCGTAGCCAGGGCCGGACGGACGCCAGTGAGCCCTGCGTCGGACTCCCTGGACCAGGTCTTCACTCGCGGAACCAGGCGGAGGCCAAATGGGCAGCGGTTTGAGATGCGCTACTAGCTTGGGCGCCAGACTGCTTGACGTGGGTACAACCGATCTTGTGCCGTCCCGCCACTTCGTTCTGGGGATGGCTTGCACCAAGCTCAATAAGGTGAAGTTCACAGTGCCAAGCGTCAGGGTTGGCGAACCTGCCCTCGGACGGTGACTTTTCTGCCAGGGAACGGCCTCAGCCTCTGGACCTGATGTTGTGAAGCGGATTTACTCCCCCATGGCCGTCTCTACTACCGCCCGCTTCAGCTGCACCGTCTCCTACTGTGGCCACCAGGGACGGGCGACCTCGCAGCTCCTGCGCCGGGCTTCCGATGCTACTTCGTTGGGCGGGGCCGGGCTGGCGCGTCGGGAGTTCCCCTCTACTCGCGTTGATTCACCGGTTCTCGTCTGATCACCGAAGTTAAGCAACGTCGGGCTCGGTTAGTACTTGGATGGGTGACCGCCTGGGAACACCAAGTGCTGTTGGCGTTAAACGGGGGACCTCTACTCCTCCCCGGCTGTCCCAGGGCGTGGACCCAGCCTTCAAGGTTAGGGTGCTCACCTTCTTCGGATGTTTGTCGGGGCCTCCGGCTCCTGGCCCTCGGACCTCGCGGTCCAGCACTCCTACTGGTTAGAACGGAAGGCCGTCTGGCAAGCACAACGCGGGGGACGTCTTACGTCACCTGGAGCGGCTCATCCTTCGGACAATCCCACAGTGATCGCCTACTTCCAGAAGCGGGGCGGGACGCTACCCGCCCCTCGATATCCTTTCTACCAGCGGTTCCGGTGGTGTGATGTTCCCGACTTTACTCTCGGAGCCAGGCATCCCGGGTCATCCCTATGTCCTACCCGTTCCATCATGCGACACGGTCAGCTTCTATGCTCCATGGACCCTCTTCGACGGATCGACACCCAGGGGGAGCACTCCAGGATCGACCTCTTCACGATGAGGTGGATTCTCTAGCTTCCTCCCTCTTCGTCTCCCCCATGCCAGATCCACTAGCCTGGGCAGTCGACACTCTTCCTTTCCTGGGATGGACTCGTCGCGTACGCCTACCCACCGACGGTTCTCGTCCCCAAGGTCCTGCTCAAGCGCACAGATTGCAACGTAGTCGTGGGACTGGTGGCTTCATTCGCCTGGATCAGGTCTTGGACCACCGACCTCCTAAGCCTCGCCACAGCCCAGCGGCGACTTCCCACCCCATCGCACGATGCTCAAGCAACTCGGCGGGCTCTGCCCTACCCGTGCCCCGAGCGACTTCATCTCCACGCCTGGAGTGGTGCGCCAAGCCCTCACCACTAGATGCTTCTCGCTTCAGCGGGGGAAGCTGCCGCTACAGCCCGCGGACCCTCGATTCGGGGAGTTACGATGAAGTGGCGAGTCCTGTGACGAGGTGCGTCTCCTTCCCACAGAGCGGACGGTTCCGTCTGGCCGAGTGCTTCGTTCTTCACTGCCCAGCTTCAGGCACCTATCACCTTTGCAGCTACCTAGCGGTGTACGAGGAGACGTACCGGCATGTGGGACGGCCCGACCTTGACAGCTGCAAGGACCTGGCTGACCTTAGGGCACGCTTCGATCGAGGGTGTCCGCCCCTCCACTCACTCGTACTGCTATGGGACCTACCCTGGACGCGGACGTGGACCAACCCTACCCGCTTCAAACCACTTAGGTTGGCGCGGGCATTGGACATGACATGGAGAACAGGCTTCCTACTGGCTCTCGCTGCGCGGCCAGGGTCAGCAGGATACACGCCTTTCCACACGCCCACCATGCCTACAGTTCCGTACGGACGTCGCTGGCAACTGCTGTCTGACCCGGCTTCCTAGCAATGACCCTTTCTCCTTGGCTGCCCCGCAGGTGGTCACCTTCCAGCCCTGGAGGGTCCGGGCTCTACCTGAGAATCCAGACGACAGGACCAGGTGAGAGCCTTACACGCGTCCCTGCGGCGGACCAAACCGCCACGCAGGGGACGTACCCGCATTTCCCTCTCTCTGTCCCCAGGTAGACATCACGGCTCGGCCTAGACGATATCTTACTGGCTACGTTGAGTGATTCACTCCGCCTACCAAGATCTCGCCCCTGCTGCAGCCAAACGATTGAACACCAGGGCACCCGAGATCAGAGCCATGAATGCTAGCCTAGCGCTCGACGCATCGACGCGGTCACAGATATCATGACGGCCGGGGAATGGTGAGCACAGTCGACCTCTGGGCTCCATAGCTAATACGCCCCGCCTACCAGGACCTCAGCCCTGTTCAACCAGATGCTTGAACCTCAGGGCACTTGAGGTCATGAGCCATGGCCACAAGCTCGCATTCGATCGCAACTGTACAGTCAAGACTTGTGCCGGCGGGGGGCTGGCGATCAGAGGCGACCTTCGCCCAATTCTACCTGAATGACCTCTCCAGCCAGCGCGAGAACCTGTCGCTGGTGGGAGACAGTACGGCGGCACAACACTCCCTCCTGGCACCCCAGGTGCCGCAGGTATCTTAGCTAAAATTATCGGGAGGTTGTACCAGGGAGGGCGGGTCTCCATATTACCCAGGGGTTAGGGGCGTTCTAAGCGGCACCCTCCTCCTCTTCGATATTCTTCCTAACAGTAATGTCATCGGTAATGTTGTTTTGAGAAAACAAATGTATTTGTTTTTTCAAAATACATTACCGATGGCATTACTATCTGGAATACACTCAATTGCCTATAAATTTCAGCCAAAAGTTGTGTAACCCACACAACTGGGGAGGAGACACCGGGGATCCACGCACCGGGGCCCCGGGTGGCCTCCCCTTACTACCCTATCCCGGCATTCGTAGGGCGACCCTGTCAGTTTCACTCATAGCTCGACCGTGGACGGTCGAGTTTTTTGCCTTACTCCGTTCGGAAACTTTTTCTACCAGAGTTTGATAGTTTTTTGGCCTTCGACTTTGAGGGTTTTTCATAGCCTTGGACTCTCTACTTCGTTGACTTCTCTCCTACTCGTAGTTTGTGGACTACTGTGTTTGAACTGAGCGCCGTCCGGTTCGGTGAGCTTCGCCAGTGACCTTGTGGTTGGCTTCCGCACGTGACTTTGTGAACTTGGTAGGAGTGCGACTTGACTTTTAGCCTTCGTACGGGTTTATCAGTGACGCTATGGCTACTCCTGTGTTGAAGTCTTGCCGTTTTTGCGGGGACTTTCAGTGGCCCTCCAACGCCCACGATGCCTGCTTGCCGTGCTCGGGCTGTTCTTTGGATAGGACTTGTGACGTTTGTGATGAGTGGATGGAAGACCGGTGGTCGCAGATGTGGGACTTCTACAGGCGTGACCGGCCCTCCCGGCCGCTTCAGTCTCCCCGGAATCCTCCACAGCTGGTCGTTGCTACATCGGCTCCTCGGGCACCGCTCCGCTCCGTCGTTCGGGCTGTCCGGCCCTCAGGTAAGTCCCCTTTTCTTGCACCATTACCTCACAGGTTCTCCCTTCCCACTCCGAGTCTTCGGAGCAGGGTAGGCGAGTTTTGGAGTCGCGCTCCCCACGCTCTGCTTCGGCAGCGCGTGGCTTGAGCCCATCGGGTTCGCTCACCCCCCTGCTCTGCTTCGAGCGAGCGGTCTAGGTGAGCGGAGCATTCGTCAGCCACCCCCCGCTCTGGGTCTCCTGAGCGGGTGCAGTTGAAAGAACGCAAGCATAGTAAGAATGAGAGAAAACGTGCTAAGGGAGGTTCTCTCTCACGCTCCGAGGTGTCGGAGCGTGACTTGAGGCCCTTAGCCAGTGCTGCTCCCCCCCCCCCCCCCCTTTCGGTTAATTCCGAGCGGGCTGGGCCAGCTTCGCTTTCGTCGTCCCCCCCCCCCCCCGCCCAGACTCAGGCCAGGGGTGACATTGACACAAGTCCCCCACGCTCCGAGGTGTCTGAGCGGGGGTCGCGTGCTCAGAAATTGTCCCCTCCCCGCTTCGCTTCGCCTGAGCGGGCTTGGCGAAACCATAGGCAGTAGGCAGTCCCCCCCCCCCCCCCCCCCCCCCCGCCCCGTTCCGACCAGGCGGGCCCGGTGTGACTCGGACACACGTCCCCCTCGCTCAGAGGCGCCTGAGCTGGGTCCGCGTGTTCATGAATTGTCCCCTCCCCGCTTCGCTTTTCCTGAGCGAGCTTGGCATGACTCTAGAATGTCCCCCCCGCCCCGTATCGACCAGGCGGGCACGGTGTGAGATCACAGCGCGTCCCCCACGCTCCGAGTCTTGGAGCAGGGGCCGCATACACGATTTTTGTCCCTCCCCGCTCCGCTTTTCCTGAGCGGGCTAGGCGTGACTCGTTACGGTCCCCCCCCCCCCCCCCAGCCCCCGCCTCGTTTTTTCCAGGCGGGCGCGGTGTGACCAGACCGCTACGTCACTAGACCGGTTACGTTCGGAGAGTGGTCTCAGACACCAGCGTGCAGAATCTAGCTTCGCTGCTGACCGTCCGTCCTTCGCGGTCCCTCTGTCCCCGCGTCGATCCGCCCTGCGGTCGTCGCGGGCGGCCCCGTCTATCTCTTGTGCGGCGGTGCGGCGCTCTTGGAGCCGGTCGCCTCTTTTTGCGCATTCATAAGATGGACGGTCTAGTTCTTCGGAACCGGATGTCCTCAGCCTTCATCCTACGGATTCGGCTTCGGCCACCTTCCTGTGGGATTCGGCGGTGGGATCCCCTTCCCGCCTATCAGCATTCTTGTCAGCCTCCTCCTCCTATGGACATCGTCGGCCCTTCGCTCGGATCGCAGACTATCAGCGCCTTGGAAGAGGCCTCCCGGCTTATTGCAAAGTTTCTCCCGCCCGACTTCTGTCCTCCTTCACCCCCGATGAAGAGACAGGCTTCCGCTATAGTCGACGCACAAAGGCACGTCAAGCACCGCAAGCCCCTTCCTCAACCTGCCGGCTTCCAGGACCTCACAGATGCGTTCTCCGACCAATTACGACAAGACAGCTTTGGCGACACGGGATTCTTCTCAGACTTGCGGTGGCCTGCAGGGATTAACTTGGGCTTCCGCCAGGCCTGGTACGCGGGACATTCTCAAGCCTTCGCCGTCCCTCTCCCAGTGGTGGATACGGCGGCCCTAGTCCAGGCGGGCGGCCGCAGAATTGTCTTGAAAGCTTGGCCTCGTCCGCTCGACAGGATCGCTTCCTTAGTGTGAAATTCGCTGGCGTGCTCAGGTTTCCTGGAGTTGGCTACCCAGGCGGTTTTGCAGTGCCTGGAGGGAACTTGGGACCTGGAGGTTCCGTCCCCTCTCCGCGATGTGCAGTCCATCCTGATAGCGGCCAACCGGGCCGCCTACCACTCCTCCACCAACGCCATGACGGCGGCCGCCAATTGTGATCTTTGGCGACGGGATACCCTTCTGCATCTCTGCACGGATCTCCCGAAGTCGGTGAAGACCCAGCTTCGACAGGCCCCTCTAGGTGGATCTCAGCTTTTCGGGGACACGTGGCAGTCAGTTAAAGACTCGTCCAAGGACCTGTGGTCCAGACCTGTCTCCACGCCTGCATCGACTCGCTTTTGCGGCCCCCGCCCAGCCAGGGGTCGTGCCCGGCGGTCTTCTAGACCCTCCTTGCCTCCAGTCGGTTCGGCTAGAGGTGGGGCTCGCCCTCCTCAGGCCCCTCAGCCCTTCCCCGCCTCCCGCCCCTCTTGGTCCCGCGGCGCCCGTAAGTCTGGGCGCGGTCGGGCCCGCTGACTTGCTCCCTCCCTCGCCCCCGTCGTCAGTTCCCGGGTCTCCAGTCGGCGTGAGGCTGTCTCTATACAGCGACCATTGTAGGTTGATGTTCCCTGACGACCCCTGGATCCTTTCCACGGTTTCTTCAGGCCTCCAGCTTTCATTCCGGTCCCCTCCGCCTCTTCGCAGGTCCCCCATGTGGACCCAGCCTCCACTCGACACCTTTCAGGCGGACGCTCTGCGCAGAGAAGTTTCGGCTCTCCTCGACAAAGCAGTGACGGAGGTGGTTTCGCGTCAGGACTCACCAGCATTTTACAGCCGCCTCTTTCTCGTTCCCAAACCAGGAGGCAAGTGGCGCCCAGTCATCAACTTGTCGGTGCTAAACAAGTTCATTTCGGCCCCTCGGTTCCGGATGGAGACAGCCAGGATCCTCCGAGCGGCCGTCCGCCCGATGGACTTCGCGATCAGCCTCGATCTGTCCGACGCCTATCTTCACGTCCCGGTTCATCCGTCGTCTCGCAGGTACCTGCGGTTTGCCTTTGGGGGAGTCATTACCAGTTCTGCGCCCTTCCCTTCGGCCTCAACATCAGTCCATGGGTTTTTACGAGGATCCTCGACGCGGTGATGGCCTACTTCCGCCAACGATCCCTGAGCCCAGCCTCCAATTACGTGGACGACCTACTACTGCGAAATCTGATAGCCTCGGCGCTCCAAGAGGACAGAGACGCCCTGCTTTCCCTCCTGTGTCGCCTCGGTTTTCTTCTCAATCTGGGCAAATCGGATCTTAACCCCTCTCAGCGTTTCTACATCTGGGGATGGAATTCCTGACTAATCTCAATCTAGTCCGCCTGCCTCTGGCCCGGCGGCAGAAGATTGTCGATCTAGCGCTTTTGATGGAGGTAGGGGCCTCCTTCTCAGCCAGGGTCTGGCTTCAACTTCTGGGCCTGCTCAGTGCGGCTGCGGACTTGCTTCCCTTGGGCAGGCTTTATGCCCGCCCGTTGCAGCTACTTCTCCTACTACACTGGCGTCCTTCGTCGGGTTCCCTTGCGGATCTGGTACCAGTTACTCCTCTGGCTCGTCCACACCTCCAGAGGTGGGCGGACATCGCTTGGCTGGCTACGGGCGTGCCTCTTCACTCGCCTCCGCCCCGGTGGTCTCTCTGCACCGACGCAAGTCAGGCCAGCTGGGGCGCGCATCTGTTACCGGACTTTGTCTTGGCCTCGGGCCTTTGGCTGCGGGCTTTGGCGGACAAACACATCAACTGGCTGGAGCTGAAGGCAGTTTGGCTGGCCCTCAGTTTCTGGCAGGAGACCTTGACCAACCAGGACGTTCTCGTACTCTCAGACGCCTACCCGGCACCAGCCTCCACGTGGCGTGGGTGGGTAGTCCCCTCAGTCCCTGACTGAGTGGGCTAGCAGACGGGTGCCATCTTTGTCCAGGATTAGGACTTGATGTCAGCAGATATGTTGTTCAGTCTTTTTCACTGGTCCAGTTTTTAAGGAGCTGTGCTAACCCAGGTCTTACCATGTTGGATTGGTCCTTAAAAATACTCGTGAGCTTTTGGTCCTTTGGATCCCAAGTGTTTGCCGTGCTTGGAGACCCGTGTCGGGGGAGAAGAGGATCCTGGTGGCTGAAACACTCCACTTTGGCCTTGACTTCTGCCTAAACGGGAGGCTAGTCGTACCGGCCTAGTCAATCGGCTCTTGTCACGTCAAGCCCTATCCCCCTGTTGACATGCGGGTTGTTATACGGAGCACCATGCTATAGCCTCTGATGCTGATTAGGTGCTCTACGCCAGTATTCCCCTGCATTCAACAGTGTGATAGAAGGTGGTGGCTCAAACGGTTCAATCGGGCTTACCCCCTTGAGTATATCTTTCGGGCAGTCTCCATTGTGTGTCGGCTGGAGACCCGCCGACAATTGCACTTTCCCTTGTTGGGCTCGGTGGCGGGCGGGGACCCCCGGGGGATGAATATCTATCATACTGTAATATGGAAAATATCAAAAAACCAAAACTGGCACCAAAGCGGCACATAGCCACTGACATTGACCTTGAAAATGATAGTGACTCCGATTGTGGTGAAGCGACGCCTCAGGTTTCGGCCGTCTGGCCTCGCTTTCTCATTATCCACAGCAAAGTTAAAGAGAAGCCTGTTTCCAAGCTGCACCCTTTCCTGGTAGGGGAGACCCTCAGGAGCCGTGTTGGCAGGCCTGAGGCCCAGCGCCTCAGGTCTGGTGACTTGTTGGTAGAGTGCCGTACTCGGGCACACTCCAATGGGCTACTGAGGCTCTCCTCCATCGGAGACACTCCAGTGGAGGTCACTCCCCACAAAACAATGAATTCCTCTAGAGGAGTGATTAAAGATCAAGCATTGGCCGAACTGTCTGAAGATGAACTTGTACGGAACCTTAAGTCACAGGGGGTGACCTACGTCAGGCGCTTCATTTCCAAACGAGGTGGTAGGGAGATCCGTCTCCCTACCATCATCCTGACGTTTGGCACCCCCACAGCTCCTACTACCATCTGGGGAGGTTACTACTCCCTAAAAGTGAAAAAGTACGTCCCTCTCCCCCTCTGGTGCTTTAAGTGCCAAAAGTATGGCCATGGGCAGAAGACATGCCGCCAGGCAGAGGCTCTATGCGCCCGTTGCACTAAGCCCGGACACTCTGCTGAGTCCTGCACAGCCATCCCCCTGTGTGTGAATTGCCAGGGGGCGCATATGGCTTCGGACAAGAAGTGCCCTCGTTGGATCTCCGAGTGCAGGATTCAGCAGGTGCGTGTGGAGAAGGGGCTGTCCTTTGCGGACGCAAAAAAACTGGTTGACGGTCCTGGTGCAGCTGAGGCTGCGCCAAACTCAAGTATCAACTTTGTGTATACTTTCAGTGCTGCGGTGGTAGTCAAGCGCCCCACCAAAGACTTCTCTTGTCAAACCCCAACTTCTTGGTTGGGGGCAGAGCCTCGGATCCTCTCGCCCCTGGAGAGTAATCCTCCTCTGGTGGTGACGAGGAGCCAGGGAACGCAGAGGGCGGACGCTACCGGTCCGGTGGCACCGCCTTCTGCTGCCCCTAAGCCTCAGCCCCCACCCAAACCTGCAAGTTTGTCAACGCCAAAGGTTTCTGGCTCTGGTCAGCCTTCTAAGGCCGCTAACTCTAGCGGCAGGACCGCTGCCCAGGACCAGAAGTCTAAGAAATCTATGGGACCACCGTGCGCACGGGCCCAGAAGGGGAACACTGATGTCCCCCTTCAAAACAAATATGCTGCATTGGAGGAGCAGATGGAGGGAGTGGAAGTTGCCGATGCTGCGGCAGCTCCACCCCCTTCATCTCCTAAGAACCAGAGGAGCCCCGGGAACCGGCCCCCCTCTGTTTCTCCGACTCCTTCCAAGGCAAAGGAAAAAGGGGGGAAAAAACTCCGCACCCCCAGATAAGACATAATCATGGACTCTCTGCTTCAGTGGAATTGTCGTGGTTTTCAAGCTAACTTTGAGGAATTACGTCTTTTAGTCAAGTGCTATAACCCCTCAGTAATATCTCTTCAGGAGACTTACCTGAAGACTTCTGACCCTGTGTCCTTTAATGGTTTTAACGTTATACATAAAGGCACTGATTCGGAGAGGCGCTCGGGTGGAGTGGCTCTTCTCATTAGTAGCCAAATTTTATGTAGCCCCGTTAGCATCGACACCTGTCTTCAAGCTGTCGCAGCTCGGGTTACCTTGAAGAAGACCATAACCATATGCAGTATTTACCTGCCACCATCCCCTCCCTTTATTCTCATGGGGGATTTTAACGGTCACGCTCACCTTTGGGGTAGTGACCACTATGATGGCAGAGGTCAGATGTTAGAAGATGTTTTTTCTCAACTTAACCTGTGTGTCTTTAATGATGGTTCACCTACATACTCTAACCCAGGTTCAGGATCTAGTTCTGTTCTAGACCTCTCATGCTGGACTTTGACTGGAAGGTTCACGATGACCTGTGTGGTAGTGACCACTTCCCAGTAGTCCTGTCATCGGTCAGCTGTGGGGAGGATCCGCCGGTGGGGCGCTGGAATCTTAAGAAAGCTAACTGGCCTCTGTTCGCCTCCCTCTGTCAGTCTCGTATTACAGAGGAGGTGGTCATGTCATCTGAAGAACCTATTTCTTCTTTTACTACTATTTTGTTGGACGTAGCGGGTGAAACCATCCCTAAAACTTCCGCATCAGTCCCTCGAAAGCCGAGAGTACCATGGTTCAACGAAGAGTGCTGCAAGGCCCAAATAGCGCGCAAATCTGCTCAGCGACGTGCTTTCCGTAATCCGTCGCAAGTGAATATTTTAACCTTTAAAAGACAGAGGGTGAAAGCCCGTTACATTTTTAAACGTGAACGCCGTGCTTCCTGGAGACGCTTCGTCTCATCTTTAACTTCTCGGACTCCATCCCAGAAAGTATGGAAGGCTGTTCGGAGAATTAGGGGCAGGGGTGGCTCGGCTTCTGTTGGCCATCTTAGAGATGGTGCCAGCTTGGTTACAGATAAAAAAGCTGTGGCCAATTTGCTTGCCTACACCATTGCCCATAATTCTTCAACGGAGCATTATTCACCTTTCTTCCAGAGAGAGAAGGAGAAGCGAGAGTCTCATATTTGTGATTTTAAGTCCGATAACTCAGAAGACTATAATGTCCCATTTACATTATTAGAATTGCAGCAAGCTTTGCAGAAATGTAATGACTCTGCTGCTGGCCTAGATACCGTCCACTATCAATTCCTAACACATCTGCCTGAGAAGGTCACTCCTTGTACTTCTCAAGACCTTTAACCATATCTGGAGAACTGGTCATTTTCCGCCGTCTTGGCGCCAGGCTGTGGTTGTACCGATCCCCAAGCCGGGTAAGGATCCTTCCGACCCGGGCAACTACCGGCCTATAGCTTTGACATCATGTTTATGTAAAACTATGGAGCGCCTGGTCAACGCCCACCTGGTGTGGCATCTTGAGTCACAGGGTCTCCTTACAGACCTCCAGTGCGGTTTCCGGCGCTTCCGTAGTACAACTGACCATTTAGTCCGCTTTGAATCATTTATTCTAGATTCTTTTGTCAACAAGCAGCATGTCTATGCAGTTTTCTTCGATCTTGAGAAGGCGTATGACACTACCTGGAAGTATGGCATAATGTCTGACTTGTTGGACATGGGTTTTAAAGGGCACCTGCCCGTTTTTATTCACAATTTTTTGACTAACCGGTCGTTCCATGTCCGTGTGGGCTCCACCCTCTCCGACTCCTTTGAACAGGAGATGGGTGTCCCGCAGGGCAGCATTCTATCTCCTGTTTTATTTAGTATTAAAATTGCTTGGGCTTGACTTCGCAAACGAAGATTTTATAGGAGTTGCCCACGACGTCTGCAGGCTTGTTCATGGCTGCGGAGGCCAATCCGAGACAGGCAGGTTCGACCGCAGTGGCTGCAGGGGAAGGTATGGCCAGGGTTCTGAGCTGCGGCATCTCTGTTTTTTCTCCTGAGCCGCTTGTCCTTAAGGCTAGCTCTGTGAGAGTCCTCAAAGGAGACAGCTGCCTTGTAAATGGTGGAGCGCCAGGTGTCACGGTCCGCAGCAAGCGAAGACCACTGGTGGTGGTCGATTTGGCAGGCACTAAGTGACTTCTTGAGACAGTCTTTGTATCTCTTTTTTGGTGCCCCTCTGTCACGGTGTCCAGTAGCAAGCTCGCCGAACAGGGTGATCTTTGGTAGGCGATGATCCTCCATCCTGGAGACATGCCCCACCCAGCGGAGCTGTGTCCGCAGCAGCAAAGCCTCGATGCTCACAGTTTCAGCCTGTTCAAGGACCTCGACGTTGGTGACATAGTCACTCCAGTGAATGCCCAGGATGGTACGCCCCCCACCCGGGTCTGCCCTGGGGGACTTGGGTGGGGTTAGGTATTTTTTAGTTCCCAGGGTCACCATGGTCAGCCCCGCAGGGTGGGTTTTTCTCTCTATTCTGGGGCATGTGTTTCTGTCTACCCTTTGTCCATTCACCTGTATTTGCCTTTTAAAAACTCTCCCTACTGTCTGCACTGCCTGTAGCTCTTGATATTGGATGTGTGTTGCTAAATGGTCTTAGATTTATTTAGGCCCCATGTGGTAGGTTTATTTAATGTATTTGACCGGCTGGCGACATACATTCAATGTTCTGTTTATTTTTTTTTATTTTTTTTTTTCACAAGCAATGCAGGCACGTCCTGAGAAAGCCTTGTTGCTGTCGGGACGTTAAACAATGTACAATCAATCAAACCAGGATGGTACGCAGGCAGCGCTGGTGGAAGCGTTCGAGGAGTCGTAGTTGGCTGCGGTAGAGGGCCCAGGACTCGGAACCATACAGCAGGGTGGTGAGGACCACAGCTCTGTACACGCTGATCTTGGTGCCTGTTTTCAGCTGTTGATTGTGCCACACCCGCTTGAAAAGTCGCCCGAAAGCGCTGTTCGCTTTTGCCAGCCTGCTGTCAAGCTCCTTGTCCAGCTTGGCGTCCGACGTGATAATGCAGCCAAGGTAAGTAAACTGGTGCACTGACTTTAGTTCAGACTCGCCAATGGTGATGTGAGGAGGGCGATACACTGTCTTGGGTGCCGGCTGATGGAGGACCTCTGTCTTTTTCAGACTGACCTCGAGTTAAAATTAATAACATCGTAAAGGCCATCAAGGATGATTCTGAATGCTCTTTGTTTGTTGACGACTTTGCTTTGTGCGCACGTGGTCGAGGACTTGCGTTCCTTGAGAGGCGCTTGCAGCTGTGTGTTGATCGCATCCAGCGGTGGGTGTCTCTCAATGGATTCAAGTTCTCGCCCTCCAAGACTGTTTGTGTGCATTTTACTAACCAGACGAAATTTTTTCCAGAACCTAGCCCGAGCATTGTGGAGTGCCAATTAAGGTGGCCGAGGAGGCAAAGTTTCTGGGAGTCATTTTTGACAAAAGACTTACCTTCTGCAACCATATTAATTACCTTAGAACCTCTTGTCGGAAGGCTCTCGACATTCTTCGTGTCGTCGGTCGTACTGACTGGGGTGCGGACCGTACTGTCTTACTTCGTCTGTACCGGGCCTTTGTTCGGTCCAAACTGGATTACGGCTCTGTGGTGTATGGCTCAGCTTCCAAGTCTGTGCTACAGCGTCTGAACACAATTCACCATCAGGGTCTGTGGATATGTCTTGGGGCCTTCAGGACGTCTCCAGTTCCTAGTCTGTATGCCGAGGCAGGGGAGCCTTCTCTCAAGCTCCGCCGCATCCGCCTCATGCTCAGCTACGTTCTGAAACTGAAGGCCCATCCAGACAATCCTGCCTATGATTGTGTTTTTAAACCATCGTTTGCAGAGATTTACGATACCCATCCGGGAGCTGTCCGTCCACTTTCTTTCCGTGTCCGACCTCATCTGCAGGTGGCCGGATTGGACCTGGACAGAGTTTCGGAATCCCTGCAACACATCACTCCACCTTGGCTCTTACCAGTTCCTGACATCTTGCTGGACCTGACTGCCCACAAGAAAGACTCTACTCCACCAGCCATTTACCAACAGAGCCTCAATGAACTGCTTTCAATTTTTCCTGGCTATTGTCGCATCTATACCGATGGGTCAAAGTCTGAGGATGGGAGAGTGGCTGCGGCCGCAGTGTCCTCTCGCCATCCTAGACGCCCATTTAAGCACCGCCTCCCAGACCACTCATCTGTATTTAGTGCGGAACTGCAGGCGGTTCTGCTGGCACTCAGGCATGCTTATCGATCTAGAGAAAGGAACTTCCTGATTCTGTCTGACTCTCTTTCTGCCCTGCAGGCCCTTCAGGGCACGGGAAATGACCACCCACTGCTGGTGCAGATCAGAGAGCTCCACGCGGACTTGATGAAGGAATATTATGATATCATTTTTATTTGGGTGCCAGGGCATGTGGGCATCGAAGGCAACAGGATCGCAGATTCTGCTGCCAACGATGCCCGCAATGACCCTGTCCCTGACACACAGACTGTTTATAGTGATTTTAGACATGTGGCTAGTGCGTACATAGCCCGTGAGTGGCAGTCCGAGTGGGACAAAGAGGAAGCTAACAAGCTGCATGAAGCCCTTCCTAAGTTGTCCGACGGTCTACCTTATCGCTGCGGCAGCCGCCGTGAGGAGACTGTCCTGGCTCGGCTCCACATCGGCCACACGTATGTTACGCACTCTTATTTACTAAAACAGGAGGAGCATCCATGGTGTTATGCCTGCGACGAGCAGTACTCTGTTCAACACTTTTTGTTGTCTTGTGCTGATCTAATCGACACAAGGTATAAACATTTCATGGCAGACTCCTTGAAGGTTTTGTTCCGGGATGTGCCCCCGGACAAGATCTTCAGTTTTCTGAGAGAGTGCCACATTTTTAATAAGATTTGAGCGTTTATAGATTATGATGTTTCTATTATTTTGACCTTTTTGAGAGTCTTCCGACGTTTTCTTTAAAGACCTGTGCGACATTTTAGCCTGACATATTTTTAAGGTATATTTACATCATGTCTTAAGACCTTTCTTTTAGTCTGGCTGACCAGATTTTTACCCTTCCCGCCGTGAGATGGCCTTAGTTGCCTGCTCGGCGTTAAACCCAAATAACTAACTCGTTCTCTCAGACAACTCGATGGTGGTGGCTTACATACAGAACCAGGGGGGCACACACTCGCCCTCCCTGTGCATTCTGCTTTACCACCTCCTCTGGTGCAGGGACCGGGGCATTACTCTACGGGCTCGCCACATTCCCGGCCACCTGTACGTGATCGCGGACACCCTGTCCCGCGGCGGACAGCTGCTCCACACGGAGTGGTCCCTACGCCTGGACATCTTTCGCCTGATCTGCTCCCGGTGGGAAACGCCTTAGTGGACTTGTTTGCCACCAGATGGAACAAACAACTCCCGGTCTACGTCTCACCAGTCCTGGGTGGTAGACGTGCTCTCCATCCCCTGGGACGGTCTGATCGCTTACGCCTACCCCCCGTCAGTCCTCGTTCCGAAGGTTCTGCGGAAGCTTCTGGGTTGCTTCGCAGTCCTCTTTTTGGTGGCCCCCTTCAGCTGGAACAAGAGCTGGACCACGGAACTACTCGAGCTAGCGACGGACCCGCCACTGGAGCTTCCTACACCTCCCACGATGCTCAAGCAGCCCCGCCAGCAGCTTTTCCTTCCGTGCCCGGAGCGCCTCCTCCTTCACGCCTGGAGGTTGTCCGGCAAGCCCTCGCCGCTAGAGGTTTCTCGGATGCGGCGGTGGTGGCTATTGCAGCAGCCCCCATAGGTCTACACGGCGGGTATATGAGAGCAAGTGGAGGGTCCTTCAGACCTGGTGCACCTCCAGAAGTCTCCCTCCCACACATCTAGCCACCCCGGAGCTGGCGGAGTTCTTCATGTGGCTCTTTGAAGAACAAGGCTTAGCACCCGTTACCATCAAAGGATACCGCTCCATGATCGTGGACACTTACCGCCACCTGGGCCGGCCAGACCCAGGCGCTTGCAAGGATCTGACGGACTTGCTGGCACATTTTGAGCTCCGACAACATGTCTCTTGATCCCTAGTTCCCCGGTGGGATCTCGCCTGGGTACTAACGTGGCTGAACACGGACCGCTTTGAACCTCTACATTTGGCAAGTTTCTCAGATTTGACCCGGAAAGCATGTTTTCTGCTGGCTCTCGCCACGGCGTCCCGAGTGAGCGAGCTTCATGCTCTCTCGGTACTTCCCTCCTGTTTGCAGTTTCGCTCGGACGGTTCTGCACAGCTTCTCACCGACCCATCCTTTTTGGCCAAGAACCGCTGCTCTGCGGTGGCCCCTAAGATGCTGACCGTAAGGCCTCTCCATGGAACGGACATGGCCCCTGAGTCGCGTCAACAGGACCGGTGCGGGCGCTTAGGAGTTACCTGCGTCGCTCTAAGCCGCGACGCCGGGGGCGCTCTCGCCTCTTCCTCCCACTGTCCACAGGCAGGCCCGATATCTCGGCCCAGACAGTGTCGTCCTGGCTGCGGTGGGTGATTAAGTCGGCCTACCAGGATCTCTCCCCGGACGGCGATAGACTTCTTCACATCCGGGCGCATGAAGTAAGAGCAGTGGCCACCAGTCTTGCCCTGGACCGCAACTGCTCGGTCAAAGATATTGTTACAGTGGTCGGCAGGCGAGCTGACTCCACCTTTGCCCGCTTTTATCTCAGAGACCTATCCGGCCAACGTGATTCCCTGGCACGGGTGGGCGACATCTCCGCGGCCCAGCACTCCCTCCGTGTGCCCCTGGCGCCTTTAGTACGTCATAGCTGAAATCGTCGGGAGTGCTCTCTCTCTCCCTGGGCCGACGGGTGGTTGGGTTTGCGGTTTTTAGGAACGGCACCCTCCGCCTGTTCGACATTCTTCCAGATAGTAATGCTATCGGTAATGTATTTTGAAAAAAACAAATGAATTTTTTTTCTAAAATGTAATTTAAAAAAAAAAACTTACCGATGGCATTACTCAGACTGCCCTCCCGCCTGCCCCGCTTGCCTTTTTGGCTATGTGTGAAACTGACAGGGTCGCCCTACGAATGCTGGGATAGGGTAGTAAGGGGAGGCCACCCGCGGCCCCGGTGCGTGGATCCCCGGTGTCTCCTCCCCAGTTGTGTGGGTTACACAACTTTTGGCTGAAATCTATAGGCAATTGAGTGTATTCCAGATAGTAATGCCATCGGTAAGTATTTTTCAAAAAAATACATTTTAGAAAAAAAAAATCATTTTTCTTTAAAATATATTTTTTGGAAAAATACTTACCGATGACATTACTCGGAGGACCCTCCCGCCTGCCCCGTTGCCGCTGGCTCGCTATGAAACAGAATGGCGATTCCGGTAGCTGTCTGACCGGATGAGGATGGAAGGGAGGCTACCCACGGGACTGCCTAGCTTATAGCGCCCCTTGTTACCTCCCCTGCCATGTAGGCACGCAACAATTTTGGCTAAAATTAGGCTAGCTAGATAAGTATTCCTAACAGTAATGTCATCGGTAAGTATTTTTCAAAAAAATATATTTTAAAGAAAAATACATTTTTATTGTTCTGTCCTTTGGTAGTACTCAGGTACGGACATGCACCAAGTGTGGCGCCTTCCATTGGCTGAGCGAGGGCCATGATGTCTGCCTACCCTGCTCGGGTGGCTCCTCCGGCCGGACGTGCCGCGAATGCGGGACTTGGAAGGAAGAAAGATGGTCACAGCTGTGGGCGTTTTACCTGAGGGAGAGACCTGCACCAATCTCACAGCTGAAGTCGAGGAAGGTGCTACAGCAGGGCAGAAAAGGCAGAATCATACGGAATTGAGAATAAAAGGGGTCTTCTATCGCCGCCGATGCCTCGGGAAAGCTTCCCCGCCTTCAGCAGATGATTGAGCCTAACATTTCGGATCGGGGCTTGCCCCCCGTCCAAGCCCGGGCACCAAGAGCTCTACCCCGCCTCGTAGAGGCCCCGGTATGCTAGACCACCAACGATGGGATACGCCCCTAGGCATGGGTCGGCATTGGGAGCTCTGTCCCCCCACAGTAGAAAGATTGGGCGAGATTATCACCCCCCCCCCCCCCCCCCCAGGTGAAAGACAGAGAGAGAGCGCCCAAGCGGGGGACCTCCCCCCTCTGAGAGAAGAGTGCCCGCCAGCCTTAGGTCGGACCAGCACCGTCACCGGGCCACGTCTTCAATGCACCTCTCAGTCAGGAATGGAAATGTGAGTCACAGAGTGAACACTACACCTCCACCCCTCCACTTGAGGGCCAGGATATGGGAGAGCAACTGCGGCGAGATTTGTTCCCACGGCAGGAATGGGAAGACGAGGAAGGAGGCAAAGACAGAATATGGTTGGACCAAAGCTGTACATAGGAGGACGGACATTCGGTCATTAGAGCCAGCTGATGGGAGGTGCATCCCCGTCGCGAGTGAACCACCAGGACACCTCCTCCATGCCATAGGAACATGGAAAATGACACAGGCTACAGGGTCCCGAGTTGAAGAGTGGAACCACAGACGAGATCTAATGTCAGCAGTCCCCCGCCCCCGTCGGCAATTCTCGGGTTTCCAGTCGGTGGGCGGCTGTCCCTCTTCAGCGACCATTGGAGAGCGCTGTTCCCAGATGACCCCTGGATCATTTCGACGGTTTCCGCAGGCCTCCAGCTTTCGTTCCGGTCCCCTCCGCCTCTTCGCAGGTCCCCCTTGTGGACTCGGGCTCCACTTGACTGTTTTCAGGCGGACGCTCTGCGCGGAGAAGTTTCGGCCCTCCTCGACAAAGCAGCGACAGAAGTGGTTTCGCGACAGGACTCACCAGCATTCTACAGCCGCCTCTTTCTCGTTCCCAAACCAGGAGGCAAGTGGCGCCCAGTCATCGACTTATCGGCGCTAAACAAGTTCATTTCGGCCCCTCGTTTCTGGATGGAGACGGCCAGGATCCTCCGAGCGGCCGTCCGACTGATGGACTTCGCGATCAGCCTCGATCTGTCAGACGCCTATCTTCACGTCCCGATTCATCCGTCGTCTCGCCGGTACCTTCGGTTTGCCTTTGGCGGGGTCGTTTACCAGTTCCGCGCCCTCCCCTTTGGACTCAACATCAGTCCTTGGGTTTTTACGAGGCTCCTCGACGCGGTGATGGCCTTCTTCCGCCAACGATCCCTGAGCCCGGCCTCCAACTACTTGGACGACCTACTGCTGCGCAACCTGATTGCCTCGGTGCTCCAAGAGGACAGAGACGCCCTGCTTTCCCCTCTGCGCCGTCTCGGGTTCCTAGTCAACCCAGGCAAATCGGATCTTACCCCCTCTCGACGCTTTCTACATGTGGGGATGGAATTCCTGACCGACCTCAACCTAGTCCGCCTGCCGTTGGCAAGGTGGCTGAAGATCGTCGATCTAGTGCATTCTATGGAGATAGGGGCCTCCTTCTCAGCCAGGGTCTGGCTTCAACTTCTGGGCCTTCTCAGTGCGGCAGTGGACTTGCTTCCTTTGGGCAGGCTTTATGCCCGCCCGTTGCAGCTACATCTCCTCCTCCACTGGCGTCCTTCGTCGGGCGCTCTGTCGGATCCCGTACCGGTTACTCCTCTGGCTTGTCCTCACCTACAGAGGTGGGCAGACCTTGCTTGGCTGGCCACAGGCGTGCCTCTTCACTCCCCTCTGCCCCGGTGGTCTCTCTGCACCGACGCGAGCCAGGCCGGCTGGGGCGCGCATCTGCTACCGGACTTTGTCTCGGCCTTTGGCCTCGGGGTTTGGTGGACAAACACATCAACTGGCTGGAGCTGAAGGCGGTTTGGCTGGCCCTCAGCTTCTGGCAAGAGACCTTGACCAACCAGGACGTTCTCGTTCTTTCCGACAACTCGACGGTGGTGGCTTACATACAGAACCAGGTGGGCATGCGCTCGCCCTCCATTTGTATTCTCCTGTACCACCTCCTCCTCTGGTGCAGGGACCGGGGCATTACTCTACGAGCTCGCCACATTCCCGGCCACCTCAACGTGATTGCGGTCGCCCTGTCCTGGTGCGGGCAGTTGCTCCACACGGAGTGGTCCCTACGTCCGGACATCTTTCACTTGATCTGCTCCCGGTGGGAGACGCCTCTAGTGGACCTGTTTGCCACCAGATGGAACAACCAGCTCCCGGTCTACGTCTCCCCAGTACCGGACCCGCTCGCCTGTGCGGTAGACGCGCTCTCCATCCCTTGGGACGGTCTGATCACGTATGCCTACCCCCCGTCATTCCTGGTACCGAAGGTCCTACGGAAGCTTCTGGGATGCTCAGCAGTCATCTTCTTGGTGGCCCCCTTCAATTGGACCAAGAGCTGGACCACGGACTTACTCGCGCTAGCGACGGACTCGCCCCTGGAGCTTCCTACCCCGCCCACAATGCTCAAGCAGCCCCGCCAGCAACTTTTCCATCCGTGCCCGGAGCGCCTCCTCCTACACGCCTGGAGATTGTCCGGCAAGCCCTCACCGCTAGAGGTTTCTCGGATGCGGCGGTGGCGGCGATTGCAGCAGCCCGCAGACTGTCTACACGGAAGGTTACGAAGGCAAGTGGAGGGTCTTTCAGGCCTGGTGCTCTGCCCAGCATCTCCCTCCCACAAATCTAGCCACCCCCCCCCCCCCCCCCAACTGGCGGAGTTCTTCCTGTGGCTCTTTGACGGTCAAGGCTTAACCCCCGTTACCATCAAGGGCTACCGCGCCATGATCGCGGACACTTACCGCCACCTGGGCCTCCCAAACCCATGCGCCTGCAAGGACCTGTCGGACCTGTTGGCACACTTTGAGCTCCGACGACCAGTCTCCCGTTCCCTAGTACCTCGGTGGGACCTCGCCTGGGTACTGACGTGGCTGAATACGGACCGTTTCGAACCTCTGCCTTTGGCTCGTTTCTTAGATCTGACCCGGAAAACATGTTTTCTTCTGGCTCTCGCCACGGCGTCCCGAGTGAGCGAGCTTCACGCGCTCTCGGTACTTCCCGCCTGTTTGCAGTTTCGTTCCGATGGCTCTGCACAGCTGCTCACCGACATGTCCTTTCTGGCCAAGAACCGCCGCCCCTCGGTGGCCCCCCAGATGCTGACCGTACGTCCTCTCCGTGGAACGGACCTTTCCCGTGAGTCACGTCAGCAGGACCCGGTTCGGGCGCTGAGGATTTACCTGCGTCGCTCTAAGCCGCGACGCCAGGGGCGCTCTCGCCTCTTCCTCCCACTGTCTACTGGCAGAACCGATATCTCAGCCCAGACCGTGTCATCCTGGCTGCGGTGGGTGATTTGCTCGTCCTACCAGGACCTCTCCCCGGACGGCGATAGGCTTCTTCAGATCCGGGCGCATGAAGTGAGAGCAGTAGCCACCAGTCTAGCCCTGGACCGCAACTGCTCGGTCAAGGATATTGTTACAGCGGTCGGCTGGCGTGCAGACTCCACCTTCGCCCGCTTCTACCTCCGAGACCTGTCTGGCCAACGTGACTCCCTGGCACGGGTGGGCGACATCTCCGCGGCCCAGCACTCCCTCCGCGTGCCTCAGGCGCCTTAGGTACGTCCTAGCTGAAATCGTCGGGAGTGCTCCCTCCGGGGCCAGCGAGGTGGTTATGTTGGCGGTTTTAGGAACGGCACCCTCCTCCTGTTCAATATTCTTCCAGATAGTAATGCCATCGGTAATGTATTTTGAAAAAAACAAATGAATTTTTTTTCTAAAATATATTTTTGGGAAAAATACTTACCGATGGCATTACTCGGACTGCCCTCCCTCCTGTCCCACTTGCCATTTTTGGCTAAGTGTGAAACTGACGGGGTCGCCCTACGAATGCTAGGATAGGGTAGTAAGGGGAGGCCACCCGGGGCCCCTGTGCGTGGATCCCTGGTGTCTCCTCCCCGGTTGTGTGGGGGACACAACTTTTGGCTGATATCTATAGGCAATAGAGTGTATTCCAGATAGTAATGCCATCGGTAAGTATTTTTCAAAAAAATACATTTTAGAAAAAAAATTCATATTTTTCGAAAAAATACATTTTAGAGAAAAATTTATTTTTGTTGGTTCTTTTCTTACAGTAGTCATATGCTCATCCTTTTGTATGTTTAGACAGCACAGTTTTTCTGCCTGGTGCCATTTTGATTATTAGAGTTTTCACCCCATTTGCTTGTGATGAATGTTGTCTTCTTAAAAGAGCATGTTGATGTAGACATAGTCTGAATTCATAGTTAATTTTGCAATAAAAAATCAGGTAGAACATAATTTGGATATATAATAGCAACACTTTTTTTTTTTTAGAGATTCTGACAACGCTTTCTGTGTGTAAGATACTTTGCTGATAATAAACTTTAGATGTAACAAACATCTGTGGGTCCTCAGCTCTGTTTTTTTTATCTGCTTCAGATTTTGACTTTGGCAGTACTGTCCATCATACTGACTGCACCTACAGGAGCAGGCATCATCGCCATCATGGGACCCCTGTTTCTGCATCGCACCTCCTCCATAGACCACTTACACCGTAAATTTGATATTGAAGTTGATGCAGAGTCAGTGCAGCCTCTGCAAAATACTACCAATGGTGGTGCCGATTTTAAAAACTCTTCATCAGGAATGCAAGATGCCTCTTTTGAGTCGGCCGCATTGAATGGGCACAGTAATGTGGATCCTGTTTATGATGTCAGGGCTGAAGAACGCTCAACCAGTTTGTAGTATTTGAATTTGGGGTGGGGGGGGGGGGGGGGGGGGGGGTGGTGTGTCAGAATGAAGCGCATATTTGACAGCTCTATTTTACCACACTTCAGAACACTTGAAGTGTTTGGTAAAATAAAGCTGTCAAACTTGCATTGAGGTGTTTTGAATTGTTTGGTAAAATAAGGCTGTCAAACTTGCATTGAAGTGTTTTGAAATGTTTGATAATTAATGCTGTCAAACTTGCACAAACGTATTTTGAAGTATCTGATCAATGTTGAAGAATGCTCAACCAGTTTATAGCTATTCAGATTTTTTGAGAGGGTCAGAATGAAGTTTCAATTTGACAGCCTTATTTTACAGTGTTTTGAAGTATTTGGTAAAAGAAGGCTATCAAATGTGGGTTTGATGTTCGAATCCTGTTGATTGTATTGCTGCTGAAGACTGCTCAATCAGTTTGTAGCCTTTGGATTTTTGGGAAGTGTCAGAATAAGGTTGACTTTGACAGCCTTACCAAACACTGAAAAACACTCAAGTGTTTTTGGCTCATGTGTGAAGATAAAGTGAGTCTATGTTCTGGGCCGGTGGTTATTCCGTCGTCCGTGGTAAACTTTAATGTTGGCATTTTCTTGGAGACTATTCAAGCTACAGTTTTCAAACTTGGCCCAAGGATACTTTGTGGCAAGACCTTTCTAAACATACCAATTTCAGTGACCTCTCACAAAGGTCAAGGTCACAGGGGATCAGAAAATATATCAAAAATAGCTATATTTGACATAATTTGTTTTTTCTCAAATACGATTCACAACTTCAAACCCAAACTTGGTACAAAGATACCTGATGGTAAGACCTTTCTATACATTTTATTTTGGTTGATTTCTCGGAAAGGGGTTTTTGGTGTCTTTCATTGCACCAACCTCCTATTCGCTATTCTCCCTAACAGTAATGTCATCAGTAATGTATTTTGAGGAAACAAATGAATTTTTATCTAAAATGTATTTAAAAAAAACAAACTTACTGATGACATTACTCGAAGGACCCGTCCACCTACCTAGCTTGCCGCTAGTCAGCTAAGTAAACAGACTGGCGAGTATCCGGTGAGCGATTG
Source organism: Semisulcospira habei (assembly GCA_036245525.1). NCBI lineage: Eukaryota > Metazoa > Mollusca > Gastropoda > Semisulcospiridae > Semisulcospira > Semisulcospira habei. Next base: position 113,052,230 of record BTPG01000008.1, read on the forward strand.
CCCGGATGGGGATGGAAGGGAGGCTACTCGGGATACGGCCTAGGTAAGGGTGCCCCTTGTTGCCTCCCCTGATACACAACCAAATTTTGGCTAAAATTGTGCTAGCTAAGACATGTCCCTAACAGTAATGTCATCGGTAAATATTTTTCGAAAAAATACATTTTAGAGAAAAATTAATTCTTCTCAAATACGATTCACAACTTCAAACCCAAACTTGGTACAAAGATACCTGGTAGTAAGATCTTTCTATACATACTAATTTGGTTTGATCCCTCGGAAAGGTCAAGGGTCACAAGAACTCAGGAAATAGGTCCAAAATAGCCAAATTTTGACAAAAGATGTTTTTTCTCAAATACTATTTACAACTTCAAACCCAAACTTGCTACAGAGATACCTGATGGTAAGACCTATCTATGCATACTAATTTGGATGACCCCTTGGAACGGTCAAGAGTCAAAAGAGCTCAGGAAATAGGTTAAAAAAAAATGCCATATTTTGTCAAGAAATGTTTTTTTCTCAATTACTATTCACAACTTCAGACCCACACTTGCTACAGAGATACCTGATGGTAATATCTATTTCTGCATACTAATTTGGATGACCCATTAGAAAAGGCCAAGGGTCACAAGAGGTCGGGAAATGTGTATAAAATGCCAATTTTGGATAGAACTGTTATTATCAACATTTTTGCAAACTTTTCAGTCAAATCTGGCACAAAGGTTGCTGATAAGACCTTCCTATGTATGCTAATTTAGTTGACTTATCGCAAAGATCAAGTGTCACAGGGGTTTGACAGATGTGTGAAAATTGATTAAATTTTGCGAAAACATGGATTTTGTTGGTGCAGAAGCCATCGCTTTACTTATTGTCACGTGTGGATCAATCATACACGTGAGCCATAAGGGCTTTGCCTTTCTTGTTAAGTATTGAACTTGCGTTGAAGTGTTTGGTAGGTTAATACAGTCAAACTTGCACTGAAAGGGTTTAAAGGCTGAAACATGCATTTGTGTTTTAAATTGTCTGGTAAAATAAGGCCTTTAGATTTTTATGGGTAGCTGCCTGTATGGGTGGCCATCTCTAGTACTCATACTGGAGTAGCCATGCAACCTTCTATGTCTGTGGTACCACTGTTGGACAGTTCAATATTGGCCACTTTAGACAGGCATTTAAAAAATATTTTAAAAATATATTTATACAGTATATATCTAGTCAGAAGCACTATTACAGTTGTATGTGGTCTCCTAAGACCCATGGATGCCTACAGTGTAGAACATACCATAATCAGAGAAACCTCATGAATTCTCACTAATGATGGAATCGTTTTATTCATGAGCATCATCAGAAAGTGTTTTACATGGCAGATAGATTGCTGAGGACACCGCCAGTGTTTTAGTTATTATACGCCTGGTCTGTGTGCCTGTTTGTCTTTTTACCTGTCTTTTTGTGCAGGCTTTTATCTTAACCTCCTTGCACATGCAGCCACCACACCAGGACTAAACAATATGGATGGCTGCATGCACAAGGTGTTCACATGATATATCCACATTTTATTTAATAATACCCTAGTTCAATACGGAATTTAATGAACCTGGTATTTTTGTTGGTTTGGTCAAGGTGAAGGTGTCCATATTGGGTCTTTTTGCATGCAGTAGCACTCAGACCACTTGACCTCCCACTATGGTTTATGGAGCACCGTATTGCTGTATTCTGTTTTAATTTAGTCTCCTTATACACACAGCCACCAGTGCTATTTACAGTACTGCATGGAGTTATTGACATGTATTTGAAGCATGTGTGCAGTCATCAGTCCTGGAGACTGATTCATCTTTTCAGAATCCCAGAAAGCTGAATTTCAGCTTTTTGGTTCGGACATAACGGTCATTCAGACAGCTTTTTCCATCTGCAAGAGGCATAAATTCTCATGAGCCCCTGCATCCGCAGGGGCTTATAAAGATTTACGTCTCTTGCTGGCCATGAATCATGTGGCTTGGTTTATAGTCTGTGGACCGTTTTCAGTCATATCAGTTGTTCACACTGTCACCCATGATTTGAAAAAAAAACACCAACTATTATCTCAAAATACTCAGAGGAAGCTATCATCTCGTCATGATCCATAAAGTACATCTTTGGAAAAGAAAACCCAGCTGGGACTGAAGAGCTCACTTGTGTTCATTAATAAAAGTATTAACCAGTAAGCAAAATATCATTAGACCAATGTCAGCACCAGTTGACCACTCAAGCTTGTGTGTGGGCTGACCATGGCCATTGTCCGCCCACTGAAACATTGGAATCTCATTCGGACCATAAGGTCCTGCGCACCTTTCTAGTAGCAGTTTACATATCCAACACTGAAACAAGATGAGATGAACCATAACCCACAAAATCCCTTCTATACGAGAGCTGTCCTCGCTGTCAATGGTTTCTAGCTTTTGTCTTTGACCTGATTCTGATGTTGAATTATCTCCTATTGAAAAAGTCTCTCAGATCTGCCAATGCGTCAGTGAGTTCTATTCGGGGCGCAGGACATACACATCATTGATTTGTCAAACATCATTTGTCATGACGTAAGTTTTAGTTTTTATGTAATTTTATATTTTATGTGATATGAGTTTCACTTTCACTTCATAGGCTTGAGAAAATGGTGACAAAACTGGAACTTCACAGTACAATTTCAGTCTTGCTATAATTTGTGTTAAAGCAGGTTAACTTTACCTAGCTACATGATATACTAAGTACACAGGTCACCTGCATGCTCTTCTGAAAGCGCATCAATATGTGTGTGTATGCATGTGCATGCTCCAAACATCTCCAAGAGGCATAGATCCTCATGCGCCTGGAGGGCGCATGAGGTTCTATTTCTCTTGGAGATGCACGCATGTTTGTGTGAGAGAGAGCCGTGCGCATGAGAGAGAATGACATCATACTTAGAGTATTATGGCAGTGTCTGCGTGGTGATGGAGTTGCCTCTTTTACGTCACCACCCCACCCAGGTCTGCCCTGGGGGACTTGGGTGGGATTAACTACTTTTTAGTTCCCAGGGTCACCCTGGTCAGCCCCACAAGGTGGGTTTTTTCCTGTATTCTGGGGCATGTGTTTCTGTCTGCCCTTGGTCCATTCACCTGTATTTGCCTTTTAAAAACTCTCCCTACAGTCTGGACTGCCTGTAGCTCTTGATATTGGATGTGTGTTGCTAAATGGTCTTGGCTTTATTTAGGCCCCATGTCATAGATTTATTTAACGTATTGGACCGGCTGGCGGCATACATTCACTGTTCTGTTTAGGTTTTTTTAACAAGCAGTGCAGGCACGTCCTGAGAAAGTCTTGTTCCTGTCGGGACGTTAAGCAATGTAAAATCAATCAATCTTTATGTCACCGCCACTGTCTTCTCTAGAAGCTTAGGATCATTTGGACTAAGCATCCCAACACAGTCAGAAAACTGTTTGCAACAGATACTGCTGACAATTGTGTGTATGGGTTGTTGGCATTCTGTCTTAGAGATCTGCAGAGCCAATACACTACCAAAAGTCACCAATAATTGTATAAAGTCGTGTGTAGTTGTGAACTCTGCATCAGTGTTAATCATGGTCAGTACATGCCAAGTCACGTCAATTTTAATTTTGCCATGCCCATCGGATAGCGTGTCAGCATCTCATTGTATGGAGAGCGGCTCCTATCAGAAAATAAACACATGTATTGGCAGTACTATGTCATAATACATGTACTATAGCAGCCAGTCAGAGTTCCTATATTGGTCCACATGACCATGTGAGTACATCTACTAATTAAGTTAGGTGTTTCTGCACCTACTCAGCCAATCAGAGCAGTGCTATAAAGCGATCCCGTCCGCCTTGCTTCACCCAAAGTGATTATGCAATCAGGATATAAAGCGATCCCATCCACCTTGCTTCACCCAAAGTGATTATGTAATCAGGATATTGGGTGTGAAGATGCAGACAGGTGCCTAGAGTTAGAATATTACAATACAATACAATACTACTTTATTAATACATTTTTGCCACCACAGGTGCTGCTTACATTCACTCACTCGCTCATTCCACAATGAATTACAATAACAGAGCTACAAAATGGACAATGACTCGGGACGGGTGAAGCCCGTCGCCAAGGCATCTAATGGCCAGCGCCAGTGGCCCCATCCCGACCCGAACCTCCCTGACAAAAACAGAATACTAAGACGGCCCTATGTCTCCTGAACACACTATTATAATGTTCTTTATTAAGTTCCTACTTGACTAAAGCTAGTACATGAAAAAACAAGTTAACAACAGAAACAAAATGCCCGTGTTGATACGGAGATGATCTTCGATCTAGGCAACATAAAAACAATGGTCAAACAGCACCTGCGGGCCCGTCGCCATATTACAGCACCGGTGTTTAAAGGGCACCGCTCTGACAGTCCGTCAACACTATTATTGCCACAGACCCTATCAGAGGCCAGCTGTTTACACTCTACTTCACTCATAACAAGAAGATCGGTTATAACAAAAGTCAGATATAATGTCATCAGAGGTCCTGACAGCGCTCTTTCTATATAAATTACTTCGTTTATAACAAACTTCGAGTATAACAACATGAAATACTAGGTCCTCTGGCGATTTGTTATATCCGAAGTTTACTGTATTTACTTTTCCAAAACTATATCGCTCTTTCTGACTGGATTTCCCCACTGAGACGCACACTTATGGATCATGTTGAGAGGCAACACTCTGTTGTGTAATGAATATGGAGAAGAGTGTGTTGCAGATCGATGTGATCCGCCAGTTTGTGTCGGTGTAGACACCTGCCCGTTTGCGTCAATGGGTTCCATTACAGAAAACTGTTATGTTTTCTTCACATTGTACAGACAAAAGAAACCGTTTGGTGGGACAGTAACATGATCATTATCTAAATGGGTATGTATCGTGGGTCCCGGTAAAAGCTTTTGGCGAACTGTGACTGAGAATCTTACGGAATGCCCCTTTAATACATCATTTTTGTTTATATAACCATATATGTTTTTCATTGCATTTGCATTGCATTGTATTGCATACAAGCCGTTCTCTGGTAAATGGAACTTGTTGGCGTGAAAAATTGTACAAAATTGTGCCCCAAAGATAGTGCTTTCCTACACCATTCAGCTTTGTTGCATCAACAGAACATATCTGTAGAGGGTCTTCGCTTCCAATTGATATCAACTGGCTGCAAAATGGACTAGTTTTGTTTGTGCACAGTGGGCGGTGTGCAAGTCTTTTTTGTTTTTGTGTACTTAGGAGCTAAAATTGGCATAACATACCTGACACATAGTATCATAGTTGTTTGCTTTCAGTTTACCTACATTTATTTCTAGTCATATAAAGAATACACCAACACATTGACAGTGATTATATAACCTACAGAAAAACATCTAAAACAATGTAAACATCCCAACAAGAAAGTACCGTGCTTTTATTTTGCGGCATCATACTGTCATGCACGTTACGATATAGTGCATTTTCTGTGAAAGCCCTATGAGCCACAATTCTGACAAAACTAAAACAGGTCTTGACTTTCTTTTTACAGATTCAGATAGTTCATTAGTTAATGTGTGAAATAGAATAACGATTTATATAAAATTAGTTACCTTATAGTTTCACCTGAATTCACCTGGAAAGTTCCATTCTTACCACTGATGTACATATTGTGTCAACATCTGTAAATCCTGAAATCCACTGCCTGACTGTGTGAAAAGTCAGACATAAAAAAAATCCATTTATTTCTGTAAGATTTTTTTAGCCTGCATCTTTGTCACATATCAATTCTTTATGACTGTCTCAATTATGCTTGTATCAGTATACGTTCTTTCATCATCTTACGGGTACTGTCAGCCCTTTGGCTGTAAGTTGATCATTTTGTGAGGTAATGGCCTCAGGAATCACCTCAACAAAATGCTCTATCAACAGCCAAAGGGTTAATTGTAACATCCCTAGTCAGTCTCAGTCTTCCACAAGAGACATAGATGCTCATGAGTCCCTGCATCCGCAGCTGCAAGTGCTTTTGTGAATATGTGCTTGTTGTACAGTTCCATATCATGTTGAATTATTCTAGACTATACAATTGTTATATAACATTTTAGAATATATATCAAATAGAGAAAGTCCATGTCTAGCTGTTTGTTGTGATGTACATTCAGATTATTCTACTTATTGATTTATGGAACATTCAGTAACTAGTACTGTCTTGAATTGTGTGCTGTGGTGTTACAAATGTTGAGTGGTTGCATATCTGTGTCAGTTTGAAATATTTCACCTTTAGCTAGAAGGGGTGGGGGGTGGGGGGGGGGGGTGATTTGATGGGGCAGAATATACAGTAAATTTGGTTTTAAAACATGGTCAAATGTTAGATATAAATCCATTTTTTAAGTTGTCCTGCCTACACTATTACAAATTACTGTACATGTGACAAACTTTGGATAAATGTGCAACAACAAACAAATCTGGCTCCCCAGGAGTTTTGTTTTATCCAAAGTTTCTTAAGCTGTATATGCTTTATGTATTCTGTTGCACAACAGGGGCGGATCTGGCGGGGGGGTGTGTGTGGAGTGGAGGGGGGGGGGGTTACAAGGGTTCCGGAACCACCTCTCCCCACCCCCCCTACCTCCTGACCTAAACTTCTGTAAAATGCTATAACAAAGTCCCTTTTTGGCACATTGTTTGATATATTGGCAAATGGTGAGAGTCTTAACATGCACGCACCGCCTCTCTAAACCCACACACACACACACGCACACAACCCCCACCTCCAATTGCTTTTGAATTTTTCGGCCCCTGAAAGCAAGGTCTAGCATTGGGGAGGGCTTTTGTATCAGGTTGAAGGTCCCAAACAAAAAGTTAACCCCCACCCCCCCAACCCCCCTTTCTCGAGGTAACTGATCCGCCTCTGTAGGCAGCTTGAACGTTTCTTCAAATTTGGTGATTTCTTGACGTTGCACAAATGATTTGAACAAATGAAATCATGTATTAGCCTTACAAATTTCTAATTTTATTTGTTCTGTATGTTCTCAGGCAATTACTGCTTTTAGAATGAAAACTTTTATCATACTTTTAAATTATGAAAATTTTCCATTAACATGTAGAATATGTAATATTAATTGGGTATAAATGTATGGTGTATTTTTTGTTTGAAGTTTATCGACCAGCATGTGACTAAGCCCATGTCTCATGGTGGCATGTGTGAAGTGCTGCTTTGTTAGAGATTGTGGAGGTTTTATAAATTTCTTCAACACAATTAGCACTGAGGTAAAAAATTTTTTTTTTTTTAAATCCAAATTTGGGAGTTGTCATATGAAGATGTCTAAATCACAGTTCAAAAGACAGATCGACCATGATAGTTGAAGGGTGCTGCCAGAATAGCTTGGCGCCTATAGGCACCAAGCAGCACCCTTCAACTATCACGGTCAACCAATTGTTGTAGAGTGTCAGGGCTGAATGTTTTGAATTTTATATAATTTTTCAGTAAGTCAGGAACCGGTAACCAAAGTTTATCTGTTTGATGTGCTGTGCTACATGTACATGTACTATGCTTTAAAAAAAAAAAAACCGCAATCTTTTACACTGTGGTATTCACTGTCAAATTCTCAATGCTGTCATAGAGTGAGTGGTCGCATGGCATGCTTCTTTATGTGTTTTGTATGTCAAAAATCAGATAAATCAAAGCTGCAACAATAATAATTAAAGTTATATTTCCCAGGATCAAGCATCTCAACACAGAAAACTGTCTGCAACATACTGCTAAGAGTATGTGTATGGGTCCTTTGTGTACTATCTTAGAGCTTTATGATGTAAGTACAATGCCAGATGTCAAAATTCATGGTTTGGAGGGTGTATTGTTTTTATACCCGAGTTGCGGATTTATCGTCTGCATCGGCCTCATTTTGAATTAATATGCATATTTATGAGCCTACGTAACAAGGCAGAACCCAGCCGACTATCTTACTTACTTACTTACGCCTGTCACCCCTACCCGGGTATAGGCCGTCGACGAGAGACCTCCAGCAACTCCTGTCCTGTGCTTCTCCTTCGATTCTACTCCAGGTGGTTCCCAGTCTCTTGATGTCTGCTTGGAGGTCTCGACGCCAGGAGTTTCTCGGCCTACCTCTTTTCCTCTTTCCCTGAGGGTTCCATGACAATGCCTGCCTAGTGATACTGGACAGCCGACTATCAGTGTATCACAATACTGCAGGTCACAAGGTCATTGGTGTGGTGTACACACATGTCAGTGTACACATGTACTTATGTTCTCCGGCATCCCTTTGACATAATTTGTTTCCTCAAAACACATTACCGATGACATTACGGTATGGAATGGTTCTTAGCTAGACTAATTTTAGCCAAAATTGTGTACGAATATGGCAGTGTTGGCAGGTGAGGGGCGCCATAGCCTAGGCGGTAACCTGAGTAGCCTCCCTTCCATCCCATCCGGGCATGCGTCCAGCAGAAGCTCACCAGTCAGTTTCTTAGCTAGACAGTGGAAGGTTGTGTACGTCAGTGTCTCTAGCTTTGGACTGTGTAAAGTTGTGGATACAGTCGTAGTGTTTCGTTGGTGGTGTTGCCCTACGCTGTGCCTTGTGTTAGGCTTGGATGCTTTCCTGTGGGAATTTTCTTGTCGGTGTTTGTGACTTAGCCCTGACAAGACAACGACCTCTTGTGAGCTGTGCTCACGCGCTCGAGGCCAGTCTGGCCGTAGCGTTTTTGCACTTTGTGTGTCCTGAACTTCTTCTTCAGGAATAAGGAGAAGAGTACTGGAAAGAAAGAGAGACTCTCCTGCTACCCTCGGAGTGCCTGTGTTCAGCTTGGACGCTGCCTGTGTTTCGCGGTGCTGTGCCCAGCTTCAGGGACCGGTCGGGCCTGTGATGACTGCGTGGTCTCCGCTCACGGACCGTGGACTGGGTCGAGTCTGCCTTCGCCACCATAGCTGTTGCGCTTCTTTGCGGTGCGCCGGTTGGTCTGTGACCTGTGTGGGTTCCCCTGCTTCTCCATTATCAAGGTAAAGCCTCGGTTATTGCCTACGACCGGCGCTCACGGGAGGGGGTAGAGCGGCAGGCGTCGGCATACACCATACACTTAACTTCGTTTGTACACGGATTCGTATTGCGGGCCCGCAGGGGCACGCTCGCTCGCATTTTTGTGTGCACTATGTTGCAGTTGGCGAAGCCACACCTGCTCACGATGTGGACAATTCCTATGGCCTAGTGACGAGATATGCTATTGCCTTCCCTGTTCCGGCTGTGTCTCAACTCGCCCGTGCCTGGTCTGTGCCCCTGGCTGGAAGAACAGTGGACCCAGCTAGGGAGCTTCTACCGCCGACTTCGGCCGACGCCAGCACGGGTAAGGGGTCCAACACCGGTAAGCCCCACAGACCCGACGAGTGGCCCTTACCAGGTTGTAGAGCCTTCAACGCCGCGGCTTCAGCCTGAGCTCTAGCGCCGGCAGCCACCACAGTCCCGTCGAGTGGTCTCCGCTCGGTTGCGGAACCTCGAGCGCCGAGAGCTAGGCCTCGAGACAAAGCCTCTGCACCGGTAGCCACCACAGTCCCGCAGAGTGGTCTCTACCCAGTTGTGCCACCTGTTCGGTGCGAGATGAGACTTGAGAGCGAGCTGCAGCACTGGTGACCATCACAGACCCGACGAGTGCTGCTTACCAGGCTGTGGAGACTCGCCCGCCACGCGATGCTTCAGTCACTGCCACCTACTCGGCCAAGGCAAGAGGCCAGCGCGGGCACACGGATTCACCGCCCTGCTCCAGGTTAGTGATCAGGGACCACGACCGGACAAGTCTCCTGGCCTGACGCACTCCCGCTCCCCGGAAGGAAGTAGGAGACAGCACGGGCGCGCAACGAGACGACATGCCCCGTCTACCCCCCGGCGCGGCCAAGCCTTGCTCTGTGGGACGAACCAAGTGGACTCCAGTAGCTCGACGATGTTAGCGCTCAAGGGACAGGTGGACTCGCTGACGGACTGCTTCCCGTGTCTCGGAGGCAAGCTGGCACTCTCGAGCGACCTCCAGGTATGACCCGGCACCCGCTGATTGTCTTCCCACAGCGCGTCCTCCTGAGACCTCCCTCCGGGCCGAAGTATGCTGCAACCTGGTGCCAGCACATACAAGATAAGATGTCCCCTCGCGGTCAGTGACTATACCCTCGGCGGGACGAGGATGCTGGACCATGCGGCGCTTGCGTGACTTAGGCCGCAGGACGGGGGACTATGCCTAGCACATCGGCCGGTGCCCGCCATCTCGAAGTACTGACAGGCCCACTATGTGGATGGCCCGGGACGTGCAGGCCCTCCAATCCTCGACTCTAGTCCAGCACAGACGTTCGGCGCCGCGCTCATAGGCGGTGACAGGGGACCACGAGTGGACAAGACTGCTGGACTAGTGTGCTCCTCGGGGAAGGGTAAGCGGCGAGTCGGGATCTCGTTGAGATTGCTTGAAGCTTTGGCGTCCCACTCCAAGTTCAAGTAATATTATTGGTTATCTCCGCGGACGACTAAGGCTGTCTCGTGGCGAGAGGGTCAGTGAAAGGAGTTCATGACCAGACAAGACTGCTTGGCTTACGTGCACCCGCTCGCCAGGTTAATTAGGGATGAGCCGGGTTCACGTCGGTTTCGCACACCTTGTCTACCCTTAAGACGGTGTGGACGGACCATGGAGTAGTAGAAGAACCAAGATGACGTCCGTTCCTCTACGGCTGCCTCGCTTGCGGGACAGGCCGCCGCTACTGCAGACTGGGTCCCGCACTCGGATCCCACCCGTCACCTTAGGCCTGCCGTTGGGACTAGACTTTGGCCGACCAATCCTGCCACAGTCCAACAGAAGTGTTCCGCCTCAAGCCCGTTACAAGTTCCATCACCCCGGGCGAGACTACAGGAGCAGCGGCGGCCGCTCGCCTGATGTTCGCGGACAGGGCGTCTAGGCCTTCACGGGCTATGCTGTATGCCTTCCGGCCCAGCACAGAGGTACGGCGTCCAACCCAGGGACAGTGCCTGACTCTGGACAGGATGAGACTGCGGGCCGTGGGCGCATGCGCGGCACTTAGACTTCTCCGAGCATGGCCTCAGCCTCGACTCGCCACTCCGCCTCCGGTGCGGCTTCTAACCACTAGCAGAGTTTTTGTGGCGTGTACACATTGTAAGCGCTTACAGCTGGAAGGTAAGTTAAGCGCTGTAAGCTAATGATCCGTTTATTCCTTAGTAGCTTCGGCGACAACACAGGGTACCTGCCGGCGCCCCAGGACGTTAGCTCGGTTATCTACGGCTCCGGGTCGTGGTGCGTCTGCCTGCGGAGACGGCGCTTGCCTACGCTTGACAGGGCCTCTATTGTTCCAAGCTTCGATGATCGGGGACTCCCTCCTCGAGCTGCGGTTACGAGCTTCCTGGCTAGCCGGTCTTCTCCTACCTCGCAGCGTACCACTCCTGGGTCGACACCTTGCCGGCTACCACTTCGTGTGAATGGGGACTTCAGGATGCCCCGGCGCTTCGACATCCCGACCTGGGTAGAGGCTACGACAGTCGACGCGCGCACCACGCTGTACAAGTTCGTCATTGACCCGTTCTTCGGCGGGGAGACCGCCCGAGACTTCGCCTCGCAGTGCAGACTTGGACTGGACCTTCAGCCTGGACTTGGCGACTTCCTTTGCATTCTGGTCGTCCCCAGATAGAGAAGAGGACACCGTCTCCATCCGTTCCCTCCACTTTACCTTCGATGGCGTGACCTGCCAGGGTCGAGCGTTTCCTGTGGTGGCTTCGCAGCCTCTGGGAGTTCTACCGTGGCTGTACTCCGTTGCAGACAGGACCAGTTGGACGTCTTCGTGCTCCACATCGCCATCCGTAGACGTTCCCCTCTCGCCTAACCGGTCGGAGTCCTCCTTGGAGAAGGATCGAGATGCACTTGGGATCTCCTCGGCGGGCGTGGTTCCTGGTCTACGTGGGCAAGTTCAACCTCTCGCCTTCTCGCCGTTCCTCTACCTGCAGATGGAACCTCGCACCAACCTCCCGAAGGGCAGCTTCCGAAGCGGCGAACGCAGCACTTGGCGAACCCAGCGCAGCAGTTGTCTCTAGAGCAGGCGTTCTCCGCCAGACGACTTCGGCGGCAGGGATTGATGAGTACCACAGCGGACCTTCTTCACCTTGGATGTCTCTACTGCCACGCGTCGACGCAAGCCTCGCCACGGGGAGCGCTCCCCGGTTACCGAGATCCTACCCTGCCTCTGGCGGATGGCTTCTGGACTTCCTTGTCCAGCTTCAGGGGTCACGTTCCCGATGCCAGGAGCTTCTCGTTCCCTCCGACAGCGCCACGGTGGTCGACTACTTCAGAAGCAAGGCGGGGCACACTTCCTCTCCCTGTACTTCCTCCGCTGCCACAGGCTCCGTTGGTGCGAAGATCGTGACGTCGCTTTCGAGCAAGAGCCTTACAGGGGTATCTGCATGACCGGCCGACTCCATCGCGTGTCGCGGCCGGCTTCTCCGCACAGAGTGGACGGGCCGTCCAGACATCGTTCGGGTGATCTGCGCAGCGGACACTTCCCCATGATCGCGCCAAGGTGGAATCGACAGCTTCGCCGCTTCGTCTCGCCGATTCCAGACTCGCTGGCCCAGGCAGTCAATGCTCTCTCCATCCCGTGGGATGGCCTGGTCGCCTACGCCTACCCGCCGACGATGCTCGTTCCCAAAGGCCTACTCAAGCGCAGAGGGTGCTACGCGACCCTGTTCCTGGTGGCCCCGTTCTGCTGGACCAAGTCATGGACCACCGACCTCCTGAGCCTCGCCACGGCTCCACTGCGGCGGCTTCCCACCGCGCACACGATGCTCAAGCAACCACGGCAGGCGCTGTATCACCCGTGCCCCAAACTGCTTCTCCTTCCTGCCCAGACTTGTGCGGCAAGCCCTCGCCATTAGACGCTTCTCAGGTGCGGCCGTGGAAGCTATCGCTACAGCTTGTAGAATCTCGAACAGACGAGGCTACAAAGGGGAGTGGCGAGTCCTGTGCGACTGGTGTGACGGCATGCGCCTCTCCCCCACGGATTGACGGTTCCTCAGTTGGCGGACTTCTTTTTCTGGCTGTTCACCTACCAGCGTTCAGCGCCGATCACCTTTGCGGCTACCTGGCTATGGTCGCTGACACGTACCGACACTTGGGATGACCCGACCCTGGTAACTGCAAAGACCTCGCCGATCTGAGGGCCCTCTTCGGTCTACAACGTCCCGCCCTTCGCTTCCTGGTGCCACGATGGGACCTGCCTTGGTTCCTTACTTGCCTCAACTCTGACCGCTTCGAACCGATCCAGTTGGCGAGGTTACCGGACATAACGCAGAAGACCTGCTTCTTACTGGCCCTCGCGTCCACTTCCAGGGTCAGCGAGCTGCACACCCAGCACGGGTAAAGAGTCCAACACCGGTAAGCCCCACAGACCTGATGAGTGGCCCTTACCAGGTTGTAGAGCCTTCAACGCCACGGCTTAGGCCGCGAGCCCGAGCTCTAGCGCCGGCAGCCACCACAGTCCTGTCGAGTGGTCTCTGCCCAGTCACGGAACCTCGAACGCTGCGAAAAGAAAAAAGACTATCAGCACGCCCCGCTTGTTCGCAGCTCTGGACGGTCGGCTCAGTTCAACTGCTGCCCGACCCGGCATTCTCGCCAAGACCCGATCTCCTTGGCTGCCCCGCAGTTGGCCACCAGGTAACATTGAGAGACCCAGGCGCCACCCGTGGGTCCAGACAACAGGACCCGGTGAGGGCTTTACGCGTGTACCTGCGCCGGACCAAGCCGCTCCGCAGGGGTCGCACTCACCTTTCCTCCCACTGTCCCCAGGTAGAATGACATCTCAGCCCAGACGATATCCTCCGGGCTCTGATGGGTGATACGCTCCGCCTATCAAGATCTCTCCCCTGATGCAGCCAAAACAAATGAACTTCAGGACGCATGAGGTCAGAGCCTCGGCCGCAAGCCTTGCATTCGACCGTAACTGTGCTGTCTAAGACATTGTGGTGGCCGTAGGATGGCGAGCACAGATTACCTTCGCCCGCTTCTACCTGAGGGACCTCTCCAGCCAACACCATAACCTTCACTGGTGGGAGACATCGTGGCGGCGCAACCCTCCCTCCCGGTGCCCTGGGCACCGTAGGTATCTTAGCTAAAATTATCAGGAGGTTGCTTAGGGAGGACGGTCCTAGTGACCAGTATTTGGGGGTTAGGGGCGTTATAGCGGCACCCGCCTCCTCTTCGGGATTCTTCCATACCGTAATGTCATCGGTAATGTGTTTTGAGGAAACAAATGTATTTTTTTGAAAAATACTTACCGATGACATTACTCAAAGGACCCTCCCACCTGCCCCGCTTGCCACTGGTCCGCTAAGAAACTGACTGGTGAGCTTCCGCTGGGCGCATGCCCGGATGGGATGGAAGGGAGGCTACTCGGGTTACCGCCTAGGCTATGGCGCCCCTCACCTGCCAACACTGCCATATTCGTACACAACAATTTTGGCTAAAATTAGTCTAGCTAAGAACCGTTCCATACCGTAATGTCATCGGTAAGTATTTTTCAAAGAAATACATTTTAAAGAAAAATACATTTTTCACGAGAAAGTAGAATAAACCTTCCATACTGGCTATTCTGTCAAAATCACAATGCAGGTTCCGCTCGACCTGCTAGTATTTACTAGTGTAACGATCGTGCGTACAGTAGTGCACCGAGGGTGTGTGTGCAAAGCGAATCTGGCACAGCGCCTAGTTTGACCTTTGATCCTTTACCCCTTGGAAACACACACCGTCTTTCATCATTGAAATAGAACATTAGTATTTATACCCACTTTCTGCTTTGCAGTCAATTTCACATCTCACACATCGAAGTCTACATAACTAAAAGCATCATTGGAAACGACAAATGCACCATCACAGCAGAAACACTACCTCTCTGAATCGAGTAAATGAGAGCCCGCTTGAAAAAAAACATGTTACGACCAGCGAGGTGCAACTTTGATACACACTGTAGTTTTCAGACCTCTGCAGCATAAAATGTGATGACTAGCTCGTAACTATATGATAAAACAGGTTTAAAATCTTGCGAAATCAGTAAGAGATAAATTCTACTGAAGATCATGAATTCTGAAAATCACTAGCACTCTATAATTATATATATGGTATTTATATGGCGCATTTCTCATATTTATAATATAACTCAATGCGCAGAATGTAGCCGCGAACTGAACCCAACGAGCACACTCACGTGAATCACGCGCATTTACTCACACACTGTACGTAAACACAGAACATTCACGTGGTGCTAAGGGCAAGCTCAAGCGAGCTACTGAAGTTGTTTTTGGAAATAGTTTGTATTAAGTTGGCTGAAACTGATACCAAAGTGGAGGGGGGAGGAAGAGCCGGAGTACCCGGAGAAAGAACCGCCGACGGTCCGCCCGAATTAACGGTGACACTCGCGGAACTATAGAAAGATTGACAAAGACCGTAGATTACTTACTGATTCAGAAGGAAAGCGACAAATTCCAGGTGGGCGGTCAAGCCAAACTCTTGCTTTACGTTTTGCCACATGTCCATATTCAGTTCATTTCCCCAGCCATGCACAATTCATCACCACGGTCACTGTGTGTGTGTGTGTGTGCATGCGTATGTTGTGTGTGTGTTAGTTGTTGGCCGTTTCATTGTATCAGCACTTAGAGCTACTTTTAAAATAAGCGCTTAATAAATCTCCTTTATTATTATTATTATTATTATATTCCCTTGTCCAATGTCAATTCTACTTATCTTGTCTCTCTTCCTCTTTCTTCTCTTCAATTCCAAGTCTGTCATTATCGGTGCGAGTCAATGATACTTTATTTTTTCTTCTTCGCAGGTTCATCCGCCATCTTGTCTCTGATTGGTTATAATTATGCAGATGACCTAAGGTCATATAGGATAGTTATGACATCAGCTCCCATCGCCCATCAGAAGCAATCTTTTTATGTATCCGTCAAAAGATTTCGGTGGGCCTCTTTTCGCTTTGAACGGACCAAAGAAAGCATTTGGTGGGACAACAGGGTGGTCACTGTCTAAGTAGGTATGTATACTTAATCCCAGTAAAAGCTTTTTGCGAACTGAAGCCTTAAAAAAGATCTGGTATGCCCCTTTAAGGGATTCATAAAGATACCAAAAGACAATGATGAAACTTTTTTAAAAAAAGAGCATTTATGCGCAAAATACACACAAATCAAACCATGTTTTTATATAATTCAACTATCATTGGGTGGGCCAATGTTTAGTTCGTTTCAACTACTTGTATGATATTTGTTCGTTTTCAGCCATCTTTTTGTATTATCCGTCGAGGACGCCATCTTGATGGCCTTGAAAACATGAAAGTACTCATTTATGTAAACCTGGGGGGGAGGGGGAGGGGGGAGTGGTGGTAGCTAGCTAGGTGATATCAACCTTCATAGGGCTGTGTTTGTCATGTTCTCAGCAGGTCGTTTATCATTCTCTAAGATATACCTACAAAACCTGGAGCTGTGCCAGCTTTTGTATTGTTGGTTTGGTTTTGTCCAACCCGTCGTGCTGGCCCTCGGCAGTGAATCTAGAATCTCATACATATGACCCTGCAGCCGTAGGGCTTACAATGATCAATGCCTCTCGCTGACGAAGAGATGGCCCAGCTTTCTTCACCGGGAGGGTTGTTATTAGAAATAAGATGATTTTTACCCATACGGGAAAAAACATTTTTTGTGTGTATGTGTGTGTGTTTACGTCTCAGTTCCAAACTCAAAGCATAAAGTTTAGCAAACTTTTACGTTTAACTTTGAACAGATCAACTTTATACATATGAATTGTTTCCCCCCTTCCCTCTTCCTCCCTCCTCTCTTTCTCTGCCCCTACCCCCCCTCCACCCCCCCCACCCCCACACACACACACACACACACATGCATTGAAACAGTAGCAAAAGGTCATCGGGCCTGCTGCGGCTGTCGTTGGCCCGAAGACCTGTTTACCAGGTTAAATGGCTCCTGTTTTGTAATTAGTTAGTTCAGTAGTGAACTGCTTTGGAGAAAAACTCAGGTTTATGAGCTAACAGGAAGTTGGCAAAGCACCTATTGTCATGTCCCCTCCCCTCCCCCCCCCCCCCCCCCCCCCCCCCCCCATTTATAATCAAGCTGTCAAGTCTTAGGCCTTGTAGTGGCAGGTGCCACTCTTCTTGAGCGACTGTTGTCTGTCAGTTGGCCACCCCTCCTTGTTGAATTCCTCACTACCTCCCACATCTCATGTTACCAGAACTCCCATGTAGACCTGTTTCCCAGTGAGCAAAGGTCCTCAGGCCAAAGTTGGCTGCAGTCAGTCAACACATAGCTGTGTGCAGGCCAACTGGCCAACATTGGCCTAATGACAGTTTGCTTGCTTGACAGTTATGGTGTCTCTTTACACGTTTTGATCTTCTATTGGGCAATGAAAAACAAAGGGTTTTTTTCTTCTTAGAGTGGATGGGGGTGCTGGAGGGGGAAAGGAGGTAGGTGGGGCTTGTTAACAACACTGATCCCCACCTTTGTTCTTCCCTCGCATAATACACACACACACACACACGCACACACCATGTAAACAGGGGAGCTGGGGCAAAATTTGTACAGGCCTCTTTTCTGTGCCCCATCTTTAAAATCACCTTTGTGGTGGACAAAAGCCCTAAACGTTTCACGTTTCACATGTACAGGCCTCTTTTCTGTGCCCCATCTTTAAAATCACCTTTGTGGTGGACAAAAGCCCTAAACGTTTCACGTTTCACACCATGTAAACAAGTATTTACTCTCACAAGTGAACAGTCATACAGGTACCATTTACTGCACTACCTTGTATTTCACAGTCTCTTACATTGCATATCTCTTCTACTCCTTTGACAAGTTTCCTGCTCGATTTCAGCCTAGCCTGCCAAGCTTGCCCCTAGGGCCTGACTGGCTAAGGCTGAGAGGTGACAGTGAAATACGACCATGGCCTTCCCTTCACCAGGCCTCAGACATGGAGGACACACACTCACAAAGAGTTAAATTGTGGGGGTGGAAGTTTCAAGACCTCTTTCAGTGATAAATGCTACCAGCACTGGTCAGGTAAGGGCTGGCCATGTGGCCATTGGTGGTGTAATAACTATTAGGCCTGATACGATGCAGTTGTAATACTAAAGTGCAGAGTGCTATTGCTGATCATACACAGGTGTGTGTGCGTACTTGTATCTTGATGTGAGTTGACAGCTTACTTGTCTTTCTGAACTACATGTATTACTATAGGGCTCGGGAAGTTCCCCGTGTTGCCTAGCAGCGTCGGCGCGTCATCCGCCATCTTAAGAGGATACCATATTCATTGTATAGTAGCAGAATAGTTTTCTTCATTTTTCTTCCGCTTTGGAAACAAACAAAAACAGATTCTGGTGAGCGGTTTCCTACTGTGATGGCAAGACTTGCTGTTATTGCTTATAGTACATCAGGACTTTTCTGACATTACAAAAACAGCGATTTCCCTATGAGTGCTTAGTCCCGTATCCTCACAAGATGGCCGCCACGACTTTCGTGATGACGCCAACTTCCCGAGCCCTATTAACCCCTTCACTGCTGAGAAAACTAAAACACCAGCCTACTGCAAGAGGTATTGATTTTCATGAGCCCCAGCAGTTTTCGGGGTCTCATGAGATCTATCCCTCTTACTTTGTGTCCATGTTTTGTTGACAGCTTAACTCATTCAGCCCGACGCACATATTTCCCAAATTTGGGAGGCATCATCTAACGACTATGCACCTGTTGCAGGAGATGGATCGACCATGATAATTCAAGGGTAGTGCCAGATTAGCTTGGCGCCGACAGGCGCCAAGCTAATCTGGCACTGCCCTTGAATTATCATGGTCGACCCATCTCCTGCTGTAGTGTGTCAGGGCTGAATGGGTTAATGGGATCTTTGATGTTGCATTGTCAGTGATGTCAACCAAAAAAACCAATCTGTGTCCACTGGCAGTGAAGGGGTTAAACTGTTTTGTACTTTTGCTTGAAACTAGTTTCAGTGTTAAAGAAGTGTTAGCTTGTACAAGATGTTCAGGTGTGTGTAGTGGTCACTATGCTCTAGCCCTTCTTACTGTTATCCATTTATAGACTTAGTCCATAATGCCTCCCCCCCCCCCCCCCCCACCCCACCCCTCTTTGGAGGGTCAGTTCAGGTATGATAGCCAGCAAGATGCACAGATTCCCATTAGCCGCTGCAACTTAGGAGTTAGTTAGTTATTTGGGTTTAACGCCGAGCAGGCAACTAAGGCCATCTCACGGCGGGTTGCAACTTAGGAGGGTTGACAAGGATAGATAGAGATTATGCCCTTGGACGTTGAAATGAGTTGCTCTTGCTGTCCTGTTAATATTTTAACTTTATGTATGTCGTAGGGACTGCAGAACAGTGAATATCATCTCACATACATCTGATATTCACTGTTCTGCAGTCCCTACATCTGTACACGTATGTGTATTGATATGGGCACGTCTGTGATTTTGGACCTGAAACTGTTTACCTCACTGTGCCCGAGGTACAAAATACCCACATTTTTTTAGTTATCATCTGAGGACTGCATTACAATTCAGGAGGCAGATCGATAGCTCAAGGCTGGTGGCAGAATAGCTTGGCACCCTTGAACTATCATGGTCGAGCCATATCTTGCTGAGGTGTGTCACTGGTAGAATGAGTTAAAACATAGTTAAAGAAAAGACATTTCTCCAGAAGACAGGTTTTGTGTTGTTGATGTACTTGTTTTTATAAGTTCTTTACCGGAGAAAATGTAACACTGATAGTGTCCTTGATTATTTTCAGGTGTTTTACCTATTTAGGTGAAGTGTATATACCAACAGAAACAAGACAGTTTGTCCTTAAAAAATGAGCAAAGTCAAAGAAGAGAATGGTAATACAGGGATCGAGATCGAGATAAAAGATCAACCTGACTTGGAAGGACCTGGAAAATGTGCACAGTGCTCAGAGAAATGTCTCGATTTTCTGAGACCAATTCTGGCAGAGCATCACCCCCTTCCACACAATGCCAACTTTCTCCAGCGTCTCCACTTCGCTCTGCTTTGTCCTCCACATGGAAGGATTGGTGCCACCCTGTTTGTGGTGCTGATTGGGTTGTTGTGGTGGGGTGTGCTGTATGCTGTTACAGGGGATGAGGCATTGCCAGGTGGCAATCTGTTCTTCCTGGCCCTACTGTTGATCTTCTGCTGGTCTGGGGGGTACCTAATCAACCTCATCAAGCTTCCGCCTCTTTTGGGTAAGTTTCAGCATATGGACACACACTACTTTATAGTAAATATGCAGTTTTATTGTATTTACAGTTCAACAAAAAAAGCTAATGTCGTCTTACTGTATCATATAAGATAACCCATATACTGAGGCTAAAAGCTTCAAATTTGTACACTGCCATATGCAAGCTACATTATAGTACTTACAGATAAGGATATTGACCAATGGCTTTTGGTTCAAGGGTAGTGCCAGAATAGCCAAGCTATTCTGGCACTACCCTTGAACTATTTTAGGCAAACTTATTTCACACACTGGTGTATTCCGAATGATAAGGGATAATATAAGTTATTGGTAGGAGGCCTTAGGGAGGTCAAAGTAACCATTCTACCCTGAAGGCCTGAGGGGTACAGTGGTTACTCTGACCTTCTGAAGACCTTCAAGGGTCTGTGTAGCAAACCCGTGCTACCAATAATATATTTTTCATTCCTCTGCTATTTTCGATCGTAACAGGATTGTTCATGTGATGTAGGAATGAAAAAGGTAGTATATGTACACAAACAGAGATTATTTATAAATCAGATGTGCATAAGTTAAAACTTGCACGTGCAATTAAACAAAAGTTAATTTTATTGTATCTTATCTTTTATTATCAGATGATCTGACAGTGCAATTAGTAGAAGTTGTTTGGAATCAGAAGTAGATCAAAATTTGAACGTTTAATAATAATACTGGTTATTATATAGGTGCTTTACACAATTCTGCGAATCGGCTCAAAGCGCCGCGAACTGAATCCAACACTCACACTCATGTGACACACATGCATTCACTCTGAAGACAAACACAGTACAAGACAGACACAGGACATTCACGCGGTGCAAAGGGTCAGCTCAGCTACTGAGTTTACGGAAATTTTGATCGCTTGTATTTGAAATTTATTAAGTGGCCTGAAACCGGCACCAAGACGTTTGATGCAAGCAGTGGATTAATAGCCCGAAACAAACATGCAATATCATCTACTGAGCTGTCAGTATCAAATTTGCTCGAAGTAAATAATTCAAAAGATATGAAATTATTGCTCATTGAAAATCTGTACAAGATGGAAGAAACTTTACCGAACAGTTTATTGTAACTGTTGTTTTGTTTACATAACATGTTTTCCATTACTCTTAAACTCTCAGAACTAAATGACTTCCATTATACAAAATGTAAGTAATTTAGTTCTGGGAGTTTAGTGCTAATATACATATAGTTTACAGCCAGTTTGTGTTAGCATGGGGATTGTTTCTCTGGTTCAGCTCATTATCCTAGAGATGTCAGCATGGCCCAGTAGTGCACAATGAAAACCTAACCACACAGTGATGGATGTCTTTGCCTGTCATGTTCCTGTCATCCTGCACACCCCAGAAAAAAGACAACATTGTGGGGCATTGTGTGCACCACAAAGAAGTTCCCTTGTAACTTAATTGGCTGTTGTAAATGGTGCTTAGTGACACATACCCCCGTTCTCCCCCCCCCCCCCCCCACTCCCCCCCCCCCCTCCCAACCAGCACTGCCAGTGGATTAACAGTAGGATGAATTCCAATACATTGTATTATATGTGAGGAAGGAAAGAAAGACAGAATTAGAAAAGAGCAAACAGTAAACAAAGACTAACATCAGTATCAATTTTACTTCAAGCATTATAAATTCACAGCCTTACAATATTTTCCAAATAAAATCCTATAAAGGCACATACCTGAAACACACTTGCAGTCTCCCAGACGCAAATGGAGGTTCATTGGCAGCTGACAGGTCAAGCAAGTGTTCACATACAAGAAACCTCTGGTAACACTGAACCATGGTAACAGAGCTACAGGGAAATAGAGCTAAATACATGCATATCAGTCACTCGCACAAATCACACACACACACACACACACACACACACACACACACACACACACACACACACACACACACACACACACACACACACACACACACACACACACACACTATTTTACAAAGACAGTTTTGCATGCTCTGAAAGTCAAGGGGTCAACCCCATTGTGCATGCCACCACGGGTATCATTTACAACAATGAGGTTAAGAAGCATGCAGGTTTCTGCCAGAGGCATAGTCTAGCACGGTCCCCCTGCTGCTTTAGAACTAATGATTGTATTTTGATTGGATGCATTGCCTACAGCTGGCGGTTCCATTCGCCACGTGACAATTCCTGTAGTACACTATGCATGGCGAGATCTGTCCAATCAAGGTTCGCTTGCAGTGCGTCTGCTTGCCTATTTTTAGTGCTGAATGTGTCGTTACAGGCCTCTACTTGACATACGCACCGGATCCAAGAGAACAGAATTACTTATTGGCAGAGTACATAATACAGAAAAGTTGCATAGTAGGCAAGAGTTAAGACAACACAACAGGAAGATATGAAGCTGCCATGAGAGTTTAAGGATAGTGCAGGATTAGCTTGGTGCCTTCCAAGCACCGAGCTAATGTGGCACTGTCCTTAAACTGTCATGACAGGACTGTTAGAAGGCGTCAATCTGACACCATCTTCCACAACGGTAAAGGCTATATATAGAGGCCTCCCACAGCTGCAATAGTCATTATGTGTCACTGTGAATGAATTAATCTGCTGTGGTATGAATACAGCGTATTATGCTCAATATTTGTTAAAAAACTTTTTTCAGGCATGTTGTTGGTGGGCGGGGTACTTGGCAATGTACCTGGTATTGCATTTGCCAAGGACATCTCCCATCCATGGAGCTCTGGGGCCAGGTAAGTCTACACATATGTGTTCATTCAGTCTGTATGGAAGTTTATGCAAATAATCTCTATGACAAACTGCTTGTTATTGCTGCAGTTTAAAAAACAGTATTTTCACAATATCATTCCAGATGAGTATGCCTGATTCTGCCCAAGGAGAATACCTTTGCTGAGTGGTTTCTCTCATAAGCCTAAGTGAATTCAGCACAATAGCATGGCCATGAATGGCATATTTGTCTGTGAAGCCTCCTGAGTACCATGTCATGTTCATGCTGACTTGTACTTGTATTTGTTTCTCCAGACAGATAGCCCTGGCCATTATCCTGATCCGTGCAGGATTAGGACTGGATCCTGCTGCCCTGCGTCACCTGTCTTTTGTTGTCTTGAGACTGGCGTTCGCGCCCTGCCTTGCTGAAGCTTTCGTTGATGGTGTGGCCGCTCATCTTATACTGGGTTTCCCTTGGCAGTGGGGCTTCATGCTAGGGTGAGGACCCAGTGCACAAAAGTTTTTCAGGCTGACGTCAGCTGCATTTGGCCCACGCACTGCCAATGGCGGTGCGCAGGCAAGCTGTGGCCAACATGGGCATGTTGACCATGTACTCGCTGGGGTACTGTTGTGGGTGTGGTGGCTGGTGTTTTTTTTTAGTTAATTGGTGTATGTGGATTGGTGTGGAAGGGTTGTTTGTTCGGTGGGCGCGAAAACACCTTTGGAAGATTGGTGAATGGGTTTATTGTTTTGTAGGTGTGGTCTGTGTGGTGGGTTGATATGTGTTTTGTTTATCTGACCTTGGGTAGGGTTTATCACATTTTTTTTGTGATGCAAATACGTTTGTGAGGTGTCTGTGTGCATGCAGGCATTTTCAGAGGACCGCCATATTTTGAAGCTATATAGGGCCATTGATTGACAGATATAAATAATTTGTTTTTGTCTGCTGCAGAAGTGCGTTGTTTTCAGCCGGACATGCTCCCCTCTACCCTCTGCCCATCACTGTAGTTCTTAATTAGACTCTTAACGGCACAACTGACATATATAAATAGTGTGCCAGCCTAGCGTGGCATTTGATGACTGGCCATCAGTTTGTAAATGGTGCATGTTTACCCAACAGTCAACTGTCGGTTGTTGCATCTTTAACCCATTCAGCCCCATGGCCATATTTCCCAAATTTGGAGGTGTCATCTAACGACTATGCACCAGTAGCAGGAGATGGATCGACCATGATAATTCAAGGGTAGTGCCAGATTAGCTTGGCGCTGACAGGCGCCAAGCTAATCTAGCACTACCCTTGAATTATCATGGTCGACCCATCTCCTGCTGTAGTGCGTCAGGGCTGAATGGGTTAATGCAAAATACCCCATCTTTTTCTCCAGGTTTATAATCGCAGCAGTGTCCCCAGCAGTTGTTGTACCATCCCTACTGAGTCTGTCTGAGCGAGGCTATGGCCTTGACAAGGGTATTCCGACCTTGATTATCGCAGCCGCCAGCTTAGATGACGTTTTGGCCATCACAGGCTTTGGTGTGCTGCTTGGCATCACATTTTCATCAGGTTTGCAGAGGTTTTCTCATTTTCACCTCATTACCGGTGAAGTGGTTGTATGTCACTCATTATCTGTCTCTTCATGGCACTGCTGGCAGTGAGTTTTTGGCACTACTGGCAGGGAGTTTTCTTGTTTTGTAATGGCTGTTTGACTTTTAACCCTTTGGATGTCGGTAGCAGTTTTAGTCGTGATGATTCCTCCTGACTAAGACCGCTACCAGTACCCAAAGGTTTAACAGTGTGCAGTGAACTTCAAATGTAACAGCATTTCGGGGGGATCCAAGATTTCTTCTTGTTACAGCAGAACCTGTTTTGAGTGAACACCCTTATGAGATATCACCTGTCATTAAAGCTGGACCATCATTTAGGTAGCTGTAGCTAACTAAATGATGGTATTTTAATGATGTGTGACACTTGTTGTCCAGCAAGGCATCTATTGAGAGAGAACCTGTCTTTTTCAGATTTTTGTTCTCTGGACCTCAGAAAAAAGTATTGTTATGTCTAACTTTGTGGTAAGTGAAGTCCACCATATTTCATACAGGGTCACGAATGTTGTAGGTGAAGTTCACCATCCATGCACAGTTTAAAGTAAATGCTGTTCATATTCTTCTCCATTGTTCTCTTTTACAGGACACCTTGCATGGAATATAGCGAAGGGCCCTCTGGAAGCCATTTTTGGAATCCTATTTGGTGTCGTTGGTGGGATCATACTGTGGTATGTTCCACAGAAGTCCAGTGTAAGTTCATTTACCAGATTAACGTGACATACTGCAAGCAGCAAAGGGTTAACTCATTCAGCCCTGACGCACTACAGCAGGGGATGGGTCGACCATGATAATTTAAGGGCAGTGCCAGATTAGCTTGGCGCCGACAGGCGCCAAGCTAATCTGGCACTGCCCTTGAATTATCATGGTCGATCCATCTCCTGCAACAGGTGCATAGTCGTTAGATGACGCCTCCAAATTTGGGGAAATACGTGCGCTGG
Organism: Semisulcospira habei; assembly: GCA_036245525.1. Lineage (NCBI taxonomy): Eukaryota > Metazoa > Mollusca > Gastropoda > Semisulcospiridae > Semisulcospira > Semisulcospira habei. The sequence goes on from BTPG01000008.1 coordinate 113,077,768, forward strand.
GCTGAATGAGTTAATAGTTCACAATATCTCCTTTATAATGTTCTTTCAATAATGCTGGAAAAAAGGGCTACTTGTAATTGAAATTACAAAATGTGAATGTGGTAACATGGAAGACTTTTCTTGTTTTCTTCTCCTCTGATCACAGGAGAGATCCTTCCATTACGCTCTAAAGGCAATGGAAAACATTGGGTACTTGAGCCTTCTCACATGTATAGTCAACAAAAGAGCAGAAAGTCTAGTTGAGTCAAGACAACATTGATAACTGTTGTGCTGGTGAATGTTAGCAATCCAGGCCTGCAGTGGATCCAGATTGTGTTTCTGAAGTCTTCAGTTTATTGCTTAAGTGCCAAAGGACATGGTTACAAAATGGTGCCAGTTGTGCAAAGGACATGGTTACAAAATGGTGTCAGCAAGAGGCATGAATACACTGTGGGGGCTCATGAGGATCTATGTCTCATGCAATTGGATTGTGTTGACTAACACACACTTTTTATATTCTACCACCTAAGCAGAAGGTCCTTGGGCTATCATTAGCCTTTGTTGACATGCACAAGGCTGTACATGGGCAACTAGGGCTGATATCTGATGCTGGGCAGTCAGTTATAAACGAGTCGACATAGGGTCAAAGGTTGTGGTGCTGCTCCAGTGTAATCAAAGAAAAATAGAATTTATGCTCACAATAGTAGAGTGTTTTTGCAGTTGTACTGATACAAAATGGCAGGTGAAAGGGGAACAGCTAGTTGTTTCTCTGATCCCATTTTTTGTGAAATTTGTAACAAAGTTGTATGGCAATTTTGCATTGACACCATTGTGCATACAGCCACCACTACTGTTACAGTACCAGTTGGCTGCATGTACAAGGGGGGGTTAACTCCTCCACTGCCAGTGGACACATTGTTTTTAAAATCGTTGTACATTCAATATGAAAGATTCCCAGCCATCAACGGAACATGGACACAAAGTGGTTTCAGCAAGAGGCATAGATCCTCATGAGCCCCTGCAACTGCGGGGGCTCATGAGGATCTATACCTCATGCAGTACAGTGGTGTTCATTTTTTTCTTGGCATTGAAGGGGTTAAGCAGTTTTATATTCCAAGCAGTGGTTTGATGCTGTGACCTCTGTTACAGAAACATCACATGTTTTTTCGCACTGCTATGTTGATGGGTGGCGGACTGCTGGTCATTTTCGGCAGCAAGAAATTGGAGTGGTCAGGAGTGGGACCATTGGGCTGTCTCACGCTGGCTTTTGTGGCAGCTCTTGGGTGGCGCCGCGAATTACCCAAAGGACAAAAGGTTTGTAAAATTTATGACAGTTAACTCACTGAGCCCTGGTATTCTACATCAGCAGGCAGATGGCCATGATAATTGTAGGATGGCGCCACCCTTGAGCTGTCATGGTCAATCTGTCTTCTGAACTCTATTGTTAACTTCAGAGGGCAACTCCCATGTGAATTTAAGACCCTGGGGCTTTATGTCTTGTGTTCTGTTTTTCCCACCAAATGCTTAAGAAAGAAATACATGTACTGGCGCACAGCACACTACCCTCACTTGGCTTGACTTCACGAACGAAGATTCTATAGGGGTTGCCCACAACGTCTGCAGGCATGCTCGTGGCTGTGGAGGCCAATCCGGGACAGGCAGGTTCGATCGCAGTGGCTGCAGGGGGAGGTCTGGCCAGGGTTCTGTGTTGCGGCATCTCTGGTTTTTTTCTCCTGAACCGCTTGTCCTTAAGGCTAGCTCTGCGAGAGTCCTCAAAGGAGACGGCTGCCTTGTAAATGGTGGAATGCAAGGTGTCGCGGTCCGCAGCAAGTGAAGACCACTGGCGGTGGTCGATTTGGCAGGCACTAAGTGACGTCTTGAGACAGTCTTTGCATGCACAGCACACTACAATAGGCAAGGTAATACTAGGCGGAGGTGCATCTAAGATGTGTTGTTTAGATGATTTATACTGATGTGCAAAAGAAATGCAACATCATTTAAATCATTGGAAACACTGAAGTGTTTCCAATGATTCAAATGATGTCACATTTCCTTTGCTCATCAGCACATTTGAAGGCAGAGACACTGATACAGTGATAGGTTCATACGTAACTAAAAGTTTTGCTGATGATTAATCCTTTGATGTAGATGTCTTAGTCCGAAGATAGCAAGCGCTAGTATAATTATATACTTTGCCAATCAAACATCCAGTTATGAGGTGAGTGTAACTATTTGTTGCCAGTCATATAATCACCAAATCTCAGGGCACTCGTTCAATTTCTATTTCTGTTCTGTGTTGTGCACGTTGGCATTCTGCTAGCACTAGCAAAACTTGAAGTTACTCTCAGCTCCCCTAACGCTAGCGATGACTGTATAGATGTGCTTGTTTCGATTGCTACAGAATCCTAGTGGAAATTATTGCGCAGTTGAATCTTGAGGTAAATCTTAACCCATTTAACCCCACAGTCGCACTTTTCAAATTTTGGAGGTGTTACCTGACTCTCTACCAGTTGCAGGAGATGGATTGAGCATGATAATTCAAAGGTAGTGCCAGATTAGCTTGGTGCGTAATCTGGCACTACCTTTGACTTATCATGCTATAATCCATCTCCTGCTGTAGGGTGTTGGGGCTAAGTGGTTAACATACCTTCAGATATGTAATGTTTAGTGATGACTATATGGCTGTGTTTTTGTTTTCTTTTGTTACAGAATCCCATGGAAAACATCATTGGTGTGCTGTGGATGATCTTCCAGCCGCTGTTGTTCGGCTTGATCGGGGCTGCTGTCAGGATTGATACACTGAGTGCTGACACTGTTGGTAAGCACACTAATCAGACACTGCTTCTGAAGCTTTATTGTTGCGCCATCTTTCACAGCTTGTACAAAGTGCTTTCCCCAGGAAGCACAAGGCCGTAGAGTCAAACGTTGGCTGCAGTCGGACCCGCACATGGGTGTGTGCAGGTCAACTGCAGCCAATGGTCCTACAATTTGACCCATTTTGTTCTGCTTCCTGTAATTCCATCAAGAAATCTGAGGTTAACCCATTTAACCCAAAGGTGGCTTTTTTCCAAATTTTGGAGGTGTCACCTTATGACTGTACTAGTTGCAGGAGATTGATTGGCCATGATAATTCTAGAGTAATGCTAGATTAGCTTAGCGCCTGATGGCAGGAAGCTAATCTGGCACTACCGTTGAATTATCATGGTCGATCCATCTCCAGCTGTAGGCTGTTGGGGCTAAATGGGTTAATGAGGGGGTGCATGGGGAATGGCAGTTAGGACAGAACAACTTTTTTTGTTGTCAATCAGGTGTCACAAAAGTTACGATTTGAACCATCACAAATTAAAAAAAAAATCATGGATCACAACAGGTGTCTGTCAAGCATCATGGAAACTAAAAATGTGATCATAATTTTAAGGCATATCACCCTTCATCAATATATTTGTTTCTGTTTTGACAGGCCAGGGTATCGCAGTGCTGTGTATTGGGCTGGGTTTTCGCATGCTTGTTTCGTACCTGGCTGTGCTGGGCACAAATCTCAACATTAAGGAACGTCTCTTTGTCCCCATTGCATGGATGCCGAAGGCAACTGTGCAGGTAAGTGCAGCAAGATGCTTCACTGGGATGTACCTGCATTATTATCTGCATGCTGTTGTGCTGGGGTGTATACTGCTAAGTGTGTGTGTTTTAGTATTTTTGTTTGGGATGGGGGACAGTGGAGACAGTAGATGTGTATGTATTTATGTATGTGTGGAGGCAGGGCTGCGGGGATAGTGTGTGAAGGGATGGGGACTTTGTGTGAATGGTAGTGAGGTCAGGGTTTTGGGAGTCTGTGGAGGAGGTGGGGTGGGGGGAGAGTTTGTGTGTAAGTGTAACAGATGGGGGAAGGGGGTGTTGATTTTGTTGTGGTGCAACCTTACTGTTATTTTAGCTTGTGCACCAATACTGTACATCTTTTGCTTCCCTTGTTACAGGCAGCCATAGGAGCGGTGGCTTACGACATGGCCAAAGAGCGAGATGATGATGATATGGAGGAACTGGGAATAAAGGTAAAATATTGCCCTGTTTTTTCTTCCCTTTTGATCATACATATTTTGGATACCAATATCAGTCTACCACCACCTCCATCCACCCCCTCATCCCTGTATGTCTCATCCTTTCAGTGTCATACCCTGTCTGACCTTGTCTATGTACATAGCTTTTCTGCATGTCGGTGTAGCTGCAGCTAGTTCCCAGCCAGTACGTTTCTAGTTTGTATTTTTAGCCTTATTTTCAGATTGCCTTTGTAGCTGTGCTTTTAGTTTTTCTTTGCAAGCATTCATTATTAGTTTAGAGTTATGTAGGCCAGTGTTTTCTTTCCAGACGCAACCCATAATATGTCCTTGTACTACCATACAGGTATTACAATACTGACGAGCAAAAAAATGAAATATTTTTAGAATCATTGGAAACACTAAAGTGTTTCTGATGCTTCCAAAAATGGCACATTTCTATTGCTTGTCAGTATAAATATGATTCTTACTTCTTTTTTCCCCTTACTTTCTATTTTCTTTCTCCATTACTATTCTGCATATTTATTTGTTCTGGTCACATTTTTGTAAAGATGCCATGTGTCTGTGCTATAGGTGTTAATGTTGGCTGTGCTAGTCATTATTATCACGGCCCCTATTGGTGCGGTGGCCATTGCTCTGGGTGGACCACGAATGCTGAATTGTACGCCTCGCACCTACACCTTAGACGTAGAGGAGAAGGAGCCCATGAATGGTTCAGGATCACCAGAAGATGGTGACAGACTGAGCATGGATTCGGATAATCTGCGGACAAACAACGATGAGAAAGTTTAGATGGATTGTGAAGGTATGGATTGTGTGCAATAACCCCCTTGTGCGTGCAGCCACTGGCTCTGTACAGTACTGGTGGCTGCATGCACAAGGGGGGTAAGAAACTTTTTGGTGCAGGAAATGTCCAAGCTCTTATCACCAAATGGGATAGACTGATAGATCAGCATGAGTACCTATTAAGTGGGACAGTTAAATGGAAAAAAACTTTTAACCCCTTCACTGCCAGTGGGTGCAGATTAGGGGATCTTTGTAATTCACTGCCATATGTGGTGTAGAGGCAGTTGTGGGGGCTTAGGAGGATCTGTGTCTCTTGCAGTTAGATTGTGGTCACCAGGAAGCGAATCGAGGGAGACAACCAGTGTGGGGGATGTCGTCTATGATTATATGAGAGTTCAACTTCAAGGGAATTGCCGCCAGCAAATTTCACAGCGGATGTGCTTGACTACGCCTGAAGGCGCCAAGTCAGGCTAATCTTGCAGTACTCTTGACTGAACTCATATCACGGTCGCCGGACTACATGCCGCAGTGCTAAACTGGCACTACCCATGAACTATCACTGCTGGCCGATAGGCCTACATATAATTGTCATACCTGGTGCGCTTTCATGATTTTCGAAGTCATTGTAATGTTAGGTGTAAAAGTATTAAAGAATTGTAAAACGTAAAAGGACATACGCATGCTGGTGCGTCCGGTCATATTCCGAACACACAAACAAATGTATGTTGATTTGCTTTTTGACCAACATGTATAAATTAGAAGAGTAATGACGTGTACTGCACCAAGAACTTGACAGACCGTGATTTAGGGCGAAACTACTGTATATACTTTTTTTTTTTTTTTTTTTTTTTTTTTGGGGGGGGGGGGGGGGGGGGGGGGGGGGGTGGGGGGTTAGTGTATCGTTGTTTTGCAGCGTGTGTCGCAATACCGTGCGTCACAACCACAAACCACTCAAAATACAGGTCTCGCCCGTTTCATTTAATTTTTCGGGGTGTTACTTTTCTCAAGCGCATTTCAGGACTGTGAGTCAGACAATAGCAATTTCACTACAACGCACTTTTATCATTGACATGATTGACTGTGTATTCAGGCCACAAAAAAATGCTCTCCATAAGTGACCGGCCTCAACATCCGCCATCATTAGGTGCGCACTTAGGCCTACAAAACAAAAGGACACTGAAGACGGGAAGTGTGCTGGTGTGCGATGTCGGAACTAACGGCGCGCAATTCACCGGCATGTGTGTGCTGGTCTGCCAGAAGCCGTAAGGTCCAAAATTACAGACCAGCACGCAGATGTGAATATTGATGATACGTGTTAATTCGTTCAAGGCGCCCCGCATCAATAGCTGCGGAATTGGCTTCTAGCGTTGCCGCAGACAATGCTATACGACACTTCCGCAGCTATTGATGCGGCGCGCCTTGAATGGGTTGAGTACTTTGTTGAGATTTCAATTTACAGTCAAGACCAGTACGTCAGGTTCACAATATAGAACATCGACTAACGAGTACAAATAGGGCCACAAGTAAGCATAGGCATATGCCCAGCAAGCATAAGACGTCGGACTCGGGCACGAAGATCTTCTTTCTGAAATTAGCCTTTACGTTTCACGGCGAATACTTTTTTTCACGGATCACGAGGATCTATACTAATGGTCAAAGCTAAAGGGCCACTTTTTATCGCAGACACACCGACAACACCACACAAATAATGTAACAATACTTGGAGTCAGTACTTTGCTAATTTATTCAGTAACAATTTCACTGATTTACGTTTTGAGTAAATCAAGCAATTGTAACAACAGCAGTACGTTAGAATGTTCACCCACCCCTCATTTGAAAAGTCACACAAGACTGGTCCAGACAGTAGCGAGTGTACCCATCGTTTGCAGCCAAGCATTCAATGCAGCGCTGACGCATGGATTTCACCAGGATTCGTGAAACATGTTGTGCAATCGCTTCCCACTCTTAATGCAGGAACTGAGTCAGCTGGGGGACTGCTTTAGGTGGAGGGGTGGTTGCTGACTACACGTTGCCTCAGCACGTGCCAGAGGTGCTCGGTGGGAGCCAGATCAGGTGAACGAGCTGGCCACTCCATCCTCATGATGCCCCGTTGCTCAAGATATTCATCCACCACACGGGCGCGATGAGCCTGGGTCGAGCGTTGTCGTCCTGCAGAACAGCATTGTCGCCTATGACTTGGAGAGCTGGCTGGATGAGGGGCTGCACAATCTCGTCCCGATAGCGCAGTCCAGTCAGGGTGCCTCGGATGACGTGGAGAGGGGTCCTGGCCTTCCCTGCTAAAGCCTGCCCAGACCATGACTGAACCTCCTCCGTAGCGATCCACATCTTGGACGCATCCATCCGTGAATCGCTCGCCCTGGCGTCTCCAGACCCTCACCCTGCCGTCGTTGAAGGACACAGTGAACCGTGACATCAGTAAACAGAACCTGAGTCCACTGGGGTCTGTTCCACCTCACATGTTGACGACACCAGGCAACCCGGGCTCTGCGATGAGCTGAAGTGAGGGGTATTCTCACTGCTGCTCTGCGTGAAGCCAGGCGAATTTCGCGCAGACGTCGGCAGACTGTTAACGTTTGCAGCTTGCATCAGTTGACGTCGCAGAGTGGTTGACGTGACAGTTCGGTCGCGCAGAGCCGCCATACACAGGTATCTGTCCTCCCTTCTGCTGGTGCAGCGCGGGCGTCCTGAGCAGGGTCGTCGTTCTGCCCTTCCAGTTTCTTGGAATCGCGCCAGCAGCCTCTGGATCACTGAATGGGACACCCTAATACGTCTCCCAACTTCTCGTCCGGAAATTCCATCCTACAACCATGCTAGCGCCCGGCTTTGATCTACTGGTGTTAGTCTTCGTCGTGGTGGCATGGTTAGGAAAGTGACAACTGATTATGCCCCTACTGTACCGGTATTTGTAGCGAAACAGAAGTGCTCAGTGTTCACGACTGACCCCTTTAGGCGCGTGCATCACGACTTTACCGCGTTTTTCCACTGCCTTTGGTACGCTTGCCAATATCGCACAGCTTTTCACAAAAACTGACGCTGTTTCACGTGCATTTGACACGTTCGTGGAACGATGAATTGTTGTCAGTATTGTTCGCAGTACAGTGGACTGTCTAAGGTCTGCTTGTAACCCATTTGGATCGAAAGAATAGTGTATTTTATTAGCGTACTTGCGACGATAAACAATGACACAAAAAAGTGAGGTGGCCCTTAAGTTTTGACCATTAGTTATAGTACAAAACTTTGAATCACGACAACTGATAGGTCATCACCCCCCCCTCCCCCCCCCCCCCCCCCCAAAATCGTGTACCTCAGCTACGAATTTGTCTGGTAACACGGCCATTGATTCAACGAATATTTGATGTAATAAACTTTATGATTGCATGGCTGATTGACCATGTTGACTGACCGATGACTGTGACTGATGATTGGTTGATTAATTATTTACTAATTAATTAGATGTGCTGGTCTGTGACTTTGAACCTTACGGCCTAGAGCCGGAAGTCCCAAAACCATAGACCAGCAAGCAAATAATTGATTGACTAATTGGTTAACTCATTTAGTCCCGACACACCCAGCAAGATATGGATCGACTATGATAGTTCAAGGGTGGTGCCAGAATAGCTTGGCGCCTGTAGGCGCCAAGCTATTCTGGTACCACCCTTGAACTATCATGGTCGATCTGTCTCCTTAATTGTAATGCAGTCCTCAGAGGACAACTCCAAAAAGTGGGTATTTCGTACCCGGGACAATGGGTTAATATTGACTGATTAATATTAACTGAGCGACTAATATAACAGCGCTTCTTTCAGTTGTAAAAGGGCCATATATTCCTGTATTGTCTCAAAATTATCGCCAAGCTAATACACTAGCACTACCTTTGAACCATCGTGGTATCATTGACCCCTCCGTTGTTCCTCAGTTATAACAAATCGGTCAGCAGGAATGGCCTTTGTGCCGGCAACTTTACACACACTACGCCTTTAGATCACCGACACTTAACTGTAGATCCAGATGAATTAAAGAAAATTAAAGAGCTAAAGGTCCTCGGGCCGACGTCGGCCTAGTAGTTAGCCCCCCGCGCACGGCCGTGGATGACCCCTCGGAAAGGTGAAGGGTCACAAGAGGTCAGGACATTGATTAAAAAAAAAATAGCCATTTTGACATTTTTTCTCTCTTAGATACTATTATAGTTTCAAACCCAAACTTTGTACGGAAATGCAAAGATAGCAAGACCTTTCTGTGCATTCTAATTTGGATTACCTCTCGAAAAGAATCAAAGGTCACAAGATGTGTGGAAAATGCCAATTTGTGGTTTACAAAAATTCTACGTTTTTGTAAACTTTTAAATCCGAAGTCTGGCACAAAGGTAACTGACGATAAGACCTTTCTAAGCATACCCCATCCCTACAAAGGTCACGGGTTAGAGCAGGTTGACGGAAATGTGAAAAGTGTATACATTTTCAGGAAACATGCATGGATTTAGCAGGCACAAAAGCCATTTTCTTATGTTATGTTTCTTCTTCTTCTTTTTCCTCGAACACTCTTTATATGGACAGCCCGGTCTCCTCTATAAATGCTGCCGTGCGCCGCAGGTCGTCCAGGCCTCCATAGAGCTTGCGGGACACCTCTGTCTCTTCCGGCCAGTGTCTCCGTCTGAGGGTTGTGAAAGTGGGGCAACTGTAGCACGTGGTCTGTTGTCATGCTACCAGAGTTGCATGAGCACTGGTCTGACTGGCCAATTCCAAACTTGGTGTGGAGATGCCAGTTCAGTTTGTTATGGCCGGTGCGTAGTCGGAAGATAACTAACTACCTGCTCCGTTCTGGTCAGTAGGTGACAGCCATCCGTTTTGTTATAACTGGGGTGTTCTCGCAGCCACTTTATTTTTGCTTGTTTTTTATGACAGTCTTGGCTTCTGACGTTGTTTTGTCTTCTTGGGTTGTTGAAGATCCCTCGTTTGCTAATGTTATGTTTCTTACGTTGAGCAATTGCTTAAATCATCGACCTGTCGGAAAGGTCAAGACCACAAAGGTCAGATTAATTATATGATCAGTCATGCATCTGATCCTATCAAATATGCACACAAAAAATTGCTTCCGTTTTATGTAACAAGTGAACGCTAATAAAACACCATAATTCTTCACTGCCGAGAAAAATTGAACATCACCCAACTACAAGAGGTATAGCTCCTCGATCATGAGCCCCCGACGTTGCGGGGGGCTCATGTGGATCTATGCCTCTTGCTGTAAACCATGTTTGTATCAATGTTGGGATTTTTGACGTTGAATTTACTATGATAATCTAAGGTAATTCACTGCAGTCTAACCTAGGAACGTTCTAGGTCATACGCTCGTAACTTATTCAGTCAGTCATGGTCAGTGGACGCACATGTTTCTTTGAAAGCAGCTGGCAAATCCCCAAACCACGTAACCCATCAGTCTAAGGAACACGGAGAGGACGAGGGTCAGCACGAGGCAAAGACTGAACATCATGAGCCCCGCGGGAATCTGCTGGCGCTCCACAGGCTCTTTGCCTCTTGCAGTTGGGCCGTGTCAGTTGGCATTTTTGCGGTAGTGTAGAGGTTAACACATTCACGACGTGACGCATCCGGATACGCGGCGCTAACGCCGCGTATCCGTATGCGTCACGTCGTAAATGAGTTAACTCATATAGCCCCAGGGCCGCATTTCCAAAACTGTTGGAGGTGCCACTTAACGGCTGTGAATCAGTTGCAGAAGGTGGATCGACCATGATAATTCAAGGGTTGTGCCCGATAAGCTTGGCGCCATCAGGCGCCAAGCTTATCAGGCACAACCCTTGAATTATCATGGTCGATCTACCTCCTGCTGTAGTGCGTCGGAGCTGAAATGGGCTAATATGAGCTTTGGTGAACACACTCTACCCACACGCACACATACGTTCGAATAAAGTACAAACACAACATATGCCTAACGACTGTGTGTATGTTGTCTTCACAAAGCAGCCACATCAATGTCAGTGTCATACAAACTAGTAATGCAAATCTTGCCGTCGAAACATTGATAACCGTATTCTTTAATCATGAATCAAAGTTATGTATTCTAATTGATAACCGTATTCTTTAATCATGAATCAAAGTTATGTATTCTAACCAACAACAAATAATAATAATAAAAATCAAATATAAAAAAACACACCCAAAAAAATCTGAATGTGGAGTTGCTACATTCCTTCTGTGATAAATGAAGATAAGTAGCGACTGATCTCTCTATCTGTTTGTCTATTTTGGAAAAAGGGTATTTACCCGAAATATTAATCAATTGTGTTGCAACTGTCTTTCTTAAGCGTGTTTGTTTCTCCATTGGGTACCTCTATGTATTCTAACTACCTGGCCAACATGACCGCCTCAGTAATGCTCCCATGTTGTACATGGCCCGAAAGGAACCGGAACCATGTCAAAGGAAACCGAAGCTCTCTGAGAAAAACTCCACCTAATGTGTCATTTAAGACGCATTCGAACCAGGTAGCTGCTGGAGTGGAAGGTGGAATGTATCTGACACTACTGACACTAAAATAGCACCAGAGTAGTTATTACACAATGTACTGTACCATACTGACAGAACAGTGTTTAAAAAAAAAATTAAAGCCAAGTGCACAAGTGCATTACTTCTGCAAAGACGTCATCAGGAAAAAAGCACGCAAGCACATAGTTTCTGCACAGGTGCATAGAAGTACCCAACGGAGAAAGAAACACGCTTAGAAAAAACGGTACAACACAATTTATTAATATTTCGGGTAAATACCCTTTGTCAAAATAGACAAACAAACAGACACATTAGCCGCTACTTATCTTCAGATGCAGAAGGAATGTGGCAACAGACTTGGCAGTCACCTTTTTGGTCTGGATTGCACAGGTGCATGTGTAATTCATTATTGTATCACCTCCTTCACTGCTGAACAAAATGAGCAATAGGAATAGATCTTCAAGAGACCCCACCCCACCCCACCTCACCCCCACCCCACCCCCAGTTGCGGGGGCTCATGACGATCTTATCTCTTGCTAGCCTTACTCATCAAGTGATGGTCCCCCTATACAATTTGCTGGTCTCATACACATCTCTCAGCTTATTTTGATTTCCAGCAAAACAATTTCAAACCGGTAACAATGATATGGAGTGAATTTTGTTTTCAGGACAAAAATGTGTCGGATCGAAATTGCATAAGGAGTTTAACAGGGCGAAAGCGGCCTAATAAAATCACGAAACGCGACAGCGTTTCAGCCAAAACTACGAAGCCACCGCGAAACGCGGCAGTACTTGAAGAAGTTTACAGAAACGATGGATAATATTATCGCAGAAATTCACCTGCGTCAAACTCATTGGCTGCTGCAACAGTCACTTGGATTGTTGTTTACGGTAGACATCACCCAAATGAACACGCCAGCACATCAAACCATTCACGGAGTTGTGTAATTTGATTTTATAGCATGTCACGTCAAAAAACGCTCGCCCCCCCCCCCCCCCCCCCCCCCCCCCCCCCGCGAAAAATAATTTCATACCGCCGAAACTTTTGCCTGAGAATACATTTTTGTGTATGGCAGGACATCAATGAAAAGTACTGGGCTGAGAAGAAAATAGTGTAAACTAGGCCCTTTTGCACTTGAAAGGGTAAATTATTACGTTTGAGTGTGATTTTTCAGCTTCCGAAAAACAACCCAAATAGCACCATTTTCCGTTCCACCAGTAAAAATTCTACATATCCGAAAATTCCCAGAACATTGCTTGTAGTCCAGTCAATTTACATGAAATGAGGTCCAAAGTTCGGACTAATAAAAACATTGCTCGTAGGAACACTACCTAAATAGATAGAAAAAAAAACCACAAATAAAAGTCGGGATGAATCCATCCTGTAAGACTTGATTTTATGTGGTTATGTGGTTATCTTTCTCCGGTCACATCATTTGTTCCGCTGTTCGTGACAATGCTGAGCACATAAACAGTAGGTAGCTGCCCCAAACCCTGTCATGTTGCATGTCAAATTAAAGTTTTTCAGCTGATGATAATTTGAAAATGAATATGAAAGTCTGATTCATGCAGAACAGAAGAAAATATTGATGTGTGTGTAAAGATTTGTTTGATATCGCACACTATATGATGCAATGGTCTGTTTATCGTGGGGGGGGGGGGGGGGGGGGGGGTCTATTTCTTCTTCAAATTATGAGGGGGTATATACACTGTATGCATATAAAAGCTGATACACGGCATTGTGAACACGCATTATCTACCCCATCCAAGTAAGCAAAGAACTTGGGCGACCTCGAGTCACCAAAAGGCATGTTGATCCCTATAAGCCCTTGAGCCGGAATACATTAGCTCGTGTGGGACTGTCTTAGATGTATGGATGGGTCATATGGAAGATGAATGAAATGTTATCGTATTTATAACAGTGACGTGATAACATAAGAACACAGAGGTAATTAGAACCAGCAAGAGTCAGATCTTCGTAAGCCCACCCCCCCCCCCCCCCCGCCCCACCCCCCTCCCCCCACCTGCGTGCCATGAGAAGTGTATCTTGCAGACGACGCGTCCTCCACAAACGTAACTGACAACATAGAATAACTTAACATGACTGCTCAAAGGTATAGCTAGTGTCTGGCTGGCTTGGCGCATGGGCTGGCACTAACCTTTAACTATGATGATCATTCCATCTCGTGTCTATGTATCCTTAAAACACCGTAGAGAAATAGAGACAGCCATGACATTTCAAGGGTAGTGCCAGATTAGTAAGGCATCTGGGAAGATGCAAAACTGATATTGACACTATTAGTGCCGATCCTTTCCATCAGATGGTAAACACCCAGTGTTCATGGAGCCTCAGGTGTGAATGATTTGGAAACGCACCTTCAGGTGCGAAAGATTTGGAAACGCTGCGAGGCTAAATGATGGCATACATAAACTGGGTACCAGGCACACCAGCAGCAGACATTAAACTGGTGTGCAAAAGTTCCTCGGGCTGACTTCGTCCACTCTTGGTCCACGGCCTACGTCAGCCCGAAAACCTTTTTGTGCATGGGGTAATGGCTCAAGCAAACAAATTAAACACAGATTTATCATGCAAGCAAGCAAGACTATCACAAAACAAAAGAACATTTGATCAGACAGAACACACATACACATAATTATGTTTACCATCAATTTAAACAGACCGAACATGCACGCACACATATTTACAATCAATCTGATCAAACAGAACACACATACACATAATTATGTTTACCATCAATTTGAAAAGACCGAACATGCACGCACACATATTTACAATCAATCCGACTGATCAAACAGAACACACATACACTTATGACATACATTTAAGCAACTCGAAGTCAAGAAAAAATGAATTTTTTTTCTAAAATGTATTTTTTTGAAAAATACTTACCGATGGCATTACTATCTGGAATACACTCTATTGCCTATAGATTTCAGCAAAAATTGTGTGTAGCACACAACTGGGGAGGAGACACCGGGGATCCAAGCACTATGACCCCGGGTGGCCTCCCCTTACTACCCTATCCTGGCGAGCACAGGGCGACCTCGTCAGTTTCACACATAGCCACAAGAGGCAAGCGGGGCAGGCGGGAGGGCCATCCGAGTAATGCCATCGGTAAGTATTTTTCAAAAAAATACATTTTAGAAAAAAAATTCATTTGTTTTTTCAAAATACATTACCGATGGCATTACTATCTGGGAGAATGGCGAACCGCAGGCGGAGGGTGCCGTATCTAACCATAACCCAACCACTCCGCCGGCCCCATCGAGAGAGAACTCCCGACGATTTCAGCTATGATGTGCCTAAGACGCCAGCAGCGCTCGGAGGGAGTGCTGGGCCGCGGAGATGTCGCCCACCCGTGCCAGGGAGTCACGTCGGCCGGATAGGTCTCTTAAGGTAGAAGCGTGTGAAAGTGGAGTCTGAGCGCCAACCACCCGCTGCCACAATATCTTTGACCGAGCAGTTGCGGTCCAGGACTGGCGGCTACTGCTCTCACTTCATGCGCCCGGATTTGTAAAGGCTCAGCGCCGCGTGGGGAGAGGTCTAGGTAGGCTGACCTAATCACCCACCGCAGCCAGGATGACACGATCTGGGCCGAGATGTGGCGTCTGCCCGCGGACAAGGTAAGAAGAGGCGCGAGCGCCCCCGGCGCTGCGGCTGAGAGCGGCGCAGGTAAATCATTAGCGCCCGCACTGGGTCCTGTTGCCGCGATCCAGGGGAGAGGTCCGCTCCACAGAGGGGCCGTATCGTTAGCACCTGAGGAGCCGCCGCGGGCGGCGGTTCTTGGCCAGGAAGGACGGATCGGAGAGCCTCTGCGCAGAGCCGTCGGAACGAAACTGCAAACAGGCTGGGAGCATCGAGAGCGCGTGAAGCTCGCTGACTCGGGACGCTGTAACGAGAGCCAGAAGGAACAGGTTTTCCGGGTCGTCTGAGAACCGAGCCAAGGGGAGGGGCTCAAACCGGTCCGTATTCAACCACGTCAGTACCCAGGCAAGATCCCACCGGGGTACTAGGGAACGTGAAACCGGACGTCGGAGTTCAAAGTGAGCCAGAAATTCGACAGATCCTTGCAGTCATGGTCTGGGCAGGCTTTAGCAGGGAAGGCCAGGACCCCTCTCCACGTCATCCGAGGCACCCTGACTGGACTGCGCTATCGGGACGAGATTGTGCAGCCCCTCATCCAGCCAGCTCTCCAAGTCATAGGCGACAATGCTGTTCTGCAGGACGACAACGCTCGACCCAGGCTCATCGCGCCCGTGTGGTGGATGAATATCTTGAGCAACGGGGCATCATGAGGATGGAGTGGCCAGCTCGTTCACCTGATCTGGCTCCCACCGAGCACCTCTGGCACGTGCTGAGGCAACGTGTAGTCAGCAACCACCCCTCCACCTAAAGCAGTCCCCCAGCTGACTCAGTTCCTGCATTAAGAGTGGGAAGCGATTGCACAACATGTTTTCCGAATCCTGGTGAACTCCATGCGTCAGCGCTGCATTGAATGCTTGGCTGCAAACGATGGGTACACTCGCTACTGTCTGGACCAGTCTTGTGTGACTTTTCAAATGAGGGGTGGGTGAACATTCTAACGTACTGCTGTTGTTACAATTGCTTGATTTACTCAAAACGTAAATCAGTGAAATTGTTACTGAATAAATTAGCAAAGTACTGACTCCAAGTATTGTTACATTATTTGTGTGGTGTTGTCGGTGTGTCTGCGATAAAAAGTGGCCCTTTAGCTTTGACCATTAGTATAGATCCTCGTGATCCGTGAAAAAAAGTATTCGCCGTGAAACGTAAAGGCTAATTTCAGAAAGAAGATCTTCGTGCCCGAGTCCGACGTCTTATGCTTGCTGGGCATATGCCTATGCTTACTTGTGGCCCTATTTGTACTCGTTAGTCGATGTTCTATATTGTGAACCTGACGTACTGGTCTTGACTGTAAATTGAAATCTCAACAAAGTACTCAACCCATTCAAGGCGCGCCGCATCAATAGCTGCGGAAGTGTCGTATAGCATTGTCTGCGGCAACGCTAGAAGCCAATTCCGCAGCTATTGATGCGGGGCGCCTTGAACGAATTAACACGTATCATCAATATTCACATCTGCGTGCTGGTCTGTAATTTTGGACCTTACGGCTTCTGGCAGACCAGCACACACATGCCGGTGAATTGCGCGCCGTTAGTTCCGACATCGCACACCAGCACACTTCCCGTCTTCAGTGTGTCCTTTTGTTTTGTAGGCCTAAGTGCGCACCTAATGATGGCGGATGTTGAGGCCGGTCACTTATGGAGAGCATTTTTTTGTGGCCTGAATACACAGTCAATCATGTCAATGATAAAAGTGCGTTGTAGTGAAATTGCTATTGTCTGACTCACAGTCCTGAAATGCGCTTGAGAAAAGTAACACCCCGAAAAATTAAATGAAACCGAGACCTGTATTTTGAGTGGTTTGTGGTTGTGACGCACGGTATTGCGACACACGCTGCAAAACAACGATACACTAAAAAAAAAAAAAAAAAAAAAGTATATACAGTAGTTTCGCCCTAAATCACGGTCTGTCAAGTTCTTGGTGCAGTACACGTCATTACTCTTCTAATTTATACATGTTGGTCAAAAAGCAAATCAACATACATTTGTTTGTGTGTTCGGAATATGACTGGACGCACCAGCATGCGTATGTCCTTTTACGTTTTACAATTCTTTAATACTTTTACACCTAACATTACAATGACTTCGAAAATCATGAAAGCGCACCAGGTATGACAATTATATGTAGGCCTATCGGCCAGCAGTGATAGTTCATGGGTAGTGCCAGTTTAGCTTGGCACTGCGGCATGTAGTCCGGCGACCGTGATATGAGTTCAGTCAAGAGTACTGCAAGGTTAGCCTGACTTGGCGCCTTCAGGCGTAGTCAAGCACATCCGCTGTGAAATTTGCTGGCGGCAATTCCCTTGAAGTTGAACTCTCAGTCATATAATCATAGACGACATCCCCCACACTGGTTGTCTCCCTCGATTCGCTTCCGCTCGGCGATAGCAAATCGAGGGAGACAACCAGCGTGCTCATCTCCTACGGTGGTATTGTTAAACATGGCACTATTTTTCACTACCAGATTCTAGCTCTGGCGGTCCTGTCCATTCTGCTCACAGCGCCATGAACGGGAGCCGCCATCATGGCCGTCATCGGACACTGAGAAGTGTGCGACGACCTCCGGACGCTGACCGCATGCTCCACGAGTAGGAAAATGTCATTCTTGATTCCGGTTCTGCAAAACACCTGAAGTCGTGCCGACATGATGACAACGACTGAAGGGAAGTTGTAGACACTGATGGTGACGAGCTCCTGAACTTGCCGTCAACATATATAAAGGCCTGTAAATAACGCGCAAAAGGCCAGCGGGCCGACGTCGGCCCCCCGCACGGCCCAGAGCGCTGACGCTGTTTTTTGTTGTTTGCGATGTTTGTTTTTTTTCAGTTGCGGATCGAGGTGTGTGTGTGTGTGTGGGCGGGAGGGGGTGGGGGTTCGGGGAGTTCCAACTTTTGGGGGATCTTCAACCTGACACAAAAGGCCTCTCGACGCTTTCAGTGGCCGAAATATGAACTGGGGGGGGGGGGGGGGGAGGGGGGGGGGGCGCAACGTCCAAACTACCCATAAAGGGACTTTTTTATTTTTTATTTTTTTTGGGGAGAGGAGACCCAAACCCCTGGAAGACCCCCCAGCCCCCAGATCCGCCCTTGTTTAAACTGGGTTAAAGTTCTGAGCATAAGTGTAGGTGCCCAGGCAAAAACACGGATTTGCTCTATATAACATGTCCGTTGAAAGGTCATGGTAAATCAAGGCGACACAGTTGCAGTGCGCCTGCATTGATCAGTGTTCAGGTCGTACTCTATATCGCTATCTCATTTATTTATTTATTTTTTGGGGGGTGGGGGGTGGGGGTGGGGGAGGATTGGAGGGGGGGGTCCAAGCTACCACAAAAGGGACTTTTTATAGCATTTTACTGATTTATTTTTATTTGGGGGGAGGGGGCCCAAACCCTTGGAGCACCTCCCCCCCCCCGCCCCCAGATCCGCCCTTGTGCTTCCGTCCATCAAAACGCTCAGAGTTGAAATCCATTTGTTTACATAATATATATTTGCAGCCCAGGCACACTACAAGCAATATATACATGACCATGATTTTTTGTTGAAAACCAGATTTTTCATTTACAGTTACAAGTAACAAATTTTATTGGAATTCCTTTGTCTCCGTGTATTTTCTATTTCTCTCTCTCTCTTCTCTCTCTCTCTCTCTCCTTCTCTGAAGGAGAAGGAGCTAGCTCAGCTGGTGGAGAAGCTGGACAGTACAGCCAGTGCTTCATGGGATGGAAATCAGTGCAGAGAAGACCAAACTAATGACAAATAACACAAGTGGCATTGGCACTGACGTCATGATTGGAAGCCAAAAACTAGAAACAGTTAATACATTCATATACTGAGGAGCCATTGTGACAGATGAGGGATCAAAACCAGAAATACTGTCCAGGATTGCGCAGACAACAACAGCACTGACAAGATTGAAGACCATATGGAAGGACAGAAACATCACGCTCTGCTCCAAGATCAGAACTGATGCGCTCCTTAGTCATCTCAGTGTTCTTGTATGCCTGCGTGTCATGGACCCTCACAGCAGATCTTGAAAGGAGGATACAAGCCACTGAAATGAGATGTTTTCGAAGGCTGCTTGGCATTTCATACAGAGATCACATCACGAACGAGGAAGTGGGAAGCAGAATCAGGTAAGCCATCGGACCCTATGAAGACCTATTAGCCATTTTGAAAAAACCCAAACTGAAGTGGTATGGGCATGTCACGCGTTCAGCAGGGCTTGCCAAAACAATCCTGCAAGGCACTGTGCAAGGAGGACGAAGGAGAGGAAGACAGAGGAAAAGATGGGAGGACAGGACTGAGGCTGGGTGATACGCTAAGAATGGCAGAGAACAGAGGAATGGAGGGAGCTGGTTGCCAAGTCATCAGTGGTGCACCAACGGTCGGCAAGACTACGGGATATAGATAGATAGATAGATAGATAGATATAGATAAGATAAGATAGATTAGATAGATTAGATAGATTTTCTATTTGTTTTACAGAATAACCGTCGAACAGTATGCAAACTATTTTTTAATTAAACGTGTGAAAAAAACATTTTTTAAAGTTTCTGCATGTGTACGTGATAATGTTTTGTCTCATTTAGGTTTGATTGTAGAAGATACAGCAGACAGACACTCTTCTGAAAGTCATAAGTGGCTTTTTTCTTGCATCACACTAGCCTTGCTCTGAAAGAGATTAGAGTCACCATGAAACAGGGATGTGTGCGGGTCTGTGATGCTGGACCTTAGGCGATGGTCGTAAGATCCAAAATCGCAGACCAGCCCAGCCGTCAGTCATTGTGTCCAGGCCAGGTCACCTTCGTCAGATCAGGTGAACAAGAAGCCAGGGGCCAGTTGCAAGGAGTGAGCTTTGTTCTGCGCGAGCCACTAAGCAAGGTGCTCCGCTGTAGCGGAGCACCTTGCTTAGTGGCTTGCGCAGGACTAAGCTTATTTACGCAAATGGCCCCAAATTTTTCATCCCCGACGACTTTTAGGCAGTCGCCAGTGAATGACGACTTCATGGTCAGTTACTAATGAGTAGTTTCAATGTCAACACACGAAAGCTACACTGACAAATGCCATCCCTATGCACGAGGCATAGATCCTCATGCGCTGACGCAGCCTGCAGGGGCTCTTCTTTAAAGACATCCCAATGCCTCTTTCTAGCGAACAGTTCATTGTTGGTTGGTTAGTTCGGCCGGGTCATTAACGCGCCCGGCACTCGGAGTGATAACTGGATGGCCCTAAAGGGCGGGTTATGAGAGAGAGAGGGGGGGGGGGGGGGGAGTCAAGAATAGCGATATTGCCTATAGAATACGACCTGAACACTGATCAATGCAGGCGCACTGCAACTGTGCCACCTTGATTTACCATGACTTTTCAACGGAAATGCTATATAGAGCAAATCCGTGTTTTTGCCTGGGCACCTACACTTGTGTTCAAAACTGAGTTTAACTCATTTTACGCCACGGCCACATTACCCAAATTTTCGAGGTGTCACTGGACAACCATGTACCAGTTGCAGGAGATGGATCGGCCATGATAATTTAAGGGTCGTGCCAGATTAGCTTTGCGCATGATGGCGCCAAGATAAACCGGCACGACTCTTGAATTATCATGGCTGATCCATCTGTTGCTGTAATGTGTTGGGGCTAAAGGGGTTGATGTGGGAAGTTGGTGTGGGGGATGTCATCGAGCGTCACGGCGACACCTCAAGTTGTTTGCCTCCCTCGATCCGCTCTGTGCATGACCATGCTATTGTGCCAGTACAGACTGAGATGGTACATGACATGCAACCCTGTTGGAGAGTATTTGGCTGCCCTGTGAAGGCAAAATTAAGACAGGATGGATTTCTGTACAGCCGCTGCGCGACAGCGGCGCGGTAGGCGACACAGCAAAAAAAGTAGCTGAGCAGGAGTGTAACGCACGCAGACTTGCCCACAGTCGCACGTACAGACTCTCACGCAACAGACGCATACACCGCCACTGACTCAGACGGGCGCATTCATGCGGTAAAACAAACACACGGGTTCCCTTTCTAAAGTGACTTTATACAATATAAATATACCAAAAAAAAAAAAAACGCTCACACTATCAAGCTATATACATCACATACACATCACAATACCTTTGCCAGGCTAGGTTTTAGTTTCACACTGTCTCCAACCTGTTTGATGTTATTGCCTGGTTACGTTGGTCCTTCTCACGTCTAGGCGTGAAAGTCCTGCGTCGTACGCTTCTTCTTGCCGTCCTGTCTCTTTGGCACGGACGTCCTCGTTCTCGTACGGTAGCGCAGTTCTCGCTTTGACTCGGGCGTCTTGGTCCCGGTCAGACTCACTCTCAGTGAAGAGCTGGAGGGATGACCTCACGTTAGGTCCCACCTGTGACTCGACATCTCGGCGTCCGTCGTTCCACTCTTTACAAGAACTCTGAATAGACAACAAAATTCTCAACGTAACACTTGCTAAACACACCACATATTGGATAAATGAGAAACGTCACGTAACCTGGCTGATACAAATAACTCACACGTGCTTCATAAACTGTCTACTTCCGTAACACCCCCATATCTCTGTCACTATCTTGAAACAGACTATAGCCTAACACTCTTGCTATACTACTCTATACACTGGAAAAGACTATGCTTAACCAACCACGTACTATCTTCATAGCGGCTTAGACATACACACCTCACATTCCTTTAGTTATCTATCGCGGTAAACAACTGTATACAAAAACACCGGTTACTTCACTGAATTCTAAACCATCATAACTGAACCAAAACCGGTCAACACTATACAAGCAAATTACTCTTAGCAACGCATACTGTCTTTAACTAAGCAACTATCAATACTACATATATAGAAACATACCTGAAATCTAGGCTTCAGAGTCTTGGAATGCGGGCTAAGGTATCTCGCATAACGTCTGTCCAGAATGACAGTCAAGCCCCGCACTAATATATTACTGCTCTGACAGACACAGCTTTTGCCTAGAACTCACTAAACAGAACTCACCAAAACTCCGTGCTAACCATGTCTTACAGATTACACGTAGTGGAGCCTAATGCCACCCGGACTATCGGCACAAACAAACCGTTAACAAAACCCGTACCGTACTAATCCTACGGTGTGAGCACTATGCACGAGCATAGATTTTCATCACAAGGAGGCGGAACATCGATTTGTGTTTTTCCATATAGATATAAATTGTTTATAATTGCTGAGACTTGTTGTCTGGTACTGCATAAGGCACTCCCCGCTGAATCGCCGCTGAATCGCTCCATTTGGGCGCCACAATTTTGTTGCGCCGTTGTGGCACTTCAGTCGCGCCGCTTTCGCGTCGCACATAACTTATGGAAACAGGCATTCTTTACTTCAGTGTTCTTGATTCATGTCTTTTCGCGTCCAGTCGCTGTTGCGCCTCTACGTGGAAACATCCTTTAAGTCTATTTTTCGTGCAAAGCCTCGAGATTTTCATTGAGAACATCTTAACGAAGTAAGAAACACGACAAGAAAAGACAGTTACAACACAATTGTGTTGTAACTGTCTTTTCTAAGCGTGTTTATTTCTTCGTTTGGATTTTCTCTGCAGTTTACACGCTTGGCACCTTTTTGGTGTGGATTTTATTTTGCAAGGATAATCACGCTTTTGTCACAAAAATGGCATTACTGACTGTCTTTCGCCTTTACATAGACTACGCGGCGTATCAGCGTAGATCTTACTGGTCTTGATAATGGACGGACGCGGAAGGGGAAAGTGACCCTAGATGGTCTGACAAACGTCGTGACATGCCTCCATTTCATAGCCAGGCACGAAACTAGAGTGGGCCGCAACTGATATGTATGTGAAGAAGCCAAGACCATGACCTAGATGAAAACTACGCATCTTCTACCCAAGTAGCGAAACGTCTTCGCCGGGGCCCAGGACTGACGGGCCGCAGCCCCGTGGGCCCGCGCACAGCCGTGGTTCATTCGTGGGCCCGAGATTAAACCTTTGCTGACTGGGTATGTGTCGTTACTGGTATGGGGTTTCCACTCGGCATTGCCATCGTCACAAATGAGCCCATTGACACTCCTTTTCCAGATTCTTTTCCTAGTTTCCGCTATGAACGCGCATGCATTGATGTGGTTGGGGGGGGGGGGGGGGGTTGATACATGCCCAATACGCAAAAGGTCATCGGGTCGACGTCGGCTGCCGTTGTCCCGCTCACGGCCGTGCGCGGGCCAACGTCGGCCCGATGGCCTTTGCGCACTGGATGTAATCTCCTAGAACTAGTTTTAGATGGATACCTGACTTACGCGAACGCCTGGCAGTACGAGTAGGCCTAGTCACTACAAAGAAGGTCGTATGCTGAACTGTAATGATAAAGCAGACAATAGTTAGGTTTCGTTTGCAATGAACGATTTCCATTTTTCCATCAACGAACGAGAGCGAAATCACAGCGAAAAGATATTTGGAGTGTTGTCTATTCATTTGGTGCAAGTTCAGTGGTTATCGTTGTCTCAGTCTATCAATGTCCCAAACAAATAGCTGGAACCCTCCCCACCCCCACCAGAAGGTATTGATCCGCCCACGTGATGCACCTGCAAGTGGTACTTGCATTTTCCTTTTGTGTGTGTGTGTGTGTGTGTGTGTGTGTGTGTGTGTGTGTGTGTGTGTGTGTGTGTGTGATAATTGGTTAGTTTTATTTCCTGATTGTTGTTTTCTCAACTTACAAGATGACATTTGTCTCCACGATTTCCCAGTCTGAAAAGACTGTAATGCGCGATCCTTTTCCTCAGTACACCGCTTCATCTTTACCAGCCGTTCATCACACACGCACGCACGCACACACGCACTCACACACAAGTAAACACACTCACATACACACATGCACGCACACACACAGACACCGGCACACACAACAGTAAGCACACACGCCGCAACCAACTCCACCCCTCCTCCCCCCCTCCCCACACGCATACACCCATACACACATCCAGATCCATAGATCCGTCCCAACCTGCGTCACGCACGTGTCGTCGTGACATTGTCCTGTCACCGTACAATTGTCACGCCCATTCATCTAAAACATGAGGCGCTCATACATTAAGTGGGCATTAGATAGAACAAAACACCAAACACCAAACACATTCAGGCGTGGATATTAAACTGACATTCTTCGTAG
Source organism: Semisulcospira habei (assembly GCA_036245525.1). Taxonomy (NCBI): domain Eukaryota; kingdom Metazoa; phylum Mollusca; class Gastropoda; family Semisulcospiridae; genus Semisulcospira; species Semisulcospira habei. The sequence goes on from BTPG01000008.1 coordinate 113,101,920, forward strand.
CTGAAAATGAAGTAACATCGACAGAGAAGGGTGTTTGGCTGACCCAGTGCGCAAAGGCCGTCGGGACGACGTCGGCCCGATGGCCTTTTGCGGATTAGGGAGGAACAAAGCTGAGAACTAACACAAACAACTGGAGACAAAACGATCATACCAGTTCAAAGAAATATTTACTTAAAAATTTGAAAAGGTACAAAGCGACTAACAAACTCAAACGATATCTTTATCCAAGCTAGCTATATCCACAATTTCAAGTGAATATGACAAAAATTACGGACTGAAATGTGAGTCAACCGACTTTCTACAAACGGTCTTTTAACTCTTCAATGAAACTTAAAAGTGAAATATGCTTCCGCTCTCTTAGACACCCCTTGAATGTAGCATTTCCTGCGTTTTCAAGATTGCACGTACACAGACATCGGAGATACTTGCGTTAACATACATACGCTCGCGCGCGCGCACACACACACACAGACACACACACACATGCGGCGCTTTGCGTCGAAGGTGCGGGGTTAGCGTAACTTGACATGACGTAATTTGTATATTGTTACGTCCGCAGTTGTCAGAGGATGAGGCATGCCTGCCTGTGACGTCATGGGCATGCTATTGTGTTCGGTCGACCGCATGTCATCCTAAAAAGTCCCTCCTATACATAGAAGCGACTTTCAAAAAGCTGTGACCTAATTACTTTTTAAATGTTACTTTTCTTAGCTAATTCTGTTGTGTTAGACTACAAAATGAGTCCCCATGGTGTGTTGCAGATTTCACACGATGCTAAATTATCATGCTGAGCCTAAAGGCAAAAATTCCCATATGGACCATGCTCTCTGAAGGTCACATACCACTTAAAGCAAAAAGATCGACCATAATACTTCGCCGTCCTTCAACAGTCATGGCGGACCCATACCTGTATTGAGTACTTTGTCGCAGAGAGAGAAAAGTAAACCCCAAACAAACAAACAAACAAAACACGGTACTCGGAGCTTTTGTTCACTAAATCATCCTTTAATTTTCCCTTTGTAATTGTAAATCCATATCAGTTAGTTCAGTACAGAAAAAGTATGGTACGAAGCATGAAAGACAACTGATAACAATTATATCAAGACTCTTATCAGCGGAAAAGTATAGTACGAAGCATGAAAGACAATTGATAACAATTATATCAAGACTCTTATCAGCGGAAAAGTATGGTACGAAGCATGAAAGACAACTGATAACAATTATATCAAGACTCTTATCAGCGGAAAAGTATGGTACGAAGCATGAAAGACAATTGATAGCAATTATATCAAGACTCTTATCAGCGGAAAAGTATGGTCCGAAGCATGAAAGACAATTGATAACAATTATATCAAGACTCTTATCAGTCAGCGGAAAAGTATGGTACGAAACATGAAAGACAATTGATAGCAATTATATCACAAGACTCTTATCAACGGAAAAGTATGGTACGAAGCATGAAAGACAATTGATAACAATTATATCAAGACTCTTATCAGCGGAAAAGTATGGTACGAAGCATGAAAGACAATTGATAACAATTATATCAAGACTCTTATCAGCGGATAAAATTGTCTCAAAACTCAAAACTGATACAATTGTTCTAAACATTTTTCATCAGATGTACGCAAGAAAAAAAAAGTTGATTTGTAGTAATAACCATAAAATGTGACATTCACTTAAAAATGATACAGCACTACTGCATTGCTGATTTTCACGCCTAGGGTTTACAGGTCACAATTTGATCTAATCCTACCCCAGGGCCAGGACAAACAGCAGGTTTATGCAAACACTGTTTATGGAAAATCATGCGGGTATTAATGAGAAGATAGTTTTTTTCGTAAAAGAAAAATTAAAGTTATGTTAGCTGTTTCACAAATGACTCCTAAAAAGTAGTACAGAACATTGTCTGATTTTCACACCTAGGGTCACAATTGACCTAATCGTACCCGACAGCCGAGACAAACTGTAGGCTTAAGTAAATACCGTATACAAAAAATCAGACGATTATTAATGAGAAGATTGTGTTTTTTTCCATAAAAAAGATTCAATTGTTTTAAGATTAACATATATAATTCGTGAAATTAATCCCAAAAACGTGAAAATATTTTTTTTCAAACAATATTTAATTATCACTCAAAAAGTTCTAGAGGTACAATGCTGGTTAACGAACTCATTTAATATCTCCCTTTTATCTAGCTATACGTAAAATATCTAGTAAAAATAAGAAAAAAATACGGACTCCAGTGTGGATCAACAGGTTTTTGTGAAACGGCGATTTTCTCGCCAATGAGCATCTTTAAAAAAATCGAAAAAAAGGTCCCTTGATAATTCTTTAAGGGACAACATCCTAAAGTTTCAAGCTTGTCCGTCCTCAATCGCGGGCTCTAGTCGCTGTCACACACACACGCGCGCGCACACACACACACACGGACGTCATTTTTATCGTGTTACATCTTTGCCCGAATTTCTGCGCCGCACGCCAAAAACGTCTTGTGCATGCTCTTGAATGCGCTCCGACCCAGCCCCATTTCAAAGTCTACCGTATTTTTTTTAATACGGTAGTCAACAACGGTGCGTTTGTGCTCCTTTTACAAACACCTCGCATGCTACCTGTATAGTAAGGTCCCATTGCGCAAAAGGCCATCGGGCCGATGTCGGTCGATGTTTTGTATTTACAAGTTTTAAGTTTATAGGTCCCATTTATGCCCCAGAATCTGCATGTATGTCCATTTTTGTGTGCGAAAAGTAGATTTTTAATGTAATACTTGATAATGTCACTATTCACGAAAATGGACACACTTTCTGTTTAGTACCAAACAGGAAACATTTAATACTTTTGCAAGACAACAAAATGACAGATTTCACACAAAGTTGAGAAAACTGTTAACAAACAACAAACTGGAATGCAAGCACACACACACACACACACACACACACACACACACACACACACACACACACACACACACACACATGGACACAAAACCCTCAGAGTGGGTTACCTACCATTTTATGTGAAAATGGGTTCCTATATTTCTATTTATTCTAGGGCTCTGGAGTTGATGTGAATGTTTAGAACTCACCTTATAACTAAGCTCTACAACTTAAAATAAAACAGACATTTTCTAGAAACAGAGCCACTGGATGGAGAAAAAATGGGTTTCTACCAATAAAGTGGGTGCCTCTCACACAAAAACTGGCATTACAGTGAAAATGGGTGTCCTCTTTAAATCATTCATTTTAGCAATTAGGTGTCTGTAATAAGGTAAAGTTCACGCAATATTTGATGTTTCTTTTCCACATTCATTTGATTGTTGTCATTCATTTTTCAACTTAATATGTATTCCTTCTTGTTTTTCTGCATTAAAAATGTCAAGCACAATGACACAACACACAGTGAACAAATACCTCACTAAACATACCTCTGGTTGATTTTATTATGATTGTTTGGGTGGGGTTGTGATGGGGGGAGAGGGGTGGGGGTGAGGGTGAAGGTTGGGGTGAGGGGGAGGGGGAGGGTCATCACTTTTGGTTTTATAGAGCTATTGAATGCTCTCTTATGAATGGAAGCTTTTCATTATCAGTGGAATCAAAAGGTCATTTCAGAGGCGCGCACCGAGTTGCACGTCGAACCACTCACAAAGACACATTTGGAGTGCAACAGATGGATCCAGTTGGCCAAGTCCCACATTTCACACTATAGGACAGCTAAGACTGAGAAGCAATCGCGGCGCTTATGGCGCGGTACAAGGTTTAAAACTAAGAAACTGTTGCTTTTAGAAGCGTGTCGGGCAACAGTTTTTATTAAAACTGTTTTAAAACCTCTTTTAACTCAACCTTTGTTAATGTTAAAAGTGTTATTATTTACAGGCGTGTCGTAACTGTTATGCATCTATTCCAACGTAATAGTGCTGGATATTTTTCCCATTGTCGCCTTCTCTCTTCGCTCAGCACTCGACTTTCCAGTCCTTCCCTCAAACGGGCAGCATTCACACAAACAATACTTTACTATTACACCCTTTGGCAACATTAGTTGTTTTTTTTCTCTGACCTAGCATTACATCGGAAAATGGTCCATCCAAGCCTGCACTCTTCATACTGCACTAAACGACCGACTGCAGCAGACGACGCACCTAACGACACTGACTGTGTGACGTCATTTGCATTCCATCAATTTGTGCATACAATCTGTCAGGAGTTGCAGTCAAAACGAAAGCATAACAAACCCACAGGTTGAACCAAAAGGTCGGGCAGGACACAAGACAACAGCAGCCTCACCCAAAGTCTATACGTCCTCTCTCACACTGCGCACTCACACAATCCCTTCACTTCATAGCAACCGGCACATGAATATTAGGCTAAGTCACTTGCAAACCAGAAGTTGCGTGTGTTGTTTTTATTTATTTATTTATTTTTGCGCCCTGAGCATGCTGCTAGCATGGAGTGGATGCGCATTACAAGTGGACATCATCATCATCATCATCCTCCAACGAATACATGGCTCTCAAGTTTGTCACGAGACATGACCTCCTTGCACATCACCCCGGAAGCAATTTTTTTTTTACAAAATTGGTTAATCATTCAAATAACAAACCTCATTTTGTAGCAACATAAACAATATAGCGAGGATTTACCCCCTCAAACAACTAAAATACCACCACCACTCCCCCCCCCCCCACCCCCCACACCCTTCCGTTCGTATCTCTTCGGTTCACTTCGGCTCACCGACGCAGTTATTAAGTTATTTATAGCTGAGAAGGGTGATGTCACACAAACACGCCCATTCTAGGGGTTTCAGTTGTGCACACCTACACACACTGCTGGGACCAGTTCAAACACACTAGAGGTGTGTATGTTAAACACAAAAGTGCATGTGTTAACGCCAAAATGAGAAAAACGGATTTTTTTTTTTACTTTTTATGAATCTTTACCGCAAGACAATGCAGAAACAACCCTCAGAAAAAATGGGTGTCTGACTTGGGCACCCAGAATTTTACACACACCCATTTTCCATAAGGATGGTAAAGACAGTCACCCATTTTAGCTCTTTCGTCTACACACACACACACACACACACACACACACACACACACACACACACACACACACACACGTGCGCGCGCATGTAAACACTTGCATACACTGATACACTAGAACATGCACACGTGACACATAGACACACACACACTTGCATACATATTTAAAAGGGAGAAGTGTATAAATACTTGTATATAAATACTTATACACTGTTTGTAAGTTCATTGGGCCCAGGACATCAACTTGGCATCACGAGAAGCCTTAGGTGAAAACGCATGAAAAATGAAATGAAAAAAAAGAAGACCAAAAAAACCAACGATTACAACCACAATCGAAACAACAACTAACCGCTGATCATTCTCTTGCGTAGTTCAGGCGCCAAGCTATTCTGGCACCACCCTTGAACTACATAACTGTACATAAAAGAAGACCAGAAAATCTGCTCTGCGATGGCAACAGCTTGCATATGATTATTTTTTTAAGAAGCGAGACTTTAGATGCAATTCTGACACTGGAAACAGCTTTTAACACACACACACACACACACACACACACACACACACACACACACACACACACACACACACACAAGGAAAAAGAAGAAATAGAGGCTTTTGGCTTTTGCCATTGCAGGGCAGAAAATTTTGCGCTATAATGAGACAAAGCCTATACATTTGATTAAAAAAACCCAAAAACCCAAAAACAAAAACAAAAAACCCGTCTGAGATCCCAGATTCTGGAATAAACAACAATCAAATATAAAGAACAGATCTTACATGTATCACTAGAAATCACCACTCAGTACAGTTCAGCATAGAAGAGAAACCAAACACACTTGAGTATGCTATTACTTCTAAAATAAATCCTGAGCTATTCATATCATCCAGCAGTTAAACAGCAACAAATAAACATAACCAACAAAAAGACGAAAAAGTATCATTTTCAACAAATGATTGCTTAAAACAATGCCAAATGAAAATATACAACACACAAAATGAACGCAGGGATAACGAGTGTGTCAGTGCTATATTTTTCCACCTGTTTCTTTAATTAACCCTTTACTGAATAATAATAATAAATAAATAGTTATTGTATAGTGCTGTTCTCCAGGAAAACCCTGGAATCACTACGCATGCACAACAGCACGCACTCTCTCTCTCTCTCTCTCAGACACACGCACAATTATACACTACTTTAACACACCCCATCCCTTCCCATCACCGTACATCCACTTCCCCCATAATCAGAATAAAAGGCAGTCAAAAGTTAGCTAAAGGTGAACTAACTGTTAAATGCCCGACAGAAAAGAAAAGTCTTTACGTGAGCTTTGAACTGTGACAACTTGATGTGGGCAGATTCCACATTTCAAATGGCAGGGTGTTCCACAAACTTGGGGCTAAAAAGGTGAAAGAACGCTCCCCGACTGTAAGCTTCGGGATTTTTAAACGTTTTTCACTGGAGGAACGGGGGGTACGTAATGGCAGATAAACAAACAGCTTGGCAGAAAGGTACGGCGGGAGAGATCCGTCAAAATACCGATACAGTTAGTCCTCAATGAACAGAATGTTATCCTAAAAATTAGGGAGGCGGGGCGCCGGCTGTCAAAGTGATGGATGACACTTGCCCCATTCCGGAGCAAATGTAAACGATACTGCAAGCATGGGCCCCGACTACGTACACGGTCCAACATGATGCAAAACGCCTTCCGCCTGTAAGAGGCACAAATCCTCATCAGCGCCCAGGCTGCAGTAACTTCAAGTCTCTTGTTGGTCTTATTGACGCTGATTTTGATCCTCGGTATGAGGGTGCTGCTGCAGACTTGGTCTAGATGTCTGTACTGAGCCAGTTTTTTTTTTTTTTTTTTTTCCATGCCTCTCTCTCTCTCAAACGCAGTTCTATTCAGATGGAAGCAAAGAAATAGTTTACTGTTGTCAGAGCAGCCGACTCGTAATGTTTGCAGAGATATGTGTATTTTTACATGATGTCCAAAATGTTGTGATGTGCTATGTTGTAATCGATGTACCAGTGGTCTCTCGAACTCACACATAACATAGCCCCCCCCCCCCCCCAAAAAAAAAAAAAAAAAAAAATAAATAAATAAATAAATAAATAAAATAAATAAATAAATTTTTAAAAAATAAAAAAAATAAATTAATAAATAAATTTAAAAATAAAATAAAATAAAATAAAAAATAAATAAATACATTTAAAAAAAAGAATAAATAAATAAATAAATAAATAAATAAAATAATAATAATAATATTTAAAAAAACAAAAAAAAAAAACACACACACAAACACAACAATGTCAACAACAACCATCCAAACAAACAAACTACTATTCAAAAGACCCAAACTGGCACTGGCTCACACGAATGTAACGTACGTATACAGGCATAAACCCGTGCAGGTCTAACACAGAACAGCAACAAGAACCAGTTTTCTGGCAGTACTGAGTCAAGCTTTAGTGTCCAGGACATAAAAATGAAAGAAAAATGAGAACGGCTGTTTTGTCCCACACCAACTACAACACACGTTTGTCAAATTGTCATAGACACCCCATCCCTCCGCCCGGCTGACCTAGAAAACAACAAACAAAGCAAGAAACAGCTTGTGGTTGCCAGTATACAAGTAATTATATGATGTGGATTCGACTACAAGACGGGAACAGGCAAGATCGAGTTACTGATTGTGTAAGCGTGAAATAAGAACGAATTGTTTCAGGTGCAAAAAACGTAAAAACAACATACATCTTTGACCTGTGGGGCTCAAACCCCATTTTCCGCAAAATTTGCATGTCCGCGGTTCCAGTTACTATTAAAACCATGTCTCGAGACAAAATCTGCATAAGAGCAGGGGTGGGAGGGGGGGGGGGGGGGGGGGGGGGGGGACATGCGGACTTGGCTCATGCTCATGTGCCGGGCTTGTCTAAAACTTCAGTAACATACGGGAGGATGTCCTTGAAGGACAGGTGTTCGACAGCGGCCAACTTGCATGGCTCATGCTATTATTTGTTGTTGTCTAAGTGCGCGCAGCAAAATTTGTTAAAAGCTGCATTATTGTTGAGGTGGCAATTGATTTTTAAATGTGTTCTGTAATCTACCGGCTTCCCGTAGATTACAGCCTGTTTTGAATTAAGCCCCGATTGTGAGACCTGAGCGTCAGATTGCTAAAATGAAGCTGCCGGAGCATTTTCACCTCGTAGTGGCGAGCTTCTATTGAAAATGTTGCATGAACGCATGATAGTCATTATATATAAGTTCACACATCATATCTCGGTGTGATGCCATGTGAATATCAGGCCTGAGTGTTGCTTGTCAAGTTTACGAGGTATGATTTTAAAAAAATTTAATGAGATTTGTGCCACATGAAACCGAGACCACTGACCCAGTGCGTTGATATACATCTAGTTTTACTACTATCTTCCACAATTTTGGCCGGTCTAGTCTCAACTCAAAGGCAGCATAACATTCCACCTATGTAGGTACCGCAGTTAGATGGTCTTTATAGTAGCATCCCAATAATGACTAATTCTGATGTAGATAAGGTCGGTGTTGTGAATTTACAGTGTTCGCTGGGTCCTGGATACATGGAAACCTAAGTCCTATGGGAGCCACTTGTCCTAAACATTTTCAATAGTTGCTCTGAGAGGTCCACTTTCTGTTTCTTCTGAGCCTCTGTCGAGAAATGGAGTATCCTTTGCAGAGAATGTTCGGAGGCCAGGGTCATCGCACACTATCCTTTGGAACTAGTCAGAAATAAAGACGGGAAGTTACAGGAGGCAAGGCTTACAGGTCCCGCTTAACACTTGACAAAAATGACCTGTAATCCGAATTTACAAATTATATCCTTTGGAACTACTCAGAAATAAGGACGGGAAGTTACAAGTATTGTTCAAAATAATATCGATCTTTCCTTTGTGTAAACAAAGAGCAAGGCTTGCAGGTCCCGCTTAACACTTGACAAAATTGACCTGTAATCCGAATTTACAAATTTTCTCTTTCATTTTTGAACTGCTCAACCCACTTGTAGAAAATGCTAGATGATACAAAAGTAGTCTATCAAACAACTTTCAAAACGGTTTTGATTTTGACAGGAATATCAGAGGAAAAGCAACAGAATGAAAAGATGGCAACTATCATCACTTTAAGTGGGCAAAAAATATACCTGAAACGTATCCAGGTGGTGATGCGTTTATCACAGTCCTCACAAAGAGCAGCAAAACAAAACAGATCATTGGAACAGTACTCAAAGGCAGGCGAATTCTGGATAAAGTTCGATCCATTGAATGAAGCTCAATTAGCCGGCTCAAAAAGGGTAGAGTTGGACGTTGTACACGATTCCCGACAGTTTGCATGATATCATCGAGCTGCATGTGTGCCCACTGCATAATATAACTGAAATTATTTTTCCTCACATTGATTTTGTTGACTTACTAAATCACGGGCTGAGTATCTGAAAGCATGCTATGCATATCCTTGTCTTGTTCCAATTTGTGACGCACTAAAGCGTTTCATAGTCAGGCCCCAAATTACATGTAAGGTACAACAAATTCTTAACGCTTTATTTTGGACATGACTAAAACGTCAGTCGACTTGTTACTTTAGTTCTTATTTCCTTTCTCTGTGCGACTTAATAAAGCGCATGAGAACAGAACACGATGAATATTTCTATCTATTTATCTATCCCGTAGTCTTGCTGACCGTTCGGGGCACCACTGATGACGTGGCAACCAGCTCTTTAACTTTTTGATATTGTTTCCCAAAGAGGACGTCCGACGGTTATTTATGCAGTCTTTTTAAAAATGTAAGTCATGGATCTTCAGTTACGTACACCTTTACTTTCTTTTACAGATATTTTCACAATTTATAATGACACTGTAGGTACTCAGCGACAAATGAAATCACACATTTATTTCAGTTCTAGGCACGTTGGTATACATAGCTACGGATCATTAGTGGTTTCTTTCATTTTTATTTTTTTAATCAGAGGGAAAAGCCCAACCTTCTGTATTTCTGCTCTGATTAATCAACGGGGGACTTAATGCCATTTATTTATAAAAGTTGCTATTATTCTTTTCAGTGTGAAGTGTACTGTAACATCAGTGATCACTGAGACTGCATAATTGGCACTGACAGTGATCGCACATCACAACATATCTTGCCAGTGCAACTGATTGAATTAAGTGTTACAGTAATAAATAATTAATCAAGTTCCGAAACTTTGTTCAGCCATAACAGTTAAAACCAAGTGGTGTGGCACTCTTTCTCTTTTACAGCATGCAGCATGTTGCACTGACTTCCGACATAGGTTTCGAAGATAGCGTTTGTTTTTGTGGGTTGTGTTTTGTTTTGATGCTGTGGTGTCGAAATGAAACGGGCAAAGCGATGGTAAAGTGAATGGAAATAAACGTGACAAATCTTTATCAAGACGTAAAAATGCACAAAGCAACTTTACACGTTTGCTTTTTGGGGAAACAAACAAGCTTATGTACAACAAATAAAAAAGAACGCGTCGGCACACCGAAATTCACGGCAACGAGTCCGCGTGTATCTTGTATCATGTGTCGATCACGTGATTTGTGATACCTTATTGTTGAGTAACGATATTTGAGTTGGTTGTACATTGCTTAACGTCCCGACAGCAAGACTTTCTCAGGACGTGCCTGCACTATATTTGAGCTCAAGGCAAGCTTTTTCGTAATTGTTTCTTCTCTTAATATAATTAATTGTGAAATTTTACTTAACTCATTCTACCCCAGACACACCACAGCAAGATAAGGATCGACCATGATAGTTCAAGGGTGATGCCAGAATAGCTTGGCGCCTATGGGCGCCAAGCTATTCTGGCATCACCCTTGAACTATCATGGTCGATCTGTGTCTTGCACTGCAATGCAGTCTGCAGAGGACAACGGCAACATTTAAGGATTTCGGTCTTGGGGTAGAATGAGTTAAAAACTAAAATGAACTCCTTTTTAAGTGACACATAGTGCATACTACCACTGAATACAGGACCAAATGAAGCCCGTGTAAACTACTGATCCCCAGTGAACATGGCTGCGACAGTCCTGGTGTCATCTGCAGCCGTACTGGAAACAAAAAATGTGCTACAGAAAAATGTCCCAATCCTCTGAATACGCACTGCTTTTCATACTAGACTTTATTTTGATATACCCAAACCTTTGTTACTCTCTAGAAAATCACTACTGTCTCGTAACGGCTGAAGTAAGGATTGTCAAGTTGCAAGAGTGAGTCTATGAAATCTGCAAGAGGTAGGCCTACAGATGTTCATAAGTCCTCGCCACGAAAGGTTATTTATGAAAACTATGCCTTTAGTTGATTTTTGCGTGTTTGTAACTGGCATCGTTCCTCAGATTGAGGAAGTGGATGCGGACTAAGTAATGATTGTAGTCTGTGCAAGAAACAGTCCACATCTGCAAGGGGCATAGATACTCATTATCCCCTCTGCTTGAGGGCTCATGAGAATCTATTCCTCTTACTGGTGTCATTCATGCTGATGTATCTCAAACTGAGTCTAACTGAAAACAGGGCCGTCTTGGCTGTGAGCAGATGCCAGGCAAGCATCGCGGAAACATAAACAGTGCGAGTTAGCGAGCCGAGTTATCAAGATGTGTTGACAGGTTTCACATCTGAGCCGACTTCTAGACCACGCCCACAAACGGCACGTGCGGCGATTGAGGTAGAACTGGATAGGCGAAAATTGCAATTTTGTAATAGCAGCGGAATTTCACGCGCAGCCAGTGCAGCTGCTTCACCAGAGGCGTAACGTGGTGTCTCTTTTGTTTCTCCGTCAAGATGAGACGCGCCGCATCATTGTTATGAATCATCTGCAAGCGTAAAATCTGGTCTGCCGGTAAAGAACCTGCCAGTACAGAATTGCAGTAATCAGCGGCGCCATGGGCGCATTTCCCGAATTTTGGAAGTGTGTTACTTAACGACTATGTACCACTTGCAGGAGGTGGATTGACCAATATAATTCAAGGGTAGTGCCAGATTAGCTTGGCGCCTGAAGGCGCCAACGTAATCTGGCACTACCCTTGAATTATCATGGTCAATCAATCTCCTGCCGTAGGGTGCTAAAAGAGTTAAATAGTTGAGTCAGTTCAGCAGTAAAGACTAGCACCATCCAACAAGCAAAACATCTTCGGACCCACGACGGCCACAGTGGACCCGCGCACGGCTGGTCCACTGTGGCCGTCGTAGGCCCGAAGATGTTTTGCTACTGGGGCCGTAACGTATATAGAAATAGGCGTTGCGTAAATGAGAAGCAGATAACCGCACCGCGTCTTCTGGTGTGACTCATGCCGTTTATACGTGCTTTAAATTAGGCTAATCCACTGTTTTCGTCTGCGTGCAGTTTTGATCACTAACTTTTGATTTCCGTGAACAGCGTCTATAGTTAGCAGCCCAGTACGCAAAGACCATCGGGCCCAAGTCGGCCGCAGAGGGCCCCGCGCAGTACCCCTGTGCGCGGGCCCCTCTGCGGCCGACGTCGGCCCGATCTGAGCCTTTTTTCGTACTGGGGGAAAGATGCATAATAGATTCTAATGGTATCGTTGGCAGACTTCACTGTGGAGTAGGCCTACATTCATTTAACTCATTCAGCCCCACGGCCGTATTTCCCAGATTTTGGAGGCGTTATCTTAAGGCCCCGCTACACATGCCCGGTTTTGAGGCCGATTCCCGATCAGTTTCGAATCGGTAGGTGATCGGGCCGGACTAAAAAAAACGTGTGCACTGCCACACATTTCCCGACTTGTTTAGCCGACCGGTTTGAACCGAAGATCAAAGTCGTACCTGTTCTGCAAAATGGCTGTTAGTCTTGACAGTGATGATGATGTGCTTGCATTATCAGCAGTTTTGCATCATATTCGGGAAGAGGCGTGCGAAACATCAGCAACGGCGGTGGTACTGATCACAACAGGCGTGTTCCGCCATTTGCAAAAACGACATGCTTTGCGAGACGCGCTCTGATTGGTTGAAGCTTGCAACCGGGGCCGATTCGGATAGGAAAAATAGAGCAGGTTCTAGACACCCGATTCCCAGCCGATTGGGACCGGATCGGATAATTGACGTCATCCGATCGCAATCGGATCGGAATCGGCTTCAAAATCGGGGCACAACCGGCACGTGTGGCGGGGCCTTAACGGACTATGCACCAGTTGCAGGAGATGGATCGACCATGATAATTCAAGGGCAGTGCCGACAGGCGCCAAGCTAATCTGGCACTGCCCTTGAATTATCATGGTCGACCCACCTCCTGCAGTAGTGCGTCAGGTCTGAATGGGATAAGCCAACTTGAGCTCCAACGCCGGTGAGATATGACCTGCAAGTATACTTCTTCCCAACTCTTCAGATTTGATCGGCTTCTAGCCCTTTCTAGTGTGAACACTGATTTGTGCGCTGAGCTGTGATTTTGGGCCTTACGGCTACAAGCCGTAAGGTCCAACATCACAGACCAGCACACATCTTATTTCAGTTAGTACAAACAGCAAACACACACCCAAAAAATGTCTCAATATAATCAAGGTTTAGTCCTTTCCTTCGTCTTGAACAACTGCGGCAAGATTGGTGTAGCCTCTTGACTCGTCTTCTTGCTTTTCAACGTCCCCTGATTGGTTCACCCTCTCCGTTTCCGGTAACGTTTGGTGCAAAAGGCGAGGCCCTACCAAAGCGATGAGCAGCGAGCCAATGGGAGCCGTGAGAAGAATGGCCAGTACAGCCAATGTCAGAATCTAGACAGAAAACGCGCAACGATAGGGGTAAGCATTCCAAAAACTATAGTGACTGTTAACCCTTTGACTGCTGAGGAACAGTGAGCACGACCCAACTCAGTACAAGAGATATAAATCCTCATAAGCCCCCGCAGTCGCGGGGGATCATGAGCATCTATGCCTCTTGATGACACCACTTTGAATCCATGTTTCTTGGACTGGACGACTGGATCTCTTGGCGTTGAATGAACGAAGATTGCAGAAACGCGATCAGCGTCCGCTTTCAGAGAAAGGGTTAAATAAGGCATACAAATTCAAATTTAAATTTAATATGAAAAAAAAAAACATCCTAGTAATCTATGTTTACAAGTCAGTACAGTTTACAGTAAATGAATAACAAATATATCTGTGGTCAAAGACTGTACGAATTTCATTTCAGCCAAGTCTGCTCAGTATAAGACTAATCACTTAAAAAAAACAAAAAAAAAACTACATGACTCAAAATTTTAAATCAACATTCAAATATAAACTTATAGATTATCTGAGGTGTATTTTCGGGGTGTGCTGTGTGTGTGTGTGTGTGTGTGTGTGTGTGTGTGTGTGTGTGTGTGTGTGTGTGTGTGTGTGTGTGTGTGTGTGTGTGTGTGTGTGTGTGTGTGTGTGTGTGTGTGTGTGTGAGGGGTGGTGGAAGGGACACCGGTCGCACTCCATCACAACCAGCTAACAGTCAGTGAAAAGAACACCACCTCTTTCACCCCCAGAGCCGATGGTTCAAGGGCAGTGCCTGATTAGCTTGGCGCCTCTAGGCGCCAAGCTAATCAGGCACTACCCTTGAGCTGCCACGGCCCATTCATCTGACTGTCGTAAGTAGGGCTTGAAAAGAAAAGAGTACAAAAGTGAGGGTTTACCTTGCGGCCAAAATCAATAGCTTCCGGCCCGGCGTTCATTTCCACGGCCATATCCAGGGCTATACCCCCAATAGCGGCCTGCAAACATTCCACACTCGGTTTTAGACTTCACGAAGAAAACTGGCAAATGTGCCACAGTGTGGCATAGCTAAGCCTGTACAGTTAGTATAGACAACGCATTTTCTCTGAAGCGAAACACTAAACGTGAGACGTTACGGTCCGCGATGAATTTAGTCAAACAACAAGTCATGAAAAGTCTTAGGACATCTCTAAGCTGTATGGTAAAAAGAAATCACAGATCAACATACGTATAATATTAGCTACTGCAATTTTATGCTATTTTTTCCCCCTTAAAACTCGTGATTGCGGATGACGCATAGTAAAATAGAATCTACAAAAGCAACAACAAAGTTAACACACAACAACAACAACAATAGCAGCATCAGCGGCAGCAACAACAATTACAAAAAACAAAACGGCAATGACAGAGCACAAATTTAAACCTGTTCCCATTCTTCCCTCTAGTTTACTTTGTGAACCCCTTTCCTACCAGTAAACGCATTTAGGGTTAATTCAACGCCTCAGAGCCCCACTCGTCCACTAAATGGCGTCAGCAAGAGGCATAGATCCTCATGGGCCCCCGCAACTGCGGGGGCCCATGAGGATCTATGTCTCTTGCAGCGGCTGAATCGTGGGCACTGTTTCCTGTATTGAAGGGCTTAAGTCGTGACTGACCTGCACTGTGGCCTTTGGCGCCCAGGAGAAGGGGATGAAGATGCGCTCCTTGGTGTTGAGGTCCGACCTGAGCATGGTGAGGAACGCCACTGTGAGGCGAAAGGACAGGCCCAGAAACAACACTGCTGCCCCAAAACCTAGACGAACGCGGACAGAAAGTGAAGTGCCTTTCTGAGAAGGCGTAGCAAACTGCGTAATAGTAAACATACCAATCCGAACCACTCAAATCCAATTCAATCCAATTCAGTAGTCCAATTCAATCCAATACTGTCCAATTTAATTTAATTTAATTTAATTTAATTTAATCTAATCTAATCTAGTATAAGCCAGTCCAATCCAATTCAGTCTAGTCCACTCCAATCCAATCCAGTCCAAACCAATCCACTCCACTCCACTCCACTCCACTCCAGTCCAGTCCAGTCCAGTCCAGTCCAGTCCAACCCGGACTTGTTCAGTCTAGTCCAATCCGACACGAGTTATTACTAAAAACATTTAGGTCAAAGACACTACATCACAAAATATACGTCGCGATCAACATTTGCTTTACCCCTTATCCTGCCGAGAAAACGTGAACACCACCCAGTTGCAAAAGACATAGATCTTCATGCGGAGGCTCATGAAGAGCTATGCCCCTTGCTGAGACCATTTTGTGTCCATGTTCTCGCGACGGTAGGGTTGTTTTGCCTTTCAGAAGCATAATCTGCGTCCAGTGACTAGGGAAGGGGTTACAAATTAAGAAGTTTAAACCCATTTAGCCCCGGGACCCTTCAGCAGGGATGGATTGACAATGATAATTCAAGGGTAGTGCCAGATTAGCTTGGCGCCTGAAAGCTAATCTTGCACTACCCTTGAATTATCATTGTCAATCCATCCCCTGCAACTGGTACATAGTCGTTAGGCAACATCTCCAACATTTGAGAAATGGGACCTTGGGGCTAAAAGGGTTAACATGGTTTAGTTTCTGCGCACCATGCACACAAACCAAATTTATACCCTTCACACCCCCCTCCCTCCTCTCGTCTCCTTTGCTAATGGTCATAATTTCAATCGTGTACATAAAGCGGGCATTATCGGAAAAGGTCTACGTACCGACAGTTTGTGGCTGAAGTTTCGTGAGGTCCACCTTAGCCCCGATCATACCGAACAGTAAAGGCTGGAAAATCATCCACATAACTCCCATCACCTCCTCCACCGGGTTCTGTAACAATCATGAGTCAGGAAATGTATTGTCCAGAAAAGTAACTATTTTCTCTAGCACAACTGTTAGTAAAATTTGTATGGGCAGTTACAGAAACGTAAACAATGTTACCGGTGTTCACGTTCGTAATCTTAGCCCTGACGCCTCGCAGCCAAAGGGTAAAAATTCCGATCATGATCACCACACAACTATTAATTTGATTGTGTCATACTCAACGTGTTTGACTGTCCTGCTGGCTATTATACTGACAAGCAAAAGAAAGTGTTTCCGATGATTTAAAAAATGTCTCATTTCTTTTGCTCGTCAGGAAATTTGCATGACGTGCGGTAGGCCTACCGAAAACTTGGAAACAGTTACAAAACTGAACACATTAATACTTTGTCTCTCGACGGAGAAATTTTAGCTGCCTCCACGCCCCTTCGCCGTTTGCAGCAGGGTTTGAGCGAAATTTCCACTTGGTGCGCAAACAATGAAATGATTTTAAATCCTTCCAAAACGGAATGCATGACGATAGCAACCCGTCAGAAGCACCAGCTCAAGCCACTTACACTCAGCCTGACTATCCATAATGACATCGTTAATCAGGTCACGGAACACCGATTACTTGGTGTAATTGTTGATGACCAGATGAAGTGGCAATCACACATAAATGCTGTATGTAAAACTGTTGCTAGAAATGTTTTTATGCTTTCAAAGTTGAAGTACTTTATCGATGTTGATGCCCGCAAGTTATTTTACAATGCGCATAAAATCCCACATCGATTATGCGTCCACGATATGGGATGGCAGCGGTGACATACACTTAAAGAGGCTTAACTCCCTGCATCGGAGAGCAGCGAAACATATCCTGCCTGATTCAGCCCTAACAACTGATGAAAGACTTGAAAAACTGAAAATGCTACCTCTTAGCAAGCATCACCTCTTAAACAAGGGTGTGGTTATGTATAAAATCTGGAATGAGATTCACCCAAAATATCTTTGTAAGCTCTTTACCAAGGCAAGTTCAGGTTATTCTACTTCAAGACGAAACTTTATTACACCTCGCCCCAGGATAGATCTATTTAAAACCAGTGTATCTTTCTCAGGCGCATCTTTCTGGAACACACTGCCAACATGTATAACACACGCTAGCTACCTCTCCTCTTTCAAGGAATGCCTCCTCAAGTACTTGTCTGCTGATACATAATCTACCACAAGTATTCGTATCAAACATGTGCTTATCGTATAATCAGTGCATGCTGCCGTATGGTTTGTGCATACTAATAATAATCGCCTAATTACATAATTCAACTTTCTATTATAATCCAAATAATTTTGCTGTCTGAAGTGAATTTTCACTATGATCCAAATGATTTGCTTCGTATATAGGTCAAGTTATCATTAGCGCGTGTCTGTGTGTGCGCGCGAGCGTGTATGTGTCAGTGTGCGCGCGTTGCGTGTACTTTTTATTTTTCGTTTGTTTTTTGTATGACCGAATGAATGAATGAATTTTGTTTAATGTCTCTTCATGTTTAATGTTTTCTAATTTTTCTTTGTGTAATTTGGTACTATTAGTATTACAATTATTATCCTGTGTTTGTAGAGTAGCAACGGCAAGTATGAAAAATGGCACACGTGCTAATTACTTTATCCGTTGAGAAATAAAGAAATAAAGTTTCATTTCATTTCATTTCATTTCCCTCCCCTCCCTCCCCCCTCCCGGAGGACAACCGCTACTGACACGCAAAGGGTTACAGATGAGTGACGACATCCTGGGTGGTGTAAGCACGCATAACTCACCCGACTCGGACTGTACATAAAGCTCTAACTAACCTAAATTGTCTCTTCTCACCTTTTGACCAGTAGGTGCGTACTCTTTTCGCCACCGTAGAGCTGCTATAAAGGCGAGACACAGACAGCCCAGCGGCCCGGCCCCTGACCACACGATGTACTTGCTGCCAAATATGGCCAGCAGGCCTCCGCCAAGCAACAAGACTGCCCGGAACAACACCAAGTGTTTCTGGAAACAAAACAAAACTAGGTGCGTCGTTATTGTAGTACGTGTGCTTGGATTTTGGTACGTTCCCAGTAAGCAAAGGTCCACGGACCAACGACGGCTGCAGTGGGCCCGCGCACGGCTGTGCGCGGGCCCACTGCGGCCGTCGTGGGCCCGAAGACGCAGGGGTGGATCAGTTATCTCGAGGGGGGTAGGGGGGGTCCAACTTTTGTTTGGGACCTTCAACCTGACACAAAAGGCCTCCCCGACGGTAGACCTTCCAGTGGCCGAAAAATGAAACAACGGGAGGGGCGGGGGGGGGGGGGGGGGGAAGGGTGTAGAAGGCGTGTGTGTGTAAAGACTCTCACCAACCGCCACAATATCGAAACTCGCCTAAAAAATCAAACAGGGAGAGGGGTCCAAACACCCCCCCACCCCGCCCCCCCAACAAAAAAAGGACTTTGTTACCACATTTTCAAGATTTTTTTTTTTTTGGGGGGGGGAACCTCTGGATCCCCCCCCCCCCCACCAGATCCGCCCCTGAGACGTTTTGCTACTGGGGTTGTGCTTGCACATTGTAACCATAAATTAAGGAGCCATGTACTGTGAACTTAATTTTTTTCCGGCAGTCCTCTTTCCTTGCTGTATTTATTATATTCATAATTTAAATTATATTTTTGGTGAGAAAAGGAAAGAAGATAAATTTTGTTGAGGAAACGAAAGAAGATGGCAGTTGCATTGAATGGTAAGTGCTTTTTGAGTGCTAACATTCACCAGTAAAACGACTTCTCAGTGTTTGTCCACGTGCTTGCATAACCGGTTATGTAAGTTCGCGATTAGTTCTGCAATCTTAGCTGAGGTAAAGAAGAGCATGTGCGATGTCCTTCATTGTACTACATTCAAAGGGCTGTGTAAACAAAAGTGCTATTGTGTACTAATGTTTTGTAAAAAAAAAAAAACATGCAAAAACAGTTCGAAAAGAGATATTACGGACCGTTACGAGATGGGTCAACCATGATAATTCAAGGGTAGTGCCCGATTAGCTTGGCGCCTGTCGGCGCCAAGCTAATCTTGCACTGCCCTTGAATTATCATGGTCGATCCATCTCCTGCAACTGGTGCATAGTCATCAGATGACGCCTGGGAAATACGTGCGTCGGGCTGACTGAGTTGATTGTTTCATGATTATCTTGCAATGTCGCTTTAACCCGTTAAGTGCCGGTTGACAGACTGTGTTTCTGCAATTTTCGCCCATTCCTTCAACACCCCCCAAAACCACATTAATGGCCCAGGAACACGGATTCAAAGTGGTGTCAGCAAGAGGCATAGATCCTCATGAGCCCCCGCAACTTGCAGTTGTGTGGTGTTCACATTTTCTCGGCACTGAACGGGTTAAGCATAGCAAAAGGCCTGACTTTAACTCACACTGGATCGCTGAGGAATGTACCAGAGCATCACACCTCCAGCAATGCCGACCGCGATGCCCACAATTGCCTCAAGCGGGCCTTTGAACAGGGTCCACACGATGTTGCCTGCAAGACACACGCGAAACATCAGAAAATATCCCGACGAGCAAAAGAAATGCGACCATTTGGGAATCACCGGAAACGCTTTAGTGTTTCCGGTGATTCCAAAAAGGTCGCATTTCTTTTGCTCGTCAGTATACATACAAAGCCTTTTATACCTGGTCGAATTGCACGCAAGTTTTCTAATAGCCAGTACCTGCCTGTCATAGTCCCAAAGGCTTTTTGGTTTGGAGCTATTTTTAACCCCACGCAAAAACCTCACTGCAATGCAGAGGGACAGGTGGTTGGCAGTTGCTGGTTTGGAACAGTTTCTTGCAACTGGCAGCTGGTATCCTCAAGCGTTTTTTTTTTTTTTAGGCGGGGAGGGGGGGGGGGATGGGGCGGGGAGGGGGGGGGGGGGAAAGTGTTAAAATGTAGCATAAGGCGGTTAAACATGCACCGTAACATAGGCTGTTAAGCAGCATTTAAAGCGCTTCCGAAGATATACTTTTTGCTATTCATATCCTATTCGTATCCTGGCCTATTCATATCTGTGTTTCTCAATTAGTTAACATGTGACGGCTTCAAACACATAAGTTGCAGCCTGTTGCACCGACTGTTAAACTGTCGACGCGATAAGAGGCTTTCGAGGTTTATAGCACGAAGGAAATTATTGGTCTTTATAGCGTTTCTGACTACACGTCAAGTAATCCCATATCCTTATTGACTGTCTGTTATAGTTTGTCGAAAAAGTAAACAAATCAAAACGTGACCAAACAAACAAACAACAACAACACACAACTGGGGCAAAGATTGATGAAACTAGTCATTGAGTATCCAGATAAGCATACACCAGCCGGTCAGTCCTTACCTGACGTGAAAGTGATGCCAAGCATGACGCCGAAGCCCGTGATGGCCAGAACAGCGTCCAGACTGACCGCCGCCACCACCAGGGTGGGGATACCCTTGTTCAGTCCGTAACCGCGCTCCGACAGGCTCAGCATGGACGGGACAACCACAGCAGGCGATACCACGGACAGGACGAACCTGAGAAGACAGACAAATCGAGTGCGGGTCTTTCCCAATGCGCAAAGGCCATTGGGCCCATGTCGGCCGCCATAGGCCCGCGCACAGCCGTGCGCGGGCCAATTGCGCGCTGTGTTCATACTGGATTCAAGCCTCAAGCCGAAATGGTCCAAATTACTGACCAGAAAACAAATAATTATAGAATAATTAGAATATAATATATGATATAAGTCATTGGTTTCATCCCTACGTCACTCGACCAATCCCTTTAGCGCAAACCATACCATGTGACCTCGCTACGAAAACCCGTGTAGCGACTAATGGCGGACTTTTTGTAGCTCTCTTTCTGACGCGTCTTGGATGCCAGTTTTGTTCTACAAAAATCACCAAAACGTTCTAAAGTACAAAGTTACTGAGTGTTGTTTGAAACCGGCAACAGGCACACTACTGGAGACGGCAACGTCATAAAAGATTTTAAATTACGTCATATGTCTATTATGATTAATGTATATTCCTTTGACGTCAGTCATGTCTGGCGTAAGCGAGGTCGGAAGATTTCTTCTTGATTTCTTTTGATTTACGAAAATGGAGGAGGAATTAAAACAAATACGTTTTTGGTAGCAGGGGCTTGCTGCAAGGACCCTTGTAGGCCTTCAGGTCACAGGAACCGTTGTACCACTTCGGCGACCTCCTTCAGGCCTACAAGGGTCAGTGTAGCAAACTCCTGCCACCAATAACTTATATTGTCCAGCAGGTCTGTTTGTTTACGTCTCAAGCAAAAGTTTTTTTAAACTGTCAAATTTTTGTTTATATTTTAATCATTTTTTTTTAAAAGTGTGACCTGACCATACTTTGTGAGGTGATCTTTGTGACCTCAGTGCAGAACGTTGGACAATATCATCGCCATCTCGATAGAACCGCTATGTATCACGGACAAACATTGTGAAGGACATTGCATCCGGACTACACTTCCCCACGAAACTCTGCCCTCCTGATGATAAGGACGATGATGATAATGACGTAGCCCCCGCCACCGCCACCGCCGACGATGACGACTTACGCTAGCATGAAGGCCCACTTCCACGGAAAGCCTAGGATGAGGTGGGCAGCCACGCTGTCTACGATGACCTCTACAATGGAGGGACAGAAAGCCAGACGCAACACCACCAACGACAGACGACGTAACGCTACAGGGTCCAGGCCTAGGCCAGCCCGCGTTAAGATGACTGTTAGGGCGATGTTTCTGTAAAACAATTGACGATTTTCGTAGGTAAAAAACTGCGCGTATATTTACGCAAACAGTGGATTAAAAGCCTGGACAAACATGCGATATGTTTGTCCGGGTTTTTAATTCACTGTTTTCGTCGAAACACGTGCAATTTTGACCTACTTCTGATTTCCGAACAACATCTATTTCAATAACATATATCACAATGCACTCATGGCAAAAGACCACTAGAAGTGACAGATGATGCAGCACCACGGGATGTTAGGCCTACCCAGCTCGCTAGAATTACTGTTAGGGCGTCGTTTCTGTAAAAGATCCACAATATCACGATTACAGTCTACTCAGGACTCAGGGTGCTGGCTTCCGGCCTAGGAACCGTCCCAACCTTCGATATAACAATATCTCAAAGTAACGTCTGGACGTTAACTGCGCTTTTCACAGAATATGCAACAAAAAGAGTCAATTTTGTGGAAGAATAATACAGCAAATTCTGTTTTGAGCGATCACCCTTATGAGAGATCGCCTGTCATTAAAGACCATCATATAGGCGGCTACATCGATCTAAATGATGGTCTTTAGTGGCAGGTGACACTTTTTGCATTTCTAAGACTTATCTTGAGATAGCACCTGTCTTTAATCACCACTGTTCTCTTGCAAGATAGGTGGTCTATTGTATGTACATTCTAGCTTACCTGGCTGTAGATGACCAGTCAGGATCAATATGACGCCCAACATCTATTTTCGGTACGTTGCCAAGTATACCACCCATAATCAGCATACCTGCAAACAATAATCCGATAGGATATTGGTGAACATAACCAGCATTCCCCAAATATGGCTGTAAAAGTATTTGGGCGCGCGTTACATTTGATAAAATGTGTGTCCATCTTTCGTAAATCGCACTAATATGAATAAGATCAACAAGCTGGAAGTTAACTCTTAAACTCCTAGAAACAAATGATTTCCATTCTACAGAATAAAAGTCGTTTAGTTCTGAGAGTTTAAGAGTTAAATACGAGATGACTGTGCCTGAATTATCAAATTTAACTAATTCTACCCCAGACACACCACAGCAAGATATAGATCGACCACGATAGTTAAAGGGTGATGCCAGAATAGCGTGGCGCCTATGGGCGCCAAGCTATTCTGGCATCTCCCTTGAACTGTCTTGCTCGATCTGTGTCCTGCACTGCAATGCAGTCTTCAGAGGACAACGGCAACATTTGGGGATTTCGGTGTTGGGATACACTGAGTTAAATAACTATGTCGTTAGTGGCTCACGATAAGTTACAGGATCCTTTCCTTTCACTGCCGACATAAAGCGAACACGATCCTACTACAAGAGGCATAAATCCTCACGTGGACCGATCTCTGCCTCTTGCTGACAGCACTTTGTATCCATCTTCCTCGGACGTCTGGGACTTCGACGCTGAATTAGCAAAGGTTACTGAAACACAACCTGCGACCACTGGCAGTGAAGGGGATAACCCCCGTGTGCATGTAGCCACCGGTACCGTCATCAGTTCGCGCCAAGACCTCACTGCTTCTGGGTGTTTAGCGCGGTTTAAGTGCTCGTTATTCTTTAACTCTTTCGAGACGTGCCGCATCCGGATTCGCGGCGTAAAGCCGCGAATCCGGATGAGGCACGCCTCGAATGAGTTAACCCTTTGGGTGTCCGTAGCAGTTTTCGGAATCACCGGTAAGGAATCATCGCGACTAAAACCGCTACCGACACCCAAAGGCTTAATATTTATTTCAATGGTGGCTGCCTGCATAAAGAAGAGTTCACAACTCACCGAACAGTGGAGGAAGATGGAGGAGGTTCATGAGGTACCCGCCGCACCAGCAGCACACGAACAGGATCAGCACGGGGAAGATTACTCCTCCCGGAAGCGCTTTGTTCTTCGTGATGGAGATCAGCACGCCCCACCACATCAAGAACACGATTACGACCAGGAGGATGGCCCCGATTCGCCCAAAAGGCGGACAGAAGAAGGCTCGCTTCAGATGGTCCAGACGGGTCGGTGTGTCTGGCAGAGGGTGGTTAGACGCCTCCAGCGGCTTTGTGATCTGGTTGATAAAGAAGAATCGACTGTGATAATTTAAAGGAGGTGCCAGAATAGCTAGGCGCATTGGGTTCAATGGTGGTGCTAAAATAGCGAGGTTTCTCTAGGCGCTAAATGCAGCTGAAGAGATGACACCTAAGAAAGGCGAGCAATCCATTGCATTTCGGTGAGTATGTCTATTTTGAAAGAGTGGTTAAACCCGAAACTTTTAACCTTTTGGGTGTTGGTAGCGATTGGGCGAGGTGACTCCTGCAGGAATCACCTCAACCAAAATCGCTACCGACACCCAAAGGGTTGGCAAACCGTGTTGAACTTGTCCATCCTAACCTTGTTTCTTTCTGTGCTGGGGTATTTCTTTGCATTTTACGCTTTTGGCAGTCACCTTTTTGGTCTGCACAAAAACCATGTAAGCTTTACACAGCGCCTTTATGCAACAGCGAGCAATATCGCATCACCAACAACACAACTTGATCCACTTGTCTTATCCCATTCGCTGCCGGAAAAAGCAAGCAAGAGGCGAAGAACCTCATGAGCCCCCGCAGATGCGGGGGGCTCATGAGGTTTTTTGCCTCTTGCTGACAGGGTGATTACGCTTACTTTACATTATGCTTACTTTGCTGAAGAACTCGTTCACTTTGGAGCATCGACCAGAACCGGCATTTTGAGGCCTGGCAGACACTTCCATATTCGTTTTAGGCGGGTTCAGCAGTGTTGGAGGCGGAGGAGGGGGAGGGGGAGGAGGCCTCTGGCCGTCTGAGGGAGCGTGGTTGTTTGAGTCGTTGGCAACGTCATTGGTGGTGACGTGATTCTCGGAGGTGGCAGACCCTGACTCGTCGAGCTGGAGGCCCGGATTGTCCACCTCGTATGTGCCGCTCATGGTGATGGCGGCCGCAGTTAGGTAGACAGAAGGTGGTCCGGTCGCGCCTTGGCTGAAGTTAAAAAGAATTGTTATTTTAAAGTTTATCCGCTGGGGTTGTGTTCTAACTCATTCAGACCCGACACACCACAGCAAGACATGGTTCGAGCATGATAGTTCAAGGGGGTGCCAGAATAGCTTGGCGCCCATAGGCGCCAAGCTATTCTGGCACCACCTTTGAACTATCACGCTCGATCTGTCTCTAGAATTGGAATACAGTCCTTCAGAGGGAAACATAAAAATTTGGGGCTTTCGGTCCTAGAGCAGAATGTGTTCAGAAAGAAAATACTTCACATGTCCGCAAAACCCTGTGTGTAGATATATATGAAGAAACACATTTTGGATCGCAGTTCCTTCTTCAGCCGTGAAGCAAAACTTTTTTTAAAAATAAGGAGAAAAATACCCAGGAGGGTATTAATATTTAACACGGACCGTTTTTTTCCTGTGAAAACAAGACCGTAAGTACATTTTTGTGAAAAGCAAGATTTTCATTGTGTTACAACGAAACCTTCGCTTTTCACAAAAATGGACTTTTGCCTTCCCAGGACAACCATAATAAGTATCACTTTCTCGATCTCAAGGAAAACAAGCAAGTAATGTCAGCAAAGGGCGGACATGTTCATAAGCGTTCATGAGAATCCATATATCTAGTCAGGTATACAGAAGAAGTGTGGATAGGGAAATGCAGATTAGTCTGTGCTACTGGTCATGATGATTGACTGAGGTGCCGTGATGACGGGCCTCGCATGCCTTTATAATATTATTAATATCCAGTTGTCCAATTGTGGGTGTAATGGATTGGTACAGTTTCCTGAGACTGAGAGTGAATCACGCACAAAGGACAGAACAAACATGTGTGCTAAGTGACCGGTTATCTGTATACGGACGTCAGTGCTCAAAATGGAAAAGAAGTAATCTGTATTCACGAAAACAAGGAACAGAAAGAAAGAAAGAAAAAAAAAATCGAGAAAGAAGAACAAGCATGACAGATTCGTTTCCCACAACTTATGCTACGACTAATGAGCAGCAACATTCGACTATACCTTAACCTTAGTGCTTAGGAGAATTGTAGCCTACTCATTCCTGACACAGTACAACAAGATAATGATCAAATAAATAATAGTTCAAGGGTGGTGCAAGAGAAGCTTGGCGCCTAGGCGCCAAGCTTGTCTTGCACTACCCTTGAATTATCCTGGTCGATCTGTCTCCTCAACTGAAATGAAGTCATCAGTCGAAAAGTCCCGAATGTCGACCTTAGGGCACAAAATGTTCACGCGCGGAAGTCCCTTGATGTGACACGGTTAAATTCCAGGCACGTGCTGCTCTTAGACATGTCATGACTCAGCCTTCTTAAACGTCTGAGGGGATTGGTACGCCGTATTAGTAATCCGTAGTTTATTGTATTGTTTACGTCGTTTAAATGTAACTAGTACGTCACTAATATAGTATGCCATTATTCATTGCATTGTTTACGTCATATATAATGTAAATTTAAAAGTACGTCACTAATGGGTGTCAAACTCTCAATAAACATGGGCGGCAATAAGTAATATTCAGTCATGCGTCACGCGTTTATCTATTTTTTTGGTTTTATTTCGACGACACGGCTGGCCTCGGGTGTTTAGAATTCAGACATAATCCGATAGACGCCAGCTGACAACAGACCTACGTCATGTCGGTATCACCAGTCAGTGTAATCCTTTATGACGTCGATTCTGATAGCATCGAGAAAATTGAACGCATGCGCGCTATGTTCAGATTAAATTTGTATATGCCAGTACAGAGACAGTGTGGTGTATGTGTGTTTATCAGCGTGCGTGAGAAAGCCCTCGAGCACTCAGTACGTCATGCTATTCATAGGTGTCCTTGTAGTTTATGTACATCTGACGGACTTTGACCTTGTGCGTACGTGTCTGTTTTTGGTGTAAGGCGATTGCAAATGCATGAAATGATGTTTTGTTCAGTTGTTGCGATTATGGCATTGTCAGTGTGTCTCGCGCGCCCACGGTGTGTGTGTTTGTCATTGTGTCACGCGCGCCGACGGTGTATGTATCATTTGTGCCTGCGTGGGGATGTGTGCACATGTATGCACGAGCCCCCAAGTTCAAACAGTTCAGAAAGAGACAGATACAAAGGTCCCGTCACACAGTGGCAAAGTCACTACAAAGTCAGTCCCTGTTTGCATCTTGATTGATGCCCATGTCACCGGTGCTTTCCCAACCTTGGACTCGTCATGTGAAGAGTTCAGAGGACAAACTGCCCAGTAACATAGGTGGCGCCAGAATAGCTTGGTGTTTCTAGAGAGCAAATTAACCAGTAAGCAAAGGTCCTCGGGCCCACGACGACCGCAGTGAGCCCGCGCACGGCTGTGCGCGGGCTCACAGCGGTCGTCGTGGGGCCGAAGACGTGTTGCTACTAAGGTACTGACATCACCGTTGAACTATCATGGTTGATCCATGTAGTCTTGCTGTAGTGTGTCTGGGCTTGTGGGTGGTTTGATTGATGCCTGTGTCCCCTGTGTTTTCCCAGCAACACACAACCGTCGCACGGCCAATTGATGGCTCCTATAAAGTTCTAAGCTTCACCGACTCAAGGGGGCGATACTTCCATCTGCAAGAAGCTTAGATCCTAATGACGGCTAAATAACAGTGCTGTGTTCTATTTCTTTTCTTCTATGCAGCGAAAAAGCAATCCAAAAACTAGTAAGTCGACTGTCAAAAATTATACGAATACGAATACCTTTAGTGTCCCAAGATGAAAAATTTGTTCGCAGCGGAATTTTTGTAAAGAAACAAACAACAACAAATGTGAACATAAAACAAATAAATACATTTGACTGACTAGAACACGCCGACCGAATACAGTGAGTATGTGCACGTATATAACATCACAACCCTCTGTAATGTTAATATCCACCCAGAAAGAAAACGTTCTTAAAAATTAACTGAGACGACACTACCTTATACCACGCGCACAATACACACGCAAACAACCCATAAACACACTTGCGTATCACATGACATTGCAAATGCGGCATAGACCTGAGGCTGACACCTTGGCCGTCCTTGAAATGATGCCATGACTATAGGTCTATGCCATGGCATCAGTTAGGAGACGGATAGATGATGGCACAAAAGAAGGACGTCTGCGGTTTGTTTTGCACGTCACAGTTCCGTATATCCTGAAGGAAGACAACAAGGCATATTCTTCGGATAAAATAATTATGAGTATCATCAGATACAACGTGGAAGGCTTTGTTAAGCACCTGCTTCTCATACAAAGAAGAAAGGCAGGGCTGCTGAACACCAGTTATTTTGCTACTGATGTTGATAATGCGCTGGAGCTTAGTTTTATCTTTTAGGCTCATGTTCCCAAACCAACAGACACATGAGAAGGTGAGTACACTTTGAATAAAAGACTGATAAAAGAGAGTTAAAACAGAGTTGTCAACATTAAACTTTCGCAGCTTCCTCAAAAGATACAGGCGCTGTTGGCATTTCTTGTGCAATACATAACACTGACTGTCCCATTTAAGTTTGTCATCAATGCCTCCGAGGTATTTGTACTCGGTCACCTTTTCCACTATTTCATAAAAAATGACAGTGTCTGACTGCGTTTGTGGGTTTTTCCTGAAGTCTATGCACATATCTCTTGTTTTGAAAGCATTGATGCACAGAAAGAAGTCACGGCACCAGTCCACAAACTCCGGCACGACTTGACCGTCCGTTGGGTTTGCAGACAAAGAAGAGGGGTGGGGGGTGGGGGGAGAGAGAGGGGTTGGGGTTGGGGTGGGGGGGGGGGAGAAAGAAAATAAAAGAAAGAAAAGCAAAGAAACAGAAAGGAAAAATGAAAACAAAATAAAAAGTAAAAAAGCGCATGGGGCATCGTAACTTGTCTCCAATCAGTCGTCGTTTTATTGTGGCCTCTGTCTCGTTTTGTAAAACTGGGCAGTCGCCCACCATTTTTGTTTTCACACATTCTACCCCAGCACCGACATAACCAATTTTGAAGTTGCCCTCTGAAAGACTATTACAATTCTAGAGACACATCGAGCATACTAGTTCAAGGGTGGTGCCATAATAGCTTGGCGGCTATGGGCGCCGCGCTATTCTGGCACCACGCTAGAACTATCATGCTCGATCCTTGTCTTGCTGTGGTGTTTCGGGGCTAAATGAGTTGACAGGGCACATACATAAGGAATGTCAAGATCATCCTGGCAAAGCGAGACAACACTCCTTCGTCGCGATGTCGTTGTGACACCTCGAGCTCGACTTCAGAAAGTAGACATAATGGACTGTGTTCTTTACATAGTTCTGTGACAAGCGTACGCCAGGGCCGCCGAGAAGAGTACATTTGCCAGATGGAACCTGGTCTTCGTGCGCAAAGCAGGCTAAATATGGCTCCTGCAAACGTGGATCGTTTTTTTTTTTAAAAATCGGTTTTCATTGAAAAAATGTTAAATGCACCGTATTTCTATATCTATGAACATCTGTTTGCGCACTACTTTAACCTTTCGCTGTCCGTGGCGCTTTTTGTCGAGTGATTTTGCAGGACTAAATCACCTAGACAAAAAGTCCCACGGGCAAGTAAGTGGTTAATATGCACTTCTAACTGGTGTATTTGCATGGATGCAGCATAAATCCATAAACTGCATTCAGTGCGCATGAAGTCACAAGCTGTCATGCCGGACATGCACGTTTCTTGTACACTTTTGTACCCAGTAAACAAAGGTCTTCGGGCCCACGACGGTCGCAGTGAGCCCTCGCTCGGCTGTGCGCGGGCCCATTGCGGCCGTCATGGGCCCGAAGACGCTTTGCTACTGGGGTATACACTTTCACTTTTGTATACGGGAAATGTATGCATATTTTAAATTCAAGAAAACCGTATATTATCTAGGGTGCAATTAGGAAATGGGGGTGAGCCGGGAGAAAGTAGAGGCGGAGGTGATGGCGTTGGGTGGGTGGAGATGGAGAGGGAGGGGGAGGGGGGCAAGGTGACTGAGGAAGGGCATTTAGAGAACTGCACTCGTCTTGAGTATGCACTACCTAGCTACTAGACCAAGCACAAAACGAGGTAGAGCGTCTTAGTCCTAGAACCGACACCTCTCCCCCCCCCCCCCCCCCCAACAAAAGAAGAAGAAGAAAAAGACATCGAGGTAGGTCCCGGTAGGGTTAACCCATTTAGCCCTGACACAGGCATTAGCAGATGGATCGACCATGATAATGTAAGGGTAGTGTCAGATTAGCTTGGCGCCATCAGGCTAATCTGGTACTACCCTTGAACTATCATGGTCTATCCATCTTCTACAATTGGTACATAGTCGTTAGGTGGTATCTCCACAATTTGTGTAAATCGTCCGTGGGTTTAAATGAGTTAAAGCACTACCAGGAACAATGTGAAGGTTAATGGATAGCGTGTTCGTCAGCTATGCATGCCTACTATGTGTAAACCTTAGGACAGGGAAATGTTCACTCGTGTGACAATATGTATCAGCGTTTCTGCATTAGTTTGCTATTTACCACAGGCAGCTGACTATAGGAAAGGCACTAACTTGTGAAAGCTCTGTACGCTTGACTAGGATGAAAATGTGGGAGAAGACTTGCAGGCCCGCCTAGCTGATTTTCACTGGAAGAAACAATTCAACAGTAGCACAGGCTACAGTGACAACAGTAGCAGCATAAATAATAAGACGCACACACGCACGCATGCAAGCACGCACGCACGCACGCACGCACGCACACACACACACACACACACACACACACACACACACACACACACACACACACACACACACACACACACACGCGCGCGCGCGCGCGCGCGCGCGCACAGTTTTTCTCAATTAATTGCTGACAAAAAAAATGGCCACACGACAATGTGGATCTGTGCTGTGCAGATGTGCAGAATCATTTACCTTTGTGACAAAACATTTATCAATCCACAACCAACCTCTTTCATCTCCGACAGGCATTGATTCTCATGAGCTCCTGCATCCTCAGGCGCTCATGGGAATCAATGCCCCTTGACCTCCAATACCGGGTCTTCAAACGGAATGTGTCTGTGTCACTGGGGGTCTAACCATGTGACTGGTAATATAAGGCAAAATGTGTAATCCGATAGGCAAAAATATGTCCACCCCCATTCTTTCATCACTTATAATGTACACCTGTCGTATAGTAGGCCTATCCTATCTCAAATTGGGGACACTAGGCCTAAACCTTTACAGAGGTCAAGGCGAACTGAGCGTCATGAAGACTATAACGATTTTATTCAAGACAGTTTTCAAAGACAGCATCGAAAATAACTGAATAAATGAATGAAAAGAAGAAAAAATAATGTAGATGATTTTGCATACACAAAATTTTGATTTCCTTGCAAAATTGTTTAGATGATATTTCCCAATCTGGTTTAGTTTAAACCGGGATCACATTGTGCGCTTCCTCATACAAAAAACAACATTAGAGAATAAACGCTTTTCTACATGAAAAGTTTTCCTACGTGTGCATCCAGTATGTGCCAGAGAGGAAGAGCAGCCTTTTCCTGGCTTCAGTAACACGAGCGAGCTTAAATCCTGGTCAAGCCACTACGTATGGTGTTCCGCTATGGCGGAACGCCTTGCGTAGTGGCTTGAGCAAGAGTTTTGCTCACACATGCAACTGGCTCCTGACTTTGACATCTGGACATTGGACTGAGGCCATGAAATTTCTCCTACTTCTAAAAAACATGTCCATTTTCAACAACCCCTTCGTCTAAGGGCATTCCCCTGCTCCGGCGCAGGAAACATAGACTGATTTACATAAACCGGTAAAGTCACAGAAGATCAATGCTAAATATCAATGCCTCTTGTTGACCATTCTGTTGGCAGAAATCAAGGTGATATTTTGTGTTGGCTGATCATAGTTTGCAAACAAACACGCGTATTAGTAAAGTCATATTCTCTCTTTGAAAAACTGATGTTTTCACTGACCTCTCAGGTCAAGAGGGCATGCAATTGCGAAGTACACTCGTTTAATCCGTTCCACCCCAATGCCGCACTTCCCCAGCTTTGGACAAGCTATTCTGAGGAGCATTTCTTTTGCTCCTCAGTATATGTACAGTTGCAGGAGACGAATCAGCAAAGCGAATTCAAGGGCAGTACCAGATTAGCATGGCACCATCAGGCGCCAAGCTAATCAGGCACTACCCTTGAATTAGCATGGTCGATTCATCTCCTGCTGCAGTGCTTCGAGGGTAAATGGATTAACCTTGGATACTGAGAGTAGATGTCATCGACCCCGGGTTAGTGCTTCAATATATGTGTACATCCTTAAACACAGACTCGAAAAATGAGAGTTTCTGCTGATTTGCCGATACAACAGATTATCGATGCTGTCATAAAACTTTACCACCCTTCTTTTGACAATCTGTGTTAGTAGGTTACAGAGGTTAGTACGTTACAGAGGTTTTCTACTGCCCCTTGTGTGTAATGGAAACACTCGGCTGCTTACAAAGGAGAGGAAGATCAGACGTCTTTCATTTTGTGGTATTCAGACAGGCTTTATACGTTAGGTTAGCCATTTCAGTTGTCCAGCATTATTGTAAAAACATACTAATAACATTGCCATTAAAACAAATTGTCTAGAGCAAGTCCTTTAAAAATTGTGATTGAAAGAAGACAAAATCGACGAAATAAAGATTGTGCCGTTTGTAAGAGAGACTGAGAGAGAGAGAGAGAGAGAGAGAGAGAGAGAGAGAGAGAGAGAGAGAGAGAGAGAGAGAGAGAGAGAGAGAGAGAGAGAGATTTTCTCATACACGGCGTCTTTGGGCATCCTCCGCGCCGGAGAAGCCGGATGACTTGCAGTAATCTTTCAAGCTAATGAAGAAAGGAAACATACAACGTTCGAGGTAGGAAATATACATTGTGTGTGTCCATTCTTCATTAGCATGAAAGATACTGTACATGAAAATTACCACAACTACACCGGAAACCAGCGGGTTTATGTATAGGTTAAAGAAAAACAAAAAGCGTTCTACTTACAGCTTTGGAAGAAATCCGCAGATGGCCCGAAAGACAAAAGATGTGAGTGGCAGCCACTTTGCAGGTACCTAACGCATTTCCACACTGACAGGAGGGGCGGAGTCGGGGGCGGGGGCGCGGGCGGGGCTAAGAGGGGAGGGGGCCCGGTGTCAGTGGGGGGCAGAGCGTGTAGACTTCCTGCATGACATACATCGTCATGATCCACAGCATGAGACATTATGCTCTACGCTGCTTGCTTTCTGAATCAAATCCTCCTAGCAGGAAAGGCTTAACCCCTTAACTGCAGGGCCTAGGCGAACGCTACTCATCTACAAGAGACATCTCTTGGCTTGACTTCGCGAACGAAGATTTTATAGGAGTTGCCCACGACGTCTGCAGGCTTGTTCGTGGCTGCGGAGGCCAATCCGAGACAGGCAGGTTCGACCGCAGTGGCTGCAGGGGAAGGTATGGCCAGGGTTCTGAGCTGCGGCATCTCTGTTTTTTCTCCTGAGCCGCTTGTCCTTAAGGCTAGCTCTGTGAGAGTCCTCAAAGGAGACAGCTGCCTTGTAAATGGTGGAGCGCCAGGTGTCACGGTCCGCAGCAAGCGAAGACCACTGGTGGTGGTCGATTTGGCAGGCACTAAGTGACTTCTTGAGACAGTCTTTGTATCTCTTCTTTGGTGCCCCTCTGTCACGGTGTCCAGTAGCAAGCTCGCCGAACAGGGTGATCTTTGGTAGGCGATGATCCTCCATCCTGGAGACATGCCCCGCCCAGCGGAGCTGTGTCCGCAGCAGCAAAGCCTCGATGCTCACAGTTTCAGCCTGTTCAAGGACCTCGACGTTGGTGACATAGTCACTCCAGTGAATGCCCAGGATGGTACGCAGGCAGCGCTGGTGGAAGCGTTCGAGGAGTCGTAGTTGGCTGCGGTAGAGGGCCCAGGACTCGGAACCATACAGCAGGGTGGTGAGGACCACAGCTCTGTACACGCTGATCTTGGTGCCTGTTTTCAGCTGTTGATTGTGCCACACCCGCTTGAAAAGTCGCCCGAAAGCGCTGTTCGCTTTTGCCAGCCTGCTGTCAAGCTCCTTGTCCAGCTTGGCGTCCGACGTGATAATGCAGCCAAGGTAAGTAAACTGGTGCACTGACTTTAGTTCAGACTCGCCAATGGTGATGTGAGGAGGGCGATACACTGTCTTGGGTGCCGGCTGATGGAGGACCTCTGTCTTTTTCAGACTGACCTCGAGTCCAAAGAGCTGGGCAGCATCTGCGAAGCAAGACGTGATGCGCTGCAGGGCTCTCTCTGTGTGTGCAACGAGGGCAGCATCATCAGCAAAAAGCAGCTCACGAATCAGTTGGTCTAGGGTTTTCGTGTGGGCCTGCAGTCGTCTGAGGTTGAACAGGCTGCCATCGAGACGATACCTGATGTACACTGCATCGTCATCATCGAGGTCCACTGTGGCCTGCTTCAACATCATGCTAAAAAAGATGGTGAAGAGGGTTGGTGCCAGCACGCAGCCCTGCTTTACGCCGTTGAGAATAGGGAATGGTTCTGAGAGGTCATTGTTGAGTCTGACCTGGCCTTGCTGGTCCTCGTGTAGCTGGACAATCATGTTGAGGAACTTTGGGGGACAGCCAAGTCGCTCCAGGATCTGCCACATGCCTTGCCTGCTCACAGTGTCGAACGCTTTTGTTAGGTCGACAAATGTTACGTACAGCCCTTTGTTCTGCTCGCGGCACTTCTCCTGTAGCTGTCTCAGCACAAAGACCATATCGGTGGTGGTCCTGTTTGCTCTGAAGCCACACTGGCCCTCTGGGAGTTGGTCTTCAGCGATGGCAGGTACCAGCCGATTCAGGAGCAGCCTTGCAAGGATTTTCCCAGCAATGGACAGCAGGGTAATTCCCCGATAGTTGGAACAGTCAGACTTCTCGCCTTTGTTCTTGTACAGGGTGATAACGACTGCATCACGGAGATCTTTTGGTAGTGTTCCTTCCTCCCAGCAGCAAAGAAAGAGGTCATGGAGCTTGTTGTGCAGTGCTGTGCCTCCATGTTTCCAGACCTCTGGCGGTATTCCATCAATGCCTGCTGCTTTGCCACTCTTGAGCTGGTGGATGGCTGTGAGGGTCTCTTCAGCGGTGGGCGGTTCGTCCAATTCAATCTTTACTGGGAGGTGTGGGATTTGTAGGACGACTGCTTCTTGAACAGTGCGCTCAGCGCTGAAGAGGCTCTGAAAGTATTCCGACCAGCGGTTCAAGATGGAGGTATTATCTGTGAGGAGTGCCTGGCCATTCGCGCTTCGCAGGGGACTTTGTACCAGGTGCCTGGGGCCATACACTGCTTTCAGTGCTTCGTAGAAGCCCCTGTAGTCACCATTGTCAGCACAAAGCTGGGTCCTCTGTGCAAGTCTGGTCCACCACTCATTCTGGAGATCTCTGAGCTTGCGCTGGAGACTGCTGCAGACGAGGCGGAAGGCAGACTTCTTCACAGGGCAGGAAGGCTGGGCTAGGTGGGCCTGATGGGCGGCTCTTTTTTTTGCTAGGTGTTCCTGGATCTCTACATCGTTTTCGTCAAACCAGTCTTTGTTCTTCTTTCTGGCGAAACCCAAGACTTCTGCAGAGGATTTTGCAATAGCAGTTTTCAGTTGTTCCCAAAGTGTTTCAGGGGAGGAGTCTACTGGGTCCGCTGTGTCTTTGAGCCTGCGCTGTAAATCTGTCTGAAAGGCAGCTTTCACATCATCACGCTGAAGGCTGGCAACATCAAGCTTTTTCTTGGGGGGCCCCCATTTCTTGGGTTTTGGCTTGAAGTGGAGCCTGAGTTTGCAGCGGACAAGGCGGTGGTCAGTGTGGCACTCTGCGCTGGGCATCACTCTGGTGAGGAGGACGTCACTGCGGTCCCTCTGACGCACTAGGACATAGTCGATAAGGTGCCAGTGTTTGGAGCGAGGATGCATCCAGGTGGTCTTTCGACTGTCCTTTTGCTGAAAAGTAGTATTGGTGATGACCAGTTGCTGCTCCGCACAGAACTCCAACAGTAGGCGGCCATTGTCATTGCAGTTCCCAACGCCATGCTTGCCGAGGACTCCTTTCCAAGCTTCAGAGTCCTGGCCCACTCTGGCGTTGAAGTCGCCAAGGATGATGACTTTGTCGTCTGCAGGGGTACTCTGTAGGAGGCTGCGCAGGTCAGTGTAAAACTTGTCCTTTTCAGCAGGCTCTGCCAGGAGGGTTGGGGAGTACACACTGAGAAGGGTGACGTGCTGCTGGTGTCTCAGTGGGAGGCGCATGGACATGATGCGGTCTGAGTGGCCCGTTGGTAGGTTTTCCAGCTTAGTCGCAATGGATGTCTTGACCATGAAACCCACGCCTGAAAGCCGTCTTTCTGATGCAGGCCTGCCTGACCAGTAGAGGGTGTACCCAGCACCAAGTTCTTGGAGGCTGCCTTCGTCCGGAAGGCGTACTTCGCTGAGCGCGGCGATGTCGATGTTTAACCTCCGCAATTCATGGGCAATGAGGGCGGAGCGACGTTCAGGGCGTCCGCTGTCTGCTTTGTCGAGCATGGTTCGGACGTTCCAGCATGCTACGTTGAGTCCGGTCGTGGTCGTCATGAGAGTGGATCCGTTATTCTTTCTTGTTTTTTGACCGCAGGAGAAGATGCCCGTTGACCGCGGCTAGCCAACTGGGGTTGCGAGGGGACGAGCTTTGGTTAGGCCACCTTTTCTAGGCCCCTCTCCGTGTGGAGCA
This sequence comes from Semisulcospira habei, assembly GCA_036245525.1. NCBI lineage: Eukaryota > Metazoa > Mollusca > Gastropoda > Semisulcospiridae > Semisulcospira > Semisulcospira habei. The sequence goes on from BTPG01000008.1 coordinate 113,138,985, forward strand.
AGCAGTGCTGTCCCTAGAGAAGGCTGCTTGGTCGTTCAGGGTGTGCCGAGTGATGTTGTCATCCCCAGGTCAACATCAGGCGACCAATATCCTGAACCGCCTGCATGCAGGTTTGAGACTGCGGCTTCCAGTGACATCTTTCACCTGCCGTTTCGCCCCTCGCCCGTCGCTACAGGACTTGGAATGGTCAGTGTCATGGTCCGTGGACGTTTCCTAAAGCCTGCGCGGTGGAGCTTTTGAGCCAGAGACTAGGACAAGGACAGTCTGATATAAAACCTACGACCCGAGGACCTCGATGCCATCGTCCCAGCTCGCTAGGCCATGGCAGATGAACCAAGGGTTTAAAGGGTGGGGCCACAAGAGACATAAACCCTCACGAACCCCCGCAGTCACGGGGGCTCATGAAGATTTATGTCGCCCAGTTGTCAGTTCTATCTTCTGTATACCCATTGTTGGTCCCATTTCGAGTTTTTCACGCTTATGGCGGTGAGTGTGTAGTGGTTTCAGTCGCAAAATCCGTCTTCATTATCAGCTGAACGGTTAAGATCACTAAAATTAAAACCTGCAGAGAAAAAGAGAAGAACCCAAAGGAGAAAGAAACATGCTTTGAAAAGACAGTTACAACAAAATTATTAAAGTACCATAACGCATAAATCTGAAGACACATTTCAGCACCATTAGTGTCAGTGTTTGTTGTGCCTTGTAGGCACACCTAAGGAACTTTGACAGCAGTTTGGACACGCTGCAAAAGCACACGCGTAGTTGCACATAAAAGTTATTCTGCGCTGCCGTTCGCGTGTCAGTCTATCTTTAGCCGTTTCTCGTACTGAAAGTGAAAGGGTTGTATTTCTAGAACGTAGTGGAGTCATTGTCAGATTACTCGATATAAAGACGACGTGTGCTAAACTGGATTGTCCTGTGTCTAAATGAACCATAACTAGACCTGTGTGCAGCGTTTCGTAACCATCTGTTACAGAAGTGTATCTATGAACAGTTACGTCAGTAGTTGGTCTTTAATGTTTCGGGTAAATACCCTTCTTAAAAATAGACAAACAAACAGAGATCAGTCGCTAATTATCGCAGAAGAAATGTGGCAACTATTGCCAGTTCCACATTCCTTCTGCAATAAGATCAGTAGCGACTGATGTCTATTTGTTTGTCTACACTAAAGAAGGGTATTTACCCGAAATATTAAACTGTTTTGTTATTTGTTTTGTTATTGTCTTTTCTAAGCCTGTTTCTTTCTCCGTTGGGTTCTTCTCTGCATTTTACACGCTTGACAGTCACCTTTTTGGTTTGGATTTTATAGAACGTTGAACAGTTTAGTCAGATGTAGTGCTGGCTGGAATAACTTCAGGAGGTATGACCGTAGTGTGAACATAATGATGAGAGGGGTTGTGAGGTGTTAAGGGAACTCTCCCCCTCCAACCCCCACCTAGCCTTCACGTCAGGCAGGAGGGGTGGAGTGGTGAGGGGAATGTGTGTGTGTGTCAGTGTGTGTGTGTGTGTTTGTGTGTGTGTCAGTGTGTGTGTGTGTGTGTGTGTGTGTGTGTGTGTGTGTGTGTGTGTGTGTGTGTGTGTGTGTGTGTGTGTGTGTGTGTGCAGTGGCTGAACCACAAATTTCTTTAAGAGACAAAAAAAAAAAAAAAAAATTGTAACAAAAATTCGTAAGATTGTATTTATATATTCTTCCTAGGCCACATGAGGGATTGGGTGGGGGGAGGGGGGAGGAGGAGGGGGTGAGGGGGAGGGAGAAGGGTCGCAATGCTCCCGCGTTTTGTGTTGCGACATGTGTGCCGTTATGGGGCAAAAGCCAGTATGTACAATTTTTAGGAAAGCGAGATTTTCATTGCAGAACAATGAAAACCTCGCTATCCTTGAAAATGGACGTCTTTTGCCTCATAACGGCAGAGGTTACGTCTAACGAAAGCTGCTCATTGCGGCTGCGTCAGGTCACTTTGAACAATTACCACATGACGACAAACGTGACTCATTCGCGGAGCCCCGCATCAATAGCTGCCATGGCCAACGCTGTACCACACTTCCGCAGCTACTGATGCGGGGCGCCTTGAATGACTTAACCCTCCACTGCTAGGCTAGGGTAAATACTGTCAAAAACGGCCAACCTAGACATCCTTGCGTCACGAGCGTTCTCTGTTGCAACATAAAGGGTAGTGTTTCTAGATTCTGTAAAAAAAAAAAAAAAAGATCGGCAACACTATTTCCTCCAAGCAAACACCCTGAAAAGGGGTCATATTACGTAAGACACCTGTGCGTGCGGCTCACCTGTTTGCCAATCATTCACATAATAAACGTGCCATTTTCTCAGAGACTATTACGACCAGCGATATGAAACTTGGCACAAAGACGGGAGGTGGTTTATATAACATTGCATTTTAATTTGACCTCTTTTCAAGGTCAAGGTCAAAAAGATCACACCGTATGGAAAATTATGACCATATTTGTTTATACGAGGGGCGCTCGATGCGTGTCGGAATGCTATCCATCTGAAGGAGTAGAGTCTTCAAGTGCAATGTCTCCATAAACAGCATGATTATATTACTAACCGTACAACATTTAAAGTGCCTGCCACAAGCGGCTGTTTTTGATAACGACTTATAAACTGTATGTATGCTCCTGCATGTCTCCAAGATGTAGACTGACGTACGCGTTATTTTAGAGGGTTGCACAACCATGGCTTTCAAAAGCAAATAACGTAAAGAGAAACATTAGGTTGTCTTGTTTTCTTGTAGGGGCGCATGGGCCTTCTCTAATGATAAAACGTTCAATGAATTCATTATATTGAAAATGGATAGGCAGGGTCTTCAAAATGATACCCCCAGTATTATTGTTTACTCATTCAAGGACACGGCACTTTACTGAAAAGAGGGGACCAAGCAGAAATTAATTTTGAAATGTAGATTGTGGGATACCGTAATGCCTTAGGATCCAATCAGGAAGAGCAGACATGATACGTGAGAGGTAAACAGCAAACTAAGCAAGGGTGACCCCCATCACAGTGACGTCAAGTGGAAGAAGGTAGGCTTGTTTGATGCCTGATATTTTCAAGAAATTTAGTAGTGATTGTCTGACACTGGACACTTCCAGTGCAAAAACCATTGACACTATTAATGTTACATTTGAAGGAAACAAACCGAACAGGCTCATGAAAATTCGAAATCCGTTCATAGTTCCTTTGCCCTTGAATTATCATGGTCGATCCATCTCCTGCAACTGGTGCATAGTCGTTAGATGACGCCTCCAATATTTGGAAAATACGGCCGTCGGGCGGAATGAGTTAATTCTAAAATTGTTACTGGTTTTGTTTATCGTACATACTCTGTTGTTTTACGGTGCTGCAGAGTGACGCTGATGACGATCTTCAGCCTGCACATTGCGATCGTGCCCAAGTGTATGGCCATGAATTAATCGTCAATAAAACTTTATATGTGTGCAGAATTCATTGTTTTTTCTGACAATGAGGCACGAACTGGAATCGTGCACAAGCACACGATTCCTGACGAGTCGTTCATTAGATCTAAAGTAACGTTGACTGATCGAATGAAACTACGCTGTCTGTAGTTACGTACAGAACTCGGTATTGGTTGATATTATTATTTTCATCAAAAGTAATAATAGTAGTTACAGTAATAGTGGAATAACAGGGTATAAATTATTTATTTAAAAAAATAGAACGTGATTTCAATATCCCCATTGTAAGGATCGTTGTGAATGTCCAAAAACACTGATAGATTTACGCCAGTTTCATCAAGTACGCATACAAAAAACAATGCACACATCTGATTTCACTCTCATCATTTTACTGTTTCTGCGATGTTGCAGCCCTGCAGTTCTGTACGTGTATGGTAATACAAGAGGCCAAAATTTTATCTTCTAAATCACGCAGTATTTAACATGTTTGTCTGAACTGATGTTTGCCGATGTTTCTCTAGGCATTGATGACATCATCAAGATTGTATATCCGTTGAGAAACCCGGCGCGTGATGCAAGGATGTCTAGGTGTTTCATAAAAGCCCTCGCCTATGCCTGAACACGAGTAAAATGACCAAAATGGAAGAGGCAGAGATGCTCATGAGCCCCCGCAACTGCGGGAGCTCATGAGAATCTACGTCTCTTGCTGCCCTTATAATCACTGATATATCCGTATGTATTGCCTGAAGCTACGTTCCCATAGAACATTAGAAGAACCCAACGGAGCTAAGTCCGCATCAGTCTACATAGATAACAGACTTCTCAGTAAAGTCATTTGGAATAAGGTCGGGAAAGTACGGACGGAGGTAGTGCGAGAGCTTGAATGTTGTTCTTCAGATATTTCACAGCGACCGTCGGTTTATGGGCATTTATCACGTCGCCGGAAAATGAACGACTTTGTTTGCTTTCCTTCTACTTTTATACGCACGAGAGTTACTTCCGTTAAGCTCAAAAGGCAGTGCCGGAAACCCGGTGGACGTGTGCCTACTCAAATGTATTGCGAAAAGAAGGGTAGAAAAGTCTTGGTTAGAGCAAGACAACGTTGATAACCCATTGCCGGGTATCGGAGAATTTTAGCAGTCGAAGCTCGCCATGGAGCAAATCGCTTTACTAAATTTTCTTATTTATTTATTTTCAAATTTTGTTTTAAATAACATTTCCGTGCAGACCTAAATCAGTGCACTAGTACTGAAATGGATGTCACATCATCCGCCCTGTAAACTGCAGGGGCTGATCAGTTACCTCGGGGGCGGGGGGAGGGAGGAGGGGGGGGGGATTCCAACTTTTTTTGTTTGGAATCTTCAGCCTAATAAAAGCTTCCCTGACGCTAGACCTTGCTACCATGGGTCGACACCCCCCCTCCCCTCAGGGGGGTGGGGGGTGGGGGGTACAGATGGCGCGTGCGTGTTAAGACTCTGGGTATGTGTGTCTGTGTCTGTGGGGGTGGGGGGGGGGGGGCGGAGAGTGTGGGAAAACTTGCAAAATTGTAAACGTTGGGTGGTCCAAACACCCCAAAAAGAGACTTTGTTTTAGCATTTTTTTAAATTGGAGCGGGGTGGGTGGGGGAGGAGCCTGAACCCCTGGAACCCACCAACCCCACAGATCCGCCCCTGAACTGTCTGTTTGCTAAGGCCACCGTGATGAAATCGTCGCCGGCGTCATACGTTACTGCACAAAATTCACAAACCGCGATGAGTCACTCAGCATGTGGCTACGACTGCATGACAGAAATGAAAATGAAATTGCAAATCACGCAGATTGTGTTGTTGCAAACTGAGACGTCTATGTAGCCGCCACTTGATATGATCTCGTCCCGTAAGAAGACCTCGGCTCAGTTGCACGAGTGAGAGTAGTCCTGCGACAGCCACTAAGCAAAGGTGCTACGCTATATATCGGAGAACCTTGCTTAGTGGCTGTCGCAGGACTAAGCTCACTCATGCAAGAGAGCCCAGCAATTGAGAAATGCGCATAATAACAAGTGCACAAAGGTTGAAATCCGCAAGTACGGCCGACACCTGTGTACAAGGTAAACTACAGTAGATCGTAATAAATGTCCTTAGTATGCCTTCCATTAAGGTTGGATACGGGCTAACTTCAATGATGAAGTCTGCAATGTAAAATGAAAGACATTTCTGCTCGTCTTCTCCATTGTTCCTTCCATTACGCGGCTCAAAAGGCAGTGGAAAATCTGTGACACGCGTGTCTACTCACATGGATTGTGAAAAGAAGGGGGGGAGGGAGAGTCACAGTGGAGGCAAGACAACATTGATAACCCTTCGTGTCGGCGAAGCCTCAATCCAAGTCCTTCATGGAGCAGGCCGCTTTAACTATTAAATTTAAGTCACTGTCAAGATTATGCTAACCACTTCACTGACAGCCGAGCGGGCGCACGGCAATTTGATGTCTTTGACAGCAGGGCTAATTTCATAACCCGATCATCGTGTCATTCCAATGAATGACACGGATAGACAGGATCAGCAAGAAGCCGCGAAGAACATTAACTCACTCAGCCCGACGGCCGTATTTCCCAAATTTTGGAGGCGCCATCTAATGACTATGCACCCGTTGCAGGAGATGGATCGACCATGATAATTCAAGGGCAGTGCCAGATTAGCTTGGCGCCGACAGGCGCCAAGCTGTCGGCGCCAAGCTAATCTGGCACTGCCCTTGAATTATCATGGTCGACCCATCTCCTACTGTAGTGCCTCAGGGCTGAATGGGTTAAAACTGCTGTTGCCATAATAATAATAATAATAATGGAGATTTGTTAAGCACTTATTCTAAAAGTATCTCTAAGCGCTGATACAATGAAAAGGCTAACAGCTAAACACGCATACACACACACAACATACACACACACAACATACGCACGCACGCACGCACACACACACACACACACACACACACACATACGTGACAGTGGCCGGGGAAATGAACTAGTGAAAGGCATCGTTGTAGATAAGAGGTGGGTTTTGAGAAGTGATTTAAATGAGAGCTTTTGACAGTTACGGTCAGGGGTGGGGAGGTTGTTCCAAGTGGCGGGCGAGCGAGCTGTAGTATTGTATTACCGTTTGTACGTAAGCGTGCATAGTCCGTTCAAGTTGAGCTGGGCTTGCCTCGTGTTTTCTTCAATTAACCCATTTTACCCCAAGGCCTCATTTCCCAAATTTTGGATGAGTCACCTATCGACTATGTACCCTTTGCAGGAGACGCCGGGATCGACCATAATAATACAAGGGTAGTGCCAGAGTACTGACTAATCTGGCTCTACCCTTGAATTATCATGGTCGATCGATTTCCTGCTTTAGGGCGTCGGGGCTAAATGAGCGAGTCATATTTCAGGACAACACTAAGAACAAACAAGATGGGATGAACCATAACCCACAAGGTCCCTTCTATATGAGAGCTGTCCTCGCTGTCAATGGTCTCTACCTTTGTCCTTGACCTGCTTCTGATGTTGAATTATCTCCTATTGAAAAAGTCTCGCAGATCTGCAGAGGCGTCAGTAAGGGGCGCAGGACATACGCGTCATTGATTTGTCAAATGTCATTTGTCATGACGTAAGTTTTAGTTTTTACGTAATTTTATATTTTACGTGATATGAGTTTCGCTTTCGCTTCATAGGCTTCAGAAAATGGTGACAAAACTAAAATTTCACGGTACATACAATTTCAGTCAGTCTTGTTATAATTTGTGTAAAAGCAGGTTGACTTTACATGCTCTCTACAGAGGTTCTCTTAGCCACCCACTTAAGAAGGTATTTCGCTAAGTTTCAAGCTTGTGTGTACAGAAATAATAATAATAATAATAATGAGTATTTATATAGCGCTTAATCTTACTCAAAAGCTCTAAGAAATATCGGAGATTCTCATGTTTACATACATACGCACACACATACGCACATACGGCGCTTCGCCCCAAATGTACGTTCAGCAGCGATGTTAGTGTAACTAGACATGACTTAATTTTTTTTCTTGTTACTTCAATTGTTAGAGGCGTAATTTTTTTTCTTGTTACTTCAATTGTTAGAGATTTAGCCTGCCCGCCTTTGACATCATGGACATGCTATTAAATTCGCCTCACCGCCACCAGTCCTAAAAAAATGCTTCCTATAAATAGAAAGGACTTAAAAAGAGATCACCAAACTTGAAGCTAATTTATTTTAAAATGTACGGTTTAGCCACTACCCTCGGGAGATCACGGAAATGACCTAATTACAAATTGAAATACAGTAAACTTTGAATATAACAAATCGCTAGGGGACCCAATTTTGTTGTTGTTGTATCCAAAGTTTCGGTCATAAGCGAAGTAATTTACATTTAGTGAGTGTTGTTTGGCACACATCCGAAAAGTGTTGTTTTATCGGACCGACTTTTCTTATATCCAACCTTGCTATAAACGAAGTTAACTGTACATAGACTCTGTTCAGCTCTGGCAATGGCCACGACTGACCTGCATCACTGATGCTGAAACCGGCTATGACAAGCTAGACGCGTTGCAAGACCAAGTTAATGAACATACAATACAATAAAATACAATAATACTTTATTAATCCCTCATGAGAAAATTCACTGTCTGCCCATACAACACATGGCATCATCATTCACTCATTCAATAGTAAATTCATGGTGAGCGTGAAGTATACAAGAATAATGTCAGTGTTTCTGAGGGGGTCTCGATCAGGGTATATTTTTGCAGGTTTAAATATGTCATTTTACTTATTTCTAGGCCGGCAGCAAAACCAATATTTGTAAGGACTGACTAAAAGAAAACTAAAATAAAATAGGACCAAGTTTGGTGATCATCTTTCTTTTTACATTTGTCTTGAACTCATCTGCGCTCAAAGGTTATTCGCAAAATCACGAGGTAAACGGACGTTAGCTGGATATTCACGCGAAGAATCGAAGTATTAGTGAGGTTTTGTTTGCCAAAAAACGACTAACAACAACGAACGACGAAAGCGAAATCGCAGCGGACATCAGTGGCGGATCCAGGGGCAGGGGGGGGGGGACTTAGGGGGCCCGGCCTCCCCCCTTTCCCCGTCAGTTCTGACCAATTTTTTTTTTAATGGTTATTTGTGGATGCTGTGTTTTACTATTCGATGGTTCTGCTTGTCTTGTACGGTGCACTTCACAATTATTCTCTCACGGGATCAGTGGGTGGGCCTAAGTGTGTTCATGGGCCTATAGTCAATTATCGTTATTTGGCACTGTTGACCTGCACCTGTACTTCAACCAGGTATAGAGTGCCATGTGCCCCTGCACTCACAGGGGCTCATGTAAATCAGTGCCTCTTGCTGTGCGATACAATCCTCATTGCATCCTCAGACTGAGGCAGCCATCTGGCAATAAGCCGCTCCGCTGGTCAACCCCAGTGGTGGGAAAGTGTCCAGTCATTGCTGAACTGGGGCCCAACTCAGTTCCTCGGCCAGGCATAGAGTTACATGTACCCCTTTAGTCACAGGGGCTCATGAAAAGCATTACATCTTTCTGTGCGATACCATTTATATTACATCCTCATACGTGACAGTCTATGTTTAAGTCTACGACTGTGATCAGAAAGCGAGAAATCAACTGCGCTGTGTCTCCCCCGGGGTGAGCAGCCGACTGGCCCGGGTGTCACAGGTGATTGCTAATCCCCTAATCCCGTCACACATCACTCTCTGAGAACAGTGGGTCTCCAGTCTCACTCAGATTGCGTAGCTTTGCTGAAGTTGAGGTTTTGTCCGTGGACATGCACCAGTGCTCATCAGCCTGAGTAGCAAGATAGTAATTGATGCGTGTCACCAGAAGGGAGGTGTGAAATGTCATCATTCTGATCACTAACTAACCCTTAAGTAATCGTCAGCCAGTGTAAGAGGTATACATCATGGGTGATCATGACTATTTCTGTGATCTGATTCTGTGTTCCTCATATGGAGGAGGGTTGTGGGTGTACAGAGCAGTATCGCAGTTTTCACAAATGGCTGCGTTGTTCCTCAGACGGAGGAGTAATTGGTAGTGTAGTGTTGTTGTCAAACACAAGGTGATTGCTCCTGCAGAAACTCCAGGTAGAACATTTAAGAATCCGAAGTGCCCGATTAATCTTGTTTTGTTAAGGAGGTTGTTGGAGGCGGGGAAGAGGACAAGTGCATGTAGATATGATCAGCCCTTCGTTTTTAAAAAGTGTCAAAAGCGGTGCTGTGTGCTGATATAGAGTTTTAACAAATAAAAATTGTAACCTCTGAAAACTCCACAATAAATAACTAAATAAATAAAATTTAAAAAAAAATAAAAGAAATATGCGTACAGAAAACGGTTAGAACACGATAGTATAATTTTAACGAAAACCACAAAAAGAAAAGTACCAAGAAAGAATAATTTCAACACAACTTATTTGTAATTCTTTTAAAGCGTGTTTCTTTCTTTATGATTTTATGCTCGCCTGATAGTCACTGTTTTGGTCTGGATTTCTTTTGTATGACACAGTTTGGAAAACGGGGGGAGGGGGTGGGGGCGTGGAGAGAGCTGTTTGCCCCCCCCCCCCTTCCCCGTCGAGACACCCTCTGGATCCGCCCCTTGCCGTTTGACATCGGAGCGCACGTTTTCCCAAATACCTCCACAAAGAAACACTTTTCTGTACAAATATCATTTACGACCTATACAACACTCCAAACATCTCCAAGAGGCATAGATCCTTATGAGCCCTCATGGCTCACGAGGATCTATGCCTCTTGGGGATGTTTGGAGTGTCTATGTCTCTTGGAGATGTTTGGAGTGTGGGCTATGCTTACAGAACAAGCTGGTTATCCTCCGCGATTTCACTCTCGTTCGTTGTTGGTAGCCGTTTGTTTCAAACGAAGCCTCACTATTTATCATCTCAACGTGACCATGACCAGTGCCGTTGGCCGGTAATTCGGTTAGGCAGTCAACACCGCGTGCTTCTGACAGTTAGAAATTCCAGACCACAGATCAAAGGCGAGACAAAATGCATCGTCACAGTCCACGTGGCAACATGATGGTATGACCAATGCATTTTCAGCACTCAGTGTGCGAGTAGTGTTTCTTCCTTTACTGATCACCATGCATATCTTTCTATCCCGAGTCTGCGAGAGGCCATAAGTAGGGGCTCATGAGAATTCATGCCTCTTGCTCGAGGGGGCGGGAAGGGGTGTGGGGGCGGTGATGGTGGTGGTGGTGGTGGTGGGGGGTGGGTGGGTTGGGTTAATAATATTAATTGTGATTGAGTTTTGGGGGGATTCTTGTGATTAGTGATTGCAATTTTTTCATCCTCATGATTCGTGAATCAAGGTCGTCCTGAAACGTGAAAACCCAAATCAGATTTTCGTGATCCGCCGTGAAAAAGCCCTGGTTATTTCGTGAAACGTGGCCGGAAGTCTGTTACTTCAGTGCTGCTGCTGTGAAAGCAGTGCACCAGCGCCCCCCCCCCCCCCCACCCCTTTTTCTTTAAAAAAAAATTAGACTTTTCGGCCAGTGAAAGAGGTTATGGAAGCGGTCCTTTATCTCATCAACATCTCTTTCCATCGTGAAACGTGAATCATCGCTTTGTTTTTTTTTTCTTAAATCGAGCTTCGTTACTAAAAATATATCTTCGTGAATTGGTGATGATCCCTCCCCCCCCCCCCCCCTCTTCCCGATCTGCGTTCTCCTTCAGTCTCTCTTGCGAATGCTTCCTCTTTCTGAGCATCAAAAGACGTACATAAGGCTGGCATTGAAGCCACAGATTCTCATGTACTCTCTCACAGCTGCACAGGGCGCTTGAGAATCTATGCCACTTCCAGATGGTGAGACCGGCATCAATGACGAGCACAAAACGGCGGGCGGAGATACATGGAGCATTCAAAGCATGCACGAGTGCCAGAATTTTCGAAAGGCCAGCGACCACTGTCAAACCACGTGCGGACAATGCACTCCGACAGCTCCAGTGCGCTTAGGGTCTTTGGGCTGACGTCGACCGCAGATGGCCTGCGCACAGCTGTGTGCGGGCCAATTGCGGCCGACGTCGGCCCGTGGACCTTTCGTGTATGGCACTGAGCACTGGTTCGAAAGGATGTGTGCATGCAGTGTTGACGTCACTGGGGGTGGAGGGGGGGGGAGTGGGGGAGTGGGGGTGGGGGGGGGGGCGACAGGTTGGATATCATCTGAAATTAAAACGTCTGCATGTTGCTGTCATAAGTTAGCTGGGTGCTACTACAGTAACTACGTGTATTTGATATGTTTGTTTTAGCACATGCTCATGCAGACACACGTATGTCACAGAGTAGGAAAGTCAGGAGATCAACCATACACATTTACAGTCACTATTATCTTGAAACCGTCAGTTTGGTGTTCCACATGATTACTCCTCTCTTATTCTCTTTCTCTCTCTCACACACACACATACAACTACTGCATGGACTAAATACACGTACATAACAGTAATACACACTCACACAATCAAAATGTGTAACATGTATCCATTGACTTATAAGAGGGCACTAATCCCATCATCCCTAGTGCTGGGACCATATGGCGTTGAGGCGCGTCCCCTGGGTGGTGGATAGGGGGTCCCTCGCAAGAGGGGTGCACCTAATGAAATAAGGTGCCGTGAACCAACATGGTCTAAGGGAAGGTGACCCTGACAGAAAACCCCTGGTCTACCTAGTAAGGGGGTTGGGCGTGGAGGTAGCTTCCCCACCCTGCAAATAAGGATATAGCTACAAAAACGCCGACGAAAAGACAAACAGCAATTCCTTTCCTGGAGGAGGAAGGTTCTTCTACCAGAAGATTTATGACGTCGTGTGGTGAAAGCTGGAAGTCTTCGGAAGCCACAGGACCGAGCCGCCTCTCTCTATCCAGGGACACAACCATGGGCACATGGAATGTCAAGACCATGTACCAGAGCGGCAAGGCCGCCCAGATAGCAGCGGAAATGCAAAAGTACAACCTTTCCCTGCTAGGTATCAGTGAAGCCAGATGGACGCAGTCTGGCCAGAAAAGGCTGTTAAGTGGGGAGATGATTCTGTATTCAGGTCATGAAGAGGAGACGCATACAGAAGGAGTAGCATTCATGCTGTCACCAGTGGCACAGAGAGCGCTGATGGGCTGGGAACCTCTTGGGCCAAGAATTATCACAGCAGCCTTTAAAACCAAGAAAAAGATCAAGCTAAACGTAAAACGTCATCCAGTGTTATGCGCCCACTAATGATAGTGACAAGAAGAGAAACAGGAGTTCTACGACCGACTCCAGAGTGCTGTGGACAAATGTGCGGAGCGAGACATCACCATCGCCATGGGCGATTTTAATACCAAAATAGGGGAGGACAACACCGGATATGAAGAGGTGATGGGAAGACAGGGACTAGGGGAGATGAGTGAGAACGGGGAGAGGTTTGTAGACTTTTGTGCTCTAAACAGACTTGTCATTGGAGGCAGCATCTTCCCACACAGAAGAATACACAAAGCAACTTGGGTCTCACCTTACCATACTACAGAGAACCAAATCTGCATTAGCAAGAAATTTAGAAGATCCCTTCAAGATGTTCGAGTGAGGAGGGGAGCAGATGTCACCTCAGACCACCATCTGCTTACCTTAAGAATAAAGCTCAAGTTAAAGAAAAGCTGCACAGAGACAACAAGAAGACAGCGCTATAATGTAGGCCTCCTGAGAGAGACTGGAGTGAGAGAGGAGTTCAAACTGGTGCTGTCCAACCGGTTTCAAGTGCTACAGGAGCTAGTAAATGAAGAGGAGGCGTTCACCACAGAGCAGCAGTGGAAGGCAGTTAGAGAGGCGCTGAACTCAACCTGCAAAGACATTGTAGGGTTCAGGAAACACCATCACAAGGACTGGCTGTCGGCACAGACCTTGAAGAAAATTGAAGTGAGGAAGCAGAAGAAAGCAGTTGTCAACAACAGTAGCACAAGAGCAGCCAAAGCAAGGGCACAGGAGGAATACTCGGAAGCCAACCGCGAGGTGAAGAGGAGTATCAGGGCAGACAAGAGAGTCTACACAGACAGCCTGGCAGCAGAGGCAGAAAAGGCAGCAGGCAGCGGCAACATGAAACAGCTCTACGACATTACCAGAAGATTGTCGGGCAAGTATGGCCATACAGAAAGACCAGTAAAAGACAAAGAAGGCAAGCCTATTGCAGACAGAGCAGACCAACTCGACAGATGGGCCGAGTATTTTGAAGAGTTACTGAACAGACCCAGCCCACCCGACCCCCCAGACATCCAGTCAGCAGAGACCGACCTACCCATCAGCTGTGACAGACCCAGCCGGGAAGAGATCAGAAGAGCAGTGGCATTTTTGAAGAACGGCAAAGCAGCAGGGCCAGATGGCATCCCAGCGGAGTCTCTGAAAGCAGACCTAGAGACAACAGTAGAGCTGCTGTACCCACTGTTTGGAAAGATCTGGGAAGAGGAAGTGATGCCGGCTGACTGGAAGGAGGGGTACCTAATCAAGCTTCCCAAGAAAGGCGACCTCAGCAAGTGTTCCAACTACAGAGGAATCACCTTGCTCTCAGTACCAGGAAAGGTCTTCAACAGGATCATCCTGGAGAGAATGAAGAGCTCCATTGACCCCCAGCTGAGAGACCAGCAAGCAGGATTCAGGAAAAACTGATCATGTACAGACCAGATCACCACTCTCCGCATCATCGTGGAACAGTCTCTGGAGTGGAGCTCCCCGCTGTACGTCAACTTTGTGGATTACGAGAAAGCATTTGACAGCATGGACCGAGACTCTGTGGAAACTCCTACGACACTACGGTGTACCCACAAAACTTGTCTGCCTGATCAAGAGCAGCTACGATGGCATGACATGTCGCGTAATCCACGAAGGGCAGTTCACCAGGGAGCTCCAGGTCAGAACCGGTGTCAGGCAGGGGTGTTTGCTGTCTCCGTTCCTCTTCCTACTGGCTATAGACTGGGTCATGAAGAGGACCACAGAGCACAGACGAAGTGGAATACAGTGGACACAGCTTGACGACCTCGATTTTGCAGACGACTTGGCTTTACTGTCCCACACTCATCAACAAATGCAGGACAAGACCACGAGGCTTGCTGACATCTCGTCCCAAATGGGCCTCACCATCCACAAACAGAAAACAAAGACAATGAGGCTGAACGCAACCAGGGAAGAACCAGTCTTGCTTGCTGGCACCCCGTTGGAGGAGGTGGAGTCCTGCACCTATCTCGGGAGCATCATAGACAAAAAAGGCGGCACTGATGCAGATGTCAGAGCACGAATAAAGCCAGAGCAGCCTTTCTCCAGTTTAAAAAACACACAACACACCAAAGTTCGGACTTTCAACTCCAACGTAAAAGCAGTTCTCCTATATGGAGCAGAGACTTCGAGATTGACAAAAACCACAGTCAACAGAGTACAGAGCTTCATAAACAGTTGCCTTAGAAGAATTTTGAAAATCCACTGGCCAGAGAAGATCAGCAACGTCAGACTCTGGGAGAGAACAGCAGAGAATGAAATTGGGCGAAGAAGATGGGGATGGATTGGTCACAGTCTGAGAAAGCCAACTTCCAGTATCACTAGGCAGGCATTGTCATGGAACCCCCAGGGAAAGAAGAAAAGAGGCAGGCCGAGAAACACCTGGCGTCGAGACCTCCAAGCAGACATCAAGAGACTGGGAACCACCTGGAGTCAAATCGAAAGAGAAGCACAGGACAGGAGTCGCTGGAGGTCTCTCGTCGACGGCCTATACCCGGTGAGGGGTGACAGGCGTAAGTAAAGTAAGTAATCCCATCATCAATATTCCACCATACTTCTTTAAGCCTTTTCATCCTGATACACTTCTGCTTGAAATCAATTTGACTAGGATGGTTCATGGATGGTGCCAGAAGCTATGGGTTAACTTGCACTGCCAACTGTGGGAGATTGATCAACCATGATGGCTCAAGAGAAGTACAGAACAGCTTTGCTTAATTTTGCTTTGAATACGCGTCAGTGGCTGTACTCAATAAACATGACGTGCATCATGACAGGACAGACAATTCAGCAAGAACCTACATCTTTTCAGATAACATGTACACGCATACATTGGATAAACCCTTTTCATCCTGATGCACCAATTGCTTAAAATAAATTTGACTCATAGTTCAAAGGTGGTGCCAGAATAGTTTGGCGCCTCAGGCGCCAAGCTATTCTGGCACCACCCTTGAACTAAAACAGTTGATTTGCTGCCTGATCTGTAATGTAGCCTTCATAGGACAACAAGCTAATTTACAAAATCAGCCTCAGGATGTAATGGGTTAATAGTGTCTTGCAGAATGTACCAAATGCTGCGGCTGTAAAACATGACCTATCATTTTTCTCTAAAAGTGAAAGGACTACTGCACAGTACTCTTCTTCATCTGTCTGTACGTTTCAATCGCACGCTGTCTCTCTACATCCATCCTCACTTGCTGAGCAGGCGACAACAGTTTTCTTTTTGTTCCTTTGCCCAAGACTTGGGACGATGACTTGGCTGTGACACCGGCATTCTGAGCCGCATTGTTTCTCAAAATGTCATTGGCCAGTAAGGATTTTACCCACGGCTGAAAAGCAAAGAATAAATGAAGAATTATGGAATAAAAAAAATTAATTTTTCTCTAAAATGTATTTTTTCGAAAAATACTTACCGATGCCATTACTTAAGTGGAACAACCTATAGCTAGCGTAATTTTAGCCCAAAAACTTACGATGTGTACCCTTAGAGCCAGGGGAGGCCACCAAGGGTACCGTGGACTAGTACCCGGGTAGCCTCCCTTGCCCCGCCGACAGGTGAGCGCCAGCTCACTACCAATCCAACCAGTTCTTTCATTTGACTGAGGAGCGGCTAGCGGGGCAGGTGGGAGGGTCATCCGAGTAATGGCATCGGTAAGTATTTTTCGAAAAAATACATTTTAGAGAAAAATTAATTTGTTTCTTCAAAAACATTACCGATGCCATTACTTAAGTGTAGAATGGCGAAGAGGAGGAGGGTGCCGCGTAACCCAGTAGCCAACCGAGCTAGCAAGACCCGTCCTCCTCGGCGCGCGCTCCCGAAAATTTTAGCTAAAGGTTTACCTACGGCACCGAGGGTGCCGGGAGGGAGTGTCGCGCCGCCGTAATGTCCCCCACCAGGGCCAGGTTGTCACGCTGGCCAGCCAGGTTACGTAGGTAGAACCGGGTGAAGGTAGACTCGGTCCGCCAGCCAACGGCCGCCACGATGTCTCGCACAGCGCAGTTGCGGTCGAAGGCGAGGCTTGCAGCCATGGCTCTGACCTCGTGGGCCCGGATGTGTAGTCGCTTGGCAGCGTCCGGGCAGAGGTCCTGGTAGGCGGAACGTATCACCCATCTTAGCCAGGAGGAGATCGTCTGGGCTGAGATATCTTGTCTACCTGGGGACAGAGGAAGAAAAAGGCGGGTGCGTCCCCGGCGGAACAGAGTACAGACCTTCATGAACAGTTGCCTTAGAAGAATTTTGAAAATCCACTGGCCAGAGAAGATCAGCAACGTCAGACTCTGGGAGAGAACAGAGCAGATAACAGCAGAGAATGAAATTGGGCGAAGAAGATGGGGATGGATCGGTC
Source organism: Semisulcospira habei (assembly GCA_036245525.1). Taxonomy (NCBI): domain Eukaryota; kingdom Metazoa; phylum Mollusca; class Gastropoda; family Semisulcospiridae; genus Semisulcospira; species Semisulcospira habei. The sequence continues at coordinate 113,156,024 of BTPG01000008.1, forward strand.
ACAGTCTGAGAAAGCCAGCTTCCAGTATCACTAGGCAGGCATTGTCATGGAACCCCCAGGGAAAGAGGAAAAGAGGTAGGCCGAGAAACTCCTGGCGTCGAGACCTCCAAGCAGACATCAAGAGACTGGGAACCACCTGGAGTAGAATCGAAGGAGAAGCACAGGACAGGAGTTGCTGGAGGTCTCTCGTCGACGGCCTATACCCGGGTAGGGGTGACAGGCGTAAGTAAGTAAGTAAGTCCCCGGCGGAGCGGCTTGGTACGGCGCAGATACACTCGTAAGGCTCTCACCGGGTCCTGTTGTCTGACTTCTTTGCTCGGGTCGACCGGCTTCAGCGGTCGAATGGTGATCACCTGGGGGGCTGTCAACGGAGACTGATTCTTGGCCAAGAAGGCCGGGTCCGTCAGCAGCTGCACGGATCCATCCGACCTGAATTGCAGGCAGGCGGGGAGCACGGAGAGCGCGTGCAGCTCACTCACTCTGGAGGCTGTGGTTAAGGCGAGAAGGAAGCAGGTCTTCCGCGTGAGGTCGGCCAGGCTTGCCAGGGGAAGCGGCTCGAAACGCTCAGTGTTCAGCCAGGTGAGTACCCAGGGAAGGTCCCAGCGAGGGATCAGGGAGCGGAGGGCTGGTCGCTGAATGCCGAAGTGGTCCATGAGGTCAGCGAGGTCTTTACACTTGCCCGGGTCCGCTCGGCCGAGGTGCCGGTAAGTGTCGGCGATCATAGCAAGGTAGCCCCTGATGGTGATCGGCGCCAAGTGCTGATCGGCGAAGAGCCAGAGGAAGAACTCAGCCAATAGGGGGGAAGTCAGAGAAGTAGGGGAGAGGTGATGGAGGGCGCACCAGGCTCCTAGCACTCTCCACTTTCCCTCGTAGACTTGGAGGGTCGAGGGTCTGCGGGCTGAAGCGATAGCTGCCACTGTCTCACGCGAGAAACCTCTAGCGGCGAGGGCTTGCCGCACAATCTCCAAGCGTGAAGTAGCAGTCGTTCGGGGCACGGATGGAAGAGCGGCTGCCGTGGCTGCTTGAGCATCGTGCGAGGGGTGGGAAGCCGCAGAGGGGGTCCCGTGGCGAGGTTCAGGAGGTCGGTGGTCCAAGACTTGGTCCAACAGAACGGCGCCACTAGCAAGAGGATCGAGTTGCATCCTTTCAGCTTGAGCAGGACCTTGGGTACTAGGACTGAGGGGGGGTAAGCATAGGCGCAAAGACCGTCCCAGGGGATGGAGAGCGCATCGACCGCCCAGGCTAGAGGATCCGGTACAGGCGAGACAAAAAGGGGGAGCTGGTGGTTCCACCTTGTCGCGAAGAGGTCGATAAGGGGGGTCTCCCACTGTGAGCAGATCATCCGGAAGATGTCCGGGCGAAGCGTCCACTCGGTGTGGAGAAGCTGACCGCTCCTGGAGAGGGAGTCCGCGAGGACGTTCAGGTGTCCGGGAATGTGTCTCGCTCGGAGGGAAATGCCGCGATCCTCGCACCAGCGGAGAAGTCGGTAGAGAAGGATGCAGAGGGACGGGGAGCGGGTCCCGCCCTGCTTCTGAATGTAGGCCACCACAGTAGAGTTGTCGGAAAGGACGAGGAGCTCCTGATGTCCGACCGTCGTTTCCCACGCGAGGAGGGCTTGCCACACCGCCTGAAGCTCCAGCCAGTTGATGTGCTTGTCCGCGAATTCCTGTGGCCAGGGGCCGGAGGCCGTGGCAAACGTCGGCAGAAGGTGAGCGCCCCAGCCGGAACGGCTGGCGTCTACGCACAGGGACAACTGCGGGGGTGGGGTAAGGAGCGGGACTACGGTCGCGAGCCAGACAGGGTCTGCCCAGCGGCGAAGGTGTGGAATGAGCATGGGAAGCACCGGAACGGGGGCCTCGATGTCGGAGGTCGCAGGACGCCAGTGAAGAAGCAGGTGAAGTTGGAGCGGGCGCGAGTAGAGGCGGCCAAGGGGAAGGAGATCCGCAGCCGCGCACATCAGGCCTAAGAGTTGCAACCAAACTCTGGCGGAGACCGTCTCCTCCTGGGAAACTGCAAGGGCCAGGTCTGCCAGCTTCAGGATCCGTGGTTCCGGTAGTCGCACTAAGTTGAGGTCCATGAGGAACTCCATGCCGAGGTGGACAAACCGGCGGGACGGGACGAGATCCGACTTGCCTAGGTTGACGAAGCCGAGGCTGTCGAGGAGGGCCCGCAGGGCATCTCGATCCGTCTCCAGGGTGGAAGCCGACTGGTTGCGCAGGAGCAGGTCGTTGAGGTAGTTCGAAGAAGGACTCGCTGAAGTCTGCCTGGCCTTGGCGTCGACGCCATCCATGATCCTGGTGAACACCCATGGGCTGAGGTTGAGACCGAAGGGCAGGGCGCGGAACTGATAAACGACGCCGTCGAAGGCGAAGCGAAGAAAGTGTCTGGACCCCGGGTGGACTGGAACATGCAGGTAAGCGTCCGCGAGATCCAGGCTTACGGCGAAGTCCATGGGCCGAACCGCGGCGCGCAGAGCTCTGGCAGTTTCCATGCGGAAGCGCGGAGCCGTGATGAACACGTTCAGCGCCGAGAGGTCGATGATGGGACGCCACCTGTTGCCGGGTCTGGGGACGAGGAAGAGGCGACTGTAAAACCCGGGAGAGTCGGGACGCTCCACTACCTCCGTGGCGTTCTTTCGCAGCAGAGCGGAGATCTCCTCGCGAAGTGCCGCAGCCTTGGAGACATCCGAAGGAGCGACCGTCCAGAGGGGGGAGCGGCGCAGAGGTGGGGGGGTCCGAAAGGAGAGCAGGAGGCCCTCGGAGACGGTGGAACAGATCCATGGGTCGTCGGGAAACAGCGACCGCCAGACGTCGCTGTACAGGGCCAGCCTCCCGCCGACTGGAGACCCGGAAGCGGTCGGCGGGGGGGCAGGAGGTAGATAGTCAACGGGCCCGACCCCGCGCTGGGCAGCGGGCGGGCTTGGGCCAGGCCGGGGCGGAGGCTGGGTCGGGAAGGGGGGGGCAGCGCGGCGGGCAGCGGGGCGACGAAGGGGGGGGCGGCGACGTTGCGGGCGCTGGGCCTGGGCGGGTCTGGAGGACCGCAGGGCGCGACCCAAAGCCTTGCGGGCTGCTTGAAAGCGGGCGGAGGAGGCGCGGGAAGGCCAAAGGTCCTTATTCGCATCCTTCACCGACTGCCAGGTAGGACCAAAGAGAAGGGGATCCCCAAGCGGAGCTTGACGCAGCTGTCTCCGCAGGTCCTGTGGAATGTCGGGGCAGACGGAAAGCACAGCATCTCGGCGGAGCAAATCGCAGTTCGCGGCAGCGGCCATGGAGTTGACTGACGCGTGATACGCAGCCCGGTTGGCGGCCGTAGCCAAGGCGAGGAGGTCCCCAACGAGCGGCGAAGCCGAGAGGTGTCCATGCCGTTCCAACAGTCTGACAATCGCTTGCGTGGTCAGGTCAAGGAAACCCGCGCAGGAGAGGGCGTTGCGTATGAGAATCGCCGTCCGTTCCAGTCCGGGGGAGATACAACGGCGAGACGCACGCAGACCACCAGCGTGCAGTTGGGCGGCCGGATCCATCGCGGGCAAGGAAGCAGCTAAGGCCTGAGAGTGTCCGGCATACCAGGAGTGCTGAAAGGCGATATCCAAGTCAGCCGGCCAGCGAGCGTCGGTGAAGAAGAAGGGAGCATCCGAGCCTGAACCCTGAAGAAGGAGCGCGGAGAAGGCGTCACGAAGGCCAAGAAACCCCGGTGGCTGAGGGAGGGACTTGAACTTCTTGGAGGGGCGATCCGCATCCACAAACGCCGAGATCTTCCTCTTGGGAGGTGGCGACGGGGGACAGGCGTCCGTAGGAAGACACGAGGCAACAAGACGCGCGGCTACGTCCAGCGAAGCAAGAGTCTCCGTCCTGGTCGTCCGTAGAGAAGGCGACAAGGGAGCTGAAGGTGAGCGCGGAAGCGAGGAAGCCGAGCGGTCCAAGAAGGAGCCAGAGTCCTCCAGGGCGATGCTGAGAACATCAACGGGCGAAGGAGGAGGTCGCCGCACAGGGGGGCGAGGAGCCGAGCGCCGCCATGAGGAGGAGCGCGAGCGAGGAGAGCGGCTGCGATGGCGCGAACGGGAGCGGTGAGACCGACAAGTGGCACGTCCGTGCGAAGCGGAGCGACGGCGATGCCGACGACAGGATGGGGAGCGGGGCCGGCGGGGGGAGGGAAGCCGGGGAGGGAAGGGGGAAGAGGACGGCCGGCGGCGAGGAGACGGCCGGACGAACGAAGAAACCTCCCGACGGGTAGAGCGCCGCACGGACGCAGGCACCTCCCCAGGGCGCGGAGAAGGACGACGAGAGTGGCGAGAAGTCCAGGAATCCGAAGCCACCGAAGAGGAGAGGCGCGAAGAACGCTCCAGGCGGGAAGGCCGAGAAACAGACAAAGGGCTCCGGGTCCGAGGCCGAGAAGAGGCAGTCCGAGACGGAGGGCGCGGAAGAGGGCTGCAACGCGACCGGTCCTTCCTAGGGGCGGACTCCCGACGATCGAGGGCATGGGGACGAAGCTCCGAGGTCGAAGGATGAAGCAGAGGGTCCCGAGGGTCCAGCGACGGAGGAGCACGGGGTCCAACAACGTCGGTGGTCTTGTGAGGCTTGGGGTCCGCAAGGCGGGGCGAGCTAGCTCGCTGCGGACCTAGCTCGAGCGAGCTGGTGCGCAAGGGGGGAGAAAGGCATCCCCCAACGACGAGTGTTGGGGCTTGTTTGTTTTCCGCAGAGCGGGGCGAGCGGACTCGCTGCGGACCAGACTCGAGAGAGTGGGTGCGCAAGGGGGGAGCCTTTGACTGCCGTCCCCCAACGGCAACGTAGGTGCGTGTCGGGTCTTTCTTGGCCGGAGCATGCTTGCGGATGCTGGAGGGCGGCGGTCTAGTGTTGTCACGCCGATAAAAACTCCACAGCTGGGCCCATTGTTCCTCCACCCAGAGAGCGCAGACATCACAGGTGCGGCTCGAGGAACAACCAGAGCAGAGGAGGCAAACTGCATGCTTGTCCGACGGCCACTGGAAGTCGCCACATCTGGTGCAGGTGACTTGAGCACTGGCCATGTCGCAGGGCAGGGAAATAAACACCTGAGGTCGAAGGAGAAGAAGCAGCGGCGCCCAGACACGGGGAGCCAGCCGAACAGGGACGGAAGTCCTGCAACGGGAACCGGCAGGCCGACGGCGAACACGACCGACGAGGCGGCAGAAGAACAGCCGAGAAGCGAGGCGAAGTCCGAGAGGCCACACAACCGCAACAGTTCAACCGGTCTAGGGCAGAGCCCCCAGCGGCGCGAAGCCGGCACGACGCCTGAGCTGGCACTCTCGCGCACACAAGAAACCGTCACTGCTAAGACAGACGCAGAGACTAACGTAGTCGAACTCTATCCTCTTCCAACGAAGGCTACACAGCAGAAGTCCGAAGATACACAGGCTAGGTAGCAAGCGCTAACCAAGCCTACCATACACAGCCAAGGAGGGCTACGCAGACACGTCTGCACGCTTTAAGCTAAAGGAAAGAACTGGTTGGATTGGTAGTGAGCTGGCGCTCACCTGTCGGCGGGGCAAGGGAGGCTACCCGGGTACTAGTCCACGGTACCCTTGGTGGCCTCCCCTGGCTCTAAGGGTACACATCGTAAGTTTTTGGGCTAAAATTACGCTAGCTATAGGTTGTTCCACTTAAGTAATGGCATCGGTAATGTTTTTGAAGAAACAACTTATCAAATCAAGATCAAACAAGTATAGATCACACTTTTTCATCTCACTTACATCTGACTGAACCCATTTAACCCCACGGCCAAATTTTACATGTGTTATATAATGTACCAGTTGCAGGAGATAGATCGACCATAATAATTCAAGGGTAGCACCAGATTAGCTTGGCGCCATTAGGCACCAAGCTAATCTGGCACCACCCTTGAATTATCATGGTCGAGCCATCTCCAGCTGTAGTCGGGGCTAAATGGGTTAAGAAAGTATCATGCTCTAACCCTTTGGCTTTTGGTAGTGTGTTTTGTCAAGGTGATTCCTGCAGAAATCACCTCAACAAAAAGCACTACCAACAGTCAAAGGGTTACACTAACATAAATGTGCACACAGGCAAGAAAAGACATAAAGCGGGGCAGGGAGGGGGCAGGGTGGGGTGTGTGTGGGGGGTGGGGTGGTGGGGGTGGGGGGTGTTGGTGGTGGGTTGGGTGGGGGGTTGGGGTGTGTGTGTGTGTGTTTGTGTTTGTGTGTGTGTGAGGGGGTGGGGGGGGGGGGGGTGTCTGAGAGGCAGACACTTCAACTTTTACAGTAGTAAGACAGACCAGGAAAACCTTTACTGTACCTTTTCTGTTGCTTTAGCATGCTTTGGTAGAACACTCAGTGTTGGTGGGGCATGAACGACTTCACCAAATTCTACTTTATCTGAAATGAATCATCAACTATTATTTTTTTAAAAACAGCCCACATTATTCTCATGATACAATGATTTTTTTCAGCTGGTTTTCTTTGCTGTGTGGTCATAAACATGAAACATACAAGACAAACTGCTATGACTGCAAATTCTCAACACCTCCAAATATGTTGGATGTTTGCTGTTTTGCTCACAGATACAGGTAAATTTCCTTAAAAATAAATTGTGTTAAGCCATCTGATGCCAACACCCTACAGAAGGAAATGGACTGACCATGATAATTAAAGGGTAGTGCCAGATGAGCTTGGCGCCTTCAGGCGCCAAGCTGATCTGGCACTACCCTTTAATTATCATGGTCAATCCATCTCCTGCAAGTGGTACAGAGTTGTTAGGTAACACCTCCAAAATGTTGGAAATGCGGCCTTGGGGTTGAATGCGGCAATGTGTTTACCTGTGAAATTTTTGAAGTCTCCCTGCCTGTCCTCTTTCTTTTCTCTCTGTTTTACTTTCTTGGCTTGCTTCTTCTCCTTGTCTTTTCTGCAACACACGAACGCAAAAAAAAAAAAAATCATTGTCCTGCATGCATGACAATTCAGTGCACATCTGATGCCTTTGCGCCTGCAGCCACTGGTACTGTTTACACAAGAGGACACAATAAAGTTAACCCATATCATACTGAGGCTGAACGCTTCAAATTTGTACACTGCCTTACACAAGCTACATTATAGTACTTACGGATAAGGATATAGACCAATGGCTTTAGATCAAGGGTGGTGCCAGAATAGCTTGGCGCCTAGAGACGCCAAGCTATTCTGGCACTACCCTTGAACTATTTTAGTCAAACTTATTTCACACACTGGTGTATTCCGAATGATAAGGGAACAAGACATAGGCAAGTCACCGTCACACAAGCTTATTTTTTAGAAATTCGCACATTCCATTCCAAGGGATGTAATAACTGTCTAATCAAATTCCTGATGGCTCTGATTGTACATTGCCAGTTAGTTTAGCTCCCCCTGCAGGAATCACATGGACAAAAAGTGCTACCTACAGCCAAAGGGTTAACAATGCATGCCTCTGGACAGCCAGATTTGCTGTTCTTCAGCTAGAGGAGATCATGAAGAACTAAATGCACTCTTAAACAGCAAAAACGTACCAGCACACATATGATGTGTACAAATAACTTACTCTTTCTTCTTGGCTGATCTCTTTTGTACTTCTTCTCCTGCAGGTTTTTTGTCATCCTGTGAAAAAGAATGGAAATCATGTTTAAAAACAAACAAATGAGCCCCCGCCAAAAAACAACAACAAACAAACAACAACAACAACCCCCCCCCCCCCCCCCCCCCCCCCAACCAAACCCATATCACTTGCAGACCCCTAGCTAGCACGTTTCAGCACGGCGGGAATGTCGTCTGCCCCGCCTCCCTCTTTTTCCCACCCCACTGCCCGCCCTCCTGTCCACCCACTGCCCGCCCTCCCTCCCCGCCTTTTTAGTGGTGTCTCCCCTCGTCAGCATTAAGGCTGTCAATCACTGTAAAGCTGACCGCCTGGCCTGCCCTTTTGGCGTCTGCATCTCTGCTCCACTACACTAAGCACAGCCATTGGCTAGAAGCATAGATTCTCATGGGCGCTTGACACCTGCACATAAGAGGTGCAGCCGGACAAAAGTAGCTCATGACAATCTATGCCTCCCGCTGCTTTATAGCCACTGAGACTTGACGAGAGAGTGACAAGCTGTTTTTACTAACAAGGTAACAAAAGAGGCGATAGGAAAAGGCAGCTGACACTATATTCTGAGTGTTTTCACCATAAAACCCGTCCAGTCTGTAGGATATACAGATTATCATGGCACCCAGCAGCATCAGGAAGACATGAATTATATAGCCTATGAGAATCTATGCCACATGTAAGCCTCAGTGTTAATGGAAAAACGGAAAAGGCTCCCGACTGCAAAAGGCACAGATACATATGTTCTTCTGAAAAGTGTATAAATTCTTAGGGCGCCTTATGCCACGCTGGTCACATGTGCATCTATGACTCTCACTGCCAGATGTCACCCTTGTTTGAAGTCTCAAGGAGAGTACACAAACAATCAAGTCATAAATGGGGGGATTAGACCATCTCAGTTGCAAACCACTCCTGTCTGCAAGAATCCCCTGTAATATACACAGATTTTCATCAAACTTGCGGCCACAGGGGTGAAAGAGAACCACAGAGGACCATGAGAATCTATGCCTTTTGCTGTTATATGTCAGCTTTGTGTTAATAATGGACCTAAGCTGCACTATCCATCTACAAGATCAACTGGAAACAGAAGCGGCACATATCTCCATGTGCTTATTCAGCCGCAGGGTCCCATACTAATCATGCTTTCAGTGATCGGCCGTGTGTACATCATCAGACTGAGGGATGTGCTGGGGTTTAGGTATGTGACTAAGAGGGCGACACGCACTTACAGAAAGCATTGTGATGGAGGGTGATGACAACCACTGACACTCACACATATGCACGCACCTGTTGCCCGACACAAAGAGCAGTTAACACCTGTTATCACCGCAGGCCACAACTGATTGCTGGTGTTGGATGTCAACAGAGTTTCCAAGTTTGATTTGATCTGCTATAGACGCTAAACAATCCCCCCGCCAGTCCCTTTCTTTTACAAGAGGCATAGAGTCCCCTGCAACCACAGAGGTTCATCATAATGTACGCAGCTTGAAAATAAAAACAGCCCCGTATTTTTATGTAGACGTTGTTGATTGGAAACATAAGAGGTTCGTACAATTTGTGGCAATAAACTGTATTTGTTAATTCACTTCTGTAAAGAAAAAAATACAGTTGGGAAAACAATGCGAAGTACAGTCTCTCTCTCTCTCTCACACACACACACATTCGCGCGCAGAGTGTAACATGCACGTGCACGACCGTACGCGCAAACTGCGCTCTGCCAAAATATTAAATATACTTCACAACGGCAAACCTTCATTGTATTCGACTGAAGGTTCGTTTCAAATCAGATCTTTGGTGACACATCAAGTACAGCTGACAGTACATCCTGTTGGTCAAATCATACCGGGTACATGCTCTGACGGTCACATTCTTTTGGCGTCTGGTTAGTCGGGTATAAAAAAAAACCACGATATAGCGCGGCTCAATGTAGACTGCGTTATCATTTCCTTGCAATCGTCGTAAGCGGTTATTGAAAGCAACGAAACGCATACAAAGGATTAATCCTCTCAGCCGACAGTGCAACACACAGATCAATGGTAAAGTTGGCTTTCCGTCCGAGATCATGACTGGCAACGTTCTCGGTTACCTATAAAATCCTGAAACACTTTATTACCTAGTAATATACCAGCAAAAATTGTCATTGTGCTTCTTACTGAGTGGCTGTTGGTTAGTTCATTCCGTGTACTATCATGTTTTATTGTAATGTTTGTACAACATTTGATGCACCCAGTATTAGCATACAGAAATATTACAATACAGGAGTATTTATAAAACATGAAAATAAGTGTGAGGACAGACTTTATCAAGGGTCACAACCACCTTATGTACACCTAGATTTAGAATAACCTCCCTGTTGTGCCCTCTTGAACGTGTGAAGTGCCCCTTGCCTTAGTAGATGCCCGTGGAACAAGCTAGTGCTCTGCCCCTCCAAAATTCTAGCTTGGGGTCTGACTTATAATGATAATATTGTCACTAGAGATGAATGGCATTCAGATACATGGTTAAATCAACAGCCTCACATGTACTCTGTGCATATAAATACATGGTCATCAAATATACAGCACAGAGACAAATTACAAATAAATGTCAATCTAGAAGCAATAACACTGTCTTGTTCTACAACAGAGAATAATCCAGTGAAGAAAAAAAACATGCTGAGAAAAATAGTTACAACACAAATTATTAATACTTCGGGTTAATATTTCTCTGCATCTTACACACACTTGGCACCCACCTTTTCACAACATATTATGATTCTGCCAATGCGATCAGAACATTTCAGGAAGATAATGCCTTTCGCAATAAACTTTACAGGTAATTCTCTTCCTTTAGATGGGTGCACTAAAAAATAAAATACCCTCATATGCTGGTCTGTGCCCAGTATCACAGAGCAGCTCTACATTTTTTGTCTAATGGTGCTATGAGACACCAAAAAATAAAACATACCCTGCCCTGTGATTTTGGCTCATACAGCTGTCGGCCACGAACCATGGGAGGTAACCAGTGTAATTTTTACCTTGAATTTGGCTTCAATTTGTGACTCGCGGATAATGTGCTTGATATCCATGTCCATACGTCTGATGAACTGGGCCTCAGTCTCCCCCTTCTTCTGTCGAAACTCAGGGACCGCAGGCAGTGGTGATGAGCCCTCTGGAATCAACTGCTGGGACTGACCTGTCATGAAATATTAACCTCTTTACTACAATGGTCGTGAATTGAATGTGTAAAATGATTGCAGATTAGAACTTAGAAGTAGACACGTGATAATCATTTTGTGTGACAAATGCTGTAATGGTACTAGTAAACAAAAACAGGAGGCATTGATCCATGTGAGCCCCTGCTCCTGGGAGGCTCACGTGGATATATATGCCTCATGCAGTTGGCTTGTCAGCAGTTACCGTGACCACCCAGTGAAGGGTTAAACTTCTAGCTGGAGGACCCAAATGTGTTCAGGGCACACAAATGATCTTTCCTTCCAGCGCACTCAGATGTTGGTGCATGCCAGGCTCTATGAAAGCACACCATGCTTGGGTGCGTGCTAAGTCATGTGTGCAGTAGTTAGTTACCTCTAAACAAATCAATTTTTTTATATTCATTCCTATTTCTAATCATACCATATTCACCATTGTAAGCTTCAATCCAAAAGTGTTATGGGCAAAAATATGGTCGCCAACTGGGTTACATAATCAGGGAAATACTGTCAAATGCATGGGCAACTGCATCAGAAATGTTTGCTACAAAGCTGCAACACTTACGCAGCTGTCGAAGAAACTCTTTTTTCTGTTTTCGGCTTTTCTTGTCAAGAGTCTGGGCCTGCTGCGTTTTCCGCATGAATTCCCTAAATTTGCGTGAGATGCCCTGTTCTGTTGACTGCTGTGGAGCCTGGTCACGTCCAGCCAGCATTCTGCACAATACACAACCATATAAATAATAAAATACACTGTATGAAACAGATTACACTTGCCACCGTACACACACACACACACACACACACACACAGAGAGAGAGAGAGAGAGAGAGAGAGAGAGAGAGAGAGAGAGAGAGAGAGAGAGAGAGAGAGAGAGAGAGAGAGAGACTGAGGGGGGGGGGAGAGAGAGAGAGAGACTGAGGGGGGGGGGGGGGGGAGAGAGAGAGAGAGAGAGAGAGAGAGAGAGAGAGAGAGAGAGAATTTACTATACCTATCTTTTCTGTCGCCATGGTAGAACGGATCAACAAATTTTAGTTTCTTGTGCTTGTTGCTCTTCTGTGGTTTGCTGATTTTTCCCATGGCGCAAAGACTGGACAGAGCAGCAGTATAATTGGAAAAGGCTTCTTTTTTGATCGAACACCGAACACGTTTTCTGAACAATTTGTTACAGTGTTCTCCCTTGGCAATTTCCGTCTCACCAACTTGCAACTTCCGGTCGTCTGCTTTCAATGACAGGTTGAGGTGGTCTAGCGTTCTTTAATGTGTAATGATATTTTGTCTTTCTAGTCCTTTCCTGCGAATGAATGTTGTCATTAAAGTGTGATTGTTACTGTTTGACATAACTGCCACTCCTCATTTCATTCATGAATTCTCATGGCAGTTTTGTTTTGGCATCTTTTAAAGCTCGATCAGTCTAATAAGTTAAAGGTGGTAATTTGCAACTGAAGGGTTGCATCGTTATAAATTAACATGTACGTTAATAATAAACAGTTAAAATCTCTACATTCATGTAATTCCAATGAAGGCCTTCAGAATAAAACCTCATGTAAGTATATTCGTCGGACCCCGACCAAGGTGTCAAGCATTCTTTCGTCGATATATAGTGTTGTAGCTTTAACCCATTTAGCCCCGACACCCAATATCCGGAGATGGCGCGACCATGATAATTCAAGGGTAGTGCCAGTTAGCTTGGCGCCTGATGGCACTATCCTTGAATTATTCATGATCGATCCAGGTTCTGCAACTGCCGTTACATGTAGTCGTTTGGTGACACCTCTAAAATTAGGGAAATGCGCCAGTGGGGTTAAATGGAATATTTTTAAAATCTTCTTGCAGATGATGTTTTGGGATACACATGATGCTGTCTTTTCGAACGCTTGTTACCACCCACATGAAAGGACAATTCAACATCCAGCAGTGTACCAGTGGCTTTACACTTCTGATGGCTCTAAATTATGCAGGAGCACACTGCCAGTGTGTAACTGGTTTTCAGCATCTGCTGCACACTGTATGTAATGAACCATCAAATCTCTTGTCGCAAGGCACCAGAGGAATTCACAGAGGCATATACAGCACATGTCACTGTTGTGAACACTCTCCACATTTAAGACATGGACAATTAAATCAGTCAAGTTTATCAGGCTTGAAACTCGGTGATGAAGATACTGATCCTGGGTATGCAGGTGTGTTTAACCCCCTCTTACATGCAGCCACCAGTACTGTATACAGTACCTTTGGCTGCATGCACAAGGAGGTTAATTCTACTTCATCATACTTAAAAGTCTGTCACATACATTCTTTCATAACCAGAATGTACTGTACCGGCTCCCAAAATAACCAAAATTCAGACAATGACAAGGTCAACAACTCTTCAAAGCCGGGAAGCTCGGATGGTGGAGAGGTTACAGACCCTTCACTGGAAGTGATGGCCTCATCCACAGCAACAGCGTTGAAGTCGATGAAAGTGGTGCCTGGTAAAGGACCCCCACCAGAACCTCCAGTCCACTGCTGTATGAGTGGCTGTGCCAACTGTGTCTGGATCATTTATGCGGAGGAACTGAAGAATTATTATGGTGATGGTGGGGAGGAAGCCAGAAAGGCAATAGAACAGATTGAGAACCCGTCTCTTAAGGCTTTTATAAAGTTAGAACTTGGCTTTTTGAAGTCTTAAGAAAGTGGTCCAAGGCAAAATGTGAGGTCCTCAGTTTGATTTTAACCCCACCCAGGTCTGCCCTGGGGGACTTGGGTGGGGTTAACTATTTTTTAGTTTCCAGGGCTACCCTGGTCAGTCTCACGCAGTGTTTTTTTCCTCTATTTTCTGGGGTACATATTTCTGTCTTCTGTATTTTCCTGTTTTAAACTCTCCCTACTGTCTGTGCTGCCTGTAGCTCATTTTATTGGATGTGTGTTGCTAAATGGTCTGCTGCACCTAACTGATGACAAGTTATGTCTTTGTGGTTAATGCATTTTTTATATATCATTTCTCTGTACATGTTGTGTGTAATTGTAGTGATTTTCTACTCCTTTTGTCTACCACATTGAAAATATGGTAGGCTTTGAGATGGGGCTGGTAGGAGCACATTCCGTAGCATGCAAATGACATCCTGGGCAGCGGGCCTGAAACAGTGGCACAGAATTAACAAGATAAAAATGACATCATGTTTAGCTGCGCTAACCTTGCTGCTGAACGAACATTTGGCACAAAGCGCTGTATGTGTGTGTGTGTCTGTGTGCACATGTGCATATGTCTGTAAATATGAAAATCTCTGAAGTTTTCGTACGTAAAAGCTTGAAAATAAAGGAAATGCTGCATTCAGGGGGTGTCTAGGAAAGCCTCTGAGCATATTGAAATTTGATGTCTCATTGAAGAGTTAAATGACCATTTATAGAAAATCGGTTGACCCACATAAGAGTCTATAATTTTGAGTATATGCGCTTGAAATTTTGAATATAGCTAGTTTGGAGAAAGACAATGGATGAGTTCATTAGCCAGCGTTTTACCTCTTCAACTTTTTCGAAAACAAAATTCATTGCCAAAAAATATGACAAAAGTAAGATTCTTTGACTTCAGGAGAAGAATCAGACAGTGATGGTGACGTAAAAACACCAAACGTCTCCAATGTTCCTAATTGACGCAAAGTACCAGTACATCAGTGTTATACATGTGTATGAACTGACGCAATGCTGCCCCTCTCTGATCTTATTCAGAGACAGCCTCTCTATTTTTGGCTCACTTGCGAAACAAAAGTGAGTCTATGTTCTGGGCCAGTGATCGTCCATCGGCTTTCCGCCGAGGCCCGTGGTAAACTTTAACGTTGGCATTTTCTCAGAGACTATTCAAGCTACAGTCATTGAACTTGGCCCAAGGATACTTTGTGGCAAGACCATTCTAAACATACTCATTTCAGTACCTCTCACAAAGGCCAAGGTCACAGGAGATCAGGAAATATATCAAAAATAGGTATTTTTGACATAATTTATTTTTTTCTCAAATACTATTCACAACTTCAGACCCAAACTTGGTACAAAGATACCTGATGGTAAAACCTTTTTATGCATACTAATTTGGTTGATCCCTCAGAAACTTCAAGGGACACAAGAGCTCTGGAAATAGGTAAAAAATAGCCATATTTTGACAAGAAATGTTTTTTTCTCAATTACTATTCACAACTTCAGACCCAAACTTCGTACAGAGATGCCCAATGGTAAGGCCTATCTATGCATACCAATTTGGATGACCCCTCAGAAAAGGTCAAGGGTCACAAGAGGTCAGCAAATGTGTATAAATACCAATTTTTCCTAGAATTGTAGTTATTGTCAACATTTTTGCAAACTTTTCAATCAAATTTGGCACAAAGGTGGCTGATGATAAGACCTTCCTATGTATACTAATTTGTTTGACTCGTCGCAAAGGTCAAGGGTCACAGGGGTTCGACAGATGTGTACTTACTTACTTACTTACGCCTGTCACCCCTACCCGGGTATAGGCCGTCGACGAGAGACCTCCAGCAACTCCTGTCCTGTGCTTCTCCTTCGATTCTACTCCAGGTGGTTCCCAGTCTCTTGATGTCTGCTTGGAGGTCTCGACGCCAGGAGTTTCTCGGCCTACCTCTTTTCCTCTTTCCCTGGGGGTTCCATGACAATGCCTGCCTAGTGATACTGGAAGCTGGCTTTCTCAGACTGTGACCGATCCATCCCCATCTTCTTCGCCCAATTTCATTCTCTGCTGTTATCTGCTCTGTTCTCTCCCAGAGTCTGACGTTGCTGATCTTCTCTGGCCAGTGGATTTTCAAAATTCTTCTAAGGCAACTGTTCATGAAGGTCTGTACTCTGTTGACTGTGGTTTTTGTCAATCTCCATGTCTCTGCTCCATATAGGAGAACTGCTTTTACATTGGAGTTGAAAATCCGGACTTTGGTGTGTTGTGACAGCTCTCTGGAACTCCACACTTTTTTCAACTGGAGAAAGGCTGCTCTGGCTTTACCGATTCGTGCTCTGACATCTGCATCAGTGCCGCCTTTTTTGTCTATGATGCTCCCGAGATAGGTGAAGGACTCCACCTCCTCCAACGGGGTGCCAGCAAGCAAGACTGGTTCTTCCCTGGTTGCGTTCAGGTGAGGCCCACTTGGGACGAGATGTCAGCAAGCCTCGTGGTCTTGTCCTGCATTTGTTGATGAGTGTGGGACAGTAATGCCAAGTCGTCTGCAAAATCGAGGTCGTCAAGCTGTGTCCACAGTGTCCACTGTATTCCACCTCGTCTGTGCTCTGTGGTCATCTTCATGACCCAGTCTATGGCCAGTAGGAAGAGGAACGGAGACAGCAGACACCCCTGCCTGACACCAGTTCTGACCTGGAGCTCTCTGGTGAACTGCCCTTCGTGGATCACGCGACATGTCATGCCATCATAGCTGCTCTTGATCAGGCGGACGAGCTTTGTGGGTACACCGTAGTGTCGTAGGAGTTTCCACAGAGTCTCTCGGTCCACGCTGTCAAATGCTTTCTCATAATCCACAAAGTTGACGTACAGCGGGGAGCTCCACTCCAGAGACTGTTCCACGATGATGCGGAGAGTGGCGATCTGATCTGTACATGATCGGTTCTTCCTGAATCCTGCTTGCTGGTCTCTCAGCTGGGGGTCAACGGAGCTCTTCATTCTCTCTAGGATGATCCTGTTGAAGACCTTTCCTGGTACTGACAGCAAGGTGATTCCTCTGTAGTTGGAACACTTGCTGAGGTCGCCTTTCTTGGGAAGCTTGATTAGGTACCCCTCCTTCCAGTCAGCTGGCATCACCTCCTCTTCCCAGATCTTTCCAAACAGTGGGTACAGCATCTCAACTGTTGTCTCTAGGTCTGCTTTCAGAGACTCCGCTGGGATGCCATCTGGCCCTGCTGCTTTGCCATTCTTCAAAAATGCCACTGCTTTTCTGATCTCTTCCCGGCTGGGTCTGTCACAGCTGATGGGTAGGTCGGTCTCTGCCGGCTGGATGTCGGGGGGGTCGGGTGGGCTAGGTCTGTTCAGTAACTCTTCAAAATACTCGGCCCATCTGTCGAGTTGGTCTGCTCTGTCTGCAATAGGCTTGCCTTCTTTGTCTTTTACTGGTCTTTCTGTATGGCCATACTTACCCGACAATCTTCTGGTAATGTCGTAGAGCTGTTTCATGTTGCCGCTGCCTGCTGCCTTTTCTGCCTCTGCTGCCAGGCTGTCTGTGTAGGCCCTCTTGTCTGCCCTGATACTCCTCTTCACCTCGCGGTTGGCTTCCGAGTATTCCCCCTGTGCCCTTACTTTGGCTGCTCTCGTGCGACTGTTGTTGACCGCTGCTTTCTTCTGCTTCCTCGCTTCTATCTTCTTCAAGGTCTGTGCCGACAGCCAGTCCTTGTGGTGGTGTTTCCTGAACCCTACAGTGTCTTTGCAGGTTGAGTTCAGCGCCTCTCTAACTGCCTTCCACTGCTGCTCTGTGGTGACCGCCTCCTCTTCATTTACTAGCTCCTGTAGCGCTTGAAACCGGTTGGACAGCACCAGTTTGAACTCTTCTCTAACTCCAGTTTCTCTCAGGAGGCCTACATTATAGCGCTGTCTTCTTGTTGTCTCTGTGCGGCTTTTCTTTAGCTTGAGCTTCATTCTTAAGGTAAGCAGATGGTGGTCTGAGGCGACATCTGCTCCCCTCCTCACTCGAACATCTTGAAGGGATCTTCTAAATTTCTTGCTAATGCAGATATGGTCTATTTGGTTCTCTGTTGTATGGTCAGGTGAGACCCAAGTTGCTTTGTGTATTCTTCTGTGTGGGAAGATGCTGCCTCCAATGACAAGTCGGTTTAGAGCACAAAAGTCTACAAACCTCTCCCCGTTCTCACTCATCTCCGAGCCTAGTCCCTGTCTCCCCATCACCTCTTCGTATCCGGTGTTGTCCTCCCCTATTTTGGCATTAAAATCGCCCATGACGATGGTGATGTCTTGCTCCGCACATTTGTCCACGGCACTCTGGAGTCGGTCGTAGAACTCTTGTTTCTCTTCCTCGTCACTGTCATTGGTGGGAGCATAACACTGGATGACGTTCAGCTTGAGCTTTTTCTTGGTTCTAAAGGCTGCTGTTATAATTCTTGGCCCAAGAGGTTCCCAGCCCATCAGCGCTCTCTGTGCCACTGGTGACAGCATGAGTGCTACTCCTTCTGTATGGGGGGCATTCTCCTCTTCATGACCTGAATACAGAACCATCTCCCCACTTAACAGCCTTTTCTGGCCAGACTGCGTCCATCTGGCTTCACTGATGCCTAGCAGGGAAAGGTTGTACTTTTGCATTTCCGCTGCTATTTGGGCGGCCTTGCCGCTCTGGTACATGGTCTTGACGTTCCATGTGCCCATGGTTGTATCCCTGGATAGAGAGAGGCGGCTCGGTCCTGTGGCTTCCGAAGACTTCCGGCTTTCACCACAGGACGTCATAAGTCTTCTAGTAGAAGAACCTTCCTCCTCCAGGAAAGGAATTACTGTTAGTCTTTTCGTCGGCGTTTTTGTAGCTATTTCCTTTTTTGCAGGGTGGGGAAGCTACCCCCACGCCCAACCCCCTTACTAGGAGGACCAGGGGTTTTCTGTCGGGGTCACCTTCCCTTAGACCATGTTGGTTCACGGCACCTTATTTCATTCGGTGCACCCCTCTCACGAGGGACCCCCTATCCACCACCCAGGGGACGCGCCTCAACGCCGTATGGTCCCAGCGCGAGGTCGACAGATGTGTGAAAACTGATTAAATTGTAACATAGTGAACTGAACTCAGTGTCTGATCTGTACTCACCATCACTATATTTCACAGAAATCTATACTCACTATACTGTATTTGACATTGGCTTGCCACCGGTTGTACTCTTGACATGCTGCACCCGACTGCTGGTGGGGGTTTTGCTTAATAAACAAAAGGAACCCTTACTGCGACTTCACGCCTGTTACATCTGGTGTCAGAAGTGACTCAACCCCCATCAGCATGGAGGATCGGAAGGTGGACACAACAGCAGTCGAGGACCTCCAGCGGAAGGTGGCCGAGCTTCAGGCACAGCTGGATGCAGACCGGGGCCAACTGTCAGCGTCATGCAGGACAGCACAGCCCAGCGCTTTCGTCCTTTCTGACCAAGCGAGGATCGCGCGCTTCTGTGACAGGCCACGTGATGCAGGCGACATCACTCTGCAAGACTGGCTGGACGACATCCATGCTGCTATCAGTTCGCGCAGGATCGAGGGCACCGACAGATCAGCCTTCATTCTGGAACACCTAGGTGGCAAGGCGAGACGGGAGATCGTGGGCAGAGGTGGCATCAGCCTCTCGGGTGATAGGATCTTGTCCATCCTGGAGAAAGTTTTTGGTGATGGCGCATCACTTCTCAGATTACAGTCGCAGTTCTACTCCTATCGACAGGACAGGGAGGATCTGCTGACATGCTCACACAATCTTGGTGTTCTGGCGGACAAGATTCAAGGTGTAGAAAAAGACTCTGCTTTTTCCAAGCGGAAGGACATTATTTTGAAAGAGAGGCTTGCGGAAGCAGTTGCAGATGTCACTCTAAGGAGAGAGCTGCGACAGCTGAATGAGGAGGTCCCTACACTGACGTTCTTTGATCTCCGTGATAAAGCCGTCCAGTGGATGGGTACCCCAGCGGCACTGCGTCCACGTCTGGAAGAGAAACAGACCCATAGTGAGCTCCTGGACATCCTAAAGTCTCAGCAGCAGCAGATCGCTCAGCTCACAGCTCAGCTGGAGGGCCTTACACGCCGTCACCAAGCAGAGGGCACAGCACGGAGCCAGCCAGGGGAAGCCCGTCGATGCTACATCTGTCATGCAACAGGACACCTTCAACGGCTCTGTCCACAGCGTCAGCGGCCGAAGACGACCGTTAAACGGGAGACACCTGCCATTGTGAGCCAGATGACAGGTGGACGAGGTCAATATGCTAGTGGCTCATCACGGCTGGAGAAAGCTGTTGGAGAGTGTCCAGTGGTAACTATAAACATTGGGGGGAGTGATGTAAAATGTCTTGTTGATACAGGCGCACAGGTTTCAACCTTGACTGAGACATTCTTTAGACATGTTTTTAGTGACACAACACACATTGATGATGTTTCCCTTTACCTAAAGGTTTCCGGCGCTCAAGGCCTCGAGGTGCCATTTATTGGTTATGTAGAGCTAGACATTACAGTGATGAATAGAACTTTACCCAATATGGCATTCTTAGTGGTTAGAGATCCTCAGGGTGTCATGGCCGAGAGGAAGAAGAAGGTACCCGGTGTGCTCGGTTCCAACATCTTAAGACACCTGAAGACTGTCGAGGGAGGTAGCCATCCGGACTCGACTCTATGGCAAGGCGTAAGTGCCCTGTATGAAGAGAACGCCATTTCCGTGTCAAGCGACAGTTACGTGAAACCACTGGGGAGACGGCCCGTTCTGATCCCAGCACGCAGCCTAAAAGTAATCTCATGCACAACCAAGCCAGCTGCGCCGGGTACTACGCGCGACATTCTAGTCGAGCCATCGGACAAGCTGTACCTTCCAGCCGGAATCGGAGTTGGGAGATGCCTCTCTCAACTCAGCGATAAAGGGGTCGTACCAGTTCAGGTCGCTAATGTCAGTGACAGAGATATCTACCTCAAACCCTACGTCCCTATAGCATGTGCAGCTGAAGCCGACACCCCGCACCAGTACAGCGTGACTGTAACACAGGAAGAAATCCTCATCGAGGAAGCCACAGTACTGCCATCACATGATGCACTTAGAGACATCATGTCTGAAGTATCTGTCGGCGACATCACCCAAGAGCAGGGCCTGCGTCTCTCTACACTCCTCCACAGTTATGAGCATGTTTTTAGCAGAGGCGAGGATGACCTTGGCTTCTGCGATCTAATCCATCATCGTATCGTAACGGATGATGACACGGCCGTCAAGGTCCCACACCGCAGGATCCCACCCCTGTACTGGGCTGAAGTGAGGGACTATTTGCAGTTTGCTTTGAAACAGGGCATCATCCGCGAGTCATGTAGCCCTTATGCCTCACAGTGCGTTATTGCGAAAAAGAAAAATGGCAAGATCCGCTTTTGCGTTGATTATAGGGGATTGAATACTAAGACACACAAAGACGCATACCCTTTGCCCAGAATCGAGGAGGCCCTGGATGTGCTGAAAGGATCTAAATACTTCTGCAGCCTGGATCTAGCTCATGGCTTTAACCAGATTCCAGTGGCGCAAGAAGATATAGAAAAAACAGCATTCCGGGTCGGCACTGGAGGTCTCTATGAATACACCAGAATGGCCTTCGGGCTTTGTAATGCCCCGGCCACATTCATGAGGGTAATGGACAAGATTTTTGGTGATCAGAACTTCCAGACCCTACTCATTTACGTTGACGACCTCCTGGTATTTGGGAAAAGCTTCGACGAGACGCTGGAAAGACTGGGAATGGTGCTATCAAGGCTCTCAAACTTCAACTTAAAGGCACAGCCCAACAAATGCCACCTGTTTTTCAGCCGTCTGCGTTATCTTGGTCATATGGTTACACCTGAGGGAATACTACCCGACCCAGACAAAGTCTCCGCAGTGGCAGATTGGCAGCTGCCCGCCAGCGAGAAAGACTTACGGGCTTACCTTGGGCTGACCTCGTATTACCGCCGATTTATACCTGGCTTCGCTCAGATCGCAGCCCCTTTGCACGCTCTGCTGAATAAAACACCAGGCTCGGGACGCAACAAACGTCTGAGCGGATGGAACGAGCAATGTACGCAGGCATTCCAGACCATGAAGCAAAAGCTAACAACAGCCCCAGTCCTCGGCTACCCAGATTTTACTCTGCCCTACATCCTGGAGATTGACGCCAGCCTCCAAGGCCTGGGAGCTGTGTTATCACAAGAACAGACCGGAAAGCGAGTTGTCATTGGCTACGCCAGCAGGGGACTCAGGGAAAAAGAGACATCCATGAAAAGGTACAGCAGCATGAAGTTGGAATTGCTTGCGCTCCGCTGGGCAGTCACGGAGAAATTCAGAGATCTTCTGCAGGGCAGCACCTTCACGGTCTATACTGATAACAATCCTCTCAGCTACATCCAGACATCCGCCAAGCTAGGTGCAGCAGAGACTCGCTGGGCCGCAGAACTGGCCAACTTTAATTTCACAGTGAAATACCGCTCTGGGCGATCTAATGGGAACGCGGACGCACTCAGCAGAAGGGAGGTCCATGTCGAGCAATTGATGGCAGAATGCGACGAGCCTCAAGCTGCAGCCACCGCCGTACCAAATGAAATTAGAACAGCCATCGTAAACCTCACTCCAGAGTTTGTTCTGCACGAAATCCAGGTCAGGTCTACGCATACTTCTGCTCCTTCCTCCCTACCAGCAGCTGACCTGCCCAGGTTGCAACAGCATGATCCCACATTGAAAAGGGTCTGGCAGCTCTACAGAATTGGTCACAAACCCACCAAACGACAAGCAGCTAGGGAAAACCCCAACGTGCGGAAAATAATCCGCTGTTGGAACCAGCTGAGGGACAGGGACGGAACCCTTTATAGGGTGGCGCAGGACAACGGTAGAGACGTACTCCAGGTCCTCCTTCCTTCATCACTGAAACCAGACGTTCTGAAAGCAGTCCACGATGACGCCGGGCACCCAGCAGCGGAGAAGACTTGCAAGCTTGCCCAGGGGAGGTGTTTTTGGCCAGGCATGATGGCTGATATCACCAGGTACACAAATGATTGTGAAAGATGTTTCTTTGCAAAGGAAGGGAAAAGAGTCCACACCACCATGGGAACGCTCACCGCCACCCATCCCCTAGAAGTCCTCGCAATGGATTTCACTCTTCTCGAACGTTCAACCAGTGGCCTGGAGAACGTGTTGGTACTGACCGATGTCTTCACGAAATTCACTCAAGCAGTCCCTTGCAAAGACCAAACAGCACAGAGTGTAGCGAAAGCCCTGGTAAACAGCTGGTTTCTCAAGTATGGCATACCCAAACGCCTGCACAGCGACCAAGGGAGGAATTTTGAGGGTGATGTCATAAAGGAACTATGCAAGCTGTATGGCATCGACAAGAGTCGCACCACACCATTTCACCCAAGCGGAAATGGCCAATGTGAGTGCTTCAATAGAACCATGCACGACCGACTGCGAACACTCCCCGAAAGAGCGAAACGAAGATGGCCGGAACATTTGCCAGAGCTGGTCTTCTTCTATAATGCAACAGTTCACTCAACAACTGGATACACCCCATACTTCCTGTTCTTTGGCCGAGACCCTTACCTGCCCATCGACAGCCTTCTTGGAATTCCTGGTGATGGAGTTTTGACGGATTCTCCCGTTAGGGTTGATGACTGGCTCGCGGAGCACCAGAAGCGTCTCCAGCAAGCCCACAAACTGGCACAGCAGCTGACGGATAGAGAGGTCTCAAGGCGACAGGAAGCTGCGGCCTCCAGGGTTAATGATGACGGCATTGCAGAGGGGACGACTGTTTACGCTCGCAACCGTCAGGTCAGAGGTCGAAACAAGATCCAAGACGCGTGGAATAGTGAACCGTACACATTTTTCCGGAGGCCAGATTCACAAGGAAACACTTACATGGTGCACTCTGCAGACGGTGGCGGATCTGTTAGGACACTACATCGTACC
Organism: Semisulcospira habei; assembly: GCA_036245525.1. Lineage (NCBI taxonomy): Eukaryota > Metazoa > Mollusca > Gastropoda > Semisulcospiridae > Semisulcospira > Semisulcospira habei. The sequence goes on from BTPG01000008.1 coordinate 113,179,423, forward strand.
GAACTACTCGTACCGCGATCGCCAGTGCAGCAAGGACCTCAGCCAACAGCCTCTTCTCCATCACCGTCGTCAAGGAGCGACACTGGTGACGACAGTCCGGAGTCCCCATCAAGGCCAGACTCTGTGCGTGACCATCAGATTCTCACCACAAACGGTGACAGCGACAACAACCAGAGCTGTGATACCACTGCTGGTGACATGAGACAACAGGTCAGAGATGGAGCTTCACCCTCAGGACGTGACCCCGGCAATGCTCAAGCAGGGGAGCGCAGCATTCCCCGGAGATCGACACGCCACAACAAGGGGTATCATAGCAACCCTCACCATCTCCCCGTTACAGCCATCCAGCAAGAAATGGGACTGTTTGAGAAACTGTTGACGACGCAAACTCTCCTGATGAAGATTCTCCTAGAAAGAGGCGTGGCAGGATATTTAGATGTTGTCGAGGACGCCAACCGTTAGCAGGGGAGTCTGTAACATAGTGAACTGAACTCAGTGTCTGATCTGTACTCACCATCACTATATTTCACAGAAATCTATACTCACTATACTGTATTTGACATTGGCTTGCCACCGGTTGTACTCTTGACATGCTGCACCCGACTGCTGGTGGGGGTTTTGCTTAATAAACAAAAGGAACCCTTACTGCGACTTCACGCCTGTTACAAAATTTTGAGAAAACATGGATTTTTTTTGTTTTACTAACAGAGTTGCCATTGTTTGGAATGACTTACCAGTTTCATTAAAAAAAGCATCTAATATAAATTCTTTTAAAAACCAGCTGGACGAATTACCAAAATTTAAAGAGATTTTTTATTCCTATGATGAATGATTTTATAGGAAAATTGCATGCATAGCAGACCCATAAAGGAACTAAAGAAAGAAAGGACATTTATAAAGGCCTCACGGCCTATTTTGTCCTCACAATACTACTACTACTACTACTACTACTACTACTACTACAGAAGCCATCACTTTACTTTTAGTCACACATGTGGATCGGTCATACATGTGAGTCATAAGGGCTTTGCCTTTCTTGTTGTTATAATGTCTGCAATCGTATTGTGGAAAAGGTGGGAAAATGCATGCAAGCTCATATAGAAGAGGCTTTGTGGGCATGGGTCAACCCATCTTGTTCTTCTTCAGAATGGCTGTGGCTACGCCCAACCAAAGAACGTATAACTGGCACAAAGCGCCATATGTATGTGTTTGTGTGTGCCATTGCCTTGCAGTTCGGAAGGTAGGATGAAAAGTTAAAGAGAGATGATCAGAAGGATAAGCTTAAAAAGTCACATAACTCTGAATATTTCTAAAAAGAAAAAGGTATGTGAGCTTAAAACAATATGATAGACTTTTGGATGAAATCCTCATCTTGTTTGTACGATAAATTAGCATAAAGGTTCAGCATCCCTTGCATGTCTTAGGTTTACTTAGCATATTAGACTGGCTAGCACCATACATTCAATATTCTGTTTTTTTCCCCACAAGCAGCGCAGGCACATCCTGTGAAAGTCTTGTTGCTGTCAGGACGTTAAGCAATGTACAACCCACCAAACCAATCAGTTTGATTTTGAAGAAGTCCACAATGGATGTGTATGACCGTCTTGTACTTCATGTCATGTATTCTTTGTGGGCTGACGATTTGTTGCCACAAGGAAGGCAGGGGGAGGGGCGACGGGGAGGGGGGTTCTGGGCCCCCCCCACCCCCACCCCACACCATACAAAAATTCTTTTGAATGCTTTATCAAAGTCCCTTTCGATATTTTTGCGCATGGTGAGAAGGTGCAAGAGGTTCTCACACATACTTGGCACCGCTGGAAGGGGTCATAGGGTCTGTTTGTCAGCACTGTGTGATTTCATGTGATATTATGTACTTTTGACCTTTTGCCCACTTGGGGTTAAGTTCAAAAGTATTACAGTTTCTTACCTCTTCTTATGTCAGTGTTTGCAGCATATATTTGTTTGCATTGTGTTGGAGTATTACACATCCATGTGCTGTATTCTGCAACAAGTCTCATACATTACATGTTTTTTTGACAGTTTGTGTGTGTGTGTGTGTGTGTGTGTGTGTGTGTGTGTGTGTGTTGCATGACACCTTTTACTTCTTTTTGGCTTTTGTCATGTTGATTTGTTATGATTTTAGATGAAATATTTTGTATTGGTGTCCTGATGAAATCTTTCTATAAAAAATGAACTGTTATTGAAGTTTTTATCTTGTGTGCAAATTGCTGTCACGCCGATCTGAATACTTGCTCAATAAGCCTGTGTGTGATGTCAGCTATCATTGGTCTGTGCGACACGCAAAAGGTCCTTGGGCTAACATCGGACATTGCTGGCTCAGGCAGCCCTGCACAGGCCACAGATAGCTGACATCGGTTACCCCATAAAGCCCTGACTAATATGACCGTGACAGTTGAAGAGTGCTGTCAGAATAGCTTGGTGCCTGTAGGCGATCTGTCTCCAGAATTGATGTAAGATATATATAGGATATCTTCAAAGAATATCTAAAAAAAAGTTATAATTTCATCCTCAGAATGTAATGAGTTAAAGATGGAATTCTTTGGATCAAGCATCCCGACTAAGTCAATAAAGCTGCTTGCAACAGATACTGCTGACGTATGTGTGGGTCCTTGGCATCCTATGTTAGAGATCTGATACACTACCAAATGTCACCAATAATCATATAAAGGCATTTGTTTTCATCCCTACATCACACGACCAATCTCTTTAGCGCAAACTGTGCCACGTGACCGAGCTACAAAAACCCTTGTAGCAACAAATGGCAGACTTTTCGTAGCCCTCTTTCTGACGCGTCTTGGATGCCAGTTTTGTTCTATAAAAGATCACCAAACGTTCTAAAGTACAAAGTTACTTAGTGTTGTTCGAAACAACAGGCACACTACTGGAGATGGTAATGTCATGAAAGATTTTAAAATACATCGTAAGTCTATTATGTATAAATATATATTCCATTTACGTTGGTCATGTCTGGCGCGATCCAGGTCGGCAGATTTCTTCTTGATTTCTTTTAGGAAAATAATGGAGTTATAAAAACAAATACGTTATTGGTAGCAGGGGCTTGCTGTATGGACCCTTGTAGGCCTTCGGGAGGTCAAAGGAACCATTGTACCCCTCTGGCTTTCGGGGCACAATGATTTCTTTGACCTCTCTTAGGCCTACAAGGGTCCGTGTAGCAAACCTCTGCGACCAATAATTTATAGTGTATCTGCATCAGCGCTTACCTTCCGCTTTGACCTCCTTTTGAGTTGCAGTGTACAACTCATGTATATTTATGAGCCTATGCATTAACATAATGACATTTATGTTATAAATAGTGTTGATGGACTTTGTCGGAGTGATGCCCTCTGAACACCGGCACTGTACTATGGCGACGGGCCCCCAGGTGCAGCTTTGACCGTTGTTTTACGTTGCCTAGATTGGAGATGATTTCCCTATCGATGGTATTTTGTTTCTGTTGCTGACTTGTATTTTCATGTACTAGCTTTAGTCAAGTAGGAACTTAACAAAAGAACATATAATAGTGTGTTAAAGAGACATAGGACTGTCTTAGCATTCTGTTTTTGTCAGGGAGGTTCGGGTCGGGGTGGGGCCACTGGCGCCGACCATTAGATGCCTTGGCGACGGGCTTCACCTGCCCTGAGTAATTGTCTGTTTTGTAGCTCTGTTCATGTAATTTATGGAATGAGTGAGCGAGTGAATGTGAGCAGCACCTCGGGTGTCAAGACAAATTTTGCTATATAGCAACAATAAAGTCATCTTTAATCTATACTTGTACCTGGACATCAACGTTCTGCTGTTGAACGTTCGAACGAGCACTAGCAAGCTCCTTTTGAATTAAGCACATCCATTTGTATTTGTGTACTGGTTTAGAAAAATATCTGACTGCACAATTCTTTCACGCATCTAGTCGGCTTTTTGATCTCGCACTAGCACTGCCTTGTTGGCAGGATCATCTGCTTTAGTTCAATGGTGAGAAGTGAACTGTTATCAGTTGAAATGGACAAATGCCTGGCAATTTCTTGCACAGTTTCAGTGTACAAGCATTCTTGGTCAATTGAGCGCTGGTGATACTTGGATATTTTGAGCAACTTTTCAACTTTGAGTCGATTGGCTGTCACAATACGTACATTGACGATTGTGTACTTTACACGCCACGTCATGTCAATCTTAAACTTGCCATGCCCATCAGATAGCGTGTTCATGTCACACTGTTTCTGACTGGATTACCAGTTACTGCTGATACACAAGTTTGCAGATCGCAGACTTATCGGACCACATTGATAGGCAACACACTCTGTTTATGTAATGTATCTGGAGAAAGGTGTGTTGCAGATCGACATGATTGCCTAGTGTCCGTTTAGACGCTGGTCCGTTTGCTGAGGCTATTTTTCACACCACTGTAACTAATTTTTTTTTTTACATTGTACAGACAAAACACATTTGGCAGGACAATATGGTGGTCATTATCTAGGTGGGCATGTATCCTGAATCCCAATAAAAGCGTTTGGCGACCTGTGATCTTTAAAATCTTGCAGTATGCCCCTGTGAAGACCTTTTGCTTATTGCACAATAGGTGAAGATGGTCTGCTCAAAGACTCAGATCTTGGCAAATCAAAGAAATACCAACCAGGGAGTCTTCATACTAAAACTGGTTACGTCCTGTGAATTGCTACAAGTGATGCTTAGCTTGGTAGAGAGAAGTAACCAATGCACATTAACAGTTAGCGTTGTTTCCACACTGGTTACCTTTCTCGATCTTCTAATGCAACCTATCATGTCAAGGGAGGTAACAATTGTGGATAGCTTGATAGTAATTTTCTTAGAATGTGCTAAATTTCTGAGATTGTGCCAATTGAGATTTACACATATTTCCTGTAGGTGAATGATGAATCTTGCGTGTACATGCAATGCCTTAGGCTTATACACCTGACTACCGAAACACACACACAAAGAGAATCCATAGCAAAGATCTGGATCAAATTAAACAGACACATGATTTCTTTATTCTATTTTCTCTTTTTACAATCCACTGTACAAACAACAAGTTATTTCTCATTTGTCAGAACCATTGCAGTTGTATAATGTTTTATGTACATAAGTACTTCAATGATACTTAAATAAAATACATATACCAAGTACCAGTTTCAGACTCTGCGCAGGGCTCTTTTCACATTCAGGTCAGTCTAAACCCCAATCACCCCCCCCCCCCCCCCCCCCCCCAGTTTTGAAAAGCACAACCTGTAGGATTTTAGCATCATAATAAATACTGATCTATAGGTAAGTTTATAAATGAGGCAGATAGACATGAGGATGCTTGGTGGGCCTTTTACATCTGTGTTCCTCATTCTGATGGATTATTGACTGTTCAGTCAACAATGGTATTAGGTAAATAACTCACTGTTAGGACGTCACTGCTGGAAATTGATCGACCATGATTGTTCAAGGGTGGTGCCAGAATAGCTTGGTGCCTGTTGGCACCAAGCTACCCGTGTTCTGGCAGCATCTTTCAGAGATTATGGTTGATCTGCCTCCTGTTTTAGTGAGTCGGGGCTGATTGACCTAAGAAGATGTTTCTCTCAATGTGGACAGCTGGGGGTCGACAGATGGAGCAGAAATGCGGGAAGGAGGGGCGGTAGCAATTCCTGACGTGGGAGTAGCAGAGTCCGGCAAAGGTGACGCGGGTCTGATGAAAGCTGACGCCTGTGAGTCCGACGTCCGGTTCTGTGACGCCTGGGAAAGTGAAATCCTGTTCTCTTCTGAGACAGAAATCCTGTTTTCTTCAGAGGCAGAGGGAGTTGGTACATCTCCACCAGGCATCTTGCTGTCCCAGAAGTCTGTGACTGTGTTTTGGATGTTTCCATTGATCTCCCGCCACTCCCGCTGCCACTGACGCAACTCCTGTACCTCCGGCTCACGTCGCACCTAACATGCACAAAATGTCAATTACAAACGTTTTGTTTTATTTCAGGTTATTCAGCTGGACTTATCCCCCTTGTGCAAGCAGCCAGCAGTACTGTAAAACGTATCACTGACTGCATGAACAAGAGGGTTAAAACAACTCCTGTACCTGGTGGTCAAATCAGACCAGACTCGCCCAACATGCACATACTGTACATGTATATTCAAAAGCTATGATTCCATACCACGTTATTCAGTGGGATTTAATACCCTTAAGGTCTAAAACTACGAAGACTCGTATTTCAGAAATGATCATGACCATTTTGAGAACTGTGCAGAAACTGCTGGAGACAACCGTCACTTTAAGGGTAGTGTCCGCTCAGCTTGGCATTTGTCTGCATGTCTGCCATAATGCTGAGATCAACAAAAACTATACAATGCTCGGAAATCAGATGTAGATAAAAACCGCACATTTAGATGAAAACAGCAGTTAAAAGTCCAGACAAACATGCGATATGACTTATTCGTTTCAGCTTTTGATCCACGGTTTGCATCAGAAAAAAATGTTTTAAAAAAAAAAACCCAAATTTTGATTTACCTCCATTGTGATCATCAAGCGTGATGCATGTAAACATCCCAAATGAGGTTACCCCCCCCCTCCTCCCCTCATCACACACTCCTTTCTATTAGCCTCTTGCAACATGAAGCTATGAATGAATGCTTTAATAACTCCCCCCCCAAAAAATCCACGCAGAGCGCATCAAAGGAGCAATATTTGAAGCAATTAAAAAAAAAATCCTCTGTTAGGCTTTTCCACAACACTCCCATGTTGTTGGCAAGCCTGCATACAACCGTAGATGCGCCCCATTTTCGACAGCCATGAACACACTAAGTCCACACAAATTTTGCCTCGGGTGCCTCTTGTGGCTTAAAACACCAACAAGGGCAAACACAAGAAGCCCTCATGACTCACTAGGTGGGAAAGAAACAAAGGGGCCCCAGGGGTGGGGATTAAGAAAAGGGGTGGATGAGTGATAGCAGTAGGTACTGGTGGGAAAGGGAAAGAGGAGCCAGGCTAAGACTGGGGGCTAAGTAGGTCACCTCTGCCAGAACTAACACTGAGCAGCTAAGTGGCCCCGGCCGTGCAAAATCATGCTACAATGTATTGACAATTGACTAGTGGGGTGATGTAATAAAATGTAATACATATACAAAACACAGCTCATCACATGTGTATGACTGATCCAAAACTTTGATAAAAACTAAATTCTGCCCCAAAATTGGCATTTTTTAGCACATTTGTCAACCTCTCTGAGGTGTCATCCAAATTAGAATGCATAGAAAGGTATTACCATCAGGTATCTCTGTACCAAGTTTAGGTTTGATGTTGAAAACAGTATTTGACAAAAATAAAACAATTTTTGTGTAAATATCGCTACTGTTTACCTGTTTCTGAACCTCTTGTAACTTTGACCTTTTTGAAGGGTCATCCAAACTAGTATGCAAAGAATGGTCAGGTATCTCCGCACAAAGTTCGAGTTTTAAGCTGAAAATAGTACTTGAGATAAGACAATTGAGATAAGTCTATTTTTGATGTTTTATGGACCCCCTGTGACCTTGACCTTTGAGCCAGGTCACTGAAATTGGTATGTTTAGATAGGTCTTGCCACAAAGTACTCTTGGGCCAAGTTTGAGATTGTTGCTTGAATAAAAACCTCCGCGAAAATGCCAAAGTTAAAGTTTTACAGATTTTTGAAATGTTTTATGTTTTTTATGTTAAATGCCAAAGTTAAAGTTTTACAGGTTCTTGGAATGTTTTGTTTATTATGTTAGTATTGTGTGAATGTGCATTTGTACTTATGAATGAGTGTATTTGTATGCTGTCGATACCTTAGTTAATTCCATTCAGTTAGATGCAAAGCGCTCTGAGCCTTTATTTGTGGGGATATTGCCCTATAGAAGAGTTATATATTATTATTATTATTATTATTACTATGGATGATGGCTGACAGATGGATGATGGACGAACGACCACTGGCCCATTACATAGACTCACTTTTGTTATTGCACGTGAGCCAAAACGTTTTAAAACTGTATCTTATATCTTCTTATCTTATATCTTGTTACTAATTGCCTACTTGCACTGGAAACTAAATACACATGTGATCTGTATGCAACACAAAACTCACCAGATAACCTCGCCAGTGTGACTGGATGATAAGAGTTGCCTCCTCTTCTGTCCACAGCAGTGAAAATGGTAGTGGAGGCCTGGGACTGAAAAACAAACAAACCCAAAATGAAATTACTTACAAGGTTGACTAAGCTGTCGGATATAACAATACTTTTTAACCCTTTGGGTGTCAGTAGAGCTGTCTTCACCTTGACAAAAAAAAAAAAAAAAAAAGATTCCAACAGCCATTTTCTCTGTGAACTACATGTACTTTGCTTTTTGCAACTTTGGATGTAATGAACAAAACAGTTTCCTGGCATTTCTTTTATCCAAAGTTTACTATATCAATTATGTGTGCTGGTCTGTGGATTGCACCTGGTGGCCTGGAGCCACTAGGTCCAAAACCACAGACCAGCAACACTATAACAGATGGAATCTAGGGATTTTCATATTGTGCAAAATATCTTTTTTACTTTTATTTCCTATTATAGTGCACATGTAGTGCCTGCAGAAAAGACCATGCCAGCCCTTCACATGCCGGTGGCAGCATGCACTAGAGAGTTAACCCCTTAACAACGAGGGCAATTCAAACACTACCCATCTGCAAGAAGCATAAACCCTGATGAGCCACCACAGTCGCAGAAACTCATGAGGATTTGTTTCTTGTTAGTCCTGTGTTCTTTATGCCTTTTGGTGTTGGTTACATTGTGTTCTTCATGTGAATGTGGTCAGTGCAGCAGTTGCATACACGAAATTCTAGTTTTCAGTAAGAACTTACTTACTTACGCCTGTCACCCCTCCCAGGTATAGGCCGTCGACTCCTGTCCTGTACTTCTCCTCCGATTTTACTTCAGGTGGTTCCCAGTCTCTTGATGTCTGCTTGGAGGTCTCAATGCCAGGTGTTTCTCGGCCTGCCTCTTTTCCTCTTTCCCTGGGGGTTCCATGACAATGCCTGCCTAGTGATACTAGAAACTGGCTTTCTCAGACTGTGACCAATCCATCTCCATCTTCTTCGCCCAATTTCATTCTCTGCTGTTATCTGCTCTGTTCTCTCCCAGAGTCTGATGTTGCTGATCTTCTCTGGCCAGTGGATTTTTAAGATTCTTCTAAGGCAACTGTTAATGAAGATCTGTACTCTGTTGACTGTGGATTTTGTCAACCTCCATGTCTCTGCTCCATATAGGAGAACTGCTTTTACGTTTGAGTTGAAAATCCGGACTTTGGTGTGTTGTGACAGCTCTCTGGAACTCCACACTTTTTTTCAGCTGGAGAAAGGCTGCTCTGGCTTTACCGATTCGTGCTCTGATATCTGCATCAGTGCCACCTTTTTTGTCGATGATGCTCCCGAGATAGGTGAAGGACTCCACCTCATGCAGCGGGGTGCCAACAAGCAAGACTGGTTCTTCCCTGGTTGCGTTCAGCCTCATTGTCTTTGTTTTCTGTTTGTGGATGGTGAGGCCCACCTGGGACGAGATGTCAGCAAGCCTCATGGTCTTGTCCTGCATTTGTTGATGAGTGTGGGACAGTAATGCCAAGTCGTCTGCAAATTTGAGGTCGTCAAGCTGTGTCCACAGTGTCCACTGTATTCCGCTTCTTCTCTGCCCTGTGGTCTTCTTCATGACCCAGTTTATGGCCAGTAGGAAGAGGAACGGAGACAGTAAACACCCCTGCCTGACGCCGGTTCTGATTTGGAGCTCCCTGGTGAACTGCCCTTCGTGGATCACGCGACATGTCATGCCATCGTAGCTGCTCTTGATCAGGCAGACGAGCTTTGTGGGTACACCGTAATGTCGTAGGAGTTTCCACAAAGTCTCTCAGTCCACGCTGTTAAATGCTTTCTCGTAATCCACAAAGTTGACGTACAGCAGGGAGCTCCACTCCAGAGACTGCTCCACGATGATGCGGAGAGTGGCAATCTGGTCTGTACATGATCGGTTTTTCCGGAATCCTGCTTGCTGGTCTCTCAGCTGGGGGTCGACGGAGCTCTTCATTCTCTCCAGGATGATCCTGTTGAAGACCTTTCTTGGTACTGACAGCAACATACTCAAACCAAGGGGAATCACAATTCTGTACAATTCTGTACAATTGAGTACAATTCTGCCAGCGCTAGCCTCACCTATCTGGTTTGTGAGTGACAGCAACGTGATTCCTCTGTAGTTGGAACACTTGCTGAGGTCGCCTTTCTTGGGAAGCTTGATTAGGTACCCCTCCTTCCAGTCAGCCGGCATCACCTCCTCTTCCCAGATCTTTCCAAACATTGGGTACAGCATCTCTACTGTTGTTTCTAGGTCTGCTTTCAGAGCCTCTGCTGTGATGCCATCTGGCCCTGCTGCTTTGCCGTTCTTCAAAAATGCCACTGCTCTTCTGATCTCTTCCCGGCTGGGTCTGTCATATCTGATGGGTAGGTCAGTCTCTGCTGGCTGGATGTCTGGGGGGTCGGGTGGGGTGGGTCTGTTCAGTAACTCTTCAAAATACTCGGCCCATCTGTCAAGTTGGTCTGCTCTGTCTGCAATAGGCTTGCCTTCTTTGTCTTTTACTGGTCTTTCTGTATGGCCATACTTGCCTGACAATCTTCTGCTAATGTCGTAGAGCTGTTTCAGGTTGCAGCTGCCTGCTGCCTTTTCTGCCTCTGCTGCCTTTTCTGCCTCTGCTGCTAGGCCATCTGTGTAGGCTCTCTTGTCTGCGCTGATACTCGGCTTCACCTCGTGGTTGGCTTCCGAGTATTCCTCATGTGCCCTTGCTTTGGCCGCTCTCGTGCGACTGTTGTTGACAACTGTTTTCTTCTGCTTCCTCACTTCTATCTTCTTCAAGGTCTGTGCCGACAGCCAGTCTTGTGATGGTGTTTCTTGAACCCCACAGTGTCTTTGCAGGTTGAGTATAGTGCCTCTCTAACTGCCTTCCACTGCTGCTCTGTGGTGACCACCTCCTCTTCATTTACTAGCTCCTGTAGTGCTTGAAACCGGTTGGACAGCACCAGTTTGAACTCTTCTCTCACTCCCGTCTCTCTCAGAAGGCCTACATTATAGCGCTGTCTTCTTGTTGTCACTGTGCTGCTTTTCTTTAACTTGAGCTTTATTCTTAAGCTAAGATGATGGTCTGAGGCGACATCTGTTTCCCTCCTCACTCAAACATCTTGAAGGGATCTTCTAAATTTATTGCTAATGCAGATATGGTCTATTTGGTTCTCTGCAGTATGGTCAGGTAAGACCCACGTTGCTTTGTGTATTCTTCTGTGTGGGAAGATGCTGCCTCCAATGACAAGTCTGTTTAGAGCACAAAAGTCTACGAACCTCTCCCCGTTCTCACTCATCTCCCCTAGTCCCTGTCTCCCCATCACCTCTTCGTATCCGGTGTTGTCCTCCCCTATTTTGGCATTAAAATCACCCATGACGATGGTGATGTCTCGCTCCGCACATTTGTCCACAGCACTCTGGAGTTGGTCGTAGAACTCTTGTTTCTCTTCCTCGTCACTGTCATTGGTGGGTGCATAACACTGGATGACGTTCAACTTGATCTTTCTCCTAGTTCTAAAGACTGCTGTGATAATTCTTGGCCCAAGAGGTTCCCAGCCAATCAGCGCTCTCTGTGCCACTGGTGACAGAATGAATGCGACACCTTCTGTATGGGGGGGCATTCTCCTCTTCATGACCTGAATACAGAATCATCTCCCCACATAACAACCTTTTCTGGCCAGACTGCGTCCATGTGGCTTCACTGATACCTAGCAGGGAAAGGTTGTACTTTTGCATTTCCGCTGCTATCTGGGCGGACTTCCCGCTCTGGTACATGGTCTTGACATTCCATGTGCCCATGATTGTGTCCCTGGATAGAGAGAGGCGGCTCGGTCCTGTGGCTTCTGAAGACTTCCGGCTTTCACCACACGATGTCATAAATCTTCTGGTAGAAGAACCTTCCTCCTCCAGGAAAGGAATTGCTGTTTGTCTTTTCGTCGGCGTTTTTGTAGCTATTTCTTTATTTGCAGGGTGGGGAAGCTACCCCCACGCCCAACCTCCTTACTAGGAGGACCAGGGGTTTTCTGTCGGGGTCTCCTTCCCTTAGACCATGTTGGTTCATGGCACCTTATTTCATTCGGTGCACCCCTCTGGCGAGGGACCCCCTATCCACCACCCAGGGGACGCGCCTCAATGCCATATGGTCCCAGCGTGAGGTTTCAGCAAGAAGGTTAACCATAAAAGCAACTGGTCAATGTATAATTGCTAGTGATAAAAGTGAAAAGAACTGAAGCAACTTACTGATCCTTGATCCACTCCTTTACAAATGGAATATCCCAGAGGTCTGTTGTTTCACGACCTGTGTATCTTGGATTTTTCCTGTAAATTTATACACAATGAAAGTTACAGCAGTGCAGAATTAGTCATGCTTGCATACCCAACTTCCACTTCAAAATATCACAATTCTCCCTTTTCTTATGAATTCATAGTATACTTCTACATCGGTACTGTAATTAAAAATATAACATGTACAAAAGATTGAAAAAAGAAACAAAAATCCTCTCCAAAACAATTTAATAAAGTGAAAAGTGTCAGTCCAAATAATATGTGCTGAACATAATATTATTTTGGTTGTAAATGCACACACTGTTTCCTGCACTCATCCCATCCAACACACGATCTCAAGCCCATCCCAATCACATCCTCATTCCCTGTGTTGAGTGTAAAGTTTATAGTTTTGAATTACCTGTACAGATATTCCGTGATGAAGTCCAGTGCATTGAATTTTGTTCTCTTTCTCTGAAACAGAAATGACACATTAGAACATCAAAATACAAATTATTTATCACCATGTCCACTAGCAATGAGAGTGGTGCAAGAGGCACAGACTTTCACAAACATACCAAGCAAATCCATGATTCCGTATTTCATATAGGCTGCAGTTAGCACATTGAACCTTATAGTCATCTGAAATGTGGGACTTTTGCTCTCAAGACTACTTTACATTTCAAGAGAGAGATGGGCCATGAAAGTTCAAGGGTGGTGCAAGGACAGATTGGTGCCAAGCTATTCTGACACCACCTTTGAACCATCATTGTCAAGTTCAAGGTTGGTGTCAGAATAGCTTGGTGCCTCCAGGTGCTAACCTATTCTGTTACCACCCTTGAACTATCATGGTTGATCAACAGCTTGGTGTAATGTGTTGGGGCTGAATGGGTTATCGAGAACAGTCAAAAAGGTGAAACCACACACCGTCATAATGCTCACCTCAAAACACTTCTCCTCCTTGGCTTGTTTGAGCATTTCTGCAATAGCTGGTAGCAGGTAGGGAAAGACATAGTACTCCAGATATTCACGAGGAGGGCCTGGTCAGAAACAGAAACCCAGTAAGCAAAAGGTTACTTGGTTGATAGTGGCCGCTGTTGGCCTGCGCACGATATACAGCAGCCGCTGATCACCAGAAAGTAATCATGCAAACAATGAACTGGTGAAATTCTTCAAAAAAGATATTTTCAGACATTCATCTGCTCAACATTACAGCAAGAGGTACTGGTCCAGTTGTAATAGAGGGTAGTGCCAGATCAGCTTGGTGCCCATCTTGCACTACCCTTGAACTGTCATGGTCCATAGGTCTGTTACTTTGGCACATGATGATGCTGTCTAAAAATGAGACAATTATTGTTAAGTGTAAATGTATGATCAATATCACATTCATGCATGCACACACACACACAAACACACTGTATTTATTAATAGGGCTCGGAAAGTTCCCCGCGTTGCCTAGCAGCGTCAGCCGCCATCTTAAGAGGATAGAATAGTCTTTAGATAGTAGCGAAGTAGTGTTTCAACATGTTTTTCTTTATGTTTCTTCCTCTTTGGAATGAAACAAAAACAGATTATGGTTAGCGATTTCCTACGGTGATGGCAAGACTTGCTGTTATTGCCTATAGCACGTCAGGACTTTCCCGACATTGTCCTGACAGCGATTTTCCTATGAGGGCCTTATTGCGAATCCTCTCAAGATGGCCACCACGACTAGCGTGATGACGTCAGCTTCCCAAGCCCTATATATGTACTTACATGTGTCCTTGTCTGGGGGAGGTGGTGGAGGGGGTGACTCTGCTTTTGCTGGTTTCTCTATGAAGGAGTAGCCAAGGACAGATGGATGAGTGACGGCAGGGTCAAGCTCTGTAGCTAGGTCAAAGTCTGTGGTGATGCGGGAGTGCATGCGTCCGTAAAAGACAGGGTGATGCCTTCCTGGGTCAAAGTCTGTGTAGTCAGTGGCCACTGATGCCTGATCATCTTCAACCACGGGTGTGCGCTTGGACTCAAATTCTAGAAAAACAAAACAGATGAATACACCGAGCCTATAGTTTTCAATCTCTTAGTTATACAAGGAAATTTAAAAATAAAATAATAAACGGCTCATGTTTTCAGGTAAGCAAAAAACTTGACAGTGCAAAAGACTTGCGTGGGCTCATGAGGATCTATGCACATTTGAAGAGACATGGGCTGGATTTGGCACTGACTACCCACCTTTGCAGATCTCTTCCCAAAGGTTGGGAACTGGCACTCTTGTAATGACCGACATTTTGTTTGTTTGCCTCGAAGTCTGCAGAGCGCGATCGGCAACAGATTAACTTCCTCGCAGGTACAAAACCAAAAGAACTCTTCAACATACAGCGATTAAATTGCGGATGCCCCTGCCAGAAGTAGTGTGAACGCAAAAACAACAACACTGAAACAGAAGCAAATATCGGCAGGAAGGAAAGTCGACAAAAGATGATGTTGAAGCGGCTATGGCAACAGGGGAGATAATGCTCATTTTACTAACCGCTGCGCCATAGGGGAAATGCGGTCCGTCTTGCAAGGGTAGTAAAAAATCAGAGAGGCTCGATGACAGTAGCTTTGACTAATTCAAATTCACTGCGCCACCGCCACCTACTAATGCTCAAGACTGTCCTGAGCATCTTAGTAGGTGGCGATGGCGTGCACGCGGTGGCGCACTGGACTGGATTTGCATTAGTGTCAAACTGAGCCGCTACTCAACGCCGGTCATCGAGCCGCTATGCAATTATCCAACACTGAGATACTGTAAATCAGTGCCGCAGTGTATGTGCGCCTGGGCATGTGCGATGGTGTGTGTGTGTGTGTGTGTGTGTGTGTGTGTGTGTGTGTGTGTGTGTGTGTCAGTGTCAGGGGCAGATTAGGGGGAGGGGGTGGGGGGGGGGGGGACCGCCATGCAGACTAGTTTTGAAAACCGTGAGGCAACACTTAGGCAATTTTGTGGTGTAATTATTCTTTACTTTTAAACAAAGGCGTCGCCCAAAAGCCAAAGATGCACTCAATCAAATTAGCTCCAAGGGACGTAATATTTCATTTCCTTCTGAGAATGCTCTTGCTGTACTAATGCCGTGGAATTCCAGGCTCAGTGATAAGCTTGCCGTTGTGTCATCAAGACATCAGCTGCCCTTTTTGTGACTGCATCGCTCACTAGATCTAGAAAGATACGGTAGTGGGAGAAGTTTAAAAGTAAAGTATCCACACACACCAGACAGACCGTAGTGACGACGGGACGCGCGCGCGTGCACACGCACACACATGCCACTAGATCAGGACGCGGCACGCGGCACACACTACACACACACGTCAGTGACACTTTCCGGCTGACTGACATACCAGACACACATACACTGACAGCATCATCTGGTATCATTTGGTATCACTTTGGTATCAGTTTCAGCCAACTCAACTTAATAAAATGGCCTTAGCACCACGTGATAGTTCTGTGTTCACGTACAGTGTGTGAGTGAATGCGTGTGATTCACGTGAGCGTGCTTGTTGGGTTCAGTTCGCGGCTACATTCTGCGCATTGAGTTATATTATAAATATGAGAAATGCGCCATATAATACCATGTAATAAAATAATCATTTGATTTGGGATCATTTAGGTAACATTCGGGTTCATTTATGTAAGAAGACGGTCTCCACTAACGAAAACAAGGGAAGCAACTTTCGGTTTCGGAAGGCACTGTGGTTCCTCCGGGTACGTGTTTACGGAAGTTGTATGTCTGGGGTGATGGTAGAACATTTCTTCATCTTACGGTGTACAGTCGGCGTGGAAATCGTACCTCATCACCATCATCATATTAAAGAACAGAGCATTAGATATACTGAGGTCACAAGAGATTCAGCTTTACTATGAACTAATCCTGTAGTAGGCGATACTGACAAATAACCAGCTGAAACACTCGAGAGCCAAACTCTATTCCCTAACAGCGGTTGTCACAGCCCTAATCTAAAGGCGCACATGGATTGTGGCGCTCAAATATATCGTCCAGCTATTAGTCTGTTTCATCTAGACAAGGTCAAGTTTTAGGTCTAGAAAAAGTAAAGGTTGATAGGGGTTCACTTGTGACTGCAGTGTATCTAATGATACATGACATGGACGGTTCGGTTCGGTTCCTGCCAGTGTGTGCAGTTCTACTACACAGGACCAGTCCGAGCAACCGGACAAGTGTTAAAATTACAATAATGGTGCCACTAGCGCATTTAACCTAGATACAGGGCGAGGTATACCAACTCGGCCTCAATATCCCGAAGTTTCACTTCACGAAGTATCCGAAGGGCATAAGGAGACTTCGGTGAAGCTATGGCAAAGCCGTCAAAGTGCCCTTGAACATCACAGAACCCGCTCAGCGAAGTCGATTTGGCCTTCGACCTCCACCATGTCTGATTAGTCGGTCAAACTGAGGCTATTTAAACGAGGGACACACAAAATGGTGATTGTCTGCTGCATGGCGTCGTTTAGTGAAATGTTATAGTTACTGCCAAGGAATTACCTTTAGTGACTTTCGGGATAGCCAGTCGCATAGTGCTGAAAGGGTCCCAAAGTTTACCTTCGGGTTAGCAGCAGTGCAGGTAGAGCTATGCTTTCGTGCTGATGGTTGTGATTCTTATGGCTCATCAGGACTGCATGCACCTTTATATAGGCCAGTTCACAGTTTAAAAGGAATATGCCTCATGTTGGATACTAAAGTAAAATGGTCAGGGCCAAGGGCTATCTATGGTCAGTTGGCAGACGCTTTTGACAGACCAGAAAAGCAGACTACAGCATTACACCGCCAGATACAAGAAGGTAGATTGATAACAACTGAGGGGCTTATGCAGGGTACCCACTCCACACCAAAACACAGAAAATGCATGCGATAGTATAGGCAGCATCATTGAGTGAAATTCCAACCAAACCAGCGAACCACAATATGGTAGCCCTGCGGGCGATGAGAATGCTTTGACAGATTAAGAAGCAAGAGCTTGGCCATATTCATTTCACGTGAACATCGGACACTGCAGGATATTAATGCCTAAAGCGACTGGCATCTTTCGCTATTTTGTATCCATACACGTCGCTGAAAGGCTCTGTGTATCAAAACACTGATCAAATAAAATACCAAGCTTATTTATTTTTTCATTTGTTCATCAAAAACATGATTATATTTTTTGTCTCTCCCAAATTTGCATCAAAAAACCTATTGGTATTTGGCGAGAAAGTAAAGAAATTATTTTGATTTCTTGGGTTGAGATTCTATATTACAATATACAGGCATCAGAACTGTCCGATTTTCGGCGATTTTCCTGGCCCCTGTTTAATAACACTTTTGACTTGGAAATGGCTTTAAATAACTCTACAATTCTTCAAAATCGCCGTTTTCCGATTTTTTTTGGGTGAACAGTTCTGATGCCTGAATATACCAACTGCAAATGGTTACTATTTAGGGCCAATTCAGCCAGCAAAGGCCATAGATTCTAATGACTTATACATCTACAGGCATTTATGTGCATCTTTCCCACTAAAGATGAAAGGTACCGGTACTGGGACTGCTGGCATGTTGCATTGCCTCTTCCAGAGCAGTGAATCATGTTGTGGTAGTTTAAGCTGTACACCTGCCAGTACTGCTGTGAAAAGGCTGTAACAGGTGGTACTGCTAGGCCTCATGAGGCTCAGTCCATTACCCATCCCTTTCCTTCTGAAATAGACCAAGATTCTTATACCCGTGCTACTCAGTCACACTCGCTGGGACCCTGGAGTCGAGTCGATTCTGAATGCAGCCACAGGCAAGGGAGCCAACTTATGACTAAAAAAATAGACATGGCTAAAATAGGACTGACACTGTGAAGGGACGCATGATGGCACAAGGATAGTGCGTCTTGGATGAAGATGGGCTGAATTATAGTGTGTCTGCTTACCCCTTTGTTTCAGTTCGTGATTTTGAGTTTTAATGCGTCATAGATGCACAGACACACTAAAACAAGAGCGGTTCACCACAACCTGGATCTTGGACTTCTTGACTTGATTCTAATTGTTCAAGATAACACTTTCACTAAGCACTATCATCAGTCCAAGTTTAAGTGAAATTCACCCAATGGTGTCTGAGATATTGCCTGCAACAGAATATGTGACTAAACCAAATATGGCCACCATGGCCTTGGTGAAAAGGTAGTGATGTAATTTTTGCAGCAAACAAACTCTTTAATATCCACCTAAACACCAGATCTAAAGCAATTTCTTCTGATTCTTTTGGAGATCTCACATATGTATGCATATTAAAATAAGTCATGAAAACATACAGAGTTATGAAATGATAGTCATCTAGGGTGTGAAATAAATAGAACATATCCCCAAATTAAAGTATTGTTAAGATTTTTTGTGGTATACTTTCTTTATTGTGTTTTTGCCCCAAAACATTATCCCTTTGCCTGTTGGTAGCAGTTTATGTCACAATGGTTCCTAATCAACTAAAACTGCTACCAACTCCACATGGTTATGTTGTTTTTTTTCAGCAGGTTCTACGGCTGGTCAAAGAATGGAGGCAGATCAGAAGAAAGTGCTGACAAGTGCATATCATCTGCTTGTGGATAATATAGCAGACATCCGCGGGGTGGTTGACTACCTTTTTTCCAAAGGGGTGATTACATCCAACATTAAGAACAAAATTTATGTAAGTTGAATCTTGTGATTACATAAATGATTTTGTTTGCTTTTTCAAGGATTTTCTACAGTTGTGTTGGCCTATTATACTACAAAGCTGCTAATTCTTCCTCACAACATGGTTAACCTTTGGGTGTCAGTAGCAGTTTTAGTCGCAATGATTCCTGCAGGAATCATCATGACTAACACCATTACTGACACCCAAAGGGTTAAACTCCTTTCATAAGCTATGCATCGTGCAAAACTTATAAAGGGAGGTAGCCCATGAGTTCCTTCCCTGTGCAGGCAGAGAGAACTGAGAATGACCAGGTGCGCGCTTTACTGGATCATCTTCTCCGCAAACCAGGTGCGTTCGACCATTTTTACAATGCTCTGGTTGCGAAAGAGGAGAGCATGGCAGAGCTTTTGAAACCTGGGCTTCGTAACTCATCAGGACTTGCTGCTGGGGACCCAGCTCCTGGGCAACCTGGGGTGGAGAAGTCGGATGTCGTGCCACAGTTGCACCATGTTCAGCTTCCACACAGTAAGTGGTGATGAAGGTTGGCTCAGCTTTGCATTATAAAATCCAGACCAAAAAAGTGACAGTCCAGCATGTAAAGTGCAAGGAAAATCCCAAGAAAGAAAGAAGCATGCTTAAAAAAGACAATTACAACACGATTTATCACAGTTTTTGGGTTTAACCCATATCATACTAAGGCTAAAAGCTTCAAATTTGTACACTGCCAGTGCTATACGCAAGCTACATTATAGTACTTACGGATAAGGATATAGACCAATGGCTTTAGTTCAAGGCTGGTGCCAGAATAGCTTGGCACCTAGAGGCGCCAAGCTATTCTGGCACTACCCTTGAACTATTTTAGTCAAACTTATTTCACACACTTGTGTATTCCGAATGATAAGGGTTAACCTGAAAATTTAGTAAATGGTGTTGTAATTGTTTACTTTGTGTAATTTCGTCTCCACATTCATTTAGAACTTTAAACCCTTTTTTGAAAATGGTCATGCAGACAAGAAACAATTTTGTTTTCTTGTTTATGTCCATTTTGAAAAAAGGGTTTTGCCACGGAAATTTAATACATTGTGCAGTAATTGTCCTTTCTAAGTGCACTTCTTTTTTTTGCTGGGATCTTCTCAGATTTGCATTGTTTTTGCATAAAGCCACCAGGCGTGAACCCATTCAGGGTATGGCTTTATCCCAGGGAGGCTATTTATCAAAAATATGAAAACAAATTATACAAGAGATATGAAACGCACACAAAAACCCTTCAACTAGGTAGATATTCCTAATTTCTTCCCATTAATTCGCTCACATGCGAAGCAAAAGTGAGTCTATTTTTCGGGCCAGTGGTCGTCTGTCCGTCATCCGTCGTCCATCCGCTGGCCGTCATCCTTGGTAATCTTTAATGTTGGCATTTTCTCGGAGACTATTCAAGCCACAGTCTTTAAACTTGGACCAAGGATACTTTGTGGCAAGACCTTTCTAAACATACCAATTTGAGTAACCTCTCACAAAGGTCAAGACTACAGGGGATCAGGAAATATGTCAATAATAGCTATGTTTTGACATAATTTATTTTGTTCTCAAATACTATTCACATCTTCAAACCCAAACTTGGTACAAAGGTACCTGATGGTAAGACCTTTCTATGCATACTAATTTGGTTGATCCCTCGGAAAGGTCAAGAGTCACAAGAGCTCAGAAAATAGGTGAAAAATAGCCACATTTGACAAAAGATGTTTTTTCTCAAATACTTTTCACAACTTCAAACCCAAACTTGCTACAGAGATACCTGATGGTAAGACCTATCTATGCATACTAATTTGGATTACCCCTCGGAAAGGTCAAGGGTCACAAGGGCTCAGGAAATAGGTCCGAAATAGCAATATTTTGACAAAAGATGTTTTTTTCTCAAATATTATTCACAATTTTAAACCCAAACTTGCTACAGAGATACTTGGTGGGAAGACTTTTCTATGCACACTAATTTGGTTGATCCGCCAGAAAGGTCAAGGGTCACGAGAGCTTAGGAAATAAGTAAAAATAGCCATATTTGGACAAAAGATATTTTTTCTCAAATACTATTTACAACTTAAAACCCAAATTTGGTACAGAGATACCTGATGGTAAGACCTATGTATACATACTAATTTGGATGACCCCTTGGAAAGGTCAAGGGTCACATATGCTGGCAAATGTGTAAAAGTGCCAATTTTTGATTAAAATTGTAGGTATTAATTATTATC
Source organism: Semisulcospira habei (assembly GCA_036245525.1). NCBI lineage: Eukaryota > Metazoa > Mollusca > Gastropoda > Semisulcospiridae > Semisulcospira > Semisulcospira habei. Next base: position 113,200,697 of record BTPG01000008.1, read on the forward strand.
AACATTTTTGCAAATTTTTCAACCAGAGTTGGCACAAAGATAGCTGATGATAAGACCTTCCTATGCATACTAATTTAGTCGAATCATCACAAAGGTCAAGGGTCACGGGGGGTTGACAGATGTGAAAAATGCTTACATTTTCAGAAAAGATGGATTTTGCTGCTGCAGAAGCCAGCCCTTGTCACAAAGGTCACACATACATATGAATGCGTTCATCTACAGTACTGAGCACCAAAAGGGGTCAGTGTGGTACTATTCAGATTTCGATCAAAATAAGGCATTTAGTGACATTTCTGTTGTTGCAATGTATTAAGACAATGTTAATGTATAAATTTGTATATTTTGGGCTGTCTGCATGATGAATTTAATTGTGAACTGATAATAAAATGTTGAAATAGTTGCCCAAAATGGCTTCCCTAAAGAGGAACGGTTTCAGTTGGTTAACTCAAATGAAGATTGTGACTACATCAGTGCATCATTACAAGAAATTATTTTTTTAAATTTAGGCTTCATACAAAGAAAAATCAGTGCTTAACTTTCTTTTTTCCCTTTAGAATTAGATATTGACACAGTTATGGGTGAAAAGTGACGTTTTCGATGCATAACGAAGTGTCCCACTGCAACATATTTTTTCACTTTCCCAAAGTCGGCAACAAGATAAAATCAGCTTGTCCACTATGTGCATCAACAAACTACACCCAAAATACTTCATTTTGCACCATAATAGGTTACAAATATTTGAAAGATTTGGATGCTGAGAAAAATTTTATATCGCAGTGTCCCAAATGTCACGTCTGAAACGCAACACAAAACAATCGCAGAAACTCATTCAAAACTCGCTTTCCGACCAGTTTGCTTGGTTAAGGGAATTACTGGGGAAATTCCACACAAACTGATGACGTTTACACAGAAAATCCATTGACATTTTAGCCCTGGTACGCAAAAAACAGTGACGCGTCCCGACTTCCGACCACCATGCGTCTGAAACGCTTGCGCCTCATTTTGACATCATACGGTTTGAATCTGCAAATGTTACTAATTATCTTGGACCATATGCATTACAGGTTGGCATTTTTATATTCGTTTATGTTCCATGCATCAATCTAAATCATTATTATTTGCATGTTTGTATTGTTATAGCAGATAATTGTACTTAAATAGACCGTGGTTACGTTTACTCACTGTGTCTCGTGCAACATCGGTAATGAATGTTTGGACATTTTCATCATTTTCAAACAAATCTGACAGCACCAAAATTAATCTTGTGTGCAAGGACTATTATTATGCATAGTGTTCATCAATCATGTAGTGATTTTTTTCGAAATGCTTTAAAACAACTCTAAGTTAGGTGAAGTTTGTTTAGGACGTGTCATGAGACGTCACGATTGCATTTAAATTGTGTTAAGTCCCATGAAGCATCGGAAACATGAAAGTGCAGACTTGTAGGATTGTGAAAAGACTAAATCATAAAAAAATGTATCGTCCGCGAGAGCATTCATTAATACACACAAAACTGAACAAGTACATTGCAAATAAACATTCATCTTGTGTACACAAGCCTTGTACCTCTGCTCCACACCCTCAGACCCACACTTTTACACCTCTAGTATTATACTAAAGTCGCTGGTAAATATAGAAGCCAATCCTGATCAAACTGCCTACCATTACCATTAGTGTTTGCAATATTTTTCTGTATATATCTATATTTTATGAGGTATCTTATGCTGTCGATGATTGCATGTCCACCAGACCAGAACAACTGGAAATGACACCTAATATTATAACAAGTCAAAACAAGTGTTCTTTCATTCATGGTGTCCTGTGACATCTGAAACGTCATAACTAACAAGTGTAATATTTAGGAAATGCAACTAATATAATTTTATTGTTTTTGGTTACCATATTGTTTCACGTGTTTTATACCTTGCTTGTGCTTAACTACTGGAAAACAACTGTTCTTGCTTTTGTGGTGAAATGATTTAGTAAGACGTTTTCCCAATTTTGATGCAACTCTAACCTTTTCGTTTAGGTGATTTGTTTTTTAAAATCACCTCAAAAATTAGATTTACTCTTTGACTAAACATTACATGTTCACAAAATGGTGCATATTAAATTTAATTAGAGTGGGTGCATTGCATGTGTCCCTATGGTGCATCCAAAACGGGTATCATACCCCCCTCAGTGAATCCTCAGTTGTGTCAACACAGAACAGATTATTTATTTTCTTTTATCGATTTGTATTTATACTTTGTCAGTCATGTCTAAAACAGGCATTGTTTCATCTTTAGCTTCTTTTTTTTTTCATCCTATTTTCCCACTTTTGATGCTCAGTGCTGTATATGAACTCATTTGTAAATCGGTAATACACGTGAGCCATAATGGCTTTGCCTTTCTTGTTTTTTTAAAATTTCATCTGTTTCTGTGTGTTCTATTATATATATGATTCATTGATTGTCTGCAGTATCTTGTGTTTAATTGTATCACATTGTAGTAAGCAGATGCAGAGTTCTGCTTGTGGTTGTGGGATAGGTTTGGCATCAGCATTTAATACATATACTGGTTTCAGAATGGCCAGACTTTACACTGCACAAAGCTGAGGAGGTAAAGGTCCAATGTGTATCAGAGGCCAACACGTTCATGCGCAAACTTTTTGAGGATGCTGCAAAACATGGACGATCTGCTGACAAAGTAAGCAAAATAATGTTTAACTCCTTCACGGTAAGTGACAATGAATTAATCCCTTTGCACGTGCAGCCATCATTACTATAAACGCTGTTGGTGGCTAAATGCACAAAAAAGACTTGTTGCAGAGTTTCTGCATTTTATCCATATTGTCCTGGGAATCATAAATGCACCATGTTTGTTTGGGACATCTGTTGTACCTGATCAAAATACTGTCTAACTCCCAAACAGTTATGAGAAAATTTAGTTCATACTAGTCTTGAGAATTCCAAGAACATTTACCCATTTTATTGTTCATAAGATTTCACTAACAGTGCTTCCAAGCATTTTTGTTGTTGCTTAGAACTAAATTTTAAACCATGCAGAACTATTGCTTGATAATGGTAGGTTGAGCTTAACATATATAATTGAGTTATTTAACTTGTTTTGCTCCAAGCAGCAGGGACTGGATCAAGCATGATAATTCAAGGGTAGTGTCAGATTAATCTGGCACTACCTTGAATTTTCTTGGTCGATGCATCTTCTGCAAAATTACATATAACACCTCCCAAATTTGGGAAATGTGGCCATGGGGTTAAATGGGTTAATTGAAATTAAACACAACTACATTCAGTTTTAGCTATAGCATGAGTGTTTTATTTTTTTGGTTAATGATAGATCATATCAGTTAAATTATTTGTCAGTGAGTGAATAGGCATGGTTTGATTAAGTACGCTCAGAACACAAAGGACTAATCAAACCAAAATCAAGGTGGTGAAATATGCAACCTGTACTTATTATTGTGACTCAGTTGATTGTAAGCGCTGATGACTTGATGTAACTAATAATCAAAGGAGTCATGACAATGCTTCTCTACACTTGCTGATAAAGCCTTAGAGAAATATATCACATATATACATACCTTGTGGGGACTGTTGTTGGTATTCAAAAGCAGAATTAGAGAAATTTTTTATGACTAAAGAAATGTATTTGCTCCATAATGTTGCTGAAAGAGTGAATGAATGAAGAGTGTGTGTGGATCTAGACATCTGCCAGGCTCTATATTCTATGATTGGTCCAGCATGTCAGTGGATGTGCTCTGTCTGCTATGCGAGCAAAGCTTAGGTGCGAAGGTCTCGTGATGGTTATTTTGCCGCTTCATAAATGACCTTATGACCTCCCACCCCCCCCCCCCCCCCCCACCTTGGTACCGGTCTCAGGCCACTTTACAAATTTCAAATACAAGCGATCAAAAATCTCTGTAACTTCAGTAGCTGACTGGCCCTTCGTTTGTCTTGTACTGTGTTTGTCTTAAATGGCGTAAATCCGTGTCTGTTTCGTGAGTGTGTGTGTTGGGTTTCAGGCTTTGAGTCGATTTCCCCAAAATTGAGAAAAAGCGCCTATATAATAACGGTATTATTATTATTATTATTAAATAGTTTTATGATAATTTAATCCTTTGGCTGTCGGTAGCGCTTTTGGTCGCGGCGATTCCTGCAGGAATCGCCGTGACCAAAAGCACTACTGACAGCCAGAGGGTTATTTACTGCAGAAACCTGATATAGTCGTGTATGACCATATCAGATTTCTGCAGTAAACAACATAAAAACTATAAGCAGTGACATTTTTTGCTGACAGGGACACTAACATGTCATGTCAGCCTTTTCAGATTGTGTGCTGGTATTGATATAATGTACACAGTGTCATTGAAAGTAGAGTGCATTGTGTGGGAGACATAATTATATCACACAAGTGTTACATATTATAACACAGTGAGAACCACTGACAAAGCCTAACTGGTGATACATTGATTTTATCTTCAATTGTAAGTAAGTAAAAATATATAAGCATGAAACTTACTCCCATGAAAGCACCCCAAGCTAGGAAACCAATATTATTTTCATGTGGCTTGCATCTATGTGTACTTCCCTTTCTGTTGATCTCTACTAATGTGTTTATGATTTGAAATTTCAGTTGATGGTATTGTCAAACTTTTCACATTTTGAGTTAATTTTTTTGTATGAAATATGTACCCTTGGCAGTACATAACACTATCATATATAATTTTTGTTGCGTAACACCCTCAGCTTTTATTTATCGGTTGTTTGGTTTTTTTTTTTTTGCTTTGCATTTTGACTGAATAAAGGGGAGGGCATGATCCTATTGAGAGATGTGATTGGCTAGAGTCATATATTTTGGGGAAGTCCATTTTATTTATTGAGTATGTAGCTGGGCATGATTAAAAGCGTCCATTTGCCTTTGATTGACATAGTGACAAAGTGCAAATTGAGCTAGATTAATGAGAAAAAGGTAAAGAGTTATATTTAGTTCAGTTCATTCATTTTGGTCAAAGGCCTGTAAGTGCTCCACTGCACCCATCAGCAGTCTTCCCAGAGTTTCTTTTGATATCAGCAGCCAATATTGATCTGGGGTACTATGAATATCTCATGTCCTTTCCAATCTGCCCAACACCCACTGCCTTTCTCCACTCCCCACCCGGGTCTGCCCTGGGGGACTTGGGTGGGGTTAGGTATTTTTTAGTTCCCAGGGTCACCCTGGTCAGCCCCACAGGGTGGGGTTTTCTCTCTATTCTGGGGCATGTGTTTCTGTCTACCCGAGGTCCATTCACCTGTATTTGCCTTTTTTAAACTCTCCCTACTGTCTGCACTGCCTGTAGCTCTTGATATTGGATGTGTGTTGCTAAATGGTCTTAGCTTTATTTAGGCCCCATGTGTTAGGTTTATTTAATGTGTTTGACCGGCTGGCGACATACATTCAATGTTCTGTTTAGTTGGTTGTTTTTTTTTCACAAGCAGTGCAGGCACGTCCTGAGAAAGCCTTGTTGCTGTCGGGACGTTAAGCAATGTACAATCAACAATGCCTTTCTCCACACCTTTGTTCCTGAGGTTATTGATTGTATGGGCTGTTGGCTCTGTTCCTGGAAATGCTTTTTCAAGTTTCTCACCATCTGTAGTCCCTGCATGATTTATGCCTCACCAGCGAGGGTTTCTGCTGGATCATTGCCCCGGACTCTAGCATGTCCTGGGCAGCAGACCCGCAGAAGTCTTTGAAGTTGTATGTTGGCAGTTGTCCAGTGCCAGTTAGGGCTTGCCAAACCTAAATTGAGTTTTGCAGCAGGCATTTTGACACTGTGAGAATGTTGATGTGGCGTGTGAAGCAAAGAGAACAACAGCTCACTCTTACGGCTTCCCGTATGCATATAAGAAACAGATATGCCGTGTATGTAAGAAAATGTCTGATCTCGCCTTTGTCGCTCTCAAGAGCAAGCATCCACAGAAACAGTGGTGACTTTAAGCACAGAGGTACATGTACATGCTTAGGTGGCGGTCCTGGCCGTGCAGCCGTAAGACATTGATATAACAGCTTATTGACTCCTCAGCATGTCATGTAGAGAGAACAGCATCATTCTCTCAAGCTTCCTGTGTGTGCGTCAAAGAGACAGATATATGACAGGTATCTAGTAAAAATTTCTCAAGCAAGAATACGTAGAAACAGTATTGACTTTAAACAGAGTCACATAGACAGCAAGGCGAAAGAAAACCAAGGCAGGAGGCTAGGCTGGTGTGGACATGGGCTGAGTGAGAGACGTCCTGGTCCACTGAGCTAGATCAGCAGAGACGGACCATGATGTCACACTGCAGTTGTGAATTCACTCAGTGAGCAGTGGGGTTCTTACTGTGGATTTCCTAAGATGATTGCTTGCTGTGTGGCAGGGGCAGTCTGGGCTGTGCAGCCATTAGACTTTGATTTGGCAGCTTATTGATCACTTTGCGATGCAAAGCAAAAAGAACAACAACTTTCTTTCTTGGTTTCCCATATGTGCGTCCAAGAGACAGATATGATGGACATCTTGTGAAAATTTTACGACCTCCCAAAGAGAAGTCGGAGGAACAAGGCAAAAGCCAGCATGAAGGCTTAAAGAGCCACACTGAAGACGGGTGCACGTAGTGAAAAATTACGTTCCATGCCTATGGGCTAAATGGGTGTGAGAATAGACGGTTGCAAATGTTGGTGGTGTGGTTTTATGTAGGATGGCACCAGGCTGATGGTCTCCATACATGGACATTCATTGACCCTTTACTGGTAAGAGGGCTCTACCAGTGCAATGGATATATCCATCGTGTGAAAATACACTTGTATGGATATCAATAAATCAAAATGTTGCAAGTGCCCCAGGGATCTTGCTCAGGTGGGAGATCCGTCCAGGTCCTCCAAAGAGTTAGTAAGAAGACAAACATATTTAAAGCCCTTTTGGTACCCTCCGACCCTCTCCGCCTCCTCATCCCCCGCACCAAACTCAGCACTTTCGGCCCCTGCTCCTTTTCAGTATACGGTCCATCCACCTGGAACACTCTCCCACTCTCTCTCCGTCAGAAACACTCTCTCTCCTCCTTCCAGTCCGCCCTCAAAACTCACCTCTTTCAACAGTTCTAGCTCTACATCACCACACTCCCCACCCCAAGCTGACCGTTGTAATGTTTTTTCACTATTTGTGGTACGTGAGTCATTGTCTAAAGCGTGCGCATGCGTGTGCGAGTTGTGAGTGCGCGCTTAGAGTTATAATTATTATTAGATAAGCGCATTATAAATACCGTAACTATTATTATTATTATTAATCTGAAGTTAATTCTGATATTTCAGATTTACCCCTACACAATGCAGCAGGAATTTCGTGGAGTCTTTCTGCTCATCAACAACCATGATTTCTCCAAAGCAAAAATGGGCTTTAAGAATCGACAAGGAACAGACAAGGATCAGACTGCTCTTCAAAGCCTCTTCACAGGCTTGTTGTTTACAGTCATCGTGAAAAACGATAGAACAGCTATGGTAGGTATAACTGTAGCATTGCATGGACACAGTGAAGAGCGACCAAACATAGTTTTCTTTTACTGTAAGCAAACTGTTAAAAGGAATAGAGGTGGTTTTTTTCAGTTTGATTCCCCTGGTCTATGCCATCCACCCTGCATGAGTTCCTGCAGGAAATACAAAAAAATATCTGCTGGTAGTCTCATTTTGAGTTTGTTCTGCTATCAGTTTCTATTGTGCAAACTCCCTAGCAAATGCTAGTGTCTTCAGAAGATGAAGCTGGTCACTGCAGAAGAACAGCGCAGGTGGCTGCATGCTCAAGGGTGCTAACCCATTTATTCCCAATGCTCTACAGCAGGAGTTGGATCGATCATGATAATTCAATCGTCAAGGATAGTGCCAGATTAGCTTGGTGTGTGATAGTGCCAAGCTACCCTTGCATTGTCATGGTCGATTCAACTCATGGAATGGTGCATAGTAGTGAAGTAAACTTCAAAAATTTGAAATGTGGTCTTGGGGTTAAATTGGTTATTAAAACCACCATGTGCATGCAGCCACCAGCTGGTGGCTGTATTAAACTCAGCCTGTCAGTAGCGTTTTTTGTCACGATGATTCCTGCAGGAATCATCGTGGCAAAAAAACGCTACTAACAGCCAAAACAAAATCCTGGAATCTACTTCTTCCAAAACCCTCTACGCTACCATGAACACACTCCTAGGCACTCCTAAAGACACTCCTCTCCCCAACACACACAGCAGAGAAGAACTCCCGTCCGCTTTTTCCAACTACTTTTCCGACAAAATTCAAACTCTGCGCAACACACTCGACTCTCTGCCTTCCCCTCCTTGCCCTCCCGACACCCCCTTTTCCGGCACCCCCCTCTCGTCCTTCCGCCCCGTCTCTCAAGAAGAAGTCCTCAAAACCATAAAGTCCATGTCTCTCAAAACCTGCGAACTAGACCCCCTCCCAGCTTCTCTCTACCGGGACGGCCTTCCAAAACTTCTGCCCTTCATTACTGACATCATCAACACATCTCTTGAGAACGGTTCAGTCCCTGATATCTTCAAGTCCGCCATCGTCCGTCCTCTCCTCAAAAAACACAACCTCGACCCAAACGAACTAAAAAACTATCGCCCAGTCTCCAATCTCTCTTTCCTGTCCAAGCTTCTTGAGGTTGTTCTCAACCAGCTCAACCTCCACCTTGCCGACAACAACCTCCTCAGTCCATTCCAGTCTGCCTATCGCAAACACCACAGCACTGAAACAGCCCTTCTACACATCTTAAACGACCTGCTTCTCTCCACCGACTCAGGCAACATCTCCCTTCTTACGCTACTCGACCTTTCTGCCGCCTTCGACACTATAGACCACTCTATCCTCCTCCACCGCCTTCGTCACTCCTTTGGCATCACTGACTCTGCTCACTCCTGGTTTCTCTCATACCTCTCCGACAGACAGCAGTCCGTCACCATTGACGGCTTCTCCTCCAACCCAGTCACGCTCTCCTGCGGAGTACCACAGGGGTCCGTCCTGGGCCCGGTCCTTTTCACACTCTACACCTCCCCCCTGTCCAACATCATACAGTCTCACCACATACGCCACCACCTCTACGCTGACGACTCAACTACTAGACAAAGACAAACTCGACAACACTCAGTCACTACTGACTCGCACGGCTGACTGCTATGAAGACGTGAAAAACTGGATGACAGCAAACAAGCTTAAACTGAACGACGACAAAACGGAAGCCATGTTGGTAAGCACTCGCCAGAAACTTTCCCAGCTCCCTCCCTCTCTCCACCTTCAACTCGACAGCACCCCCATCTCCCTCAGTGACTCGGCCAAAAACCTTGGTGTTATTCTTGATTCCTCTCTTACCATGACCAGCTTCGTCTCCGCCACTGCCCAGGCATGCTACTTTCACCTCCGCCGCATCAGTCAGATCAGAAAATACCTCACCACCGAAGCTGCCACCAAACTTGCTGTCTCTCTCATTCTATCTCGCATTGACTACTGCAACTCTCTCCTTTCCGGCCTCCCTCACTCTACCACTTCCACTCTCCAGCGCATCCAGAACAATGCTGCCCGCCTCGTCCTCAGAAAGAAAAAATCCGACCACATCACACCCCTGCTCAAACTTCTTCACTGGCTTCCCATCCCACAGCGTATCCAATACAAGATTCTGTCTCTCTGCTACAAATCCCTGAACAACTGCGCTCCTGCCTATCTTTCCAACTTACTTCACCCCTACACTCCTTCCCGCTCCCTCCGCTCCGCCTCCGACCCTCTCTGTCTCCACATCCCCCGCACCAAACTCAGCACTTTCGGCCCCCGCGCCTTCTCAATTTATGGTCCATCTACCTGGAACACTCTCCCACTCTCTCTCCGTCAGAAAGACTCTCTCTCCTCCTTTCAGTCCGCCCTCAAAACTCACCTCTTTCAACAGTTCTAGCACTATATCACCACACTCCCCACAAAAGATGACTGTCGCAATATATTTCACCATTTGTTGTACGTGAGTCGTCTAAAGCGTGCGCATGCGTGCGCGAGTTGTGAGTGCGCGCTTAGAGTTATAATTATTATAAGATAAGCGCATTATAAATACCGTAATTATTATTATTATTATTATTATCCCTCCTGTGTTTGTAGCAGAAATCGTCACAACAAAGACCACTACATATGGCGAAAGGGTTAAGCTCGACTTTTTCTGTCCTGTTCTAGGAGATGGAGTCGGACATCAAGGAACAATTTGCAGCTGACCACAGCAACTTTGACTGCTTTGCTTGTGCAATTCTCTCCCATGGCGGGCGAGAGGGAGGGTGCGACGTTATTTATGGTGTCGACGGGAACTTCATGCCTGTAAACTCAATCTTTGACATCGCCATGACAGTCAAATGCTCCACACTTGTTGGCAAACCAAAACTATTTTTTGTACAAGCCTGTCAAGGGGGTGAGTCACATTGAAGGTCTGAATTTGTAATGAACATGTACGATAAGGAAAGATAACATAATACTAGTTTGTCTACAAGTGAAATTTTGTCTTTTATGACCGGGCTATAATAATAAAACTGAGAAATGTAACAAGAAAAACCGTACAATAATGATAATAAAAAAAATCATGCAAATTCTAAAGTTGAACATATATAGTCAACCTACAAACATGTTCTCAAACACATTTTACAGTTGTGTATGCACCATACTGCAAAAATGAATAAATAAATAAATAAGTGCAAGTTAATACCATCACCCCAACAACCATGAATTTCAAGATTTTTTTTTTATGAAGCCCCCATCACCTCAAGTGTGAGAAGCTGAGGCATACCTTAAATAGGAACTGATGGACAGGCTGCAAATTAGAACAATTGATGGGATGAACCAGCTAGCCCACAGTCTCTTCTATATGAGTGTATAATGTATTTAACCATTTTTTTGCACAAAATGCCCGTGTTTCTACATCATAAGAAAAACAAAGGCTGTCTTCCTTAATCAAACAGATAATCAGAGAGAGAGCGTGTGAGAGGGAGAACATTGCGTCAGTTCATGTATAACACCGACATGTCTTGTGCTTTTTGTCAATTTAGGAACATTGTGTAACACTCACATGTTTGGCGCCTTTACGTCAACATCACTGTCTGATCTTTCTCTTGAAGTCGAGAATTTGTTTTCTCAAAACACATTACCGATGGTATTACTGTTAACTTACTAGGCCCTTACTAGGCCCTCCGTGGAATTGTGCGCATAGGTAGCTGTCCTGTTCGTCACGGTAAGGGTAATTTACTAGGCCCCTCCGCGGAATTGTGCGCATAGGAAGCTATCCTGTTCGTCACGGTAAGGGTAACTTAATAGGCCCCTATGCCGGAATTCTCTCTTTGCGCCTCTGTTAGTCCTACCGGCCCGGGTCGCCACGGTCCAGGGGACTGAATTGGGTCCAAGCGTGGCACTCTGGGCAGGAACTGGCGGTCACTCCCTGAATAGGTGTCGGGCGTTCACGGCGGTAGAATCCCCACAACTGGGACCATCTATCTTCCAGCCAGGGGGCGCCAACAGTCCAGGAATGCGTCGACTCACATCCCGAAAAGGGCAGGCAGACCGCTTGCTCGTCACCGGCCGTAGAAACTCGCCATCTTGCGTGCAGGTACGAACCTGGTAACTGCAACATCATAGAGGCCATAAAGAAGAACGAGCGAGCGTGGCCGCTGAGGCCGCGCACCAATAATTCCGCGCTCGAGGGTGAAAACGAAATCAAATGAGTGCACAGCACATGCCGACGTTCGGCACTCTTCCCTTCCCCTGAGCGCCGGTCGAGGGCATTCACCGAGATATTAACTGGCCATGACGGAGCAAGAAACAAACCCACGCCTGTAAAGCAATGTCATGAGGCCCACCGGACTCACAGTCACCACCCGGGTCCAAGTCACAGGCACGCCAGGCAAGGCACGTTGAGGTCCCAACAGCGCTAGGCACAAGCCGAGATGGCTCCAAGCCCACCAATTCCGAGTGAGCACCAAGTCCCAGGCACGCTAAGTCCACAACAGAGTGTCAGAACAACCGAGAGAACCAGAACAGTCAGGTAAAGTCACCAGACGACCGGTCACCGTAGAATTGAAGAGCGACGTACAGACACAACCGTCTACAGGCTAGCTAAGAACTAAACTGAGGTATGACGGGTATTCTCGTACCGGATGGGACTAAGGGGAGGCTACTCGGGTTATGGCCTGGTCTATGGCGCCCCTCTCCTGCCAACACTCCCTTATACGGACACAACCAAATTTTGGCTAAAATTAGGCTAGCTAGGTAACATTCCTAACAGTAATACCATCGTTAAATATTTTTCAAAAAAATTCATTTTAAAGAAAAATTCATTTTTACTTTTTATTTTTTTCTGCAATGAATTGGTTTTTAATGAAAAAGTTGAAAAGGTGCGAAGATGGCTAACAAACTCATTCATTGTTGATCTCCAAGCTAGCCATATCCGTAATTCCAAGTGAATAGAACGAAAATTACAGACTCAAATGCGGGTTAACCGACTTTCTATAAACAGCAATTTTTCTCTTTAACGAGTCACCCAGTAAATAATCTAGTATACTCTCCGAAATACATCTTGATCACAGCATTTCATAAAGTTTCAGGCCTGTACATACAAAAACACCGGAGATACTCATATCTACATGCATACACACACACACACATACACACAGTGCTTCCCGCCAAATGTATGTGCAGCAGCGCGGTTAGCGTAGCTAGGCATGACATAATTTCTGTTGTGTAATTGCTTCCTTGTCAGAGTCCGAGGTCTGCATGCCTTTGACGTCACAGACATTCTACTGAAATTGCCCCATCCGTCCTATCCGAAAAAGTATTTTCTATAAATAGAAGAGACTTAAAAACAGCCCATGGAGAAAGACAAGTTTCCATGCGACAAGGTAGTTTAGTCTGGATGAAATTGGAAGAAAATTGATGTTTAACTTGTTCACGGTGAGCTGCATCTGGATATGCGGCATAAAGCGGTAATCTGGATGTGGCTTGCTGTCAACGAGTTAGTGAAAACACCTAACCCTTTGCATGTTGGTAGCGGTTTTTGTTGCGATGATTCCTTCAGGAATCAACGCAACAAAAAACGCTACCAACATGCATAGGGTTAAAATGTAAACCTGAGAGCAGACAGAATAACTTGCACTCTTGATTCCCTGGCCCTATGCATTGTAAGGCATGAGGGTGCTTACTGAATAAACACCTTCCTGCATTGACAGTGTGTGGGGATTATTGAATAAGAATCCTCATGGGGCCAGAAAATTACCAGTGTTGTCTCTCCAGCACCATCCACTACATGTGGAAGGGAGGTGGTGTGTGTATAACTTTCAGTATTTTTTCAGATTTGATGGGTATCTCAGCCTCCTCAGTCTGTATTTGTTTCCTCAAAAACAGTACCGATGGCATTACTGACAGGAAACGTACACTTAGCTTACCAATTTCAGCCTAAAAATCTGTTGTGTACATACACAACCAGGGAGGCAACTCAAGGGCGCCGTAACCAGGTACCCCGAGTAGTCTCCTGTCCCTCCCTGTCCGGTCACTGCCCAGTGGTATCACGCCAGTCTGTTCGCTTAGCTTACTGGGAACAGTTGTGTTCAAGCCTACTGGACGATTCTGCTGTGTACAGTTGTAACCGGTCGTGCCTTGGATTTCTGGAGTTTACCTTGGATTACCGTGCTTGCCTTAGATTACCTTCGTTTCTTTGGACTTATGTGTGGGCGCTGGTGCTTTTGTTTGGATTATTGTGGTGCTGGGGCTTTCTCCGCTGCGCCTGGTTGGTTCCTTACGACTTTCATGACAGGTTCCTCGCCGGCCTCACTGCCATGGCAAGGTAAGGTCTCAGTTGTTGCCCTCGACTGGCGCTCGGTGCGGCGGCACCGGCCGTGGATTTTGCTCTGCGCCAGAGTTATGATTCGTATGCGTGTGCACTCGTTTTGCGTGGCCTCGAGGAGCCACGCCCGGTCGCCTCTCACCTTTCGCTATGTGTTGCAGTTACCAAGTCCGCACCTGCATGCGGGGTGGGGACTTCAATGGCCGAGCGACACGCACACGGTATCCCTCCCCTGTTCCGGCTGTGCCTCCGGTCACACCTGCGACACATGCGCCTCCTGGGTGGAAGAGCAATGGTCACAGCTCTGGAGGTTCTATCGGCGCGAACGTCCTACGCCGTCCCGAGACCATCCACCCACTACCGCACCCCCTGCCGCCTCAGCAGAAGGGACTAGGTGCACCCGCTCTGACGTTGGGGGATTGACTACCCGCCAGGCCCCGACACGTTTTTCAGGTCCCCGGACGATGCCCTCCTTGTACGCCCGCTCCCCGGAGCCTGGCCCACAGCGATTTTGTTCGCCCCGCCTTGCGGCCCGAGTTCTCTGGGGCTCCGACGTGGTTACTCGGAATCAGCCCGCCCGCTCCTCGGAACCAGTCCAGCAGCGATATCGATCGTCTCGCTCCACGGGGAGGGACAAGCGCCCCCAGCCGGACGAGGCTACTGGACCTTTGTGCGCCCGCTCCTCAGAGCCCGGCCCACAGCGAACTTGTTCGCCCCGCCTTGCGGCCCGACTTGCTTCAGGCTCCGACGTGGTTACTCGGAAGGAGGGCGCTAAGAATTCTGGACTACCCCCCCATTGCCTGACCACGTGAGCACCAGCGGGACCGGCCCTCTCACCCGCAGGCAGCACCACGTGACCCGGATGGTCATCGACACGGCCGACACACTTCCCGGCCGGACACAGCCCCCGTTGCTCTTCCGACTACTTCGTATTCCTCGAGGCCTAGACCGACCCCTCGCTCACCCGGGCGTGCTTCGCCCTGCCCTCCCAGACGCTCATCACCTCCGGCACTGCAGCGCTCTCGTCGCTCCCCCCCCCCCCCCTCTCGTAGGTGCTCGAGCTCCCGGACCCGGTTGCTCGCTCACACCGCCGCAGTCGCTCCTCACGTGAACACCAGTCATCGCATCGGAGCACGGTCTCATCGCGTCGATCTTCGCGACCCCCCCCTCCCTCTCGGCGGGGCTCCCAGGTGAGAGGTTCCCCCCCCCCCACTCGAGTTCCGGACGATGTGACGATGCCAGCAGCGAGGCCTCCGCCCCCCCCCTCCCCCGGCCGTTTGAGGGGCGCCTTTCCCTTGCCCTGGTGCCCTCTGTCATCGGTTCGCGGCCCCCCCCCCCCCTGCTACCCGTCCGTGTCCCCTGATGACGATGAAGCCCTCAGCTTGTTACCGTGTCTTGGCCCTCCTCAGAGATGACAGTCGCTCGGCCTCTGCGGGCTCGCGCTCTCCGGGCAACCCATCGTCGCCGGCGGCCCTCCTGGCGCCTAGGATGGAGATTTTCCGGTCCCTGGATGAGGCGGCGTGGCTGATCACTTCTTGTCTTCCCCCGCAGGACTGCCCGCCGTCTCCCCCGCTCAAGAGGAAGGCTTCGATCTTTGTGGATGCCGCCCAGCAGTCCAAGCGGTTTGTCCGTTCCCAGCCCCCTGGATTCGGGGACCTTGGCTAGGCGTTTTGCGCGCACCTGCAGCAGGGCTCCTTGGGCGACGCTGGCTTCTTCTCTGACATTAAGTGGCCGGTGAACTTGGACATCTCCTTCCACCATTGCTGGTACGCTGGTCACTCACAGACCTTTGCCTGCCCCCTCCTAGCAGTGGACACCCCAGTGCAGTCGCATGCGGGCAGACTTCGAGCTTCGCATCATCGCATCCCCCGCGGTTTGGACAGGACAGCGACCCTCATACGCAACGCCCTAGCATGTGCGGGACTTTTGGACCTGGTCACGCAAGTGGTCGTCCGGCACGACGAGGAAGTTTGGCACCCATCGATCTCGCCGCTGTTAGGAGACATCCTCGCTTTGGCAGTTGCTGCCAACCGGGCTGCGTATCACACCTCCGCCAACATCATGGCCACCGCCTCCAACTGCGACCTGATGCGTCGTGATGCTGTCCTCCAGTCCTGCCACGACTTCCCCTCCGAGATAAGTAAGCAGCTCTGGCAGGCCCCGCTCGGCGGCGCACTCCACTTCGGTCCTACTTGGCAGGCAGTGAAGGACTCGAACAAGGACCTCTGGCCCAGCCGCTCCACCCCCACCCACTTTTAGGCAGCCTGCAAGGCCGTGGGTCGCGCCCTGCGGACCGTCAGACCCTCCGCTCACCCTTTCTCTGGACGCGGCCATCTTCCCCCTTGCGCCCTGGCTCCTTCCCAACCCCCGCCCCCACCTGGCCCAAGCCCGCCCAACTCCCTCCTCGGCCCACGCCGACCACTCCTGGGTCTCCTTCGGCGGGAGGCTCGCGCTCTGCAGCGACGCGTGGCGCTCGCTGCTCCTAGATGACCTGTGGGTCCTCTCTACCATCTCTATGAGGGCTTCCTGATCTCCTTTTGGTCTCCTCCCCCGCTGCGGCGCTCTCCCCTGTGGACCGCTGTCCCGACAGATCAGCTCAGAGCCAGAGCCGACGCCTTGCGTGGCGAGGTCGCCGCCCTGCTGCAGAAGGCCGCCACAGAGGTGGTCATGCAACACAATTCCCCAGCCTTCTACAGCCGTCTCTTCATGGTCCCCAAGCCCGGTGGCAAGTGGCGCCCCATCATCGACCTCTCAGCACTGAACCAGTACATCTCCGCGCCGACGTTCCGCATAGAGATGGCCAGAGCCTTGAGGACGCGGTACAGCCCATGGACTTCGCCATCAGCCTGGACTTATCGGACACATACCTGCATGTCCCCATACACCCCGCTGTTCGACGTTACCTGCGCTTCGCCATCGGCGTTGTGGCCTACCAGTTCCGGGCGCTGCCCTTCAACCTCAACCTCAGCCCGTGGGTGTTCACTCGCATCATGGACGCCGTCGTCGCCAAGGCCAGACAGGCTTCCTCGAACTACTTGGATGATCTGCTCCTGTGGAACCAGTCAGAGTCCATCTTGGGGAAGGACAGAGATGCGCTGCTCGATCGACTCAATCGGCTCGGCTTCCTGGTCAACTTAGGCAAGTCGGACCGCCGGTTTGTGCACTTGGGCATGGAATTCCGGACTGATCTCAACGAGGTGAGACTCCCGGAGCCTCGGAGCCAGAAGTTTCCGACCTTAGCCCAGCAGGTGTCTCAAGAGGATGCAGTTCCCGCCAGAGTGTGGCTACAGCTCCTGGGCCTGATGAGCGCGGCCTGCAGACCTCTTACTCCCACCCGCTTGAGCTGCACCTGCTTCTCCACTCGTGTCCGTCCTCTGGCAACCTCGCGACCCTGGTGCCGGTTATCCCGATGCTCCGACCTCATCTCCTCTGCTGGGCGGATCCCGCATGGCTCGCATCAGGAGTACCCCTCGCCTCTCTGTTGCCCCAGTTGTCTCTCTGCAAGGACGCAAGCCTCGCCGGTTGGGGCGCACACCTTCTATCAATGTTCTTCACGGCTTCCGGCCACTAGCCTCCGGACCTCGCGGACAGGCACATCAATTGGTTGGAGCTGGAAGCAGTTTGGCGAGCCCTCCTCGCGTGGGAGACATGCCTTCGACACCAGGAGCTCCTCGTCCTCTCCGACAACTCCACAGTGGTCTCCTACATCCAGAAGCAGGGCGGGACGCGCTCCCCCTCCCTCTGCATCCTCCTGTACCAGGTCCTCCTGTGGTGCGAAGGTTGCACATCTCTCTCCGAGCGCGACACCTATTCCTGGCCACCTGAATGTCTTAGCCGACTCCCTCTCTTCGCGCGGCCAGCTTCTCCACACCAAGTGGGCACGCCGCTCGGATATCTTTTGGATGATCTGCGCGCAGTGGGAGACTCTCATGATCGACCTCTTTGCGACGAGGTGGAATCGACAGCTCCCCCTCTTTGTCTCCCCCATTCCGGACCCCCTTGCCGGAGCAGTCGATGCGCTCTCCATCTCCTGGGAGGGCCTCATTGCGTATGCTTATCCGCCCACGGTGCTAGTCCCCAAGGTCCTGCTCAAGCTCAAGGGTTGCAATGCGGTTTTGTTACTGGTAGCCCCGTTCTGCTGGACCAAGTCTTGGACCACCGACCTCCTGAGCCCCCCCCCCCCCTCCCCCTGCGGCTCCCCACCCCGCGCATGATGCTCAAGCAACCCCGACAGAGGCTGTTCCACCCGTTCCCAGAACGACTTCTCCTACACGCCTGGAGATTGTGCAGCATGCCCTCACCGCTAAAGGTTTCTCAAGTGCAGCGGTGGAGGCTATCCCTACAGCCCGCAGACCTTCGACCAGACGCGTCTATGAGGGAAAGTGACGAGTTTTTTGGTCCTGGTGCGACGACCAACACCTCTCCTCCACAGATCTGACTACCCCCCCCCCAGCTGGGCGAGTTCTTCCTCTGGCTCTTCGTTGAGCAGAATGTGGCGCCGATCATCATCAGGGGTTACTTGGCCATGATAGCGGACACGTATCGCCACCTGGGCTGCCCGGACTCAAGCGCTTGCAAGGACCTCGCCGACCTTATGGCGCACTTCGACCTCCAGCGGCCTGCCCCCCGCTCACTGATTCCGCGCTGGGACCTACCCTGGGTCCTGATGTGGCTCCAATCAGACCGCTTCGAACCACTCCCCTTGGCTCGCTTCGTGGACGTGACCCGGAAGACCTGTTTCCTCCTGGCCCTCGCCATGGCTTCCATGGTGAGCGAGCTGCACGCGCTCTCGGCGTGCCCCACCTGCTTACAGTTCAGAACGGATGGCTCTGTGCAGCTCCTGACCGACCCGTCATTCCTGGCCAAGACTTGGTCTCCATTAACCGCACCCCAGGTGATCACCATACGGCCGCTGAAGGGGTTACACCTTCCCTGGGAGACCAGGCAGCAGGACCCGATGAGGGCCTTACGGGTGTACCTGCGCCAATCCACACCCATCCGGAGAGGACGTTCCCGCCTCTTTCTGCCTTTGTCCCCAGGAAGACCAGACATTTTGGCCAGACGATATCTTCCTGGCTCTGCTGAGTTATCCGGTCCACCTACCTGGACCTCTCCCTGGAGGGTGCTAAGAGGCTGAAGATCAGGGCACACGAGGTTAGAGCCATTGCCACGAGCGATGCCTTCGACTGCAACTGCGCCATCAAAGACATTGTGGCGGCCGTGGGCTGGCGGGCGGAATCCACCTTCGCCCGGTTCTACCTCAGGGACCTCTCGGGCCAGCGGGAGAACCTAGCCCTCGTGGGGGACATCGCCGCGGCGCAACACTCCCTCCCGGTGCGGTTATCCTTAGCTGAAATTGTCGGGAGGTTGCCCCCGGGAGGGCGGGTCTGGTTAGCCCATATACAAGGGATATAGAAATTCTGCGAGGCATCTACCGCCTCTTCGCTATTCTTCCTATCAGTAATGTCATCGGTAATGTTTTTGAGGAAACAAATTAATTTTTCTCTAAAATGTATTTTTTCGATAAATACTTACCGATGACATTACTCGGAGGACCCTCCTGCCTGCCCCGCTTGCCGTTAGTAAGCTAAGCTTCAGACTGGCGTGATACCACTGGGCATGTGACCGGATAGGGAGGGACGGGAGACTACTCGGGGTACCTGGTTACGGCGCCCTTGAGTCGCCTCCATAATTGTGTATGTACACAACGGATTTTTAGGCTGAAATTGGTAAGCTAAGTGTACGTTTCCTATCAGTAATATCATCGGTAAGTATTTTTCGAAAAAATACATTTTAGAGAAAAATTCATTTTTTGAATCTTACATATTTTTGTTGGCTGTTAGTTTTCTGAACAGATGACTTCAAACACTTGCAGTGACCTTTGATGTGTGGAAAAGATGATGTAATTTGCTGATTGGTCAATTGGAAAAACTGGTGAAAAAGTTTGAATGCAGTTTTGAAATGACATTTTTTCAAAATGAAGTTTAAAAAAACAGCAAACAACCCACCAATTTACCCCTTCTCCCAAAAAAACCCAACAAACAAACAAAAAAACCCCGAAACAACAACAACAAACCAACTAAAACACACACACACACACACAAAACCCCCAAGAAAACACAAAACAAAACGCCCCCAAAACACAAACCAAAACATAACACAAAAACAAACAGAAAAAAACCAAACTCCACCACCACCACGCACACACACACAGAGTTATGGATCTATGATTAGTGGTTTTTATTTTCAGATGTAATGGACAAGGGCCAGACTGTGGGTGATGGACCTGCAGGGGATGCTGTGGACAGTTCTCTTCCTCTGCAACTGGAAAGTTTTCACTTTGATGACGAGGCCAAGGTCTTACATTTTGTACTATTTTTTTTTTAAAATTCTCATCATAAACAGTAAAATTCTAACTTTTTAAAAACACATTTAACTCCACAGCCACATTTCACAAATTTTGGCGGTATCACCTAACCTAAGTGTACCAGCTGCAGGAGATGGATCAACTATGATAATTCTTGGGAAGTGCTAAATTAGCTTGGAGTCATCAGGCATCAAGCTAATCTGGCACTACCCTTGAATCATGATCAATTCATTTCCTGCTGTAGGGTTTTGGGTTTCAATGGGTCCTCAAACTTTTCTTACCTTCCCTTGCCAAGGTCCAGTTCTTCTTCCTTGTCTGGCTTTTTGAGCATAATTGCCTCAAAACACAAGTTCAAGTTCTCTTTCAGTCTGTATTTCCTACTTTTACATCATGACGATGTTAAAGCTACAGTAAAACCTGATTTGAACAGTCACCAGATTTTATGGTCACCTGCCGTTTACGGTCACTTTCGTGATGTACGGACGATGTTTACTGTATAAAGTACCAGGATTATACGGTGACCTGCTGAACGCGGCCAACACTCAGGGTTATTGGAGTAAAAATTACCTGGAATTTTCCACGGCCAGACTGGCGCGGTAAAGCCGTCAAGCGTGACAGGTCAATGACTGCTCATTCAACACCTCGCAGCCAGTTGCTACACACCTTGACAAAGCCAAGCGCCATGTCGTTACGCAATGACGGGTGTGTGCCATCTGCTTCACGCTAGGTTGAGATGCCTTGTGAAAGGGGATCAATGGGATTCACAATTAACTGGGGGAATAGAACACCCACGTCGCAAAATGCACATCTGCAGCAGGCATAGACTTTCACACGTGTCTGTATCAAACTCAGGTGTGTATTTGCACGAATGACTGACACAATGGCTTTAGCCATCACTACGCATGCAAAGAAAATGCACTTTTCCATATATCTTACAAGTAAGCACTTTCTCCCGTATCCTTCTGTTGCTATGCACCATGGAGACTGATTGTTAAGCTTGAAACTTACATGTACAGTTACGAGTTGATCGTGTTTTTCCGTTTTCAACGGGTGTAGTGTGGCGACAAAATGAAGCCGCACTGACTTTGAAGTGCAAATGTTTACATGTTCAACATTTTACAAAGACAATGTACGGTGGCATTACATGTATTCTTTCCACAACTTTTGTCTTTACCGTGATGATTTTACACATACTAAGGCTGCAAACTTGCACTGTAGGGGATATAATCTGGCATTCACTAACTCTAGTAGTAGCTAGGTTAGCGCAGATTTACATTTCTGAGTCCATTTCTATCGTATCTGCCATGAACGGTCCCCTGCTGTTTACAGCCTCTTTTGCATGACAACAGGGTGACCACTCATAGCAGGTTTTACTGACATCTCTTTTATGTTTTTGATGATTTGTCCGTCAGTCAAGATCTTTGTCGTTATCTCTCTCTGTCCTCACTGTAACAACATGGTCAGGATATTTTTACTTTCTTGCTGATCTTTAGTTAAACATGTTTTTTTTGAGTGTGTGTCAGATTTACACACTTTTGCTTGACAAGGTCAAGTTCATCTTCTTTGTCACACTTTTTGACCTTTCAGTCCTTATTTCCCACTTTCACATCATGACATAGCTGCAGCACTTTTACGATTGTGATGATCTGTCGGTCAGTTAAGATCTTTATTGTCTCTCTCAGTCTTCCCTGCCTTCATTTATTTTCTCAAAATCATTACCAATGACATTACTACTAGGAAGCTTCGCTTAGCATACCAATTTTAGCCCCCAAAACTGGTTGTGTTCCTCCCAACAGGGGAGGCAAATACTCTGGGGTGTCGTTACCAGGACACCTCGAGTAGCCTCCTGTGCTTCCCTATCCGTCGGCGCACTCACCCTTTCCCGCCAGTCTCTTCGCTTAGCTACACCTAACCGGTCGTGTGCACTTCGCGTGCTCCGACTGTGTCTGGTGGGATTACCTTTTGTGAACTCGACTTACGTTGGAATTATGTTGGATGTGTGCTACTACCTGTGTGGTGTTGGATGCTTGGATTACCTTATGTTTCTGAGGATTTACTTGGTGGTTGGCCCCTGTGGATTACTGGGTCTCGGGACGTGACAAGGTAAAGCTTCGGTTACTGCCTCAGCCAGCGATCTATCCGGCGGCGGCATTGACCGGAGACTATGTATGCGACCGACCGGGAGCTCGGACCCTCGTAAGGAGGCTCCGTGCACTCGCGCCAGCCTTTGTCTGTCTTATGTTACAGTACTCAATGAGGACCCGCACCAGGTGTGGTGCTCCAGTGGCCTACCCTAATCGGGCTGCACCTCCAGTCGGACTGGCATCTAATGCACGACGTGAGAGGAGAAAAGATGGTCACAGCTTTGGGCGTTTACCAGACTGAGAGACTGGCACGCAACCACGCAGCGACCACAGCCGTGAAGTTTCGCAGAGGAGGGCCACCTCAGACATCGTGAGCTTATCGGCGCAAAAAGGGATCTGCTGCCCCCACTGGTGCCTCAGACTGAGCTGTTCCGCCTAAAGCGGTATAAGAGCCTTAAAGCAGCCGACGAGACTTGCCATCCTGTCTAGCAACCAAGAGCTCTAACCAGCCTTTTCGGCCAGGGATATGCCATGACCAGGTTCGTCCCCCACGGAGATACAGACATTGAGAGCTCGGACCCCCGCAGGGAAATGTTGGGCCGCTCACACGCCCACCAGGAAAACAAAGAGCCCAGGCAGCAAAAGCGGGGGACCACTCCTCTGAGACGACAGCGCTCTCTTGCCGTAGGCTGGACCAGCGCCTGGACAGGGCCACACCAATGGTGCACCTCTCAGAGCGGGATAGGAAATTAAGCCGCCGACGGACAGACCATGACCAAAGACTTCAGGGGCCAGAGACTGAGAACGGAGCCACAGGCCGGAGATGGTTCTCAGTCAGCGCAAACTACAGAGTCCGAAACCCATCACGGGTAGGAAGGAAGCTCGATCTGTCATTACAGCTGACGAGACGTTTTTCCCCGTCGAGGTCGCGCCCCGTAATCACCACCCCCTGATGGGGCAGGCCACAAACACAGACTCCGGGGTCCCAAGACAATGGAAAGAATAAACAGAAGAGAGAGAGAGAGAGAGAGAGAGAGAGAGAGAGAGAGAGAGAGAGAGAGAGAGAGAGAGAGAGAGAGAGAGAGAGAGAGAGAGAGTGGAGCCACAGACGGGACGAGGTTCCCATTCAGGGCAGATCCACCGAGACCGAAGCCCGCCACAGAGAGGGAGCAAGCTCGGTCAGTATTACAGCCGACGAGATGTGGTTCCTCGTCGAGGGCGGACCCTGGAGCAAACATCCCCCCCCCCATTCCCCCCCCCTTCCCGCGCTAGGAGCGGTGGAAGGGACACCCAGCATCCTCGATCATCACGCCTCACGGGGACGAAGTTTACACGTTCGTGAGAGCGACCGCAGCAGACGGGGACAGGACTACAGATACCCTACGCCAGTAACGTCTACATTTTTCCTCCTCGGTGGACAAGTTCGGGCACGACGCAGCGGCGGAGCTCTTCGCGGCACCGGACCTCCGAGGCACCCTCCAGGAGCAGCTGATCTTCCAGGCGAACCGGCAGGGACCGATCTTCCTTGAGGACTTGATGGCCTCGACGTCCGCGCCGGGACCACTGGGATAGCAGCCGCAGGACGGAAGCAGCCTCACCGGCACCGGCCCAGCCCTCGCCAGCGGTCCACGACGATTTACAGGAACAGACCCCCCCCACCCCGCCACCCCTCCAGGGGCTTCGCTTTGGTCACCGCACAGACTGGCAGCGTCTCCCTCTTCACGGGCAGTGGCAGATGGCATGGAGGCACTCGGTCTACACTCGGAGGACTCGATGGCTGCGTTGGGCGTAGACAGACACCTGGAGGACGGTTGGCGCTCTCCACCCCCATGGTCGACGCGGCCCCGGCATCGCAGACTCGCAGCTCCATGGACGAGTTGTCCCGGCTCATCGCGTCATGCCTCACTCCGGACTACTGCCCTCCGTCTTAGCCCCTGAGAGGAAGGCCTTGGCGATGGTCGACGCACTTCAAGTCGCTCCCTCATCCGGCAAGCTCCCAGGATCTAGCGGAGGCAGTCTCGGCTCGCCAGCAACAAGACAGCTTCGGAGACCACGGCTTCTTCGCAGACTCCCTGTTGACCAGAGAGGATGGTGTCATCTTGCGCCAGCGGTGGTTGTAGCTCACTCCCAGGCGTTTCCAGTGTCCTTTCAGCGGTGGGCTAGGAGGCGCTGATGCAGGCGGAGGTACCCCGCAGCCATGGACGCTAACGCGAGGCTTGGACAGGACAGCTACCTTGGCACGCTTCCCCATAGATGAAGACGCATCCTGTGGTCGCGTGGCGGGAGACCTCCAGGGACCTCTCTCGGGGTGGCGTCTGCCAATGGCGACCTGATGCGACGGGACATCTGCTGGGACAATGCCACGCTGTCCCAGTTTCGGTGAAGGCACAGCGGCGCCAGGCGCCGCACGGGGGCACCCTACATTGGGACCGAGTTATTCGGGTTTAACGCCGAGCAGGCGACTAAGGCCATCTCACGGCGGGATGGGTAAAAATCTGGTCAGCCAGACTAAAAGCAAGGTCTTAAGACAAGATGTAAATATATATTAAAAATGTCATGCTAAAATGTCACACGTCTTTAAAAGTAACGTCTACAGACTCTCAAAAAGGGCAAATTAAAAAAAAAAAAATTCACATAGTCTATGAATGCTCAGATCTTGTTAAAAATATTGCATTCTCTCAAAAAAATGAAGATTCTGTCCGGGGGAACATCCCGGAACAAAACCTTCAAGGAGTCTGCTGTGAAGTGTTTATATCTCGTGTCAATTAGATCAGCACAATACAGCAAAAAGTGTCGAACAGAAAACTGCTCATCACAGGCAAAACACCATAGACGCTCATCCTGTTTAAGTAAGTAAAAGTGCGTAACATACGTGTGCCTGATGTGGAGCCGAGCAAGGACAGTCTCCTCACGGCGGCTGCCGCAGCGGAAAGGTAGACTGTCGGATACCGTAGGAAGAGCTTCATGCAGCTTGTTCCCTTCCTCTTTGTCCCACTCGGACTGCCACTCACGGGCTATGTACGCACTAATCACAGGTTTAAAATCACTATAAACAGTCTGTGTGTCAGGGACAGGGTCAATGCGGGCACTGTTGGCAGCAGAATCTGCGATTCTGCTGCCTTCGATGCCCACATGGCCCAGGACCCAAATAAAAATGATGTCATAATATTCCTTCATCAAGTCTGCGTAGAGCTCTCTAATCTGCACAAGCAGTGGGTGATCTGTTCCCGCGCCCTGAAGGGCCTGCAGGGCAGAAAGAGAGTCAGACAAAATCAGGAAGTTCCTTTCCCGAGACTGATAGGCATGCTTGAGTGCCAACAGAATTGCCTGCAGTTCTGCACTAAATACAGAGGAATGGTCAGGGAGGCAGAGCTTAAATGGGCGTTTAGGATGGCGAGAGGACACTGCTACATTGGACCGACATGGCAGACAGCAAGGAGTCAGCGAAGGCCCCCCCCCCCCCCCCCCCCGTCCCCCTGCTCGCGCGCTTCGCCACACCTTCCACTGTCTGGTCCAGAGGCTCCCGGAAGCACCGGTTGGTGGGAGGCTAGCCCTCCACAGAGTGGAGCCACAGGTATTGCAGGTCGAACCATGGTTCGTCGACGGTTACGGAGGACCAGAGGATCTCCTTCCAGTCGCCCCCTCCCTTGCGACTCTCCCCCCTGTGGACGTGAGTACCAGGGGATCGGCACAAGACAACAGTGCTGCGCGGCGTGGTGAGAGCCCTACTCCAAGAGGTGGCCACGGAGGTGGTCTCGCGTCCCGATCCCCCAGCAGGCTACAGTCGGCGCTTCCTGGTCCCCGAACCCAGAAGCAAGTGGCGTCCAGTATCGACCTGTCGGCTCTTTACAAGTACTTCGGCCCCGCACTTTACGATGGATACGGCCAGAGCACTGAGGGGGCGGGGCGACCCCACGATTTCGCCGTGAGCCTGGACCTAGTGGACGCATATCTTCATGTACCCTTCCATCCGACGGCGTGGCGTGACCTACTCTCCGCCTTCCGCAGGGTTCTGTGGCGGTTCGGACCCTACCCTTGGACTTAACCTCAGCCCGGGGGTCCCCTCCGGGATGGTCGACGGAGTTGTCTCAAGATTCCGACAAGCGGCCTCCAACCCACTTCCAACCGCCTGGTCGACCTGCTCCTCCGGTGTAGAAGAAGAGAAAGGATAGAGAGGAAGAGAGAGGTTTTGTAGAGGAAAGGTAACAGCCAGATGGCGAAAGCATTGGAGGACACGGCTTCCTGGCTGACGGCCCCGCGCCGCGGATTATTGGTCATGGAGGCAAGTCCGGGATACCAACGCGCATGTTTCCATCTAGGCATGGACGGGCTGACCGACAGCAACCGGGTACAAACCCCCGAAGGGCGGATATAGAAGATAGCGGAGGTGGCTCTCGGAGCTTCGCACGCGGAGCTCTCCCGGCCTGGACCTAACCCCAACTGTCGAGTCTACGTAGCGCTGCAGGGGATCGCCTACCCCTAGGCAGATTCTACTCTCGCCCGATACAGCTACAGCTGCTCCTGCACTGGCGCCTCTCCTCGGTCAAGTCTCATCTCCTGCGGTGGATGGACAGTAAATGGCTAGCGTTGGGGGCGCCACTCTTCCCCCCCGCCGCCACAGATCCCCATCTGCACGGACACAAGCCGCTCAGGCAGAGGAGCACACCTGTGATAAGTGTCACAGCCTCGGGCAGCTAGATGGGGAACACGCAGGCAGACCTATCAGCTGGCTGGAGGTGAAGGCGGGGTGGCGGACTTAAGTCGGATAGGAGGAACGACTCGCGCAACAGGGGGTACTGGTGCTCTCAGACAACTAGACAGTCGTAGCCTACCTTCGGGACCAGGGGAGAATGCGCTCACCCTCCCCTTTCATCCTCGTGTACCAGGTCCGCCGGTGGTGCAGGGATTGGGGCATCACTCTGCGGGCACGGCACTTCCTAGGCCATTTTAGCATACGCGTGGACTCCCCCTCGCGCCAGGGGCAGCGGCTTCGCACAGAGTGATAACTGCGCCCGGATGCCTTACAGCTACTCTATGCGCTAGGGGAGACGCCGATGTTCGACCTGTCCACCACTAGGTGGAACCGAAGCTGCTTTCTACGTCTTCCCGATACCGGATCCACAAGCCTGGACGTGGACGCGCTCTCCATTTTGTGGGACGGATTCCTTGCTTACGCATTCCCGCCCGCAGTGCGAGTACCAGGGTACTCCAGAGGCTCAGGGGCGGCTACACGATACTGATCCTTGGGGCCTAATTCGGCTGGACCAGGAGCTGGACCACAGACCTCCTGAGCCGCGCTACGGACCCCCCGGCTGAAGCTCCCCGCACCGGGCTCGATGCTCAAGCAGCCCCAGCAGCAACTGTTTCCTTAAAAAGGAAAAGAAGCGCACCCGGAACGACCGCAGCTGCGTGTTTGGAGATGGTCAGGCAGGCCCTCGCACCCAGAGGCTTTTCGAGTGCAGCGGTGGAGACGATCACAGCGGCATGGAGGGGCTCTAACCGTAACGTATATGTGGAGGTGGCGAGTACTCCAGGCCTGGTGCGCAGCAGAACGACTCGCCCCCACGGACCTGACTAACCCCCAAAGGGCCGAATTCTTCGGTGGTTATGCCCCAAGCAGACCCGGGCCCCATCACCAGTCGAGGTTACCTGGCAATGGTGGCACGCTCTTACCGACTCCTGGCAGGGCCGGAACCGGGCACATGCAAGACCTCTCGGATTGGATGGCACACTTCGATCGACTTAGAGACCTAATCAGGAAGATCTGCTTCCTGCTCGCCCTCGCTTTAGCCTCTCGGGTACGTGAGATACACGCCTTCTCCGGGCGTCCCTCCTGTCTCCCACTCAGGGCCGATCGCTCAGTGCAACGCCTCAGCGACCCTACGTGCTGGTCAAGTACCGCCTCCCAGCATCCGCGCCGAAGTATTGACCGTCCGTCCGCACAGGGCTACGGACCAGTCCCAACTGCAAACTGTTGGAATTTTAGTATCAGCTCTACATTGTGGTTTCTCTTAATCGCTATCCAGTTTACGTTACTATCCCTGATCTTTATTGCAAGCACTTCTACTGCTAAGATGAACGGCAGCGGGGACAATGGACATCCTTGTCGTATTCCTCGCTCGATTCTGAAGGGTTCGGAGATCCATCCATAATGGTTTATGGAGTTTTCCGTTTGCTCTATGTTCTATGCTCTATCCACTGTTGAAAGTTGGGGCCGAAGCCATACAGTTTGAGGCTGTCCTCTCAGGACGTGCCTGCACTACTTGTGAAAAAAAAAAAAACAGAATATTGAATGTATGTCGCCAGCTGGTCCAATACGTTAAATAAAGCTACGACATGGGGCCTAAATAAAGCTAAGACCATTTAGCAACACACATCCAATATCAAGAGCTACAGGCAGCGCAGACAGTAGGGAGAGTTAAAAAAGGCAAATACAGGTGAATGGACCAAGAGTAGACAGAAACACATGCCCCAGAATCGGAAAGGAAACCCACCCTGTGGGGCTGACCAGGGTGACCCTGAGAACTAAAAAGTAGTTAACAATTAGCAATGAGTATCTTTCTTCCGTCTACCAATATTTCTATGATGAGAGTACGTGTGTCTTTGTATATACATTTCGAGTTTTCCATAAGTTTTCTGGGGATTAAAGTGAGTTAGCCCAGGCTGTGGTTGTTTCCCAGAGAACAGAATAGTTTCCCTCCCCATTGGAGTTCCCACTGCTCCACTTCTTTTAGTGTGGAGACGTGACATTCTTGTAGAGCAATTACGTCGTATTTTTCTTTTTTTAGCAGTCAGTGAAAATGCTGTTGCGTTTTTCCTTGTTTTTGAGTCCGCGTACATTCAGAGTCACACAACGTACTTCAGCCATATCAAGAGGAAGGAATCATAGTTCGTGACCGTAAGCAGTCCGCCATTAGAGCAGGAGGACGAGATGACGCCCGGTTCAGGTATTCAGGGTCGAGTTGTCATCTTCCATGTGGTTTTTCTCTCCACAGGGGTCAGAGTTGGGGTTTGCATTCTCCTTGAGTGGGGTGTTGTTCACTTGCACGTTTTTGTTTCCGGCAGATCGCGGCGAGCGTTGCACGGAGGGGGACCGTGCACGTTTCGTCAGCTGCGCCGGTGTCAGAGACCTGCTGCGAGCAGACTCGCTGGCCCGCAGTGCTGGCACCGCGGGCAGGCTGGTGCGGCTCACAGGGGTTGAAGCTTAGCGTGATTTGCTTCGTTCTTTCTTCCAAGGAGGGCGGAGGTATGGGTGCAGCGAGTTCACACTCGCTGGCAACCGCCTTATGGCCCTCACCAAAGCATTGCTTGCACCTGACCGGCGCAGAGCAAGTGCTCTGGTGGTGGCCTGCAGACAGGCATTTAGAACAGATGACCGTTTTCTGTTCTTTGTGGAATATGGTAGCGGTAAAATTCCCCATTTTTAGTGATCTGGGGAGAGGGGTTGCAGGCACATCTATGTAGATGAACCTACGCCCCGTTTTTCAATGGGACAGCTTCCCATTCTCATCTCAGGCCCTCTCGTCCATGATTCTTGACCAAGTTTTCATGGGCAGTTTTTTTTGTTGTTGATATACTGTAGTATTTCCTCGTTCGAAAAAGAAAGAGGAATATTTCCAATGGTGAGACGTGTGGCTGAAATTTCTCTCTCTTCTTGCGCGTCCATCACGAAATAGGGCTTTTTGTCACTTGGGGTCACAAGCCGACCCCTCAACACCGGCTATGCCTTTTGTTAGAAGGGCCACTCGTGCGTCCATGTTTTTGGGGTACACCCTCCACAGCTTTCCCAGTCTTTGGCTTCCTTCTACGTTGTTGAAGCCTGTACATTTTTCTGCTGCCGAGCAGACTTAAAAAACTGTATAGTCTTTATCGTCCGCAGCTGGAAGTAGCTGCGCCTTGATAAACACCGGTTGCACGTGTTCCGCCGCCATAGCGCCGTTCTGCTGCTGCCGGCGTTTATCTTTCTTGTCCGATTAAACTTGATATGGCACTAGTAGATGGTGTCACGATGGATGATACACAAGGCACCAAACAGAACACTTGCACCGAACACACTATTTTGTATAGCCGATGTCACACTTTAGATGGTGATTTTTAGCAATTTGGGGGGAATGACGACAATGTAGCGTCTGTCTGACATCGGATAGCAACCGGAAGTCTTTAACTAGTTTTTTTAAACTAGGTTTTGTGAGAGTCACGGCATTTACTCACTTTCACTGACACATCAAAACCAAGGTCTCTCTTGTTTTCTTACACTGTTTTCTGATTATCACAATTCATCACCACTGTCGTGTGTGTGTGTGTGTGTGTGTGTGTGTGTGTGTGTGTGTGGTGTGTGTGTGTGTGTGTGCGCGCGCATCTTATCTGATAGCCTTTTCATTATATCAGCGCTTATAGCTACTTTTAGAATAAGCACTTAACAAATCTCCTTTATTATTATTAATATTATTATCCCCCCCCCCCAAAAAAAAAAAAAAAAAAAAAAAAAAGAAGAAAAAAAAAAAGCACAAAAAAAAGAGCAAACAAACAAACAACTAACACTGAATATTGGTGAACCCCTTGTGCATGCAGCCACCAGAACTATTTGCTGAACCAGTGGCTGCAGGATGTTAACGTCTTCGTTGCTGGAAAAAATGTGAACACCAAACTGCAAGAGGTATAGATCCTCATGAGCCCCTGCTGTTGCAGGGCTCATGAGGATCTATGCCCCTTGCAGAAACCACTTTGTATTCATGTTCCTTGTACAGCGTGGGTTCTTTAGTTTTCTGCTTCTACTTTGAAGGGGTTAACAAGATTTCTGATTTTTCAGAAAACAGAGACTGCGGGTCTGCCACCAGGGGAAGTAACTGGCAAAGGGGAGGAAGAAGTTGATGGAGCCAAGGTGGCATCGGGTGGGGATTTATTCTTGGCTGTCGCAACAGTCTCCGGTGAGTGGATGGAGAAAAGCTAGAGGTCGCTGTTGACACTAGGTACCTTCCTATGTCTGCGACGCATTGTCTTGCACAGTGGATCCAGGAATCAACCCTTATCATTCGGAATACACCAGTGTGCGAAATAAGTTTGACTAAAATAGTTCAAGGGTAGTGCCAGAATAGCTTGGCGCCTCTAGGCGCCAAGCTATTCTGGCACTACTCTTGAACTAAAGCCATTGGTCTATATCCTTCTCTGTAAGTACTATAATGTAGCTTGCATATGGCAGTGTACAGATTTGAAGCTTTCAGCCTCAAAATGATATGGGTTAAGTAAGTAGGGTGGTCACAATTCCAGAAACATGTTTCTGATTCAACTCATTTTTCTCACTTAATTTAATTGTTCAAATGTTTACAGTGACTGAACTGTGATATTCTACCAAACATTTTTTTGCATTTGAAGATTCTTAATTTTCAGCCAGTGTGTTACAATGTTTTAAAATATGTCATGCTTAAAAAATATGTATTTGTTACTTTCGGACAAATGTGCACTACAAAATTTGAGTCTTCCTGCTCATGTGCAATAGGTCCAAAACACCTGCACACAAATACATTTTTGAAACTGGCACTTGAATCGCTGTCAAGACACAGATAACAGATCTCTTCCTCTTTTACCCTTATTTTCCAGTATTGAGCTCTTTCTGCTTTCTATACTTTTGAAAAGGAATGTGATCATTCCAGTTTTTGTTATATTGATGGTTTTTATTTTTGTATTGCAGGATTCCAGTCACTGCGCAATACTGCTAACGGCTCCTGGTTTATGCAGACATTGGCTTATGTTTTCTCAAAATACGCACACCTCTTCGACATAAATGATCTCATGATTCTAGTACGTGATCATATTTTATTGATTGATCCTTTCAGGCTTAAATATAACATTTCTGTGAAAAGAAAAGAAAACCAAAAGCACAACAAATAGTGCATTATGAAAAATCCTGACCAGCTCTGTGACTGCCAGAGATGCACTAAAAACATGGTGACTTTGGAGTTGTACCTTTTATCCTATTTTTAATAGCACACCATTTGTTAAACAGTGAATTCTGCTTCACTGCAGGAGCTGGTAGGTAAACAATTAAAGGTCAGCATCAGTAAGTATATCGCGCTACCCGGGAGCAGTACATTCAGACTGCGTTATTCTCAATTGCATTATTACAGCGCTGAATTTGCATAGACATTTGAAAAAAAAAATCACTTTTCAAGAAAAAACACTTTTGAAGAAAAGCCACTTGGTAAGTAAAAAGTCCCTCGGCTGACGTCAGCCTTATCTGGCATGCACATGGATGTGCCCGGACCAAAAAAGGCTGATGTCAACTATAGGACCTTTCACCAATCATCCCCATTGGATCCAGAGACCTGTGCGTGTTATATCCAGTATACTGGAGCATGGAATACTGAGGCTGACCCATAGTTGGCTGATCATATTTCAATCTGAGCTCAACATGTTGAGTTCCAGGTTAGAGGCTGTGATGAATAGCCTGTGGTAGCTGGTGTGAAATTTTGAGACCAGCCTAGAGAAATATTTTTGTCCTGCAAGTTATGCAGACAGCAGGTATTGTATTGTATGTTAAACCCTTTGGGTGTCGGTAGCAGTTTTAGTCACGATGATTCCAACAGGAATCATCACAACTAAAACTGCTGCCTATACCCAAAGAGTTAAGTGTATTATACAAATGTGTTGTTTTATGTTGTATTGTGTTGTGTTTATGATGTGTTGATTATTTTTTGTGTTGAGTTGTGTTGCTTTGTGTTTCTCTTGCATTGTTTTGTGATGGGTTGCACTGCGCTGTTTTGTCCTACATTGCATTCCATTGAACTGCATGACTCTGCATTGTATTATATGGCACATCTTTGTCTTGTGCTGCTTTCAGATCAACAACCTGGTGTCGAAGGCCGAGTCGGCGAAGGGAGAGAAACAGCAACCAGTGTTCAACCCAGCTGCTCTCAAAAGAAAACTCTACTTTTTTCCTGGGCTCTCAAAATAACAATTGCAATAATAATAACCCCTTTGCACATTCAGCCACAGGTACCATTTTCATCAACTTGGACCTTGTTCTTTAGGTACATTTTCCCCTTGTGTTAACAGTGAAAATCTCGCTTTTCACAGAAATGAATTTCTTGTATTTTGCATTCCAAGGGCAGCATTAGTGCAGCCCTGAACCCATTTGCCTTCAAGGTTGTTTACAACACTGCCCTCAAGTGCTTCCATAATGAGACTGTATATAAATGTAAGAGAAACTATGATTGATTCTCAAACCATTTAGCCCCAAAGCTGCATATCTGAAATTTTGGGGGGCATCACTTGATGACTATATATTAGTTGCAGGACATGGATTGACCATGATAATTCAAGGGTGGTGCCAGATTAGCATGGCGCCATTGGGTGCCAGACTAATCTGGCACTACCCTTGAATTATCATGGTCTATCCACTTCCTGCTGTAGTGCATCAGGGCGTTATGGCTGAGAAGGGCAGATATGCACTATGGACGCTTAGTGTACATTGGCCCAAGGACCTTTTGCTAACCAGTTATCCAGTTTGGAAGAGACTTTACCACATCTTATCTGACACATGATGCTGGTACATATAGTCCTGCTGCCGATCGGAATTATCAGTTCATTACTTTATTTTCCTGCT
The DNA here is from genome assembly GCA_036245525.1 of Semisulcospira habei. Taxonomy (NCBI): domain Eukaryota; kingdom Metazoa; phylum Mollusca; class Gastropoda; family Semisulcospiridae; genus Semisulcospira; species Semisulcospira habei. Next base: position 113,234,602 of record BTPG01000008.1, read on the forward strand.
CTGTAAAGTACTGGACTGATATTTTGTTTGCTGTTTTATCTGGTTTATTTTAACCCATTACATCTTAAGGCTGATTTTTTCAGATTATTGAGTTGTCCTATAAAGGCTATATTACAGTTCTGGCCATAGACAGACCATGATAGTTCAAGGGTGGTGCCAGGACAGCCCATGGGTGCCAAGCTGTTTTGGCACCACCCTTAAACTATTGTGGTCAAATTCATCTAATGTTGAGGTGTATCATGACTTAAAGGGATAAGTAAAGTAATTTACATAGAAAGCATGGTAATTGGGACCCCTGAAACAGTGTTGTTATGTCCAGTGTTTGTTATACTTGGCCTTTTTAAACGCGTAGTTTATAGTATGTCACCCACCCCCCACACTTTGGTACCGGTTTCAGGCCACTTTACAAATTTCAAATACAAGCGATCAAAAATCTCTGTAAATTCAGTAGCTGAACTGGCCCTTCGTCTGTCTTGTACTGTGTTTGTCTTAAATGGCGTAAATCCGTGTCTGTTACGTGAGTTTGTGTGTTGAGTTTCAGTTCACGGCGCTTTGAGTCGATTTGCCCAAAAATTGAGAAAAGGCGCCTATATAATAACGGTATTATTAGTATTATTATTAGAATGTTCCCACAGTATCAGTGCAAATAGATTATGTGAAACAGCTGTGCCATTCAGGCTTCAAAACTGAAGACTGGGAAGAGAAGTACATGTAATCAAAAGTACATGCATATTGTGAAACATTGTATTGAGTGGTACAAGTCTCTACTTTCCTAATTGTTTTGCTCACATGCAAAGCAAAAGTAAGTATATGTTCTGGGCCAGTGGTCCTCTGCCCATCGTTATGGTAAACTTTAACATTTCTCAGAGACTATCCTAAGGATACTTTGTGGCAAGATCTTTCTAAACATACCAATTTGAGTGACCTCTCTTAAGGTCAAGGTCACAGTGGATCAGGAAATATTTTGACAAAATTGATTTTTTCTCGAATGCTATTCACAATGTCAAACATGGCATAAAGATACCGGATGGTAAGACCTTTCTATGCATACTAATTTGGTTGACCCATTGAAAAGGTCAAGGGTCACAAGAGCTCAGGAAATAGCCATGGTCTGACAAAAGATGTTTTTTTCTCAAATACTATTCACAATTTCAAACCCAAACTTGGTACAGAGATACTTGATAGTAAGACCTTCCATGCATACTAATTTGGATGACCTGTCAGAAAGGTCAAGGGTCACAATAGATCAGTAAATAGGTAACAAATAGCCATTTTCTGACCCAAAAAAAGTTTTTTCTCAAATACTATTACATGTAACAACTTACATCCCAAACCTAATACACAGATACCTGATGGTAAGACCTTCCTATGCATGCTAACTTGGCTGATTTCTTGGAAAGGTCAAGGGTCATGAGATCAGCAAATGATGTGAAAAATGTCTATTTTTGGCAGAATTTTATTTTTTATCAGGATTTTTGCAAAACCTTTCAACCAAATTTGGCAGTAAGGCAGCTGATGATAAGACCTTTCTGTGCATACTAATTTGGTTTACTACCTGTACTTAAAAAGGGTCAAGGGTCATGGGAGTTTGACAAAAGTGAAATATGTGTAAATTTTGAGAAAACATGGATTTTGCGGGTACAAATACCAACCCTTTCCTTATGTTAGAACATTTGCTTCTTTCAGTGACCTGTTGGAAGGTCAAGATCACAAGGCCTTTAATTATGTGGATAGGTCATGCACGTGAACCTTGAGGGCTTTGCCATCCTTGTTTAAATTGTGAGCTGAGTGTGTTTTGCTTATCTGGCCGCTTCTTAACCCTTTGGCTTTGGTAGCACGTACTGTCCAGGTGATTCCTGAAGATATCTCCTTAACAAAAAATGCTGTTGACCCCCATTGGGTTAAAACCACAACATTTGATTATGTTAGGTTATTTCATTGGATTCTCTGCCCACTTGCCTAGATTGTTTTTGCTTAACATTGTGTTTTAAAAAAAATTGAAGAGTTATTACGTTGCTCACAAAGTGCCATGCCATATCACATTATATGTATGTATGTATTTCTGTTTTGTTTCAAGCACCACACACTTAATCAAGCTTTCATTCATCCTATCAGCCAATTATTTAATTGATCTATTTTGCGTGTGATGTTTTTAACACTGGTGGACCATGATTTTCATTTAGCTATGATACAGCACATTATTTTACAATCTTCTTTTTCAGTTGTAACATGTCCGGATTTAAATTAACATCTGCAGTAAATGGTGATGGTACACTGGTTGTCTCACTCCATTCTGTGCTACCCCCAACCTAGTCTTTCCTGGGGGACTTGGGTGGGATTAACTACTTATTAGTTCCCAGGGTCACCCTGGTCAGCCCCACAGGGTGGGGTTTTCCCTCTATTCTGGGGCATGTGTTTCTGTCTACCCTTGGTCCATTCACCTGTATTTTCCTTTTTTGAACTCTCCCTACTGTCTGTGCTGCCTGTAGCTCTTGATATTGGATGTGTGTTGCTAAATGGTCGTAGGTTTATTTAGCGTATTAGACCGGCTGGCGACGTACATTCAATATTCATTTTTTTTCACAAGCAGTGTAGGCACGTCCTGAGAAAGTCTTGTTGCTGTCAGGACGTTAAGCAATGTACAACCAACCATCCATTCTGTGCTAATCAGCACAGTAAATTGAGGGAGACAACCACTGTGTGACACTTGTAAAAATTGTTTGCCCTTGCTGATAGCTTGCTTGGTAGATCTCGTGACTCTCCCCTTCCCTAACATCCCAGCTGCTCACTTAGCCAACGCTTTTTGTAGCTTTTTCACTGACAGGGTGACGTCCATTCGAGACAGCCTTGATGCTGTGCGGTGCGCCCATATTGACACCCACCCTCCCCATATTGGTCACCCACCCCACCCGGGTCTGCCCTCGGGGACTTGGGTGGGGTTAGGTATTTTTTAGTTCCCAGGGTCACCCTGGTCAGCCCCACAGGGTGGGGTTTTCTCTCTATTCTGGGGCATGTGTTTCTGTCTACCCGAGGTCCATTCACCTGTATTTGCCTTTTTTAAACTCTCCCTACTGTCTGCACTGCCTGTAGCTCTTGATATTGGATGTGTGTTGCTAAATGGTCTTAGCTTTATTTAGGCCCCATGTGTTAGGTTTATTTAATGTGTTTGACCGGCTGGCGACATGCATTCAATGTTCTGTTTAGTTGGTTGTTTTTTTTTCACAAGCAGTGCAGGCACGTCCTGAGAAAGCCTTGTTGCTGTCGGGACGTTAAGCAATGTACAATCAATCAATCAATCATATTGGTCACCCCTTTGTCGAGTTCACTCCCGTCTCTGAAGAGGCTGTTTTTGACATTCTTAAGAAATGCCCACCTAAAATGTGTGAGCTTGACCCCATGCCAACGTCACTGGTTTTTGAAAACATTGGAATTCTTATGCCCACCATCACCAAAATCATAAATCGGTCCCTTGAGTCGGGCGTCTTTCCGTCAGAATTCAAATCAGCCGTTGTCAAACCTCTCCTGAAAAAGTCGAATCTTGACCCCAACCGGCTAAAGAACTATTGCCCCGTTTCAAACCTACCCTTTTCTGTCCAAAGTTCTTTAGAGAGTCGTTCTGACACAGCTCACTAAATACCTACAGTCAAACAATCTCGTCCATCCGCTTCAGTCTGCTTACCGTGCCTGGCACAGCACTGAAACTGCTCTCCTCTGTGTCGTTAATGGCCTCCTAAGTGCCTATGATGAAAACCAGATCTCAGTTCTTGCCCTGTTAGACCTATCAGCTGCGTTTGACACCATTGACCACTCCATCTTGCTCCAACGTCTAGAAAACCACTTTGGTATTTCTGGTAAAGCTCTCACCTGGTTTCTCTCTTATCTGTCTTCCCGCTAGATCAACGTCTCTGCCAAGAACGTTCTTTCTGAAGCTGCTGCGCTAGAGTTTGGTGTCCCCCAGGGCTCTGTCCTGGGCCCCATTCTATTTACGCTGTACACTCAGCCTCTGTCTCAGGTTATCGCATCGCATTCAACCGATCATCACATGTATGCGGACGATACACAACTTCGGAAATCTGCACCTCCAAACAGCTCCATTCAGGCTATTTCAGATGTTCAGAACTGTATCTCGGATGTTAAGTCCTGGATGTGTGAAAATAAACTTCAGTTAAATGAGGGCAAGACAGAAGCTCTTCTTGTCGGTGCCTCTCGACTGCTGCCCAATTCTCCTGACTCAATGCGCATTTGTGACGCACCTATTCCGTTTTCTGATTCTGTTCGCAATCTTGGCGTTTTTCTTGATAAAGATCTTCAAATGAAGGAGCATGTAAATCATATTTGCAAACTTGCTTTTCTGGAATTAAGATGCATCAGTTCTATCCGTCATTACCTCACTACTGAAGCTACCACCAAACTGGTCGTCTCTTTAGCAGGTATGGGAATTGTCCGCGAATTCCGCGAAAAAGAAGAGATCGTCCGCGAAAATAAAAAGGCGTTTCCACGAAAAAAAACATTGTGGGTAGCAAAACGAGCAGAGCACTGGTTTAACATCGCGGGCAGGATATGACGCGGCAGGACTGGTGGCCGCGCCGCGCAGTAAACCTAGGTGGGCAGACGTGCATTGTATTTGCCTATTTTTCATTTCGGTCCCTGAAATGAAGGCGTCGTAACCCCACCCCCCCTCCCCGTCGTTTGATTTGCCGGCTCCAGAAAGGTCTAGCACCACCCCCCCCCCCCCTTCGGCCGCAGGAAAGAAGGTGTCTAGCGCCTACTCCCCCTCCCCCCCCCCCCCCCCCTCGTTTGATTTTTTGGCCCCTGGAAAGGAAAGCAAGGTCCTGGAGGCCTGAGGTTGAAGGCCTAGTTTCAGATGATTTTTGCTTGGGCAATTCCCATGCCTGATTTAGTCTTGTCCCGCATTGATTACTGCAATGCCCTCTTAGCTGGCCTCCCTCAGTTTCTCATTCAGAAATTGCAGCGAGTTCAGAATTGTGCTGCACGTCTCGTCGTCCGCGCGTCACAGCATCAGCCCATCACTCCTATTCTGGGACAACTTCATTCTCTTGGCTTGACTTCGCGAACGAAGATTTTATAGGAGTTGCCCACGACGTCTGCAGGCTTGTTCGTGGCTGCGGAGGCCAATCCGAGACAGGCAGGTTCGACCGCAGTGGCTGCAGGGGAAGGTATGGCCAGGGTTCTGAGCTGCGGCATCTCTGTTTTTTTCTCCTGAGCCGCTTGTCCTTAAGGCTAGCACGTCTCGTCGTCCGCGCGTCACAGCATCAGCCCATCACTCCTATTCTGGGACAACTTCATTGGCTGCCAGTCAAACAACGAGTCTCGTACAAAATCGCCTGGTGCTACAAAGCTATTAACTACTCTACCCCTGCCTATCTCGCAGATCTTCTTCAACTATACACTCCCTCCCGCTCCCTCCGTTCAAGTAGTGACACGGGCCTTCTCCGAGTCCCGCTCTTCAAATACAAAACCAGAGGTGACCGTTGTTTTGCGCACGTTGGACCTGTTGTCTGGAACTCACTACCTATAGACATTAGACATTCTTCCTCATTCACTGCCTTTAAATCTGCCCTAGAGACCCACCTGTTCGATACCCCAATTTAGCTCAGTTCTTTGTCATTATGCACCTGTGTGTGTGTGCGCGTGTGCATTGAAGAATCCGTTGTTTCTCTGGTTTTATGACCCCCTCCACTCCCACTCTTTATTTGTAAAGCGCTTAGAGCTTATTTAAGGATAAGCGCTATATAAGTAGCCATTATTATTATTATTATTCATGCAAGAATAGTGCCTAATGAGCTGATCAAAATATTCAGGCCAATTTCTGAAGAGGCTGCAAGTCTAGGAGTGTGTTTTTAGACTGTGTGGCCTATTTTGTTTAGAACAATATTTCTGTAATAAATACAGATTTATAGAAAATGATGTGTGTTGCGTGCATGTGTCTTGTGTGTGTGCGCGCACGTGCTCATGTGCTTTATCGATGTTCGTTGATTTTATTTTTATTTGAAAAAACAATTATTTTCTTCTCTTTTTCTTTCTTTCTTTTTTTTTTTTTTTTTTTTTTTTTTTTTTTTTTGGGGGGGGGGGGGGGGGGGGGGGGGGGGGCGCAAGTAGTTTGATCTAGTTTAGCAAGACGGTTCGTAAGATTTTTCAGCCTTTCTCTAAACTACATCCTGAACAGAAACGCAGCATTATCATCATCCTTTTTCTCTTGTTTTTGCAGGTTTGCCACTTTTTTTTTGTAACAGCTTTTGTTTTTGTTTTAAAGTAATGCCCCCCACCCGGGTCTGCCCTGGGGGACTTGGGTGGGGTTAACTACTTTTTAGTTCCCAGGGTCACCCTGGTCGGCCCCACAGAGTGGGTTTTCTCCTCTATTCTGGGGCATGTGTTTCTGTCTACCCTTGGTCCATTCACCTGTATCTTCCTTTTTTTAAACTCTCCCAACTGTCTGCACTGCCTGTGGCTCTTAATGTTGGATGTGTGTTGCTAAATGGTCTTGGATTTATTTGGTGTGTTAGACCGGTTGGCGACATACGTTCAATATTCTGTTTAGTTGTTTTTTTCACAGGCAGTGCAGGCACGTCATGATAAAATCTTGTTGCTGTCGGGACGTTAAGCAAAGTACAACTACAACTCTAAAATAATGCTCATTGTTCATCTCTCTCTGTCGCACAAACACACACACCATTGGCGGTTGGGTGAAGAAAGAATTTGTTTATAACTGGAACATACACAAATGATGGTTACAACCGTGTGCTGTTCTGTGATTTTGTACTTGCGGTTGTGCCTCTGTTCGGTCCAAAGGCATAGACCAACACATAATGAAATGTATTCTGACCGACTGTGAATGAAATACATATTCTTATCTCTTGACTTCCAAGTCCAGAGCTGGAGCACAGGCATCTGATGATCGTTGCATAATCGATCGGCACCTCTTAACTCATTCGCGGCCAGCCGCATCCGGATGCGGCTGGCCGCGAAAGAGTTAACGTGGGTACCAATAATCAGCATCATAGTGCTGTTTGCTACTACCTGAGCCATTTAACTCATTACATCCTGTGGCTGATTATAAAAAAATAGCTTTTTGTCCTATGTTACTTTACAGATTATAAGATGGATGAGCCATTTGAGGTCAAGGGTGGTGCCAGAATAGCTATTCTGGCACCACTCTTGAACTATTATAGTAAAATTTATTTCAAGCAATAGTGTATCCGGATGCAAAGGGTTAAGAGGTGATCGAGTACGCAACGACCATTACATGCCTGTGAGCTGCCGGAACAAACATTTCACTGGGAAGTCTCGGAACAAGGTCTTCAAGCTTTACGAAGATACAGATTCATAACTCCAAATCTGAAACTGGGTGCCAGCATGCGTGTGCGAGTGCGTGATGATGTGACCGTTTTAATTCGTTCAGGTTTTTTTTTTGTCCTGAAGACTGTCCAAATGAAATTTCAAGTTATCATGTAACTTTAACTCCCCCCCCCCCCCCTTCCAAGATAATGCTCTGTAATAGCGATCTATAAAACCAGATTCGTTAGGGCGGTTTCTGGGTTCTGTAGACTGACTGACCAAATGAATCTTATCGTCAAATAACCTAACCTCATGTCAAAGATAATGCTCTCGGAAAACCATAGTTCTGATTCGTCAGGGTGGTTTCTTGGTCCTGTTGACTCTGTCCAAATGAATCTTTCATCGCGGTGCCAGAACTTTTTTTCCCGCGAAGATAATGCTCAGTGTGATAGAGATTACGGAAACTAGTTCAGATTTGTCCGTCAAAATGGCAGGACTGAGTTTTGCCGATGGCATTGGGCGGCGCTGCTAGTGCCATTAACGTGGTGTGTGAAGGCTCTACCTCCTCCTCCCCTTAACCACCGTCCCATGATCGGTAGGTCTGCGGTTAACTCATTCGAGACGAATTGCATCCGGATACGCGGCGTAAGCCTGAGGCCAAAATTGTTCAAATCTGTGTATTGTTCAAAGGCGGCTGCATTACAGATTAGGAGATGGATCAACCATTTTAATGTAAGGGTGGTGCCAGAATAGCTTGGCGTCTGTGGGCGCCAAGCTATTCTGGCACTACCCTTGAACTATCAGATTTATTTCATGCAATGGTGTATCAGAGAGAGAGAGAGAGAGAGAGAGAGAGAGAGAGAGCACACAGGATAAGGTCCAAAAATGCGTTCTTTCACGTGTATCAGCCTACAGTGTACACACACGGCTGACTTCTGTTCCAATGTCACCAGTTTGATAGATGAACAGACGAGCATGATATTGTAAATTGACACATACAGTGGACAGCAAACAGCATAACCCCTTCACTGTCAGTCAATGCAAATTATGTCTTTGGAAGCCTAAGGGCTGTTGTCTTTGAAAGCCTAAGGGCAGTTACAACACATCAAGCCAAGGAACACGGATCGATATGAATATCTTGTATTTCTTTGTCCGTTTGGCTCTTCTCTGCATTGTACACGCTTCGCAGTCACCTTTGTGGTCTGAATTTCAATATGAATAGAGTCGGCAAGAACTTGAACTAGGGTTCATGAGGTTCTGTGCCTATTGCAGATGGGTGGTGCATTTATTCACATATTTCCGGCAGTGAAGGTGTTGAAAAGGAATTTCCATCATAGTAACAAGCTGAACTTTAGCAAACGCCGTTTAGTATTTCTTTATTCCCCCACCCCCTCACACCGCCCCAACTGAAATCTGAAATACTTTTTATTCTTAATTTTACAATTAATTAGAGTGCATGACTAATAATAAAAAATACTTCTCTTTTTTTTGGTACACCCTCCCCCCTCCACCCCCCCCCCCCCACACACACACACACACCTCTCCGCTATTATATGTTGTGCAGGTGTCTTGGCACAGAGGGCACCTACCGGCAGTCCAGGGGACACTTTTATTGCAGCTGATTATGTCAAGTTTCTGGAATCGGCCGGAGCTAGAGTTGTCCCTGTGTTGTGAGTGCAAGCAGGAGTTATGTATCGTAGTTTATCTCATTCGAGACCGAACTACATCCGGATACACGACTGAAACCGGCAGTGCAGATCGTCTCAAATGAGATAACAAATATCCAACAAAGGCGATAAAGTTAAAAATCGCAGATAAGTCACATATCAAATCCAATGCAGCTAAGAAATTTTGCCGCAGACTTCACTGACTGAGACAACGTTTAATTGTCATCCCGACTTCATTTTCTTCAAATTGAGAAATAAAAAACTAAAGAAACAACACAACACGCATTTTTGTGGACTCGCATCTGTCTGTTAGTCGAAACATATTCAGTCAGGTAACATGAATGTTTTCTAAATCCTGAATTTTACACGCAGTAAAAGATGATCCGAACAAATGTTATCCCCTTTAGGCTGCAACAACTGAACGCCGCCACCCAACTGCAGGAGATGTAAATCCTCATGAGCGCCCGTAGTTGCCGGGGCTCACGAGAATCTATGCCTCTCGGTGTTGAAACCACTTCAGTTTAGCCATGTTCCTTTGACGGCAGGGGATCTCTTACGTTGAGTTTACTTTTTCTTTCCAGTGTTGGGAAGCCAGACGACCGTACTACACCAGTCTCTTCTGAATGGGTGAACATTCGGCAATACATGGTTGATGCTTGTAGAATTCGTAGTGCCGTAGATAACTATAATATACAACCGACAGAACCTGTTTTGAACCACTACCCGTATGAAAGATCACCTGACATTCAAAGCCATTTTAGGTGGCTATAACCCATTTAGCCCCGAGTCCCTACAGCAGGAGATGGATTGACCATGATTATAATTCAAGGGTAGTGCCAGATTAGCTTGGCGCCTAAAGGCGCCAAACTAATCTGGCACTACCCTTGAATTATCATGGTCAATCCATCTCCTGCAACTGGTACCTAGTCGTTAGGCAACACCTCAAAAATTTGAGAAATGGGACCTTGGGGCTAAAAGAATTAACCCCATTGCTGAATTTTAGAGGTGCCACTTTGCAATTATGTACCAGTTCCAGGAGATGGATCGCCCATGATAATTCTAGGGTAGTGCCAGCTTGACTTCGGCTAGTACCGACTTTACTGTCATGTATGACTCGAGAGTACCTGTATGTGTGCTGGTCTGTGATAATGGCATTCGATTTGTGTTCTTAATTTTGCCCCAGTTGTTTCTTTTTTTCCATGGGCAGAGTGTTACTACCACTGAGGAGGAGATGCCAGTGAGACTACCAGTCTGTACGCCGGGGGGCGTATTCTCTACAACTATACTTTGCAGGTAGTGTAACTTACACGCATCTCTATTTACACCAAGTTTCCATATCACGGTGTAGCCAATGCTTTATGTCTGCGTCATGATGACTTTTCTAAACGTTTTCACCACCGGGTCAATGCATGAATGAATGTTCGAAAATGAATGGATCCATGCATCCGTCCGTCCATCCGTCCGTCCGTCCATCTATCGGTCTGTCCGTCCGACCGCCTGTCCGTCCGTCAACCCACGCATCCAGCCACCAGCCAGCCAGCCAGCCAACCAACCAACCAACCATCTAAACAAACAACCAGCCAAGCAAGCAAACACGTATTCCATCCCATCCCTCCATTAACCCTTTGACTCCCAGTACTAAATACTTTTATTCTATGGTTCTGTGGTTCGGGGAGTTAAAGGGTCAATCCATTCAGTTGTCTTTTTTTTTTTTTTTTTTTTTTTTACAGGCTAATTCCATCGGCGACTACTTCCCGATATGGGGCACGTGCCTGGGGTTTCAGTTCCTCGCTACAGTCACTGCGGGACGGACAATACTGCAGCACACAGACTCCTACAACTTCGCTGTTCCACTCTACTTGCAAGGTGCTTGACATCGGCTATAGCTGGTACCTTTACTGTCATGTATTTATAACCCATTGTGCCCGAGGTACGAAATACCCACATTTTGGAGTTATCCTCCGAGGACACTGCATTAGAATTCAGGAGACAGATCGACCATGATAGTTCAAGGGTGGTGGCAGAATAGCTTGGCGCCTGTAGGCGCCAAGCTGTTCTGCCACCACCCTTGAACTATCATGGTCGAACCATATCTTGCTGTAGTGTGTCGCGGGCAGAGTGAGAAAGAACCAGATGAGGGATTGTCACCGGTGAGACTTCGGTTCAGTGCAACGAACAGTACGACCAACTACGACCAACAACGAACAGTACGACCAACTACGACCAACAACGAACAGTACGACCAACTACGACCAACAACGAACGCGAACGAAACCACGGCGGATGACCAGCGTGTATCATGAGCATAGACAACCCTGTAAACATCTCCAAGAGGCATAGATCCTCATGAGGCGGATCATTACCAGTTTCTATCATAAACATAGACTAACACTCCAAACACCTGTGCCGCCTGGAGATGTTTGGAGTGTTGTCTATGCTGACGATAGAGATCGTTTATACGCCGTGACAATCGCTCCCGTTCGTTGTTGGTAGTCGTTCGTTTCAAATGAAACCTTTACTTTATCACAGGAAGACGCAGAAATCATTGATCTGCGGGTTTGTTTCACTGAGCTCTATGATCATCTCCTGCTTACTGCTAGAACACGGCGAACATAACACAACTGCAAAAGGAATAGATCACCATGAACTTCGCAAGTCGCAGGGGCTCACGTGGATTAACTCTTCTCGCTGTCTCAATTGATATAAATCTACGTTCCTCGTACATACCAGTCATCAGCTAGGCTGTCAGCCCGCGCCGGTTTCAGAGATTTTATTCATGGCCACTGGCAGTGAACAGATTAAACTTAACCCATTTAGCCCCGACGCATTATAGCAGGCGATGAATCGACCATGATAATTCTTTGAGTGTCTGATTAGCTTGGCGCCTCATGGCGCCAAGCTAATCTGGCACTACCCTTGAATTATCATGGTCGATCCATCGCCTGCCACTGATACATAGTCGTTAAGTGACAACTGGAAAAAATGGTGGAGATGCGGCCGTAATGGGTTAAAATGTACATGTGCTATTGTCGACCTCAATTAACTCACTCAGCCCGACGGCCGTAGTTCCCCAGTTTTGGAGGCGTCATCTAATGACTATGCACCAGTTGCAGGAGATGGATCGACCATGATAATTTAAGGGCAGTGCCAGATTAGCTCGACGCCGACAGGCGCCAAGCTAATCTGGCACTGCCCTTGAATTATCATGGTCGACCCATCTCCTGCTGTAGTGCGTCAGGGCTGAATTTGGTTAAGTCACTGTATTTCTCGTGATAAAGACAGAGTTCAACAACTTTTAAACCCTTTTGCTGTCCGTAGTCTGTCAAGGTTCAACAACTTTTTAACCATTTCAGTTGCTGTCCGTATTGCTTTCTGTCAAGGTTCAACAACTTTTGAACCATTTTGCTGTCCGTATTGTAGTGTCAAGGTTCAACAACTTTTGAACCATTTTGCTGTCCGTATTGCTTTCTGTCAAGGTTCAACGACTTTTAACCCATTAGCTGTCGGTAGCGCTTTCCAGTGTCGAGGAATCAGTCACCTCGACAAAAATAATAATAATAACAATGTACATTTATATAGCGCTTAACCTCCAAATGAATGGTGCCCTAAGCGCTTTACAAGATACAAAATCACAGAACGAAAAGTGCAAGAAAGAAAACACTACAATACTGAATGTTACAAAAACTAAAGTGACACGTATCAAAAGCTGACACTCACACATGCACACACACCGTTACAAGAACAGTTACTAGTGCCAAAGATTGCTAACGCACTGAAAATGCATCTAACTATACGCATAAGCAAACAGATAGGTCTTGAAATAATAATAATAATTACGGTATTTATAATGCTCTTATCTTATAATAATTATAACTCTAAGCGCGCACTCAGAACTCGCGCACGCATGCGCACGCTTTAGACAATGACGCACGTACCACAAATAGTGAAATACATTGAAGATTACGACAGTCAGCTTTGGGTGGGGAGTGTGGTGATACAGTGCTAAAACTGTTGAAAGAGGTGAGTTTTGAGGGCGGACTGGAAGGAGGAGAGAGAGTGTTTCTGACGGAGAGAGAGTGGGAAAGTGTTCCAGGTGGATGGACCGTAGACGGAGAAGGAGCGGGGGCCGAAAGTGCTGAGTTTGGTGCGGGGGATGTGGAGGCGGAGAGGGTCGGAGGCAGAGCAGAGGGAGCGGGAAGGTGTGTAGGGGTGAAGTACGTTGAGAGATAGGCAGTGATTTGAAAGCAGACAGAGTTGTAGCATGTCTGACATGGGCTGGAAGGTCGTTCCAGGTGACCGGACCGAAATAATAAAAGGCACGCTGGCCCTGGCTAGACTTCTTTTGCTACCGGCTACCGCTACAAAAAGCGCTACCGACAACCGAAGAGTTAACCATTTCCTAAAGGAATCTAATCTACTATGTCGTGTCTGTTTAGACTACAACAATAGCCGCCTGCTGGGTTCCGCGCCTCCAGACATCATCTCCTACATTGGTTGGGAGAACACGACGGAAAACTTTCACAAGGAAAGCGTGCTGATGTTAGACTTTCAGGCTGACCATAACCTGACCAGCTTCTACCGCCTCATCTCTTACAACACGGACCGACAAGGGGCAGCTTTTGTGTCCACGATAGAGGGTAAAGTCAGATGCTTTAACCCTTATCATTCGAAATACACCAGTGTGTGAAATAAGTGTGACTAAAATAGTTCAAGGGTAGTGCCAGATAGGCGCCAAGCTATTCTGGCACCACCCTTGAACTAGTCTATGTCCTTATCTGTAAACACTATAATGTAGCTTGCATATGGCAGTGTACAAATTTTGAAGCTTTTAGCCTCAGTGTGATATGGGTTAAGTATGTAGAGGAAAAAAGGTAATTTACATACATGTACGAAGTATATATCCAAGTGGGTGCTTCATGGCCTAAAGTCTTAATTTACGTAGATTTCTGCTAGCAGACGTACTTTGTTGTCCTTCTGGTGGAGGACGTGTGTGTGTGTGTGTGTGTGTGTGTGTGTGTGTGTGTGTGTGTGCGCGCGTGTGTGCGCGTGTGTGTGTGTGTGCGCGCGTGTGTGTGTGCGCGTGTGTGTGTGTGCGCGCGTGTGTGTGTGTGCGCGTGTGTGTGTGTGTGTGCTCGTGTGTGTGTGTGTGCGCGTGTGTGTGTGTGTGCGCGTGTGTGTGTGTGTGCGCGTGTGTGTGTGCGCGCGTGTGTGTGTGCGCGCGTGTGTGTGTGCGCGTGTGTGCGTGCGCGCGTGTGTGCGTGCGCGCGTGTTTGCGTGCGCGTGTTTGCGTGCGCGTGTGCAGCGGTTTTAAAGTAGTCGCGATGATTCCCACAGGAATCATAGTGATCGTGACTAAAACCGCTTCGGTAGCGGTTTTAGTCGCGATGATTTCTGTAGGAATCATCCGGACTAAAACCGCTACCGACACGCAAAGGATTAAATCATTGTGGATTCCAAACCCACAGCTGTCAAAGGATACACCATGCTTTCAACGAAAGCATAAGCCCCGTTAGTTACGGGGGCTCCTGAGGGTCTGTGTCTCTTGCATTTGGTTTGTATGTTGTTTTTTCCTCAACAGTAAAGAGGTTATAAACTCTTTCTCGCTTGTAGCGTTTGACTACCCGATCTACGGTGTTCAATGGCACCCAGAGAGCCCGCTGTTCGGGTGGGACTCGAGTCTGGAGATCAACCACAGTGAGCACGCCGTGAAAGTGTCGCAATATATCGCCGACTTCTTCGTGCAGGAAGGTGCGGCATCTGGCGATTCCTGGACTATAAACTCTTGATAGTGTGCTGGTCTGTAGTAAGAAGCTAGGCCCACGCTACCAGAATTTGCCACTAGCAATGTGTGGTAAGCAACAATTTGCCACCTGCCACATCGGCTTCCTGGCACACGTATCAATGTGCGCGCAATGTGTTGTACTGACTGACCTGCCATTACTATATATGGAACAGCTCTCACGGCGCGCCCGGTTGAAATATTCGGAGCTGCAGGAGTCCCATATGCATGGGAACTCTCGGACAAGGTTGACCAATTTACTCACTGGAGACGTGCCGCATACGGATACGCAGCTATTAGCAGCGTTTTCACATGCGGCGCGTTTCCAATGAATATTACAGTCTCAAAGCCGTCGGCCGTCGCTCAGCTTCTCCGCCATTTTTTCCGGCTCGCCGGAAGATGAAGAAACGGGAAGTGGCGCAAGAACACCGCTGATTGGCTGAGAGGCGGCAACATTGCTCGAGCCTTGCCGGCTACCACAAATGAATAGACTCGGTTTGTATCGGGTCGCAATTTGTGGCGGCAATATTGTAGGCGCCCCTAATTGAGGCGGCAACATTGCCGCCACAAAATTGCGCCCGGCAATAGGTGTTTGTGGTAGCGTGGGCCACGCTTCTAAGAAGATCCAAGGTCCAAAATTACAGAGCAGGGGCGGATCGGGGGATTGGGGGGGGGGGGGAGGGGTTCCAGGGATTCCGGAACCCCTTTCCCCGACCCAAAATTTGTTAAAATTCTATAACAAAGTCCCTTTTTGGGGTGTTTGGACCCTCCCCCCCCCCCCCCCCCCGCCCATCGCCCACTTCAGTCTTTGTGCAAGAAGGTCCAGTGTTGGTCTTATTTGTGTGCTGCCCTGTGCCTCCAGCCGTAATGTCCAGAATCACAGACCGCACACGTCGACCGACGTCTAGCTTAAAAAAAAGTCCATGTTTGCCATGCCCGGCAGTAATCGAGGTGTCTTGGCATGACTGACCTCACAAAACGGCCTTCAAAAATGGACAATTTTTTTCTTCCGTGTGCATTGCTGCTCTTATTGTTCTCAAAGGCACCATACCAGCTCAATTTTCATTCAAGCAATTGTCAGTCCATAATTATATCAAAGCAATCAATGGAACGGCCTTTAGAGGTTCTTTAATGTTTCCTCTCTTTGAAGTGGCGAACACGACGAGCCAAAGGGGCATTATCTCCTTCTTTCAAGTGCATACTCTGCGCTGGTGATTTCCCTTGTTCCATAGTACTTCTAATTGCATACATAAGCCTATTACTAAGCATGGATAACAGACTTACGCAGCATGCAATACTTTCTTTTTAGTTAGTTTTAAAATTATATATAATGTTCAGAGTGTAATTCAGCATTTTAACCCCTTCACTGCCAAGAAAAAAATGAACACCTCATTCATTTACCGCAAGAGGTATAGATCCGGCCACATCATGGCCTCCGAAATTGCGGGGGCTCATGAAGATCCCGGTATGCCTGTTGCTGACGCCACTTTGTATCCATTGTTCATGGGACGGCTGGGGTCCTTTCGCGTTGAGTTTACGCAGATTTCAGACGCCGTGCAATGTACGATCAGTCGCAGTGAAGGGGTTACATGTACGAATCGTCCTGAATTAATTGTCTTGTTGTGCCCCCTACCCCCTTGTCGTCCCGGCCTTTTTCAAGCTTACCGTTTAACTCCTTACGCCTTGAGGACGAAATTATGAACTTTAGATATCCTGTGAGGTCTATATCACAGATCTGGAGACAGATCGACCATGATATTTCAAGGTTGGTGTCAGAATAGCTTGGCGCCTAAAGGCGCCAAGCTATTCTGACACCAACCTTGAAATACCATGCTCGATCCCATCCTGTCATTGTCTTTCAGGGCTTTGTGGGTTAAACCGGCTTGAGAATCATTTCCAAGCTCACCGCTTGGAAATGATTCTCACGCCGGTTGAAACGGTCAGTTTGACATACACGTGTACATGTATAAATATTCAATATGGCCTTTCTTTTCTTTTCAGCGAGACGAAGTCGTCATTCATTCCCGAGTGCAAGGGACGAAATAAGAGCAGTCATCAGTAACTACAGTCCTGTCTATATGACTGACTGCAGTTTTGTTCAGCGTTATTATTTCAACTTTACTCAAACCTGATTTCCTTCATGCTATCAAACGCGCTCGAATCACTCGCAGAACAATAAACTACAGTGTGTGTGTGTGTGTGATGGTGTGTGTGTGTGTGTGTGTGTGTGTGTGTGTGTGTGTGTGTGTGTGTGATGGTGTGTGTGTGTGTGATTGTGTGTGTGTGTGATTGTGTGTGTGTGTGTGTGTGTGTGATGGTGTGTGTGTGTGTGTGTGTGTGTGTGTGTGTGTGTGTGTGTGTGTGTGTGTGTGTGTGTGTGACCTAATTCGCGGCTCGACGCATCCAGATACGCGGCTTTATGCCGCGTATCCAGATGCGTCGAGCCGCGAATTAATTAAAGCCGTGACACGTAATTGTACATATTAAAGAGGCAAAAATTGCTCTCATGACATTTGGAAAATGAAAACAAAAGGAAAAACTTTTCATGAAATGTAATTTCTGTAAATAAATGTCTTAAATTCGCGATGTCATAAATCGTAATATTCGTGATTCGTATTCAACAATCAAAAACGGCCAAGCGAAAACGTGAACGTATCCCTTTGATCCCCTACCCCATCCCTCCCCTTCCCCCCCCCCCAACCGGTTCCCCCCCCCCCCCTCAACGTGAAAAAAACAATGCACAACTGAAATCAGTATCGTCGTTTTTCAGAGGAAAAATTATAGTCCCAATATCTGTGAAATCTTTTAGTCTCTGTGTAGCCGCAGGAGCTCATGAGTTTCGACTGTGCCTCATGTTAGCAGCCTTATCGGCTGTCATTTGTCCTTTAGTTTGTGCTTGAATCAAGTGATGGAAGCCGTACCAGTTCTCATTTATACTTCAAACTGTCAACTATTGGATACAAAGTGGTTTCAGCAAGAAGCATAGGTCTTCATGAGGCCCCGCCACTGCGGGGGTTCATGAGGATTTATGCCTCTTTCATTTAGGTGGTGTTTATTTTTTTCTCGGCATTGAAGGCGTTAACGACATTTTGATCATAGTCACCGGCTCAGCACTCGACGAAAGGAGCTTCTGCTACTGCTGCCCTAGGGTAAAAATAAATCTAGTAGAAGAGAATCATCTTTACCGTGATCTCGGTCAAGGAGTGGTTTTTTTTCTGTCGATTTTCTCGTACACACAAAACACTGAAAGCCCATAATTATATGAACGCTGCCTTTTTGTATCATTATAAATTTTGGCGTTACCGGCCAAAAGCGGTGACGAGCGCACCAGGCGTTGGCCTAGTTCTTGATCACGCAGCAGCAGATAAGGTTATTTGTGTCCTGCTCCAGTCTGTGATTTTGTACCTTACGGCTCTAGGCCGTAAGGTCCAAAATCACATCTGTACATATAGAGGTTTTTTTTCATGATTGTAGATCAGCTCTATCGTCATAAAACGTGACCTACAAATTTTAAGTAAACGACTCGATTAGTCGCAGCCATAACTTAACGAATGGCTTGAGGCCATTCCTTATGGGGACACAATGGTTGTCGCCTTCGATTCGCTACCGCTTTTAGCGGTAGCGAATCGAGGGAGACAACAAATGTGTATGGGCTGTTGACAACCTTTTTCGTTGTTTACTTGAAACTGGGTTGTTTTCGTGACCTAGCTAGTTGCTTCAAAATAACTGAGTACGGAGGAACACAGCTAGAGGTACCATTATTATGCTGATGGAAGTTTGCGATAAGTATCTTTAGTACCGATAGACCTGTCGATATGATCCTAATGTTGGTTGTGAATTTGTATGTCCTATTACCCATTATTATGCTGATGAAAGTTTGTGATAATTATTCCTAGTACCGGAAGACCTGTAGATGTGATCTTAATATTGGTTGTTAAATTGTATGTCCGATTACCGCAAGATGTTTATCTTTCAATAAAAGTTTGCGCCTGGCCGCCTATATATCTGTCACGCAGACCGCCCCGGAAAGGTAATGTCTGCAGAATTGTTGTGGACTATATTCTACACGGACAACAGAAAGATAAGCCGCAGAAAGTCCAAAATGGCGGTGAAAGCAGTAATGCTTTTGTATATCGTGTTGCTTTCAGCGTACAGCGCTGTGGCTTTGGTTCAGCCGCCTCCCACTAACGAACGTCCGATCATAGGTAAGTTAATTCCTGAATAAAACTACGGTTGTTTAATACAATCATCATTATGCAAAAACGGGGTACATTCACCGCAGGTGCTCAAGAGGATACATGTCTCTTGCAGCTGGATTGTGTTCAGTTGTTCTCGGCAGTGAAAGAGTTACTGATGTTATTGTTATTGTTAACACATTCCATCCAAGGACCGAAATCCCCAAATTTTGAAGTTTTTTTATATGGCATTTATATGGCGCATTTCTCATATTTATAATATAACTCAATGCGCAGAAATGTAGCCGCGAACTGAACCCAACAAGCACGCTCACGTGAATCACACGCATTCACTCACACACTGTACGTAAACACAGAACATTCACGTGGTGCTAAGGGCAAGCTCAAGCGAGCTACTGGCGGTATTTGGAAATCTTTTTGTATTTGAAATTTGATTAAGTTGGCTGAAACTGATACCAAAGTGGAGGGGGAGGAAGAGCCGGAGTACCCGGAGAAAGAACCCCCGACGGTCCGCCCGAATTAACGGTGACACTTACTAGAGGAGAAAAATCCGACGCCGGAACCCGGAATCGAACCCCGCACCTTTAGCATTGGTGGCAGGCGCCTTAACCACTGCGCCACGGACCGCCCTCTGAAGGACTGTACTGCAATTTTAGAGACAGATAGAGCTTGATAGTTCAAGGGTGGTGCCAGAATAGCTTGGCGCCCATGGGCGCCAAGCTATTCTGGCACCGTCCTTGAACTATCATGCTCGACCCATGACAAGACATTGAGACATCCCAGAGCTCACAAAATGCATGACTGGGCCACATATTTATAACGAATAAAATCATTAACTTTTCTTATAGTAACGAATATAAGATTTGGATATTGAAAATCGATACACATCATGAAAAACGCATCTCTCCACCGTGGCCTGTGTGTTCAGGAGTGTTGGCCCAAGAGGCGGACGCGGGGGACCCAGGGGACACGTTCATCGCCGCCAACTACATCAAGTTCCTGGAATCCGCCGGTGCTCGAGTGGTCCCTATCTTGTAAGTGTACGTACGTATTTGGCTCGTGTGTAGACTGGTCTGTGTCAAGAATCACAGCCCAGCACAGAAAATGAAGCTTTTAGGTCAAAATTCTCATCCATGTACATAATTAATCTTTTTTTCCCCAGGTTTTGCAATTTTTAATAGTCTATCATTATCATTATTACCTGACATCCATAGGTTCTCGAGTTATCTATATCTTAGTTAAGTTTATATTGGTCTGTGATTTTTAACATTTCAGCCGTAAGGTCCAGAATCACAGACCAACACACAAGTTAGTCGTGGGCCATTTCATGACTTATTTCCTTGCGATATTTTAGAGGCAGTTCATGTATCGGTTAATTTGATGATGATGATTTGTTTTATGAGTCAACTATGAAATATGTAGACCAGTTGTTTCAGTGAGGCATTACAGTATGTGCGCAATATGTTGTTGGAATAACGTGCGAGCGTTCACAGATAATGTGATGCTTGTTTGTCACACCACAACAAAGCGCGTTTGTGTTCACACATGTACAATGAGATCTTTTCTCTTGCAGCGTGAACCAGTCAAATCAGTACTATTCTGACCTCTTCAACAGAATCAATGGGTAAGTCACACTGGTTGTCTACCTCAATTCGCAACCGATGATGGTTGAGAATCGGGGGAGGCAAGTGTGTGGGTAAGTTCGTCTTTTTTTGTTCGTAAATTTTAAATTTTACACTAGTTATAACTTAATACAAATTGTATTTAAATAAAGTTGGAAATTGCTTGAAAGGACAATATTAAGGACTCTTTAACTTATTCGAGACGATGGCACCCGAATACGCGGCTTAAGCCGCGTATCCGGATGCCGCTCGTCTCAAATGCGTTAAAAATTAAATTTAAAAAGACGAAGTGTGAATATCCGTATTATTGTGTTAGTTATAAGGTCGAATATAAATCCAATAGTGTTGGCAAACAGTCTACACCATACAGCTCAATATTATCCCTATCATATTTTATCATTAGTTATTATCATATCACCAGTTATCATTATTATCCCACCACACCATACAGCGGCGCATTATTATCCTACCACACTATAGGGGTCGGGAAGTTCCCCGCGTTGCCTAGCAGCATCGGCGCGTCAGCCGCCATGAGGATACCATAGTCATGAGATAGTAGCGAAATAGTGTTTAAACACGTTTTTCTTCATTTTTCTTCCTCTCTGTGGAAACCAACAAAAACAGATTCTGATGAGCGGTTTTCCACAGTGATGGCAAGACTTGCTGTTATTGCTTATAGTACGTCAGGACTTTCCTGACATTAAAAAAACAGCGGTTTCCCTATGCGCGCTTAGTCCCGTATCCTCACAAGATGGCCGCCAAAACTGGCGTGATGACGTCAGCTTCCCGAGCCCTATACAGCTCATTATTATCCCATCACACCATACAGGGTAATTATACTAATGGTCAAAACTTAAGGGACACTTTTTATCGCAGACGCACCGACAACACTACACAAATAATGTAACAATACTTGGAGTCAGTACTTTGCTAATTTATTCAGTAACAATTTCATTTAAGTTTTGAGTAAATCAAGCAATTGTAACAACATCAGTACGTTAGAATGTTCACCCACCCCTCATTTGAAAAGTCACACAAGACTGGCCCAGTCAGTAGCGAGTGTACCCACCGTTTGCAGCCAAGCATTCAATGCAGCGTTGACGCATGGGGTTCACCAGGGTTCGGAGAGCATGATGTGGGATCGCTTCCCACTCTTGATGTAGGAACTGAGCGGTCAGCTGGGGAACGCCTTGAGGTGGGGGGTGGTTGCTGACTACACGTTGTCCCAGCACGTGCAAGAGGTGCTCGATAGAAGCCTGATCAGGTGTACGAGCTGGCCACTGTATCCTCATGATGCATCGTTGCTCAAGGTAGGCCTACTCATCCACCACACGGGCGCGATGAGGTCGAGCGTTGTCGTCCTGCAGAACAGCATTGTCGCCTATGGCTTAGAGAGATGGCTGGATAAGGGGCTGCACAATCTCGTCCCGATAGCGCAGTCCAGTTAGGGTGCCTCGGATGACGTGGAGAAGGGGGGCGGGTCCTGCCCTCCCTGCTGAAGCCTGCCCAGACCATGACTGAGCCTCCTCCGTAGCGATCCACCTCTTGAACGCATCCATCCGTGAATCGATCGCCCTGGCGTCTCCAGACCCTCACCCTGCCATCGTTGAAGGACACACTGACCGTGACTAATCAGTAAACAAAACCTGAGTCCACTCAGTGGAGTCTGTTCCACCTCACATGTTGACGGCACCAGGCAACCCGGGCTCTGCGATGAGCTGAAGTGAGGGGTATTCTCACTGCTGCTCTGCATGAAGCCAGGCCAATTTCGCGCAGACGTCGGCAGACTGTGCTTTTGCTGACGTTAACGCTTGCAGCTTGCATGAGTTGACGTCGCAGAATGGTTGACGTGACAGTTCGGTCGCCACACAGAGGTATCTGTCCTCCCTTCTGCTGGTGCAGCGCGGGCGTCCTGAGCAGGGTCGTCGTTCTGCCCTTCCAGGTTCTTGGAGTCGTGCCATCCGTGAATCGCTCGCCCTGGCGTCTCCAGACCCTCACCCTGCCGTCGTTGAAGGACACAGGTTCTGTTTACTGATGAGTCACGGTTCACTGAGTCCACTGGAGTCTGTTCCACCTCACATGTTGACGACACAGGCAACTCGGGCTCTGCGATGAGCTTGAGTGAGGGATATTCTCACTGCATGAAGCCAGGCCAGTTTCGCGCAGACGTCGGCAGACTGCTCATTTTGCTGACGTTAACGTTTGCAGCATGCATCAGTTGGCGTCGCAGAGTGGTTGACGTTACAGTTTGGTCGCTCAGAGCCTTCACACAGAGGTATCTGTCCTCCCTTCTGCGGGTGCAGCGCGGGCGTCCTGAGCAGGGTCGTCGTTCTGCCCTTCTAGTTTCTTGGAATCGTGCCAGCAGCCTCTGGATCACTGAATGGGACACCCCAAGACGTCTCCCAGTTTCTCGTCCGGAAATTCCATCCTGCAGCCATGCTAGCGCCCGGCTTTGATCTACTGGACCTAGGGTTCGTCGTTGTGGCATGGTTAGGAAAGTGACAATTATGCCCCTACTATACCGGTATTTGTAGCGAAACAAACAGAGGTGCTCAGTGTTCACGACTGACCCCTTTAGCACATGAATCACCGCTTTATTGAGTTTTTCCACCTGCCTGCCTTTGGTACGCTTGCCGGAGGGGGTTCAAGATGGCGGCCAGGCACCATCTCCTGGCCGGCCGCTCCGGCAAAATCCGTCAACTGTGCTTTCAAGCGACGTCTATAATTATTATTTTCCAGGCAGTGTTGTGCCATCAAGTTTCTAGGATACAGTGATGTACTTTTTCACTAACTTTTTTGATAGAATACCATACCCCGTCTTTATTTTGTAATACCGGATCGTCTTCATCTTCAGTGTAACAGTCGGAATTTCAACCTACTTCGAGCCAGTCTCTATAGTCAAAGAAGAGCGTGCAGAAGAATTGTGGAATAACTAATCATGTGCTATTCCGGGTTCATCCCGTGTTTGCAGACTGGTACCAGATTTTTCTTTATTCTGTCTGACTCCACAGAAAAGCGTGAAAGCATACAGAGGAGCATCTACCAGCGAGCTTTGCTACTTTCTTAGTTACTGCGTTTTCTTCTCGGCGGCCGTGTTTATCTAGCATCTGCCTGGCTCGCCGGACTTCCGCTGTTGACAGACATTTCCCAACAAGCAGTGTGCCAGTGAAGTGAACAGGACTGTGTGTGGGGTGTGTGGGTATTTTAATATAACGACTCGTGACGGATACCAGAATGATATTTGTATGTTTTAAATAGTCACATTGTTGACGGACTTTGTCGGAGCGGTGCCTTCTAAATACCGGCGCTGTACTAATGGCGACGGGTCCCCAGGTGCTGTTTTGACCGTTGTTTTATGTTGCCTAGATCGGAGATCATTTCCGTATCGACGGTATCTCATGTTGTTTCTGTTGTTAACTTGTTTTTTCATGTACTAGCTTTAGTCAAGTAGGAACTTAATAAAGAACATATAATAGTGTGTTTAGGAGACATAGAGCTGTCTTAGTATTCTATTTTTGTCAGGAAGGTTCGGGTCGGGATGAGGCCACTGGCACTGGCCATTGAGTATGCCTTGGCGACGGGCTTCACCCGTCTCGAGTCATTGTCCATTTTGTAGCTCTGTTATTGTAATTTGTGGAATGAACGAGTGAGTGAATGTGAACAGCACCTGTGGTGGCAAAACTGTA
The DNA here is from genome assembly GCA_036245525.1 of Semisulcospira habei. NCBI lineage: Eukaryota > Metazoa > Mollusca > Gastropoda > Semisulcospiridae > Semisulcospira > Semisulcospira habei. Next base: position 113,258,848 of record BTPG01000008.1, read on the forward strand.
ATTGCCCCTTGAGGGATAAATAAAGTTGTTTTGAATATCGCACAACTTTTCACACAAACCGACGATGTTTCACGTGCATTTGACACGTTCGTTGAAATTGATGAATTGTTGTCTATTGTTCCTTGTACAGTGGACTGTTTAAGGTCAACTTTTAACCCATTTGGATCGGAAGAACATTGTATTTTATTAGCGTACTTGAGACGATAAACAATGACACCAAAAAGTGGGGTGGCCCTTAAGTTTTCGACCATTAGTATATTATTGTCCCAGCTGTCGCGATCCTTACATGCATCATTTAGCCTGCTTATAACAATATTGTTCACACAAACACCACACGATCCGTAGTCGATACATTAGTCACGTCCAAATTGCTACGAACGTATTTCCTCTATTTTATTAACTCTATGACAGCTGCTGACTACACCGCTGGGCCGCGGAAAAGACGCGTAACTACGCATCTTTTCAGCCGAACGGTATCGTCAGTTAGCAGTCATGGGGTTAATTCCGCACATACTATTTATTTTCATATTAATCAGATCGTAAAATGTGCATGCCTGGCATTCAATAAGATGGATCCCTTTAACTATTGACGCCAGTAACCTCAATCGATACCGTAATTAATATTTAACTCATTCTACCCCAGACACACCACTGCAAGATAAGGATCGACCATGATAGTTCAAGGGTGATGCCAGAATAGCTTGGCGCATATGGGCGCCAAGCTATTCTGGCATCACCCTTGAACTATCATGGTCGATCTGTGTCCTGCACTAGAGTGCAGTCTTCAGAGGACAACGGCAACATTTGGGGATTTCGGTGTTGGGGTAGAATGAGTTAAATAACACCAACTAATTAAACCCTTAGGCCGGTAGCGCTTTTTGTCGCGATGATTCCTGTAGGAATCCATTCAGCCAGCCAGTCCTGCAGGAAACATCGCGACAAAAGCGCCGCCGACAGCCGATACGATACAAGGACGGACAAGTACAACACGTTTTATTTAAATTTACAATTGTGTCTTACAAAGATAAGTTCATGTAGTACATTTCCGCCTGTATTTATTTGTTTGAAAAAAGGGGGTTACACTCGAAAATTTGATAAACGGTGTTATACTTGTGCTTTCGAAGCAAGTTTGTTTGGTTGTTGGGTATATCTTTGCACTTACACGGACCTTCTGGTTTGGATTCCATAATCTCAGATACAATCTGGCACTACCCTTGAACTATTCAGGATGTTCCATCTCCCGTAGCAGATAGACTGTCTTTAGAAACGTATCCTAAAGTTGCTATAGTCATCATCAGCTGAAAAAGGCGACCTGTTTTTCCAAGGGTGTTGATCCCAGGCGGGCAGAACAGTCTTGTCGACAGCCTCTACGCGAAAGCTGGCAACATCCTGTATAACCTTACTATCCAGGTATGTTGATCAACTAAATTACACCGTTTATGGTATTCTAGAGTCCATCCTCTGAAGAACTGTTTCAATGCACTGTTACCACATGCCGCTGGTTAATTGTTGTTAGCCTCGGCCTTTAACCCTTTGCGTGTCCGTAGCGGTTTTTGTCGCGACGATTCCTGGAGGAATCGTCGCGACAAAAACCGCTACGGACACGCTAAGGGTTAACCCTTTCCCTGCCACTGTTCGTACACTGTACACGTGTACGTTGTTGTTTCTGAAATATTGGTTCATTCAACGACCAAAATCCAACACTGTCCAAGAAAAATGCATACAAATTGGTCTCGGCAAAGAGGCATAGGTCCTCATATGCCCCCCACAGTCGCGAGGGCTCATGAGGATCTATGTCTCTTTTGGTGGATCGTATTCACTTTTTTTCATCGGCGGTCAAGGGGGTTAAATACAGTGGAACATCCACCACTTTCGCGTTCATCCCTTCAGTTGCATCTGGTGCCTCAAAGATGAAGCAACCCATCGTATATTCGTGTCCGCATGTCTACATTCAAAAAGGGGTTCAACATGAACGATTAAGCCACTTAGACCCAAGACGCTACAGCAGGAGATGGATTGACCGTGATAATTCAAGGGTAGTGCCAGATGAGCTCGGCGCCTTCAGGCGCCAAGCTCATCTGGCACAACTCTTGAATTATCATGGTCAGTCCGGCCGCCATGTCCTGCAGCTGACACATAGTCCTTTGGTAATACCAAAGACAGTATATATTACACAGTCTTTGGTATTACCTCCGTAGTCCCCGATCACTTTTTGTGCCAGTGGGACATTAAAATGAAGATAGTCAGTATTACCTCCCGAAAATTTGGGAAATACAGCCGTGGGGTTAAATGGGTTAACTGGGTTAATGATCTCTTGTTCCTTCCTTTCTAATCGTGTTTCCTCTTTGTTGGGAATTTCTTGGCATTTTACACGCTTGGCAGTTACCATTTTGATCGGAACGAGGTCCTAAAATCACAAACCAGCATAATTATATACAAGCCGAGTACACTTCGGACATAAGAAATCGCCAGGCGACCCCATTTGCCTGGTAATAATATTCGAAGTATATTATGAGCGAAGTAAATTACATGTATGGACAGAGCGCTGTCGGGTCCTCTGAAAAGTGTTGTAATATTCGACTTTTGTTACCCCCGACCTTGCTACAGGCCACGGAACATATTGAAATGAGTTAGGTGAGGCAGTACTGAAGAGGACCTGTGTTCTTACAAAATTCTTCTGCCTTCTTTGGCATTTTGGACAGAGGCCGTATGCTGGAATTAGCTTGAAATCTCGTGATAGATGAGAAGTCATGTTTGGTGCTTTGATTCATACCAGCCTTGGCTTAACCAGCGGACTCTGTTTGGCCTAGTTTGAGTTGCCAAGCGGATGGTGACTTGAGGTGTGTACCAGTTTTGGCTGCGCTTGGGTGTAGGGTTGGTACAAAATCATGTTCATAGCCAGGAAGTGAGACGGCTGATGTCCTTATGTTTGTTTTGTTTTTTTTAATTGGATTTTGCGCATGGTAAATGTGCAGCAAGTGGGCGGTAATGTTGTTTAGGGGATTGAAAAATTAGGGAATGACTGGGACAGACTGACATTTTAACAGATGGGACTGCAGGGGAGGCTAATTGTGGTCTCTGACCTACACGGAAGTAGGCACTATTTTGCTGCTGCAGGCTAACAACAATGGCGACTACTTCCCGATGTGGGGCGTGTGCCTGGGATTCCAGCTTCTCAATACCATCACCGCCGGGCGCAGAGTGGTCAAATCTACAGACTCCTACGACTTCTCTTGGCCTCTCGTCCTAGAGAGTGGTATACATTTACCCCTTCGATGCGTGCTTTTTCTTATTTCGGTCCAGTCACCTGGAACGACCTTCCAGCCCATGTCAGACATGTTCCGTCTGCTTTCAAATCACTGCTATCTTTTTTCTTATGCGTATAGTTAGATGCATTTTCAGTGCGTTCGCAATTTTGGCAGTAACTGTTCTTGTAACCGTGTGTGTGTATTTTGTGTGTGTGAGCTTTTGATATGCGTCACTTTAATTTTTGTAATATTTATTGTAGCTTTTACTTTCTTGTACTTTTTGTCCTGTGACTTTTGATCTTGTAAAGCGCTTACAACGTCATTCATTTGGAGGTTAAGCGCTGCCGTATAAATGTACATTATTATTATTATTATTATTATTATTATTATTATTATTATTATTATTATTATGCCAGTGGACGCAAAATTATGTCCTTTTTAAAGCAGGGGGCAAAATTCAAGGCCGCACAGTCCCATCATTTCAAGGAACACGGATATAAATAACTTCATTAAAAAAAAAGTTATTCGGCAAAAACCAGTTTGTCCATTTTTTGAGAAAAGCGAGATTATCATTGTTGTACAATGAGAATCTCGCTTTTCTAAAAAAGTGGTTATCATGGCATTTGCCATACAACGTACGCCAGATATATAACTTCGTGTCTTAACTTTTTTGTTTTGTACTTTCCCCCGCCTATTCTCTACCATTCCCTTTGCCATACGTCCATAATTTCTGCAAGAGATGCGGGGAAAAATCGATCGTGACTGCTGAGGGTAGTGCCTGATAAGCTCCAGCTTTGCAGTTAACCCCTTCACTGCTTGTGGACGCAGATCGTGTTTCAGAAATATGTGTGAATTAATTCAACGCCAGAGAGCCGAACCCGTCTGCGGGGGCTCATGAGGATCGAAGGCTCTTGCATTTAGATCGTGTTCGCCTTTTCACGGAAGGGGAGGGGTTAAGCTGCTTAATTACTATTCAACTATATACTTGAGTGATCACAGTGTTCATTGCAACTATCACGGTACGCTTAGCTAGCAGATGATTATGATATTAGAATCATTTTGTTTTGGACACGAAGGACAAATTAGCACTTCTAAAGCTCCTTCACACTTTTTATTTTGAAAGAAAAATCATGAAGAAGTAAATTTGTACAGCTTCTTTCTTCGGAATATGAAAAAAGTAGTCTTATTTACAAGTTTATTAAGGACTAAATCATTAAACAAATAAATATTTTAAAGTTACTTCAAAGCATTTAAAAAATATAAAGCGTCTAATATATAATATATATATATATATATATATAATATATATATATATATATATATATATATATATATATATAATATATATATATATATATATATATATATATTATATATATATATATATAAGGTAACAATAAATATATATATATATATATATATATATAATATATTATATATATATATATAGTTACCTTAGGATATAGCGCGAGTCGGATGCTGGGCTCGGCACCTGCTGACGTCATGACTTACCTGACCCAGGAAAACGTGACTGAGAACCTTCACCACTACAGTGTCCTGATGACGGATTTTGTGGCCAACACCAAGCTGTCCAGCTTCTATCGTCTCATTTCTTCCAACCTGGATCGACAGGGGGTCAGTTTTGTGTCCTCCTTTGAAGGTACGTTTTAAAATTTCCTGCTTGTATTTTATTTCTCTTAGTGGTGTGCCTAATTAACCCCATTCCCTGTCACGGGTCGAGTTTTGAGTTTCTGAAACCCTTCTTAACTCATTTTACCCCAGACACACCATAGCAAAATAAAGATCGACCATGATAGTTCAAGGGTGATGCCAGAATAGCTTGGCGCCCATAGGCGCCAAGCTATTCTGGCATCACCCTTGAACTATCATGGCCAATCTGTGTCCTGCACTGCAACGCAGTCTTCAGAGGACGACTTCAGAATTTGGGGATTTCGGTCTTGGGGTAGAATGAGTTAACACATTTCCGAAATCCCCAAATTTAAAAAAGTTGGCCTCAGAAGGATGTTATAACAATTCTAGAGACAGATCGAGCATGATAGTTTAAAGGGTGGTGCCAGAATAGCTTGGCGCCTATGGGCGCCAAGCTATTCTGGCACCACCCTTGAACTATCGTGCTTGATCCATGTCTTGCAGTGGTGAGAAGGGGCTGAATGCGTGCATTCAAGGCCAAAGAACCTCGTCCGTCCATTGGTCTATATCCTTATCCGTAAGTACTATAATGTAGCTTGCGTGTGGCAGTGTACAAATTTGAAGCTTTTAGCCTTAGTATCATATTATTATCATTCGGAATACACCAGTGTGGGAAATAAGTTTGACTAAAATAGTTCAAGGGTAGTGCCAGAATAGCTTGGCGCCTCTAGGCGCCAAGCTATTCTGGCACTACCCTTGAACTGAACGCATTGGTCTATATCCTTATCTGTACTGAAGTACTATAATGTAGCTTGCATATGGCAGTGTACAAATTTGAAGCTTTTAGCCTCAGTATGATATGGGTTAACAAACAAAGACCGCAGAAACAAAAATGCACGCACTGTAGTGTGGCAGAAAAGGGGTTAACGTGCGGCATTCAAACCGTGTGTAATTTCGTCTCACTCCGCCAGCATTCAACTACCCGATCTACGGCACCCAGTGGCACCCGGAGATGAACGCGCATGCCTGGAGCAAGTCCCTGGACGTCAACCACAGCGGCCACTCCGTGCGGGTGGCACAGCACATCGCTAACTTCTTCGTGGAAGAAGGTTGGGAGCAATTTTCAGAGTGAGACCTACCGTTGATCAGCATGACGGTGTGCTCGTCTGTGATTTTGGACCTTACGGCTCAGCCGTAAGGTACAAAATCGCAGACCACCACACACATGCACCTACACCAACGGATACAAATACTTTATAAACGCACATATACTGAGGAGCAAAAGAAATACGACATTAATGGAATCATCGGAAACACTGAAGTGTTTCCTATGATTCGAAAATTGTCGCATTTCTTTTGCTGTCAGTATATGAATGTCGTGTATGACTAGAACGTAAATACGGTAATGCAGGCAGTCAATCTTTTACTATACCTGTGATGGACTATGAGTTTGGAGATTACGACCTTGAGCCGCAAGGTCCGAAATTACCGACCAGCAGGACATACATAAATATATGTGCAGTCATACACGGTGGCTAAGCCCAATTACACTGAAAAAAATTCTTGACTAAAAATGAACGTAAAATTGCATGAATAATTTTGTTGTTGTTGTTGTTGTTGTTGTTGTTGCGTGCAGTCGTGTAAATAATATTGTTTCTTCCCTTGATTAAACAATTGCACGACGTAAAATATTCTTATAGAGACTCCTGACTATTTTAGTCGCACAATTTGTGCTGCATTGTGTGATGGTCTAGCTATGATTTTGGAAGTTTGGCCTAGATCCGTAAGGCCCAGAATCAGATTAACACACACATAAGATTCTAATTTCTATTTAATTTAATTTGATGTATTTTTATTTTTTTTATTTTGTGTTGTTTTATTTTATATTATTATTATTATTATTATTATTATTATTATTATTATTATTATTATTATTATTATTATTACAGCCAGGCGAAATCTGCACAAATTCCCATACACTTCACAGGAAGTGGAGGCTGTCATCAGTAACTACAACCCCGTGTACAGCGCCACCAGCAGCTTCATTCAGCACTACTTTTTCAACTTCACACAACATTAAATCAGCACTGCTTCTGCTTCTGCTATTCTACACACAGTAAAGCAATTATTAAACCCTTCCATCTGCACGGGACGTACATTTCCATGACTGGTTGTCTCTCTCGGTCCTCTACCGCTGATCAGTGGCAGCGAAACGGAGAAGACAAGCAGTGTGGAATTCCTGCTGTCGCAGAAGTCCGTGACAACGTCAACTATCGCCTTCTGCAGATCAGTCAGTTTAACCCCTTCGCTGCCTTGAAAAAATGCCCATCCAACTGCTAGAGGTATTGATCCTCATGAGCCCCCGCGACTACGGGGCTCATGAGGATCTATACCTCTTGCTGAGACCACTTTGTGTCATTGTTCTTTTTTGTTGATGACAGCTGTGGCTTTTGGTCGTTCACTGTACACAGATTTGAGACTGAAACAAAAATGTGCGTGCGTTGGCAGGGAAGGGGTTGCCTAACATCGATATCATTTTCAGTATTTCAATAAAAAAAATAAAAAAAACTGGAATTGTTTTAGTTCTTTCTATTTTGCGAACATCATGTATGCAAAGACAGAAAAATACCGATATGACACTTCCACAGACACAACAGAGACTTCTTAGGCGTAACAGAAATGGCATCTAATCTGTGATTTGGACATATGGTCTTCACCTTTTGGCTGTCGGTAGCGCTTTTTTGTCGGGGTGATTCCTACAGGAATCACCACGATAAAAGCGCTACCGACAGCCAAAGGGTTAACACACGTCGCACAGCCACATTAATGAACTGAATTGTGCCAATGAATTCTAGTCTCTTTCTCTTTCGACCACACACGCATTGTAATGCCTTCCAGGCACACACGGAAACTAGCCTAGGATCAAGACGAGAAGCAATACTGATACAAGAAAATCATATACGACCAGGTTAAGAAATCGATAGTAAGGAATTTCCTGTCCTGCAGATCACATGCGCCACCATATTTCATCACGTGATCTAGCCAGAAACCCGCCCTCTCCATGGGAACACCGAACTCGATGTGGAACATCAGTCGTCCCGGCGTAGGCGCCAAGCTATTCTGGCACCACTCTTTAACTATCATGGTCGTTTTTTTTCCTCCAGTTCCATCCAGCCCTAACAATGCAACTGAGAAAAAAAAAAACACCATGATAGTTGAAGAGTGGTGCCAGAATAGCTCGGCGCATAGGCGCCGACCATGACATGTCAGTATATATTTTTAATTTGTAACCTGGCTTTTAAATTTCGGAGTTTTCCGAGGTGAACCCGCCCGTATAATTATGTGCCTCAGCAGATCCAAGTATATTTCGTAGTGCCAACCCGACTCTGTCTTTGCCAGAACGACTCCTCAAAGAGGGGAAAACAGCGTGTTCATTTATATGGTCAATGATGTACGGTTACTAAAAACAAAAGAAACGACTGAAACTCACTGCAAACCACAATAGCGCATCTCCCTCCCCCCTCCCTCACTCGGCCTGGAAATTAAAAGTGTGTGAACTTAAAAAGCAAAACTGAGGCACAGATTCTCATGGGTCACGGTCCTGTAACTTGCATGACGGACCCCTGAGGATCTATGCCTTTTCCCATCTCTAGATTAAAGGGTGACTATCACATTGTCCTAGATACACTCACTGATAGATCCTCATGGCGCCCGCAGATGTGAAAGCTAATGAGAATCATGCCTCTTGCCTGCCCGGCTCTATCATTATGCAGGTCCTTACATACAAGTAGCTGCGCGAGCTGATTCACTAAGTGACTGCCCTTTAGTGTATTAGACGCGTTGGTAGCAATAATAAACAGACCGCTCTGCTGGGAAAAAAGGGACAGAAATAGAGAAAAGAGCGAGCTCACGTTCCAGCCGGCGAATCAGTTACATGTTTAGGCATATTAGAACTTTTAAAGCCGGCACGTCTGACCTACATGCGCTCGCTGTGGCAGTCTGCTACGCCGCCAGTTGTCAAAACGACACCTTCTGCAACTACTCCGCATGTCGTTTCCAGCAATAGGCTTAGATTCGCATGAGGGGGTCACTGCGGCTACAGGGACTCATATGAATCTGTGCTTCTTGCAGACTGGATGGATGGTTAAACACCACTATTCAGGTCACTGTATCTCGGCCGGGTATGTACGTCAATACAGTCTGTAACACTGTCAGGGAAATGTGACACTGTCAGGGCACTGTGACGGTTGCGCCATAAACGATCAGTACTGCTTTGGACTCGGCTATAGTTACAGTACGGAGAGACTTGAACGGTTGCTGGCGACTGTGACGGAACAGGCAGGACGGGAGAGTGGTGGTTGTGTATTTCAGTGCGGCGCAGTGAATACGGGCAGACATCTTTTCGGTGAGTTTCACTGAGCACGTGACAGGCTCAAGTCGAGAAACGCGTTTCAGGCCACGGACCACAGTGGTGTTTCCGTACTGTCCAGTCTCTTAGCCTTAGTCAGTCCCAGTCATCCCCTAAATGTTCAATTCCCTAAAAAACACTATCGCCCACCAGCTGCACATTTGCCATGCACAAAAAAAACAAAACAAAAAAAAAAAAAAAAACAGCACATGACCCGTCTCATTTCTTGGCTATGAAACTGGTTCCTTACCAACCCCACACCCAAGCACAGCTGAAATCAGCGTGCCCCTCAAATCACTACGTCAAAGGCAACTCAACATAGGTCCACAATTGTCCACTGGATAAGCTCAGGATGGTATGAATCAAAGCACCAAACATGTCTCCTCTCAGCTAACCACAAATTTCTAGCAAATTCCAACATTCAGCCCAATTGCAAATTTTCAAACAAGGCAAAAATTATTTTTAAAAACACCGGGACTCTTACTGCCTGAACTTCTCAATTTAAATGTATAACGTGACCTGTCAGAGAAACTGTCCCACCTGAACACCATTCAATCTGCCATCAGTGCAACCCTTAGACAATAGCTAAGTCAAACCCAAAGTGACACCCTTGAAAGTTGCTGCATCTTTATGTTATGGCCCATTATGTGAAGTGCCTTGATGTGGCGTTCACAATGCTGTTGATGTGTTGGATCATGCATATCTGATGCCATGAAAAACAGCCTAGATATGGTCAGAATGCCTCCAAAATTGGCATGTACATCAAGTAATATATCTGATCTTCAGAAATGTTGCATTTGAGACACAGGCACATGAAAGTTTATTTTTTCATATTTTTCCATTGCCTACCCCCCTACTTTTTCTGTTTTTCCAAGTTTACACACGCATGCAATACAGTCAAACTGACTTCTGGTGGGCTGGACAACTGAAAAAAAGTTACCATGACACTGACACTGATGAAAAATGAGCTTTTAGACCCAAGGCCATTTCCTTGTGTATCTTAGGGCAGCCCAAAATACAACGCCCAGGCATCCTCATTTACCCTGTTGTCTGGTGACAACAAGCTGGAAGAGGCCTGTAACCAGCTGCCATGCCCTATATGCTGCTGGCAATCTTTCCTCAGGCAAAAGGGGTCATGAAACAGCTCTTCAATTTAAACATTAAGTCCACTGAGCCATCCCACAGGAAAAAGACTGCACAAAACAACCAAAACTATGCTACGCGGGACACACCGCATACACTAACAAGTGTCTGGATTGCTTATTTAGGAGGTAGCAGAGAAAAATGGTTATGTACAGTTCATTTTTATATAAAACACACTTGTCAGAGTCTCAAAACACCTCAGCTCATCTTGCAGATGCAGTAGGCATGTGTGTGCCAAACTTGTGAACACTCCTGTAAAAGCCTGTACTGGTGCCTGCAACTGCAGGTCCCATAACAATGCACTCAAATGAGCTTTACGCAGTGTACAAGTGCTTGTGTTTGGTTTAGAATAGACACCAGAGACATCCCTCATGACAATTACAGCAGAATGACACCTCAGATGCAACCAGTGTAGCAGGACCATGCAAAATAAGACTTCTGCATGTCACATTATTTTGGCCGCTTATTTCACTCTGAGGTCAGCTGTCTGATGAAATGCACATGCTAACACTGTTTCATTGTAGTTTTTATCTTAACCTTTGACCTTAAGCCCCCATCCCCCCACCTCCCCCCCCCCCCACCACCTCCAATCCAAACCCCTACCCACCCCACCCTACACCCACCCCACACAACTTCAATAACTGAAAGAGTGAATTTTTTTTAAAACGCATTTATCAAATTGAACACCCCAAACCCCACCCCTTTCAAGGTCAAGGTCAAAGGTCTCAGCTCATGGTCGAAGGAAAGACTCATGACTACCTGTAAGACAAAAAATAAATGAGCAAACACACTAAACCTAGCTCATAGTGCAGGTAAACAGGGTGTTGCCACGCAAAACATGCCAAAACGCCTATAAAACTGTATGCACAGCGATTTTTTGGCCAAATTTCAAATTTTTCATGATTTTCTTACTTTTCCGACTGCAAACATCCAAACTCAATGATCTGGTTACACTAAATCAGTTTCCGGTCTATGTCACATATGGCATGTGGTGCACCTGACAGGCCACGGACCACAGTGATGTTTCCGTACTGTCCAGTCTCTTAGCCTTAGTCAGTCTCAGTCATCCCCTAATTTTTCAATTCCCTAAAAAACACCACCGCCCACCAGCTGCACATTTGCCATGCACAAAATACAAAAAAAAAAAACAAAAACAAAAAAACAGCACATCACCCGTCTCATTTCTTGGCTATGAAACTGGTTCCTTACCAACCCCACACCCAAGCACAGCTGAAATCAGCGTGCCCCTCGAATCACTACGTCAAAGGCAACTCCACATAGGCCCACAATTGTCCACTGGATAAGCTCAGGATGGTATGAATCAAAGCACCAAACATGTCTCCTCTCAGCTAACCACAAATTTCCAGCAAATTCCAACATTCAGCCCAACTGCAAATTTTCAAACAAGGCAAAAATTATTTTTAAAAACACTGGGACTCTTACTGCCTGAACTTCCCAATTTAAATGTATAATGTGACCTACAGTTAGGACATTGTTGTACGTGTGCTATCATCCGGTGCTGTTTTAGATATGATGGCCTGGACTAAAATAATCATCTGATGTTCATATGATCACAGTTCTAACTCAGACTCAGAAAAACCTAATCATTTTGATTCGATGGAATGTGAGCTCGCGCTCTTCTCGGTTTCTGTCCAGTTTTTCCAGCAGAACGGTTTGTTTATAATTGCTGTCATCGCGTCTAATACAATGGCGGAAGGCAGTCACTGAATCAGCTCGCGCAGCTTCTTTTATGTAAGGACCAGCATAATGATAGAGGCAGGCAAGAGGCAGGATTCTCATTAGCTTTCGTATCTGCGGGCGTCATGAGGATCTATGTTTATTCCAGACAGGAGGTGTTTATCATTGAGTGTATCTAATTCACCACAGTCAACAGAGTACAGACCTTCATGAACAGTTGCCTTAGAAGAATTTTGAATGAATCCACTGGCCAGAGAAGATCAGCAACGTCAGACTCTGGGAGAGAACAGAGCAGATAACAGCAGAGAATGAAATTGGGCGAAGAAGATGGGGATGGATCGGTCACAGTCTGAGAAAGCCAGCTTCCAGTATCACTAGGCAGGCATTGTCATGGAACCCCCAGGGAAAGAGGAAAAGAGGTAGGCCGAGAAACTCCTGGCGTCGAGACCTCCAAGCAGACATCAAGAGACTGGGAACCACCTGGAGTAGAATCGAAGGAGAAGCACAGGACAGGAGTTGCTGGAGGTCTCTCGTCGACGGCCTATACCCGGGTAGGGGTGACAGGCGTAAGTAAGTAAGTAAGTATCTAATTCAGTGTGATAGTGGTCCTTTCTACAGATGAGAAAAGGCATAGATCCTCAAATGTCCACCACGCAAGTTACAGGACCGTGACCCATGAGAATCTGTGCCTAAGTTTTGCTTTTTCAGTTTACACAATTTTAATTTCCAGAGCGAGATGGGCTATTGTGTTTTGCAGTGAGTTTCAGCCGTTTCTTTTGTATTTTAATAACCGTACATCAATGACCATATTATAAATGAACACACTTTTCCCCCCTCTTTTGTTCTGGTACAGAGAGAGTCGGGTTCACTACGGAATATACTTGTATCTGCTGAGGCACATATACGGGCAGAAATTTAAAAGCCAGGTTACAAATAAAAAAATAAATATATACTAAAATGGTCTTGGATAGGGCTATTATTTGGTTGAGGGCTGGAGACAGTACAAGGCTTTAGCCTGCCTTGAAGGCCGCTTTCATCGGAACTGCCGTCAGATGGTATGGCAGAAGGTTCTCTGTTCCATCTGATTTGCACAGAGACAAATGAACCTATCAAGAAACATTCATTCCACCGTTACCGCATACTTTCACGAGGATAATATATTCTTGTTTTTACATCAGACGGATGGCGTTCACTGCCTAGCAATGTTCGCCCATAACCAAAGACAAAACTCCCCAAGAGGCATAGATCTTCATGAGTTCCGCGCAGAGTGCAGGGGGCTTGTGAGAAGCTAAATGTACTGTATGTATCTTGGTGGCTAGTGTTGCCTCTATGCTGCTATGTTTACGCAGCCGGGATAAAATCGCGACCACCAAGCCCAAAACAAAACACCTATGGCTGTCAACACGTGTGATTCGACGACCGTCCCGGCACTGCGGCGTAGAATAACCGTAGAATAGCGCGATGCTCATGCTCCCTTTAGGTTCACGGCAGTGCAAACTCGAGTTTGGAGACTAACTGGATCAGCAGCAAACACAACTAAAAACCAATACGTGTGTATTGACATTTACATTATGGGTGTCCCATTTGCCCTATGTTGAAAAACCATTGTATTCAACGTTTCTTGCAAGAAAGACTCACACCTCGAGCCCTCACAACAGGGATTTTTATATGGCAGGGATGCAGCACACCATTACACCGCCGGCGGGTTAAGAGGCGATGACAGAAACAAAACAGGGAACATCGGCGCCTGGGCTTTCAGATCACCACATGCCATATGTGGATAGACCAGAAACTGGTTTAATGTAACCATATCATTGAGTTTGTACTTTTGCAGTTGGAAAACTGAGAAAATCATGAAAAAATTGAAATTTTGCCCAAAAATCGGTGCGTTTGCAGTTTTATAGGCGTTTTTGCATGTTTTTTCGTCTCAACACCATGTTTTCCTGCACTGTGAGCAATGTTTAGTGTGTTTGTTCATTTATTTTTTGTCTTACAGGTAGTCATGAGTCTGACCTTCGACCTTGACCTTGAAAGGGGTGGGGTTTGGGGCGTTCAGTTTGATAAATGCGTTAAAAATAATGCACTTTTTCAGTTATTGAAGTTGTGGGGTGTGGTGGGGTGGGGGGTTGGGTTGGAGGTGCGGGGTAGGCGGAGGGGGATTGGGGGGGGGGGGGGCTGGATGGGTGTTAAGATCAAAGGTTAAGATGAAAACTACAATGAAACAGTGTCAGCATGTGCATTTCATCAGACAGCTGACCTCAGAGTGAAATAAGCCGCCAAAATAATGTGACATGCAGAAGTGTTATTTTTGCATAATCCTGCTACACTAGGTGCATCTGAGGTGTTATTCTGCTGTAATTGTCATGAGGTATGTCTCTGGTATCTATTCTGAGCCAAACACGAGCACTTTTACACTGTGTAAAGCTCATTTGGGTGCATTGTTATGGGACCAGCAGTGGCAGCGATCAGTACAGGCTTTTACAGGAGTTTTCACAAGTTTGGCACACGCATGCCTGCTGCATTTGCAAGATGAGTTGAGGTGTTTTGAGACTCTGACAAGTGTGTTTTATATAAAAATCAACTGTACATAATCATTTTTCTCTGCTGCATCCTAAATAAGCACTCCAGACACTTGTTTGGGTATGCGGTGTGTCCTGCGTAGCATAGTTTTGCCTGTTTTATGTAGTCTTTTGTCCGTGGGATAGCTGAGTAGACTTATTGTTTAAATTGCAGAGTTGCTTCATGACCCCTTTGCCTGAGGAAAAGATTACAAGCAGCATATAGGGCATGGCAGCTGATTACAGGCCTTTTTCTGCTTGTTGTCTTCAGACAACAGGGTCAATGAGGATGCCTGGCATTGTCTTTTTGGGTGCCCTGAGAAACACAAGGAAATGGCCTTGGGTCTGAAAGCTCATTTTTCATCAATGTCAGTGTCATGGTAACTTTGTTCAGTTGTCCAGCCCACCAGAAGTCAGTTTGACTGTATTGCATGTGTGTGTAAACTTGGGAAAACCGAGAAAAAGTAGGGGGGTAGGTAATAGAAAAATATGAAAAAAGAAACTTTTATGTGCCTGTGTCTCAAATGCAAAATTTCTGAAAATCAGATATGTTACTTGATGTACATGCCAATTTTGGAGGCATTCTGACCATATCTAGTCTGTTTTTCAAGGCATCAGATATGCATGATTGAAGACATCAACAGCACAGTGAACGCCACAATGCGCTTCACATAATGAGCCATAACATAAAGATGCAGCAACATTCAATGGTGTCACTTTGGGTATGACTTAGCTAGTGTCTAAGGGTTGCACTGATGGCAGATTGAATGGTGTTCAGGTGGGAGAGTTCCTCTTTCAGGTCACATTATACAGTCAAATTTGGCCAGTTAAGGCAGTAAGAGGACCTGTGTTTTTAAAAATAATTTTTGTCTTGTTTGAAAATTTGTAGTAGTGCTGAATGTTGGAATTTGCTGGAAATTTGTTGTTAGCTGAGAGGAGACATGTTTGGTGCTTTGATTCATACTAATACTATCCTGAGCTTATCCAGTGGACAATTGTCGGCCTATGTTGTGTTGCCTTTGACGTAGTGATTTGAGGGGCACGCCGATTTCAGCTGTGCTTGGGTGTGGGGTTGGTAAGGAACCAGTCTCATAGCCAAGAAATGAGACGGGTGATGTGCTGTTTTTTTTTTTTTTTTTTTTTTTATATTTTGTGCTTGGCAAATGTGCAGCTGGTGTGCGGTAGTGTTTTTTTAGGGAATTGAAAAATTATGGGATGACTGGGACTGACTAAGGCTAAGAGACTGGACAGTACGGAAACGGTACTGCGGTCCGTGACCGGCAGTATTAACGCGTAGGTATGGAAGCCCAGTGCTGCCACGCTTACAGTTATTGGCGGCAATTTTAAGCGACCACTGACCTTCTCATAAACATCTAACAACGTGTTTCTGACGCGCAGGGTGATCATCTAAATTATCTTTATTAGTGGACAAAGTGGCAAGTCTCTACCCTCCAGCCCAGGGAACAATCATGTTCCTTGGGCCCCTCACTATTACTCTGTTTCTGTCTCACAGTTAGTCTCCAAACTCGAGTTTGCACTGCCGTGAACCTAAAGGGAGCATGAGCATCGCGCTATTCTACGGTTATTCTACGCCGCAGTGCCGGGACGGTCGTCGAATCACACGTGTTGACAGCCATGGGTGTTTTGTTTTGGGCTCGGTGGTCGCGATTTTAGTCCCGGCTGCGTAAACATAGCAGCATAGAGGCAACACTAGCCACCAAGATACATCAGTAACATTTAGCTTCTCACAAGCCCCCGCACTCTGCGCGGAACTCATGAAGATTTATGCCTCTTGGGGAGTTTTTGTCTTTGGTTATGGGCGAACATTGCTAGGCAGTGAATGCCATCCGTCTGATGTAAAAAAAGAATATATTATCCTCGTGAAAGTATGCGGTAACGGTGGAATGAATGTTTCTTGATAGGTTCATTTGTCTCTGTGCACATCAGATGGAACAGAGAACCTTCTGCCATACCATTTGACGGCAGTTCCGATGAAAGCGGCCTTCAAGGCAGGCTAAAGCCTTGTACTGTCTCCATCCCTCAACCAAATAATAGCACTATCCAAGACCATTTTAGTATATATTTAATTTTTTATTTGTAACCTGGCTTTTAAATTTCTGCCCGTATATGTGCCTCAGCAGATACAAGTATATTCCGTAGTGAACCCGACTCTCTCTGTACCAGAACAAAAGAGGGGGGCAAAGTGTGTTCATTTATAATATGGCCATTGATGTACAGTTACTAAAAAACAAAAGAAACGGCTGAAACTCACTGCAAAACACAATAGCCCATCTCACTCCCTTTCCCCCACTCAGCCTGGAAATTAAAATTGTGTGAACTGAAAAAGCAAAACTTAGGCACAGATTCTCATGGGTCACGGTCCTGTAACTTGCGTGGCGGACGGATTTGAGGATCTATGCTTTTTCTCATCTGTAGAAAGGACCATTATAATAATAATAATAATAAGCGCATTAAATAGGCGCTTTATCCCAATTGAAAATCAGCTCAAAGCGCCGCCGCGAACTGAACCCAACAAGCACGCTCACGTGAATCACGCGCATTCACTCACACACAGTACATAAACACAGAACATTCACGTGGTGCTAAGGGCTAGCTCAAGCGAGCTATTGTAGTTTTTGGAAATTCAAAATCGTTTGTATTTGAAATTTGATTAAGTGGGCTGAAGCTGATACCAAAGTCGTGGGGGAGGAAGAGCCGGAGTGCCCGGAGAAAGAACCCCCGACGGTCCGCCCGAATTAACGGTGACACTTACTAGAGGAGAAAAATCCGACACCGGAACCCGTAATCGAACCTCGCACCTTTAAAATTGGTGGCAGGCGCCTTAACCACTGCGCCACGGACCGCCCACCAGCCGGTCCAATACGTTAAATAAACCTAACACATGGGGCCTAAATAAAGCTAAGACCATTTAGCAACACACATCCAATATCAAGAGCTACAGGCAGCGCAGACAGTAGGGAGAGTTTTAAAAGGCAAATACAGGTGAATGGCCCAAGGGTAGACAGAAAACACATGCCCCAGAATAGAAGGGAAACCCACCCTGTGGGGCCGACCAGGGTGACCCTGGGAACTAAAAAGTAGTTAACCCCACCCAAGTCCCCCAGGGCATAGATCCTCAGGGGTCCGTCAAGTTACAGGACCATTACCCATGAGAATCTGTGCCTAAGTTTTGCTTTTTCAGTTCACACAATTTTAATTTCCAGGTTGAGTGGGGGAGGGTGAGGGGGATGCGCTATTGTGGTTTGCAGTGAGTTTCAGCCGTTAATTTTGTTTTTCAGTAACCCTATCACACTGAATTAGATACACTCAATGATAAACACCTCCTGTCTGGATTAAACATAGATCCTCATGACGCCCGCAGATACGAAAGCTAATGAGAATCCTACTCTTGCCTGCCTCTATCATTATGCTGGTCCTTACATACAAGAAGCTGCGCGAGCTGATTCAGTGACTGCCGGCTTCCGCCATTGTATTAGACGCGACGACAGCAATTATAAACAAACCGTTCTGCTGGAAAAACTGGACAGAAACCGAGAAGAGCGCGAGCTTACATTCCATCGAATCAAAATGATTAGGTTTTTCTGAGTCTGAGTTAGAACTGCTCAGTCCTTTTTCTACTGAGCAGAGCGGTTTGTTTATAATTGCTGTCAACGCGTCTAATACACTACGCCGCAAGCAGTCACTGAACCCGCTCGCGCTGCTTCTTCTATATAAGGAGCAGCATAATGAAAGAGGCAGGCAAGAGGCATGATTCTCATTAGCTTTCACATGTGCGGGCGCCATGACGATCTATGTTCTTTCAGTCAGGAGGTGCATATCAGTATCTGTATCTAGGGCAGTGTGATAGTGGCCCTTTCTACAGATGGGAAAAGGCATAGATCCTCAGGGGTCCGTCATGCAAGTTACAGGACCATTACCCATGAGAATCTGTGCCTAAGTTTTGCTTTTTCAGTTCACACAATTTTAATTTCCAGGTTGAGTGGGGGAGGGGGAGGGGGATGCGCTATTGTGGTTTGCAGTGAGTTTCAGCCGTTAATTTTTTTTTTCAGTAACCCTAATTCAATGACCATATAAATGAACACACTTTTCCCCCATCTTTCTCTTTGGTAAAGACAAAGTCTGAATATACTTGGATCTGCTGAGACGCATATACGGGCGGGTTTACTTCTAAAAACTCAGAAATTTAAAAGCCAGGTTACAAATTAAAACTACTGATATACTGACATGGCAGACTTTGACATGGTGGTTATTTGGTAGAGGACTGGGGGCAGTACAAGATGGTGCTAGAACTAGCCTTGGAGGCTTTCAGCGGAACTGCCGTCAGATGGTACGGCAGAAGGTTCTGCTCTGTTCCGTTTGATGCGCACAGAGACAAATGGACCTATTAATAAACATTCAGTCATTCCACTGTTACCGCATACTTTCCCAAGGATAGATATACTCTTGTTTTTACATCAGACCGATGGCGTTCACTATTTAGCAATGTTTTCCTATACATAGACAAAACTCTCCAAGTCCAAGAGGCATAGAACTTCATGAATTCCACACAGAGTGCGGCTGGGGCTTGTGAGAAGCTATGTGTATTTATGAGTCGAATTAACCTTCATGTTGCTATGTTTACGTAGTTTAATCGGGTAGCGGTGATGAAAAAAAAAACAAAAAAAACACAAGCAAAACGTCGACAGCTGCAAGAGTCACATATGGTCATACGCGTCTAGGAGTAGGCGCAGTCATAAGAATCTGTATGTATCTTGCTGGCTAGTGTTGTCTCTGTGCTGCTATGTTTACACAGCCGTGACTATAAAATCGCGACCACCGAGCCCCAAACCAGACAAACAAGCAAGAAAGGAGGACCCAAGCAAGACGGTGGACATACGCGTCCACCAAAGCACGGGCTCTCCCCAACGACCCAGCCCCCTGGGGCGCGGGCAGACATGATGAGAGAAAAAACAAAAGTGATGCGCGGGCGTCAGCGGCGAACAGACAGGATAAAACCACCACCCCCCCAACCCCCACCCCCGGCCCCCCCCCGGCCCCCCCGGACGAAATCAGCGAGAGCTGGAAGTCCATGTCCCTTCTTAACATCATCATCATCAACCCAAACCAGACACCCATGGCTGTCAACACGGGCGATTCGACGACCTTCCCGGCTCTGCGGCGTAGAATAGCGCGATGTTCATACTCACTATACATATATACATGTATAGGTTCACGGCAGTGCAAACTCGATAAATTTAAGTCAGCCCGCATAGTCCATTTTCAGCTGAGGGGTGATGCAATGAGGATGATTCATCTAAATAAATAATTAAATAATTACGGTATTTATAATGCGCTTATCTTATAATAATTATAACTCTAAGCGCGCACTCACAACTCGCGCACGCATGCGCACGCTTTAGACGACTCACGTACAACAAATGGTGAAATATATTGCGACAGTCATCTTTTGTGGGGAGTGTGGTGATATAGTGCTAGAACTGTTGAAAGAGGTGAGTTTTGAGGGCGGACTGAAAGGAGGAGAGAGAGTCTTTCTGACGGAGAGAGAGTGGGAGAGTGTTCCAGGTGGATGGACCATAAACTGAGAAGGCGCGGGGGCCGAAAGTGCTGAGTTTGGTGCGGGGGATGTGGAGACGGAGAGGGTCGGAGGCGGAGCGGAGGGAGCGGGAAGGAGTGTAGGGGTGAAGTAAGTTGGAAAGATAGGCAGGAGCGCAGTTGTTCAGGGATTTGTAGCAGAGAGACAGAATCTTGTATTGGATACGCTGTGGGATGGGAAGCCAGTGAAGAAGTTTGAGCAGGGGTGTGATGTGGTCGGATTTTTTCTTTCTGAGGACGAGGCGGGCAGCATTGTTCTGGATGCGCTGGAGAGTGGAAGTGGTAGAGTGAGGGAGGCCGGAAAGGAGAGAGTTGCAGTAGTCAATGCGAGATAAAATGAGAGAGACAGCAAGTTTGGTGGCAGCTTCGGTGGTGAGGTATTTTCTGATCTGACTGATGCGGCGGAGGTGAAAGTAGCATGCCTGGGCAGTGGCGGAGACGAAGCTGGTCATGGTAAGAGAGGAATCAAGAATAACGCCAAGGTTTTTGGCCGAGTCACTGAGGGAGATGGGGGTGCTGTCGAGTTGAAGGTGGAGAGAGGGAGGGAGCTGGGAAAGTTTCTGGCGAGTTTCTGCAACCTAAGCCGTGCCGTCAGCTCAGTCGGTGAGGCGGTTAGCTTACCTGTCGAGCGGCTAGTGCCGGACTAGTCAGTCGAGGAAGTCACACCGGCCAAACAATAACAGGTCTTAAATGAAAATTGCTTTCAGCCACTTTTTTTTAGCGCCCCCTCTCTTTCCTATCTCTTTTTTTTTTTTTTTTTTTTTTTTTTGTGCTTTGGCCACAGTAGATCTATGATCACTGGTCGATCATGCACACTTCTCTCCCCTGACAGTGCTATTATCTACTTTACTTTGTAACCTTCCTAAAATAACAGGTCTTGTCTGACACCGCTGTATGCGTTGACAGAGGCCATTTACAACAATTGGATGATGCTTATAGCAGACAATGCTACGTGAACATTGTCTGCACTTGACAAGCACTGCCTTAGCGGTTTTAATGAACATACGCCATGCAGTCTGCTTCGCTTTTAACAAGGTCTGATAAAAAGAAAAGTTGGATATAACAACACTTTTTCAGAGCACAGCACTTTAGGTAGCCTACTGTAAATTTCTTTGCTTATAACAAACTTCGGAATAGTAACAACAGAATGTTGCGTCCCCTGGCGATTTGTTATATCCCAAGTTTATTGTATGGCCCTAAACTAGGTGCTAGTCATGATAAAGCGAGCCACTTTCGGACTTTTTGGATAAAGTTTCAGTTCTCCCCCCACCCCCTACAACTCTCTCCACATTCACATTGGGATAAAGTTTCAGTTCTTCCCCCACCCCCACAACTCCCCCCCCTCTCTCTCTCTCTCTCTTCAATAGTTTACTTTTGAAGTTTTAACTTTACTCATTCAGGTTTTAGTTGAAATCTTAGAGTTAATATTCTTTCATATAATCTGTGATTACATTTAGGTTTATTTAAATCTAATGCATGCGCATGCGTGAGTATGTGTGCGTCTGTGTGTGTGGGTGCGTGCGTGATTGTAACGCATCACTTGAGTAATAGGCACCATGCGTTACCCTTCTGTCGCCTTACATGTGACTGAAAGTGTGTGTGTGTGTGTGTGTGTGTGTGTGTGTGTGTGTGTGTGTGCGCGCGAAATAATATCTGTTTATTATTATTATTATTATTATTATCCTCTCTTCTTTTTCTTTTTATTTATTTGTCATGTTATCTTTTCTGCTGTTATATTTATTTAAAATGTTATTAAGGACAGACGTATAAAAAGGCCTGCGTGCCTACTGTCTTCATCCTTAGAAAATAAAGTTTCAATTCAATTCAATTCAATTCAATTCTCTCTCTCTCTCTCTCTCTCTCTCTCTCTCTCTCTCTCTCTCTCTCTCTCTCTCTCTCTCTCTCTCTCCATATGGGAAGACAGCAGGATGCAGAGCCCATATAAGCTTGTGTGTGTGTGTGTGTGTGTGTGTGTGTGTGTGTGTGTGTGTGTGTGTAGTGTGTGTGTGTGTGTGTGTGTGTGTGTGTGTGTGTGTGTGTGTGTGTGTGTTCGGCATACAGTAGCACACAGACTAAGGTAACTGAAGAGTACTTATACAGTCAGTACTTCGCACAGTCTTCAATAAGCCAACCAGGATTGATGTCAATCTACTTTTAGCTGTCGGTATATATATATTTACAAACAAGGCTGACCAGAACTGGACTGTGTTCACAAACGGCCAGCCGCTGCTGGAACAGGTTGTCAACACACAAGAGCAAAACTGAAAAACTGTATGTTATGTGGCACCAAGAAAGCCTTTGGAATGACATGTGATTATACCAATACAATGAATCAATAAATCTTTATTTTACAACGGTGAAGATATTAACACAGTCAGTGACTATGTCATTTTTTTTGTACCTGCCGTTGCTACAACTACGACTAACTATGTGCAAAATATACAATGAAACAACATGAATGTGCTACGGTCATGGCCCGTCACTGATGAAGTATGACTGGTTTGACTCTGAACGAGTCCACATTAAAATTTTGCCGTATGGATATACTCCCACAGCATCTGCTCACAAATCATGGGTGGCGTCGGAGGCCCTGCACTTGTGGCTGTGTACAAAAAGAAGCACAACAAGCCTTGTCAAGAAAGGTGCTGAGGACAGGGCCAAGATAGGAGAGATGCTCCCCACCTGCATCGATGTCTTTGTGACAAGCAATCCAACTACATCAAGACTGGTCAACATCTGCTCCGGGTGTGTCATGAATGACACTGCTGTCAATATTCACGATATGCTAGTAGTCTGAGAAACAGTGGACTTCAGCTTTTTATAGCTAGATCAACCCGGAAAGTGAAGAACACGTCATCTGTGCAGATAACAGCTTCAAAGCCTAGCAATGGGGATGCTCAAAGCATGGACCCCGCCTTCATTTATCCACGGGTGCTAGAGATCGTTGCATCGTCACTGAAGCCGTTTCCTTGGAGTCTCTTTCTTCACATTAGCTGGCACTCGCCACAGTTCTGTTCGATGAAGATCAATGCGGACAACCGCCAGATCTGTGCTGAAGAACACCTTCCAAGTTCTGTCTGAGCTACTAAGCTAGGACTCCCCAGAAGTTGTCATTCTTGATACCTGTGAACTTCTCTGGATGGTCCCCAGGCCGCCCCACCAGCTAGAGCGTCGTACCTTGTTAATGCTGACCACTGTCACAATGACCATGATGAAGTATACCGAAACAGCGCATGTGCTAGCCGCATATACAGCCTGCTGGAAGAACCCTACTTTCCAACCAAGCATACAATCTTATATGCTGCTCAGGAACAAAGATCATTAGGGATTAAACAGCATGAATGATGTGAAACATCACGCAAAGATCATGCCCAATATACAGGCTGCACACTCCGTGACTACTGAGTTGTGACACAACTTGACATTGTCAGCCGACAGTCTCTAACAAGCTCCAGTCCTTTGATGGCAAGAAATACTTATTCTACGACCAGAAGTCCAGCACACACTTGGCTGAGTATGAGGGAAAATATCTCCATATGGGAAGACAGCAGGATACAGAGCCCAGATTTGATGCCCACTACGTGCTCACCATCATGTGTGTTTTGTAACGTGGCAAGCTCTCCATCTCCATATAAGACATCAGTCCCAGTTTGAATGTGGATTCAAGGTGCAAAATACATGTACAATGCAAAATTAGCAGGTTGCAGCCGATTACGTTTTGAACGTCATGGACTGCAGCTGCAAGACCAGTTCCAGCTCTGTTGTCACCTATACAAGGTATATGGTGTATGCAAGGTGTGTGGCGGGCTTTATTGGCCTGCACCAAGTTCTGCACGTGCAAATGGTGTGAAACATACAATAACCCTTTCACAGTGAAGTAAGTGTGAATTAATACACAGCAAGTCACCATTCACAACAGAAGACTGTAAGCATTTACGATAAAACCCTCCAAATAAAGCTACTTTTACACTTGCAGGGGCGGATACATTTCCTCATGAAGGGAGGGGGGGGGGGAACAACGTTTTTATTTAGGACTTTATAAAGAAAGCGCCCAGGGGAAAAATACGATTTTCCGAGCACTCGGAATCTCAAACAAAAACCACTGACCGAAAAAAAAAAAAAAAAAAAAAAAAAAAAAAAAAAAAAAAAAAAAAAAAAAGATGGGATGAACCATAACCCAAAAGGTCCCTTCTATATGTAACCGGGTTAGCGGATCATCAGGTCAAGAAATGAGGGAGGCAACAACGTCGAAGACAGGGGTCGCTGTGACATGTCTTTATTGCGGTGTAGGAAACTGAAGAAACTGAAGAAACAGCGCCTACAAATGAAACAATGGCGCAACATTAGAAATCATAATAACTCCCATATCTAACATTAAAGAATGTCTAGAATCAGCCATGGCATTATATCGGCAGTCTAACTATCTATACCAAGCAACATCATATTAAATGTCAAAGTCAAATAACTTTTACATAACCCTAGCATGTCATCATGTGAAGTATCAAAATCAAATAAATCAACAAATCAACACAAAAAGAAAATCTTAAAATATAAATCAACGCAAAAGAAAACATCAAAATAATTAATGAACTATTCTACTGTATGCGCAACCAGCGAAACTTTGAGTGAACAATAAATCAAATATCAATACTAATTCAGAGAGCAAAATAAAACGATATAATAAGAAACATAATACTGGGCACCGCACACACGCATATCGTCTAAAGATTTATTAGCATTCATTCCCCATACACAGTCGTACACAGTGACAACACTCTCATACATACGCTATACCAGCTCAGTTACACTCTCAGGCAACCTTGGGTACAGAGGGGTATGGAGTGGCATCCACACGCTCATACACACTAGCGCAACTCACTCACATAGATCCACCCATAATGACAACACAAACAGCCTGGGTCTAAACTAGTGTAAAACAGGGAGGCAGAATGCATATGTAAAACTAGGTGCATGTGTAGAGAGCGAAAGAATATGAAAACATCCTCACAAAACAAAAGAGAAGGGGGATCTTATGCACCATAATAATTTACTGGCCCACAGAATTACAGTGTTGATCTGCGATCCCGGACCACGCGACACACTAGGCCGCGGGATGCAAAATCACAGACCAGCACCACAAAGTTCTCACTGGACCTAGTGGTCGGAGTACACTCATCTGCAATTCCGGACCCCACGACACCAGGCCGCAAGATGCCGAATTGCAGATCAGTACAATGTCAAAGTTGCTAGTCTGGTGGGCAAGCTCATGTGTTCATCTGCGATTCCGAACCGAACGACTCTAGGCTGAACGATGCAAAATCACAGACCAGCACCACAGTGATGTAACTCAGCAATTGTCCAGTTAACGTGTCAATCTGCGATTCTGGACCGACAACTCTAGGTCGCCAAATGCAGAGTCACAGACCAGCACGAACAGTGGAGGGGGCAGAAAAGAGGAAGAGCATAGACATGCCATAAGCATGACAAAAAGTTCATACAAGATAATATATAATTGCCTCTATTTGGCATTGCTGTTGGTTGGCTTCTAAAAGACTCTAAGTACTTATAGAATGTCCTCAAGTCAAAAAGCCGCTTCCACAGGCCTAGGGCAAAATGAGTGGGAAACTGCTCCCCTTATCAACGAAGTCAACAGTGTGTAAAGGTAAAATTTATAAGGTATCCATTCCTCTCACTAAACGCCAAAGAATGTAAAAGGGTAACTTATTTAGAGCAGGGATAGGTGCCGATAAAAAAAATACAATTAAAAGGAAGAGGGGGGGGGGGGGGGGAACTTCCAAATGTAAACAAGCCAACCAGAAGCAGCCGCCAAGCAGAAACAAAAATGGCTGCGCATACTAAATATAAGTGTGACGTCACGCTAACTGCGTCCCAGCCCATGCGGTACGCACTAATCGGCTAATAGCTAGGCATGTCAAAGTGAGGAAAATAGGAGGAACATGAAAGCCTACATGATCAATCCTACGCAATCAAATTAACGCTATAGTATAATCATAAAAAGCAATGTGAGGAGGATAGCGAGGAACATGAAAGCCTAACTCACAATCTCTATCAGACACGGCAACGTCTCAACATTTCCTACAATGATGCCAAAATAATTTAGCATCACTGGAGCAAATGGTTATAAATCTCATTGTCCAAGAGAACCCACAGCTATCCAAAGGCAGAAGCATTAAATCAGAGTACACATTACCTTTATGCTGTTTTGCCCCAAAATAATTCTGACACAAATTCCGATCTCCATCGGAAGACAAAATTAATGCTACAGTACGAGAAGCGACAAAACTAGAAATCACTGAAATCCACTATCGCAACAAAGTTACACAAATTCTGGCTGCCAAGAATAGCTACAAAGTTGCCGTGAAGGCACTCTCAACAATTACATCTTCAGGAGCTTACTCCTAACTCTAGGGAAAAACATGCATCAAGGCACCTATACATATACATCAGGCATCAAAGTTCATCAATCAACAAAGTTCAAGACCAAAAATTCAATACATGAGCTACTTACAGAGCTAAGAGGGAGTCGACATTGTAGTTCTTCCTAGTTGTATCGTCGTAGCGGCGTGAGTGGTCTGTGGCAAAGTAACGGCTGAGTAACTGACCGC
Organism: Semisulcospira habei; assembly: GCA_036245525.1. Taxonomy (NCBI): domain Eukaryota; kingdom Metazoa; phylum Mollusca; class Gastropoda; family Semisulcospiridae; genus Semisulcospira; species Semisulcospira habei. The sequence continues at coordinate 113,285,792 of BTPG01000008.1, forward strand.
AAGCGCGCTACGGAAGGGGCTTTATAATTATACGGCAGGCGCGGGCCGCAAAGAAAGCACCACTCGCGTGCTTCCAGAACTCGGTGCTGTTGGAGCGGAAATGCTGAAATTTGTGTTAGTTTGAGATTGGTTCTCTGACCATAGCTCTGATACTACTGGACCTAGAAACTTGCGGTTTGTTACTAACGAAAAAGCCGCAAATGTAGTTTCACTAGTATCAAACATTAATTCGATTAAAGACGGCTAGAATTAATTATGAATTTTTAAAGTACTTTTCTCCAGGGGTCTGGTCGTGTAAAAGGTGCAAACTCCCAAAATAAAGTTTAACCCAAAATCGATCGGACTAGAAATAAATTGGAAAATGAAAGTGACTATCATGCTGAATCTTATGGATCTTGGTTTAAAACAATCGGTACAGGCATTGAGGAGATATTCAACTTAGAATGCCTCATCACAAACACAAGCTATCATCGCCATTGTAGGCACCGGATGCTAGAACAAAGCCACGAGGCGGCCGACGCGCCGGTTGCGTCCGCTGAATAGACACTGAATACCTAGTGGTCTAGAAGTAAGCCGGAGGGGTCGGACTAACACAGGCATCAATGAAAACAATACCTTGCGAGACCTTACATTGAAGGAAAACCACTGAATGATAACACACACCACTTTTGCAAACAAAGTCATGATGCAACAAACAAAATTACATCAGATGGATTATGAGAGCCGGGTGTACCCGGTCACATATATATAAGAACTGTCCTCGCAGTCAATGGTCTTTACCTTTTGTCTTTGACCTGATTCTGATGTTGAATTATCTCCTATTCTAAAAGTCTCGCAGATCTGCCAATGCGTCATTGAGTACTATAAGGGTCGCAGGACATACGCGTCATTGATTTGTCAAACGTCATTTGTCATGACGTAAGTTTTAGTTTTTACGTAATTTTATACTTTTACGTGATATGAGTTTCACTTTCGCTTCATATGCTTGAGAAAATGGTGACAAAACTAAAACTTCATGGTACAATGTCAGTCTTGCTATAATTTGTGTGAAAGCGGGTTGACTTTACCTAGCTACATGATGTACTAAGTACACGGGTCACCTGCATGCTCTTCTGAAAGCGCGTCGATGTGTGTGTGCGTTTTACTTTTAGTGCGTGCATGCGCTCCAAACTTCTCCAAGAGGCATAGACTGATCAGCATGCGCCTGGAGGGCGCATGAGGATCTATTCCTCCTGGCGCATGCGGATCCATTCCTCCTGGCGCATGCGGATCTATTCCTCCTGGAGATGCGCGCATGTTTGTTTGTGTTTGTGTGTGTGTGTGTGTGTGTGTGTGTGTGTGTGTGTGTGTGTGTGTGTGAGAGAGAGAGAGAGAGAGAGAGAGAGAGAGAGAGAGAGAGAGAGAGAGAGAGAGCGCGCAAGGGGAAGAGAGAGAGAGCAAGGGGGTGGGGGGGGGGGAGAGAAAGAGAGAGAGAGCGAGCGAGAGAGAGAGAATGACGTCATATTTAGAGTATTTTGTCAGTGTCTGCGTGGTGACGGAGTTGCCTCTTTTACGTCACCGCCACTGTCTGACTTTCTGTAGAAGTAAAGTTTTTTTTAGTGTTTTAATTCTTTTCTGAAATTTTTTTTTTTATACTAAATTGAAAGGATACAAAGCTGGCTAACGAACTCATCAAATGTCTTTCTCTAAACTAGTTATATGCAAAAGTTCAAGTAAATATGACAAAAATTACGGACTCAAATCTTGGTCAACCGACTTCCTATAAACGGTTGTTTATGTCTTCAATGAGACATTCAATTACAATATGCTCGGAGGCTCTCTTAGCCACCCACAAGAAAGTATTTCGCCAAGTTTCAAGCTTGTGTGTACAGAAATATCGCAGATTCTCTTGTTTACACACACACACACACACACACACACACACACACACACACACACACACACACACACACACACACACACACACACACACACACACACACACACACACGCACGCACGCACGCACACACACACACACACGCACGCATACATACATACATACATACATACGCACATACATACGGACATACGGCGCGTCGCGCCAAATGTACGTTCAGCAGCGAGGTTAGCGTAAGTAGACATGACGTAATTTGTATCTTATTACTTCAATTGTTAGAGGTTTAGCCTGCCCGCCTTTGACATCATGGACATGCTATTAAATTCGCCCCACCGCGACCCGTCCTAAAAAGTCCCTTGAATAAATAGAAGGGACTTAAGAAACAACAACAAACAAACATACGTACGGGTAGTTGGGGGGTGGGGTGGGGGGGGGGGGGGGTTGGAGGGGGAAGGGGCCTAGGCAGTATCTCACATGGGAGATGTACACACAAGCAAGAAAAGAGGCAAACTCTCTGAGGGTTTTTTTTTTTCAAGCGGCCAAACGGGTGGGAGGTCCGGAGCCGGGTCGGAACCTCTGTCCCCCCACCCCCACCCCCCGTCCCTGCGATCCGCCTTTGATTCAATGTAGAAACATTATATCTGCTTAATTGTTTTGGATATAATCTAACAAAATGGGCCATTTCAAAAGAGTTTTTGTATCTGAATTGTAATCACATGTGTCGGAATGAAAATTAGTATTTTTCGTGGTGGCCATGTTAGATTTTGCTTTATACAGAAAAACAATCAATATTTACGCCGTGGCATACAACGGATTCGAATTCAGCACCCCAAAATCATCCAGGATCTGTTAAAACATTTTGCACTTCCGATATTGCAAGGTAGGCTATGCCGAATTGGACGAATAGCGCTGGAAACGGATATTTTAAGTTGTTTCTGTTGCGGTTTCTCCAAAATTATTGTGTGGAGAGGGAAGGGGGGGGGGGGGGAGGGACAGGACATTTGTTTTGGGTGAATTAGACCCCCTCACCCCCCCCCCCCCTTTTCCCCCGCCACACACACACACACACACACACACACACACACACACACACACACACACACACACACACACACACACACACACACACACACACACACACATAAACACACACACGTCGCACACGTCACACACAAAACCCGGCCACCGTGTCTCAGATGCCGGCTCGCAGCCCACCGTCACACTGCGGCGGCCAGTTGCATGAGTGAGTTTAGTCCTGCGCCAGCCACTATGCCTTGCTTAGTGGCTGGCACAGGGCTAAGCTCACTATTTCAACGGATCCCTAGTTGCACGCAAAGGCGACTGAGGTTCGACGATGTGTGTGCGTATCGTTGCGAAGCGATCAGGCTGTCTTACGTCAATGAATGAAACTCAACCACTGTCAACGCTCGCACTAATAGAAACTGTGATCATTCAGAGACTATGGATTTGCTTTTTCAGGAGTTTTATGCAAGCCACAAAACGGAAAGAAAATTGCCTCTGCATTCATATAGGTTCAAAAATACAGCTCGAAATGTCACAGTGCTTCCGGTACACGGTGTATCTAACGGGCCTTTGAGTGACAGTAGCGGTTTTTGTCGCGATGATTTATTCAGGAATCAAAAACCGCTACCAACACGCAAAGGCCGGCTGAAGTAAACATGCATCAATTATTGTTCGCCGTACCACCTCATTGCGTCCTAAAGAATGGGACTCCAGGGGCGGATCTTGAGGGGGGAGGGCGTCCAGGTGTCCCCCCTAAACAAAACCTCTTTAAAATTCTATAACAAAGTCCTTTTTGGGGGTGTCTGGACCCCCTCCCCCTTCCCCTTCCTCCTTGTTAGATATTTTGGGCGAGTTTCTACACGCACACACTACTTGATATTTAGTGGTGAGAGCCTTGATATACAGGTGCCTTCTCTCTCTCTCTCTCTCTCTCTCTCTCTCTCTCTCTCTCTCTCTCTCTCTCTCTCTCTCTCTCTCTCTCTCTCTCTCTCTCCCTCTCCCCTCCCCCCCCCTATACCCCACCCGGGTCTGCCCTGGGGGACTTGGGTGGGGTTAGGTATTTTTTAGTTCCCAGGGTCACCCTGGTCAGCCCCACAGGGTGGGTTTTTCTCTCTATTCTGGGGCATGTGTTTCTGTCTACCCTTTGTCCATTCACCTGTATTTGCCTTTTTAAAACTCTCCCTACTGTCTGCACTGCCTGTAGCTCTTGATATTGGATGTGTGTTGCTAAATGGTCTTAGCTTTATTTAGGCCCCATGTTGTAGGTTTATTTAACGTATTTGACCGGCTGGCGACATACATTCAATTTTCTGTTTAGTTTTTTTTTCACAAGCAGTGCAGGCACGTCCTGAGAAAGCCTTGTTGCTGTCGGGACGTTAAGCAATGTACAATCAATCAAACCCCCCCCCCCCCCTACGCCTCAGGGAGGCCTTTTGCGTCAGGCTGAAGGTCCTAAACAGAACCACCCAGCCCCCCCCCCCCCCATAATGTTTTTAAAAAATGCTATAAAAAAGTCCCTTTTTGGATGTTTGTCCCCCCCCCCCCCCAACGCTTTTGTTTAATATTTTGGCGAGTGGGAACAATCGTAGGACACACGCGCCTTTCTCTCCCCCCATACCCCCATGCCCCCCCCCTCAACCCCCCCCCCACTTCCCCCTACGCTTTTCGATTTTTTCGGCCGCTGGAAGCAAGGTCTGACGTCGGGGATGCCTTACGTATCGGGTTGAAAGTCCCACTCATTTGGAACCCCCCCCCCTCTCCAGGTAACTGATCCGCCCCTGGACTCCTCTGATGTGTATAGCGAACCCGCGACGTGTTCGTGTTAGGGCCTGTGTTTGCTGTACGTGTTTCTCGCCGTGTAAGTGAGCACATTTGTTTCTAGAAGAGCTATAGCACGCTGTATACATGCAAACTTGAAATGCGAGTGGATCTATTTATGAGAAGACTGACAAGAGGAGTGACAAACCGGCCTCAGCAACGAACGAGAGCGAAACCACGGCGGCTCACAAACTTGTACCACAAGCATAGAGACTGAACACTCCGAAAATCTCCCCGAGGCATTGATCCTCATGAGCCCTCCATGAGCATCAATGCGCTTGGAGATTTTTCCGAGTGTTGTCGTCTATGGAGCACGCAGGTTATTCGCTCTGTCTACGCTCTCGTTCGTTGTTATTGGGGTTTAACGCCGAGCAGGCGACTACTGTGACGGTCATCTCAGTCACGGCGGGGCGTAAACATAACCTCCATAGTGTCGTATATCGATTAACTCATTCGCGGCCAACCGCATCCGGATGCGCGGCTTATGCCGCGCATCTGGATGCGGCTCGTCGCGAATGAGTTAATCGTTAAAGGAAACAGCTGCCGGCAATAACGAATTAATAGCTAGCAGCATCTTCTTTATAAATGTTCTCACAGTGTGTCTTACAATAATGCTGGCTACAAAGGACTGACGTCATCTTGCAGTGCCAGCCGACGCGCGCTGTGTTTCTGCAATTTTCGTTAATTAAACACCAAAAAAACACCAGCTGTCCCAGGAACATGGATTCAAAGCAAGAGGCATAGATCCTCATGAGCCCCACGCAACTGCGGAGGGGGGGGGGGGCTCATGAGGATCTAAAAAGTTTGAATGACGTAATTACAAAGTTTGAATGACGTAAAATGACTAAGAATGTCGTAAAATGAAAGACATCTCTCAGACCCCCCCCCCCCCCACCTCTCCCCGCCCCACCCAAGCGCCCACTGCGCACACGGTCCTGGGGTCGATATCGGCCCGAGGATCTTTTGCGCACCAAGCGGCTGTGATCGATGCCACCTGCGGCCACAAGCACTGACCTGATCATAAATTGCTGGGACTGCATGTAGTCGCCTCACTCCCCCTTACACGTTAGTGTTTAGCTAGGACAGAAAACTGGATTTAGTCAGTCAGTAGTCGCCTCATTCATTTTTCTTTCTGGGCAGTGGGCAGATGTTCACATCTGCACGGGACATAGACGACCCCGCCCCCACGAGTCCCCTGCTGCCTTGCAGGCTTGGCCGCTTGGCTGCGGAAAGGCTAAGGGAGGAAACCCCTGACATCAAAGCCCCTGTGTCTCCGGGGAAGGCTTTTGAGCCAGAGACTAAGACAAGGACAGTCTGATATAAAACCTACGACCCGAGGACCTCGATGCCACCGTCCCAGCTTGCTAGGCCATGGCAAACGAACCAAGGGTTTAAAGGGTGGGGCCAGTACTGCGCACACTGCACTCCACCAAAAAGCTCCACCGCGCAGGCTTTAGGAAACGCCCACGGAGTCGCCTCAGTACATTTTTATATCCCTGTCCACGCAGGACACTTATGCCTCCTGACACAGGCTCAGTCCATGTACAGTGCGACCGTTACGCTTTTTGCCCGCCGGTCTGAAAGTGTCCTCGGAAAACTGTGTGGCAATGTTGATGTGACACTGTAAACACGTACAAGATTTAAAAGAGGTAAGCTTGAAACGCGCTTTTTGAATGGACAGTTGTTTTCAGTAGTCTAGTATCTGTTCCTGAATCCTGAACCTCGAGAAATCTTAACCCATTTAACTTACCCTATGGTCGCATTTCTCGAATTTTGGAGGTGTCACCAGACAACTGTGTACCGGTTGCAGATGTATCGGCCATGACAATTCAAGGGTAGTGTCAGATTAGCTTGGCGCCAGGAGGCGCCAAGCTAATCTGACACTACCCTTGAATTATCAGGATCGATCCATCACCTGCTGAAGGACGTCGGGGCTAATTGGGCTAATACCTGAAAAATCACACATTCTATGGCATACAATATCGCTTTCTCCGGCTTAGGAACATAGATGTAAATGATATGTAGCGAGAGGAGTAGAACCCCGGAGCATGTGGGGCCCCGGATCAGTCTCTGCCTCTAGCAGACGGATCAAGATGAAAATGTGTCATACGCGTTTTCCTTCTGAGGCAGAAGTCTAGCGTGCAGAGAGATACATTTAAATAGATAAATAGAGATTTACCCCTTGACTGCCGAGAAAAAAAAAAAAGTGAACACGATCCAAGTGCAAAAGGCACAGATCCTCATGAGCCCCCGTGACTGCCTATGTCTCTTGCTGAGACCAATTTGTGTGCATATTTCTTGGACGTTGTTGGCTTTTTTGGTCGTTGAATGAACCAAGAAAGGAAAATGTTTTTACGGTGTACGTGCAGTGGCAGGGAAGGGGTTACATTATGACGGACCTTCCGTTAAAAGGCCCCGCCACACATGCCCTGGGGTTAGGTATTTTTTAGTTCCCAGGGTCACCCTGGTCAGCCCCACAGGGTGGGTTTTTCTCTCTATTCTGGGGCATGTGTTTCTGTCTACCCTTTGTCCATTCACCTGTATTTGCCTTATTAAAACTCTCCCTACTGTCTGCACTGCCTGTAGCTCTTGATATTGGATGTGTGTTGCTAAATGGTCTTAGCTTTATTTAGCCCCTTGTGTTAGGTTTATTTAACGTATTTGACCGGCTGGCGACATACATTCAATGTTCTGTTTATTTTTTTTTTTTCACAAGCAGTGCAGGCACGTCCTGAGAAAGCCTTGTTGCTGTCGGGACGTTAAGCAATGTACAATCAATCAATCAATCAATCACACATGCCCGATTTTGAGGCCGATTCTCGATCAGTTTCGAATCGGAGTGTGATCGGACCGGACTACAAAAACGTGTGCACTGCCACACATTCCCCGACTTTTTTTTTTTTAGCCGACCGGTTTGAATCGAAGATCAAGATCGTACCTGTTCAGCGAAATGGCTGCTAGTTTTGACAGTGATGATGATGTGCTTGCATTATCAGCAGTTTTGCATCCTATTCGGGAAGACTGAGGCGGGCGAAACTATCGGCAACGAAGGTGGTACTGATCTTCCGCCATTTTCAAACTGAAACGACGTGCTTTGCGAGACGCGCTCTGTTTGGTTGAAGCTTACAATCGGGGCCGATTCGGATCGGAAAAATAGAGCAGGATTTTAGCACCCGATTCCCAGCCGACTGGGATCGGATCGGATATATGACGTCATCCGATCGCAATCGGGTCGGAATCGGCTTCAAAATCGGGGCACAACCGACATGTGTGGCGGGGCCTTTAGGCAAAATAAATGTCGAGTTTTCCGTTCGTTTGGTAAAATCGCGAGTTTTAATGAATCTTAGATTTTTATTTTTTTTTTGGTCTTCGAAGTAGTGCGGTGCCACGTCAGCTGGTCGCTCTTACTTTACTCCGCCCGTTCAGTGCCGAGCAAAATGGAACGTCACCCATCTGCAAGAGGTATAGATCCTCATGAGCCCCCGCAATTGCGGGGGCTTATGAGGATCTATGCCTCTTGTTGACTCTACTTTGAGTCCATATTCCTGGGACATCTAACATTGTTTTTAAGTCTCTTCTATTTATAGAAGGGACTTTTTAGGACGGTGGGGCGAATGTAATAGCTTGTCCATGATGTCGAAGGCGGCCAGGCTAAACCTCTAACAATAGAAGTAACAAGATAAAAATTACGTTATATCTAGTTACGCTATCCTCGCTGCTGAACGCACATTTGGCGCGAAGCGTCGTATGTTCGTATGCATGTATGTATGTATGTATGTATGCATGTATGTATGTATGTATGTATGTATGTATGTATGTATGTATGTATGTATGTATGTATGTGCGTATGTATGTGTGTGCATATGTATGTAAACAAGAGAATCTCCGATATTTTTGTACACACAAGCTTAAAACTTGGCGAAATACTTTCTTAAGTGGGCGGCTAAGAGAACCTCCGAGCATATTGTAATTGAATGTCTCATTGAAGACATAAACAACCGTTTATAGGAAGTCGGTTGACCCAGATTAGAGTCCGTAATTTTTGTCATATTTACTCGAACTTTTGCATATAGCTAGTTTGGAGAAAGACATTTGATGAGTTCGTTAACCAGCTTTATATCCTTTCAACTTCCTTAGTAAAAACAATTCTTTTCAGAAAAGAATTAAAACACTAAAAAACCTTTACTTCTAGAGAAAGTCAGACAGTGGCGGTGACGTAAAAGAGGCAGCTCCGTCACCACGCAGACACTGACATAATACTCTAAATATGACGTCACTCTCTCTCGCGCGCGTCTCTCTCTCTCTCTCTCTCTCTCTCTCTCTCTCTCTCTCTCTCTCTCTATCTCACACACACACACACACACAAACATGCGCGCATCTCCAGGAGAAATAGATCCTCATGCGCCTTCCAGGCGCATGAGGATATATGCTTCTTGGAGATGTTTAGAGCGTGCGCGCATGCACGCACTAACACGCACACACACATCGAAGCGCTTTCAGAAGAGCATGCAGGTGACCCGTGTACTTAGTATATCATGTAGCTAGGTAAAGTCAACCTGCTTTCACACAAATAATAGCAAGACTGAAATTGTACCACGATGTTCTAGTTTTGTCACCATTTTCTGAAGCCTGTGAAGCGAAAGTGAAACTCATATCACGTAAAATATAAAATTACATAAAAACTAAAACTTACGTCATGACAAATGACGTTTGACAAATCAATGTCGCGTATGTCCTGCGCCCCTTGGAACTCACTGACGCCTTGGCAGATTTGCTAGACTTTTTCAATAGGAGATAATTCAACATCAGAATCAGATCAAAGACAAAAGGTAGAGACCATTGACAGCGAGGACAGCTCTCATATAGAAGGGTCTTTGTGGGTTATGGTTCATCCCATCTTGTTTTTGTTGTGTCTTGAAAAAAGAAAACACGAAGATTGCTGAAACACAATTTGCGTCAGCTGGCACTGAACGGGTTATGTTACTAATCGTTGTGTGGTATTGCAACGACTGAAACGATCAGCAGGTTAGTAGCACAACCGTTATCACCACAACTGAATTGAGGCAGACTTGTAGAATATAATCGCGAAAAGCGTACGAGTCGTGGCTGTTGGTATTGTTTTTTTCTCGCGATGATTCTTGAATCTTCGACTATGTGTTTGTTTTTTTAATTGTTTCAGGTTCCTCCGGGCTACATTGCCAGATCTACCCTCACATTGTCCAAAATCAGTCAGCCATTTCCAGTCGTAAGCCTGACGCAATGGCATTCAACATCGATGCACCTCTTCTTGTTCTTGTGTTGTTGGCAATCATTGCATCAACAGACAGCAAGCGAGTGATTGTAGTCCCCATGCCCTTCACGAGCCACACCAAATATCAGACCAATGTTGCACGTGCACTAGCCAACCTAGGTCATGAGGTGTGGCTGACCATGCCGGACTTTCTGTCGGCCAAAGGTGTGTTAGACACCACTAACTTTACCGTCGTGGAGTACACATCCATTGGCAATGTGGAGGAGATGCTCATGTCGGGCTTCAGAGACAAGTACTTTGAAGGGGGGTGGGAAGACTGGACGTTGAACTTTGAACTTCTCAAGCAGCACTGCGACTCGCTTCTTACTAACCAGACTTTCTTTAACACCGTGAGAGCCCTACGGCCCGAGTTCTTTGTGTTTGACAACCTTCCCATGATCAAGATGTTGACCATTTTGCCCTACAGACTGGGCGTCCCTTTCGCTTTTGTGGGGTCAACGTTCGACCCTGAGGGTCAGCGGGTTCCTACAGCTCCTGCGGTCACTCCTATTCCGCTGTTCCCCTACTCGCACCACATGACGTTCTTACAAAGGCTGGGCAACGTGTTAACCTCTCTCTTGTCAGTTGTTCAAGACCCGAGTGTGTACACAGACGCTGTCTCTCGCTACGCCCCCGAGATGCCTAACATCCCCATCGACATGCTGGTGGCCAGGGCGGAGCTGTGGTTGGTGGAGATGGACCACATCCTGGACTACCCCAGACCCTCCCTGCCCAACGTCAAACTCATCGGCGGCACGGCCACAGGACCGGCCAAACCCCTGCCGCCCCACTTCCGCTCCTTCATGGACGGCGGCACACAGGGCGTAGTCATCGTGTCCTTTGGCAGTTACGTGCTCAACCTGCCCAAAGCCCTCAGCGACAAGGTCTTCAACGTCTTGCAGCAGCTGCCCTTCAAGTCCGTCTTCAGGTCCAACCTGACCTCCCCCGATCCACACAAGATCCTGACTTCAGCCTGGATCCCGCAGAACGACCTGCTGGCTCACCCCAACACCAAGGTGTTTGTCAGTCACTGCGGTAAGAACGGGCAGTACGAGGCTCTCTACCACGCTGTGCCGGTCGTTGCTGCTCCCATGTTCGCGGATCAGCCGTACAACGCAGAGAGGATGCGGGTTAAAGACATGGCAGAGACGATTGACTTGAGGTCTGTTACAGAGGAGGATTTCCAAAGGACGATTCTAAAAGTGGCCACCGACCCCAGCTATAAACAGAAAATAAGCATTGCCTCCGAGCTGTTCCGCATCGAGTTCGGTATTCCCATGGAGAGAGCAGGTTTCTGGCTGGATCACGTGATGAAATATGGCGGCGCCTACATGCGGTCGGCAGGACAAGAAATTCCGTACTACCAGTACCGCGCATTTGACATTTACGCTGTAATACTTGGCGTTGCTTTCGTTGCTGTGTGTTTAATTGTGTTCTGTCTAAAACTGACTTGCAGGCTCCTTTTCAGTAGGAAACAAAAGCGGGAATAGACATTCTTAACACATTCCCTGCCACTTGATTCATATTTTATTTCTGAAATCTGTAGCTTGACTCCTATTTTATTTCTGGGCTGTGTCTACCCAACGACCCTCTACTCAGATAACTAATCTTAGCAAGAGAGATCAATCCCGATGAGCCTCCGCAGTGGCGGGGGCTCATGGGGATCTATGTCTCTTGCAGTTGGATCGCAAAGGGTTAAGATATATATATATATATATATATATATATATATATATATATATATATATATATATATATATATATATATATATATATATATATATATATAGATAGATAGATAGATAGATAGATAGATAGAGAGAGAGAGAGAGAGAGAGAGAGAGAGAGAGAGAGAGAGAGAGAGAGAGAGAGAGAGAGAGAGAGAGAGAGGAGTAAGTTGCATTACTCAAATGTTCTCTTGGAAAGTGAACAGCGGGCTTCTTACAAAATGTGTGATTGAAATTTTTATCATTTGCTTAAGGCCCCGCCACACATGCCGATTTTGAGGCTGATTCTCGAGCAGTTTCCAGAGCCGTTTCAATCGGAGTGTGATCGGGCCGGACTACAAAAACGTGTGCACTGCCACACGTTCCCGACTTAGCCGACCGGTTTGAACCGAAGATCAAGGTCGTAACAGCTTCCTGTTCTGCAAAATGGCTGCTAGTTTTGACAGTGAGGATGATGTGCTTGCATTAGCAGCAGTGTTGTATCATATTGGGAGAGACGGGCGAAACATCGGCAATGAAGGTGGTATCTTCCGCGACTGATTTTCACGTGTGACACTGCCGGAAACGATGTGCTTCGCGAGACGTGCTCTGATTGGTTGAAGCTTACAATCGGGGCCGATTCGTGTTGCAAACATAGAGCTGGCTCTAAACACCAAGATTCCCAACCGATTGGGATCGGATCGGATGCAAAGACTAGTCATTCTGACGTCATCCGCTCGCAATCGGATTGGAATCTGCTACAAAATCGGGGCATAATCGGCATGTGTGGCGAGGCCTTTATAGTCTAATCCCCATCAATAACATTCTCCTCAGAACTACACCATTTAGAATGAAACAGTATTTCCTGAGCCTCCGCTGGTAGCTTACAAACGCGCCACAAACCTACGCAGTCATCTTGTTCACAGTTGACTTCGCGCACTACTCTAAAACCTTACCACCTGGCACACACCCTTGTCAGCAGCCACACTGCAGAGCATGTCCGTAGATCAACACATACCCCGTCATCACCGAACCCTTGTCATCTTTCACTGTCCGCCAATCATTCACATGCCAATCATGGGATATCGTCTATGTCCTCTCATGTTCTCACTGCCCAAAGATGCTGTATATGGGGTGGGGGAGGGGGGGGGGCATACAGTACACTCCCCGAACGCCGTGAGGACCATGTTCGTTCGATCCGCCTCGGATACAACCAGGTTGGACGTCATTTTAACGAACCTTCTCATAGCCTCACACATTTCAGCATACGCATCCTTTGGCAAAATACATTCAAATTCATCCCCTGCCAAATGACAATCATTTTTAGCGGACAGCCTGGCTTGGCACTTGCCATACGCGCGGCTTGCACATTCGCTCCTACACAATCCACTATTCAGGGACGTTGATCGTTGATGCTACCGTTGATACTTGATGCTACCGTTGCATTGATGTGTGTGTGTGTGTGTGTGTGTGTGTGTGTGTGTGTGTGTGTGTGTGTGTGTGTGTGTGTGTGTTATTGTCAGTATTATATTATGTATGCATGTACGTGAGTGGCAGCAGGCACGAGTGAATGCGTGCATTGACGTGAATGTATGTAGACGTAAGTTTTGTGCTATGTCAGTGTTTTGTTCGTGTGTATTTGCGTCATTATGTATCTTCCGTTCTGTTTTTCTCGTGATTTTTTTTTTTTAATTTTCTTTTTACGTCATTCTAAATTTTCTCTATACAGGATGACGTCTTTTCTTTCTATCGTGTGTTCTTTTCTGTTCCACGTAGTTTTCACATCGCCGACAAGAGGGATCTTTGATTCGAAACGTCGTGTTTCATGTTTCTAATTTAAAGGGTTTTCAACCTCTATTTTCTGTTTTCCTTTCACATGAAATCCTTGCGGCAACAGTTTTACTACATTATATTCTAATCAGGCAAATCGGCAATTTGCTCTTATGCATTTTAATTTTATTCTCTTGGTTTGAATAGTTAAACCTAGTGTTTTAACCCTTTGACTCCCAGAACTGACTTAATGACTTCCACTCCGTGGAATGAAAGTCATTTAGTAGTTCTGAGAGTCATAGGGTTAAATTTACGCATTCTCCTAAACGTCCTCCGGTTAATGCTCTTTACGCCAAACAACATTTATTTCATTCATAATTTATATGTCGTATTTTGTCGTGGTCGTCGCTGTTGTTGTTGCTGCTGTTGTTCCTTGTTCATGTGGCAATTCTGTTCATGGGGGAGCTGGGTGGCTCGGTGGTAGAACGTTCCACTCCCGACCAAAAGGTCGTGAGTTCAGTAAAACACAGCTGGGGTCAATATTTGTACGGGTCTCTTTTCGGTGCCTCTTCTCTGAAATCACCTTCGTGGGGGACAAAAGACGTTAAGCCCTAAACGTGTAACGTTTTCTCTGTTCATATGTCCGTTATTTCTTTGTACGGGTGACTTTACCTGGACTTTTATTATTGTAATGTATTTTTGTGTGTTTTATTTGCATCATACCCGTTTTATTTCGTTTCGCTGACCTTTTTTTTTTTTTTTTTTTTTTTTTTTTTTTACTACAATCAATAAAGTAATCAAGAGACACTTGTTTTTCTTTTACTTAATACCATTTAGGTCTCGGTAGCGGATTTAGTCGCGGTGATTCCTGCAGGAATGATCGCGACTAAAACCTCTACCGACACACAAAGGGTTGACTTGTCTTGCATTACACTGACTTGAAGGCCCACTACCACCGTAACTGTTCAAAGATACACGTCTGTAACGGATGGTTACGAAACGCTACACACAGGTCTAGTTATGGTTCATTTAGACACAGGACAATCCAGTTCAGCACACGTCGTCTTTATATCAAGTAACCTGACAATGACTCCACTCTGTTCTATAAACGCAACGCTTTTAGTACGAGAAACAGCTGGAAATAGTAATCTAGTAAATCTACGCCGAATAAGTAAGTGCTATTACGCGTGTGCTTTTTCTGCGTGTGCAGACTGCCATAGAAGCTCATTAAGTGTGTCGACAAGGCATAACAAACACATATAGCTCTGATATTTTTGCGCGTAATGGTACTTTAACGTTGTCTTTCATTAACTTGACTTAACCTATTTAACCCCAAAGCCGCATTTCCTAAATTTTTGAGGCGTCACCTAACGCCTATGTATCCGTCGCAAGAGACGAATCAGCCATGGTAATTCAAGGGTAGTGCAGGATTAGCTTGGCGCCAAGCTAATCTGGCGCTACCCTTGAATTATCGTGGCCGATCCTTCTCCAGCGGCAGTGCGTCGAGGCTAGACGGGTCAACTTGTCTTGGCTTGATATTACCTTGTATTGTATTGTGTCTTGTCTTATGCTAGATCGAATGTTTTTTGTTGGTTTTTTTCATGGTGTTGCAAGGCCGTGATCTGAATGCATGTGTAGATCAGGAACATGTGAACACATTACTCCTACTCGGGAGGTGGATTGACCATGACGTTTAAGGATTGTGCTCGATTAAACTGGCGTCTGGAATGGCGCCAAAGCTTGCCTGGCACTACCCTTGAATTGTCACGGTCGATCCATCTCCCACAATCCACGCAGAGACATCAGTTACAGACGTCTGGAAATGGTGAGAAAGTCCTTATTAGACTGACGTGAAATTAGGATCTATGCCTCTTGGAGATGTTCGCAGTATTATTGTTTATGCTTTTGGTACACACTGGTTATCCGCCATGACTCCACTTCGCTCTCGTTCGTGGGTTGGGAGTCGTTCGGCATAAACGTAACCTCACCAATAATGAAGATTTAAATGTAACTGCCTTCACATTACGCATAATAAATCGCGAATGACGAGGTTGACAGACAAAACGTGAGTTTTAACTCATTCGAAAAGTGCCGCCTACGGATACGCGGCGAACCGTAGGCGGCACGTCTCGAATGAGTTAGCTCTTTGCCTGTCGGTAGCGGTTTTAGTCGCGATGATTCTTGTTCCTGTAGGAATCATTGCAACTAAAACCGCTACCGACACACCAAGGGTTAACGAGCATTTTGTCTGAGCAGCCTGAGCACGAGTGAGTCATTGTGGGTAATGGGAAAGTGACATAATTTAACCCCGGCCTTTACTGCCGGGGCAAGGCGAACGCTACCCAGCTGCAAGGGACATAAATCCTCATGAGCCCCCGCAGTCGGTGGGGGCTCCTTAGGGTTTATGTCTCTTCAGTGTTAGTCCTATGCCCTTTATGTGTATTTTTTTTTGGTCCCACTTACATCTGTGTTCTTCACTCGAATGTCGGTCAATGTGCGATCGTTTCATGCACGTGATCATTGACATAGAAGGGATTAATTTATTAAATACAACGAAAATACATACAGTCCGTTTGAGCAAAACTTGCCTCTTACTTTTTTGCAAATAACCCGCCACGCAGCAACACAGACACAAATTTAGTCCAATTTCACGCTCCTTATGTTGAATGTTCGATAGCTTGGTCTTGCAAGACGTCTGATCCGTGCATAGCTTGTCACACTGACAGCGTCAGTGATACAGGTCAGTGGTCAATGAGGCCGGAACAGGGTATATATTTCAGTTTGTTTGTAGGTCATCTCCATGATCTGCCGAGTGTAGTGGCTAAACCGGTGGATGTACGGCCAAGCACATTTTAAAATAAATTAGGACCTAGTTTGGTGATCACTTCCTTGTTCCTTGAGGCAAGCTTTGCTCAAACGGACTATCCTATACCTTAGATTTCAGTTTCTGTCTCAGCTAGTTCTAAATGGCTCACAAAAACGGCATGTTTGTGTTGAATTTCCATCAAAACTTTCAAGTTTTGACTACGTAAATTTGGCGTCATTCTGTGTAATGATGCGACAACTCTATTGGATTCGTCGTCTACAGTGACGTGAAACTCAAAATGACGTCTAGAGTTTCTGTAACTATGTAACTAGTTCAGTGCCGATAAAACTTAAACACCACCCAACTGCAGGCGGTATACATCTTCATGAGACCCGCAGTTGCGGGTGGTCATGAGGATATATGCCTATTGCTGACACCATTTTGAATACATGTTCCCGGAACATCCAGGGTTATTTGGTCGAATTAACGAAGATTGCAGACACGCAGTCTCTGTCAGATGGCACTGGACGGGTTAACGCTAACAGTGTCCATCTCCGCCTTTGTTTAACTCATTCGCGGCCAGCCGCATCCCGGATGCGCGGCACAAGCCGCGCATCCGGAGGCGTCTGGCCGCGAATGAGTTAACTCACACTGCTGATGTGGCTGAACCATAAAGTGGTCAGCCACCGTGACTGAAACAGGTGCCTTTGTCATCACACGCGAAATGAGAAATGAAAAAGCCTAGTGACAAAATAATGGTCTTAAAAAGAGCGTGAAGACAGTTTGGAAATATTTAATTTGTAGCGGTTCCGCGATTCACCGGTTCTCGCCGAAATCAGGCAATTTGCAGACAGACAGGCGGCTACTGTTGTTATTTGATTAATTAATATTAGCAGAACTTTTTATTGCTTTCTTTTTATACCTTGCTCTGTTAACATCACATGTCAGGATTTACGATGTCAAATGATTAATTTGTTTCATTACCAGCGTTGATAGCAGAATTCTCATTAGGTTTAGATGTGCTGTAGATAATGAGAGCGTGGCTTATTGTCCTTGTGGGACCACTGATGAGTGCCCGGACACAGGTAAACTCTTAATGGCCACTCATGTGTTGGGACGATACATCCGTGCGCCTCAGCAGTCTTCGGAATAACTTTTACTCGGCAAAAAAAGACAGCTCTGCAGTACAGAGGCAGTCTAGACTTTGTCTTTAAACGCTTGCAGACCGTACGAGCCTGTACATGTTAAACTTTGAATGAAGGTGTCTTAACCTATTTGCCCAAGGTTGCATTTCCGAAATTTTGGAGGTGTCACTTAACCCATAAAAGCCCTGAAAGACTACGACGGATGTGGATCGACCATTATATTTCAAGGATGGTGTCAGAATAGCTTGGCGCCTAGAGGCGCCAAGCTATTCTGACATCAACCTTGAAATATCATGGTCGATCTGTCTCCATAACTGTGATATAGACCTCAGAGGATATCTACAAAAAATTGATAATTTCGTCGTCAGGGCGTAAGGAGTTAACGACTATGTAACAGTTGCACGACTGAGATGGATCGACCATGATAATTCAAGGGTAGTGCCAGATTAGCTTGGCGCCAAATGGCACAGGCTAATCAGGTACCACTCTTGAATCATCATGGTCGATCCACCTCCTGCTTGTAGTGCGTTGGGGCTAAACGGGTTAATTTATATCCCATTTCTTCAAGCAGATACGTTTTCTTTCGTGAAGTTGTCACATGACTTCGTTATTACATCAATTTCTTTGTTCTTACCAGTCGGACCACAATGTCTGGCAGTGTCTCAGACATACACATTTCTGGCCATTAGCCGAGAATAATAGAACATGCCCCCCCCCCCCCCCACTCTCCCCCTCACCCCAGAATGTGTGTGTTAGTTTAAGATGTTTGCTCATTACGGCTTCAAGTCATTACGGCTATGCGGTCATTGTTTCATGAGAAGTTCTTCACAGTCGGACCAAATCTTGTTTTGCAGTCATTTTGTCATTTTACATACAATACAGTTCCTGGACACTTTGATTCGTACACAATGGTGTAATAAGAAACCCCCCAAAACAAGTGTTTTAGTCTAGTTCGATTGTTTGCACATTACGACTTCGAGTCATTACGGCCCATACGGCCTTCATTGTGACATTTACTTCTATGTTCTTCACAGTCGGACCAAACAGTCATTCTGCCATGTTTGACAGATAGGCCTATACAATTTCTGACCACTGGCAGTATACACGTAACAGGACGAACCTCGCAAAATATGTATAGTAGTCTATGAAGCTTGACCCCGGGCTTCGAGTCGGAAGGTCACGGTGAAAAATCACAGACAAGCATGCGTGTGCTGGTATGTGATTTTGGGCCTTACGGTTGAAAGCCGTAAGATCCAAAATCACAGACTAGCATACATTTCGTCCGCAGCTAGTGTCACTGGGCTGACCGCCCGCTCAAACAGACAGACCTCAACTGTATACACAGCAGGGAGCTGGAGACGCAGGAATCTAGTGAGGGCCTCCCCGTGACGTAGTCAGGAGTTGTCACCCTTGTGGTGGTGGCCATTTCGGCCATGCCCAACGTTCCTGCTGTGGCAGTCTAAATTCTCCCGGCCCTATCCTCCACTAGGCTAACAGCCCCTGCAACAAGCCTCAGCCTCAGTTCAAGGGCTGGGACGGACAGTCCGGTGCCTGATGCCGATCAAAGTGATAGACTTCAGCCACCTACGGTTGTTGTTGCGAACCATGTCATCATTTTCCGCGAATGACGCTTTCAGTATGTGAGCCCTTTCACTGCCGTGCAACATTGAACACCACCCGACTGCAAGACTGAGGTATAGTCATGATCAGCCGCAATTGCGGCGGCTCATGAGGATCTATGCCTCTTGCCGAAACCGCTGTCTATCCACGTTATTTTGACGTCTAGGGATCTTTGACGTTAGACTGACAATGATTTTTAAAAAAAAACTGTGCGTTCCCTGGCAGTGCAGGGGTTCAGAGAAGACTTACTGCCTGGAAATGTGTACAAAGTGCTTGCAAACGGCTCCAATCAAACGATACAAACGAGAAAGAATATACTGCGCAGTTGGTCTACTTCTAATGTCTAAAGTACACGAGCACCCATATCGAACCTGTCTTACCGACTTAACCGCTGAGTCTTGGTTTTGTATGAAGGCTGAGTGAGAACGCCCATGAGGCTCTATGACCTCTTGCAGCACATTTGCCCTCTTTGTAATAGGCCCCGAACCCCCTTCAAGGCCAAGGGGAACAATTTGTAACGAGCAACTGAAAGATGCTGACAAAATTTCTGGACCCCATTCACCCTTCCTGGTCGTAGACAGTTGCTATGTTTTCTTTTCTAGTTGTCTCGTTGTGCTCGAGTTTACCGTCAGCCACGAGAAACTATGTCTTTTAAACTATAGCAAGTTCAGCGCCAAACAAATCTGTTTAAGAAACATAGATCCAAATGGGTCCAGCAAACAACAAATAACTTCATGAGCACCCGCAATTGTGGGTGCTCATGAAGTTCTTTGTCTTTTGCGTTTTTGTGGTGGTCGCATTTTCTAGTTGTCTCTGAAGCAAGTTCAACGGGGAAAAAATTGAGAAACATAGATACAAATGGGGCCAGCAAGAGACAAAGAACCTCATGAGCCCCCGCAAATGCGGGGGCTCATGAAGTTCTTTACCTCTTGCATTTTGAGTGGTGTTTGCATTTTACTGTGGTTTCGCATTTTACCGGCGGTGAATGCCAAAAAACCGCCATCTATCCAAGAAATACGAAAACAAACGGGGCCACCAAGAAGCAAAGAACATCATGACTGAGACCCCGCACAAGCGATGACTCATGAGTTCTTTTGCCTCTTGCATTTAGTTGGTATTTTCGTTTCTAGTTGCCTCGTTGTTAGCGGCGTCACCCCTCCCCCAATCCGCAAGCACAAGATCAGGTGGTAGCTTAACTTCGAACAAGGTGAAGTTCTCTGAGAGAAGGGACAGGCCTGTTTATTGCGTTGTCCAGACCGCAGCTGCAACAGGCAGAAGACGTGGGTTTGATTGGCGTGGTTGCAGTACTTCTATGTTCACGGGACGATTATTTTCCCCCCGCCTCATTTCTCAAGTTATTCTTATGATATTCAGTCGTGACGCACACTTCCCCTTACTAAGGCAGAGGGCTTACTCAGTATGTAAATCGTTATGGAATACTGCATTTTGTGCTACAAAGGGGAGTTTGAAAATGAGCCTGGAAGTTGATGGCTAACCCTTGATATGCCTATTATGATGGCACAGCCTTGATTTCGCTCCACAGAGCTGTATAATGTACCAGTTGAACATGTCATGACCAATTCCCCATACGCTACATGCGCCTATATATGGGTGGGAGTGCATATATCACTGACGTACGAATCGAACAAACGGAAACCTTTTTATTACAGGATAAAAGGTTTCGGCCAGGAAGTTTTTGTTGTTGTTGTTGTGGTTACAAGCTGTCAAGTTACCTCAACACAATAGCGCTAAAAGTATATATTTACACCCCCAGCCCCCTCCCCAGGTCCCTGTCCCCCCCCAGTGCAACATCACCGTGAGGTGGAAGCACATTCCCTGCCAAATCATTCACTCATTCCGCACATCATGACCGAACGCGTGGAAAAGTTCCTTGTTCATATTCCAGAAACCAAGGAGGGACTGAAAACAAATAATTTGATTAATCAATCCAGACCAAAAAGGTGACTGCCAAGCGTGTAAAATGCAAAGAAGTACCCAACGGAGAAAGAAACACGCTTGAGAAAAGACGGGTACAACACAATTTATTTTCTTGGCTTGACTTCGCCAACGAAGATTCTATAGGGCTTGCCCACGTCGTCTGCAGGCATTTTCGTGGCTGCGGAGGCCAATCCGAGACAGGCAGGTTCGACCGCAGTGGCTGCAGGGGAAGGTCTTGTCAGGGTTCTGAGTTACGACAACTCTGTTTTTTCTTCTGAGCCGCTTGTCCTTAAGGTTAGCTCTGCGAGAGTCCTCAAAGGAGACGGCTGCCTTGTGAATGGTGGAGCGCCAGGTGTCACGGTCCGCAGCAAGCGAAGACCACTGGCGGTGGTCGATTTGGCAGGCACTAAGTGACTTCTTGAGACCGTCTTTGTATCTCTTCTTTGGTGCCCCTCTGCCTCGGTGTCCAGTGGCGAGCTCGCCGAACAGAGTGATCTTGGGTAGGCGTTGATCCTCCATCCTGGAGACGTGCCCCGCCCAGCGAAGCTGTGTCCGCAGCAGCAAAGCCTCGATGCTCACAGTTTCCGCCTGTTCAAGGACCTCGACGTTGGTGACATAGTCACTCCAGTGAATGCTGAGGATGGTACGCAGGCAGCGCTGGTGAAAGCGTTCGAGGAGTCGTAGTTGGCTGCGGTAGAGGGCCCAGGACTCTGAACCGTACAGCAGGGTGGTGAGGACGACAGCTCTGTACACGCTGATCTTGGTGCCTTTTTTCAGCTGTTGATTGTGCCACACCCGCTTGAATAGTCGCCCGAAAGCACTGTTCGCTTTTGCCAGCCTGTTGTCCAGCTCCTTGTCCAGCTTGGCGTCTGACGTGATGATGCAGCCAAGGTAGGTAAACTGGTGTACAGACTTCAGTTCGGACTCGCCGATCGTGATGTGGGGAGGGCGATGCTCTTCCTTGGGTGCCGGCTGATGAAGGACCTCTGTCTTTTTCAGACTGACCTCAAGTCCAAAGAGCTGGGCAGCATCTGCGAAGCAGGACGTAATGCGCTGCAACTCTCTCTCTCTCTGTGTGCAACGAGGGCAGCGTCATCAGCAAAGAGCAGCTCACGAATCAGTTGGTCTAGGGTTTTCGTGTGGGCCTGCAGTCGTCTGAGGTTGAACAGGCTGCCATCGAGACGATACCTGATGTACACTGCGTCGTCATCGTCGAGGTCCACTGTGGCCTGCTTCAACATCATGCTGAAGAAGATGGTGAAGAGGGTCGGTGCCAGCACGCAGCCTTGCTTCACGCCGTTGCGAATGGGGAATGGTTCTGAGAGGTCACTGTTTAGTCTGACCTGGCCTTGCTGGTCCTCGTGGAGCTGGACGATCATGTTGAGGAATTTTGGGGGACAACCTAGTCGCTCCAGGATCTGCCACATACCTTGCCTGCTCACAGTGTCAAACGCTTTTGTTAGGTCGACAAACGTTACGTACAGCCCTTTGTTCTGCTCGCGGCACTTCTCCTGAAGCTGTCTCAGCACAAAGACCATGTCGGTGGTACTCCTGTTGGCTCTAAAGCCACACTGGCCCTCTGGGAGGTGGTCTTCAGCGATGGCAGGTACCAGCCGATTCGGAAGCAACCTTGCGAGAATTTTCCCGGCAATGGACAGCAGGGTAATTCCGCGATAATTAGAGCAGGCAGACTTCTCTCCTTTGTTCTTGTACAGGGTGATGATGACTGCATCACGAAGATCCTTTGGTAGTGTTCCTTTTTCCCAGCAGCAGAGAAAGAGGTCGTGGAGTTGTGCAGTGCTGGGCCTCCATGTTTCCAGATCTCTGGCGGGATTCCGTCAATGCCTGCTGCTTTGCCACTCTTGAGCTGGTGGATGGCTGTGAGGGTCTCTTCGGCGGTGGGCGGTTCGTCCAATTCAACCTTTAGTGGAAGGTGTGGGATTTGGAGGATGACTGTTTCTTGAACAGTGCGTTCAGCGCCGAAGAGGTCCTGAAAGTATTCCGACCAGCGGTTCAAGATGGAGGTATTATCTGTGAGGAGTGCCTGTCCATCAGCGCTTCGCAGGGGACTTTGTACCAGGTGCCTAGGGCCATACACTGCTTTCAGTGCTTCGTAGAAGCCCCTGTAGTCACCGTTGTCAGCGCAGAGCTGGGTCCTCTGTGCGAGTCTGGACCACCACTCGTTCTGGAGCTCTCTAAGCTTGAGCTGGAGACTGCTGCAGATGAGGCGGAAGGCAGACTTCTTCACAGGGCAGGAAGGCTGGGCTAGGTGGGCCTGGTGGGCGGCTCTTTTTTCTGCTAGAAGCTCCTGGATCTCTACGTCGTTTTCGTCAAACCAGTCTTTGTTCCTCTTTCTAGCAAAGCCCAAGACTTCCACAGAGGATTTTACAATAGCAGTTTTCAGTTGTTCCCAGAGTGTTTCAGGGGAGGAGTCTGCTGGATCAACTGTGTCTTTGAGCATGCGCTGTAAATCGGCCTGAAGGGCAGCTTTCTTGTCGTCACGCTGAAGGCTGGCAACATCAAGCTTTTTCTTGGGGGGACCCCCTTTCTTGGGTTTCAGCTTGAGGCGGAGCCTGAGTTTGCAGCGAACAAGGCGGTGGTCAGTGTGGCACTCTGCGCTGGGCATCACTCTGGTGAGGAGGACGTCACTGCGGTCCCTCTGACGCACTAGGACATAGTCGATAAGGTGCCAGTGCTTGGAGCGAGGATGCATCCAGGTGGTCTTTCGACTGTCCTTTTGCTGGAAAGTAGTGTTGGTGATGACAAGTTGCTGCTCTGCACAGAGCTCCAACAGTAGGCGACCATTGTCATTGCAGTTCCCAACGCCATGCTTGCCGAGGACTCCTTTCCAGGCTTCAGAGTCTTGGCCCACTCTGGCGTTGAAGTCGCCAAGGATGATGACTTTGTCGTCTGCAGGGGTGCTCTGCAGGAGGCTGCGCAGGTCAGAGTAGAACTTGTCTTTTTCTGCAGGCTCTGCCAGGAGGGTTGGGGAGTACACACTGAGAAGGGTGACGTATTGCTGGTGTCTCAGTGGGAGGCGCATGGACATGATGCGGTCGGAGTGACCCGTTGGTAGGTTTTCCAACTTAGTCGCAATGGGGGTCTTCACCATGAAGCCCACGCCTGAGAGCCGTCTTTCTGATGCAGGCCTGCCTGACCAGTAGAGGGTGTAGCCAGCGCCAAGTTCTTGGAGGCTGCCTTCCTCCGGAAGGCGTACTTCGCTGAGCGCGGCGATGTCGATGTTTAACCTCCGCAATTCATGGGCAATGAGGGCGGAGCGACGTTCAGGGCGTCCGCTGTCTGCTGTGTCGAGCATGGTTCGGATGTTCCAGCATGCTACGTTGAGTCCGGTCGTGGTCGTCATGAGAGTGGATCCATTGTTTTTTCTTGTTTTCTGACCGCATGAGAAGATGCCCGTTGACCGCGGCTAGCCAACTGGGTTACGAGGGGATGAGCTTTGGTTAGGCCACCTTTTCTAGGCCCCTCTCCGTGTGGAGCAAGCAGTGCTGTCCCTAGAGAAGGCTGCTTGGTCGTTCAGGGTGTGCCGAGTGACGTTGTCATCCCCAGGTCAACATCAGGCGACCAATATCCTGAACCGCCTGCATGCAGGTTTGAGACTGCGGCTTCCAGTGACATCTTTCACCTGCCGTTTTGCCCCTTGCCCATCGCTACAGGACTTGGAAAGTTCAGTGTCATAGTCCGTGGGCGTTTCCTAAAGCCTGCGCGGTGGAGCTTTTTGGTGGAGTGCAGTGTGCGCAGTACTGGCCCCACCCTTTAAACCCTTGGTTCGTTTGCCATGGCCTAGCAAGCTGGGACGGTGGCATCGAGGTCCTCGGGTCGTAGGTTTTATATCAGACTGTCCTTGTCTTAGTCTCTGGCTCAAAAGCCTTCCCCGGAGACACGGGGGCTTTGATGTCAGGGGTTTCCTCCCTTAGCCTTTCCGCAGCCAAGCGGCCAGGCCTGCAAGGCAGCAGGGGACTCGTGGGGGCCGGGGTCGTCTATGTCCCGTGCAGATGTGAACATCTGCCCACTGCCCAGAAGGTGACACTTACCAGAGGAGAAAAATCCAACGCCGGAACCCGGTATCGAACCTCGCACCTTTGGCATTGGAGGCAGACGCCTTAACCACTGCGCCACTTCCCCGCCTACAACACAGGAGGTCAGTTGCCACCTTCAGTTGCCACATTCTTTCTGCGAATGAAGATAAGTAGCGGCTAATCTCTCTGTTTGTTTGTTTGTCTATTTTGACAAAGGGTATTTACCCGAAATATTAATAAATTGTGTTGTACCCGTCTTTTCTAAGCGTGTTTCTTTCTCCGTTGGGTACTTCTTCAAATAATTTGATTACATCAATCCAGGTAAACGAAAGGTCTTTGGTTCGACGTCAGTGGCCTAAAGATCCTATGGCCGATTGTGCGCGGGTCAACTTACGCCGACGTCGGCCCAAAGAGCTTTGGCTCATTAGGTTTGTATACGAATTGTGTTAATCCCATGTCATGGAAGAATGTAAGCATACGCCGAGAGACGTCGGCCCAAAGAGCTTTGGCTCATTAGGTTTGTATACGAATTGTGTTAATCCCATGTCATGGAAGAATGTAAGCATACGCCGAGAGACGTCGGCCCAAAGAGCTTTGGCTCATTAGGTTTGTATACGAATTGTGTTAATCCCATGTCATGGAAGAATGTAAGCATACGCCGAGAGACGTCGGCCCAAAGAGCTTTGGCTCATTAGGTTTGTATACGAATTGTGTTAATCCCATGTCATGGAAGAATGTAAGCATACGCCGAGAGACGTCGGCCCAAAGAGCTTTGGCTCATTAGGTTTGTATACGAATTGTGTTAATCCCATGTCATGGAAGAATGTAAGCATACGCCGAGAGACGTCGGCCCAAAGAGCTTTGACTCATTAGGTTTGTATACGAATTGTGTTAATCCCATGTCATGGAAGAATGTAAGCATACGCCGAGAGACGTCGGCCCAAAGAGCTTTGGCTCATTAGGTTTGTATACGAATTGTGTTAATCCCATGTCATGGAAGAATGTAAGCATACGCCGAGAGACGTCGGCCCAAAGAGCTTTGGCTCATTAGGTTTGTATACGAATTGTGTTAATCCCATGTCATGGAAGAATGTAAGCATACGCCGAGAGACGTCGGCCCAAAGAGCTTTGGCTCATTAGGTTTGTATACGAATTGTGTTAATCCCATGTCATGGAAGAATGTAAGCATACGCCGAGAGACGTCGGCCCAAAGAGCTTTGGCTCATTAGGTTTGTATACGAATTGTGTTAATCCCATGTCATGGAAGAATGTAAGCATACGCCGAGAGACGTCGGCCCAAAGAGCTTTGGCTCATTAGGTTTGTATACGAATTGTGTTAATCCCATGTCATGGAAGAATGTAAGCATACGCCGAGAGACGTCGGCCCAAAGAGCTTTGGCTCATTAGGTTTGTATACGAATTGTGTTAATCCCATGTCATGGAAGAATGTAAGCATACGCCGAGAGACGTCGGCCCAAAGAGCTTTGGCTCATTAGGTTTGTATACGAATTGTGTTAATCCCATGTCATGGAAGAATGTAAGCATACGCCGAGAGACGTCGGCCCAAAGAGCTTTGGCTCATTAGGTTTGTATACGAATTGTGTTAATCCCATGTCATGGAAGAATGTAAGCATACGCCGAGAGACGTCGGCCCAAAGAGCTTTGGCTCATTAGGTTTGTATACGAATTGTGTTAATCCCATGTCATGGAAGAATGTAAGCATACGCCGAGAGACGTTGGCCCAAAGAGCTTTGGCTCATTAGGTTTGTATACGAATTGTGTTAATCCCATGTCATGGAAGAATGTAAGCATACGCCGAGAGACGTCGGCCCAAAGAGCTTTGGCTCATTAGGTTTGTATACGAATTGTGTTAATCCCATGTCATGGAAGAATGTAAGCATACGCCGAGAGACGTCGGCCCAAAGAGCTTTGGCTCATTAGGTTTGTATACGAATTGTGGTAATCCCATGTACTCATGGAAGAATGTAAGCATACGCCGAGAGACGTCGGCCCAAAGAGCTTTGGCTCATTAGGTTTGTATACGAATTGTGTTAATCCCATGTCATGGAAGAATGTAAGCATACGCCGAGAGACGTTGGCCCAAAGAGCTTTGGCTCATTAGGTTTGTATACGAATTGTGTTAATCCCATGTCATGGAAGAATGTAAGCATACGCCGAGAGACGTCGGCCCAAAGAGCTTTGGCTCATTAGGTTTGTATACGAATTGTGTTAATCCCATGTCATGGAAGAATGTAAGCATACGCCGAGAGACGTCGGCCCAAAGAGCTTTGGCTCATTAGGTTTGTATACGAATTGTGGTAATCCCATGTCATGGAAGAATGTAAGCATACGCCGAGAGACGTCGGCCCAAAGAGCTTTGGCTCATTAGGTTTGTATACGAATTGTGTTAATCCCATGTCATGGAAGAATGTAAGCATACGCCGAGAGACGTTGGCCCAAAGAGCTTTGGCTCATTAGGTTTGTATACGAATTGTGGTAATCCCATGTCATGGAAGAATGTAAGCATACGCCGAGAGACGTCGGAAATGTACTTTTGCGTCAAAGTACGCAAGTTGATGTAGCGTTTAGGTGCTTTGCACGGCGTGTGCATGCGTGCTTGTGGATGTTGTTGCGTGTGCCGCATGTGTGGGCGAGCGTCTGCCAGTGGGCGCACGTGAATTTTAACCCATTTAGCCCCAAGGCCACATTTCCTATATTTTGGAAGTGCCACTTAACGATTACATACCATCTGCAGTAGATGGATGGACCATGATAATTCAAGGGTAGTACCAGATCAGCTTGGCGCCTGAAGGCACCCAGCTAATCTGCAATACCCTTGTGAATTATCATGGTTCAAGGCACCGAGTTAATCTGGCACTACCCTTGAATTATCATGGTCCATCCATCTTCTGCTGCATTGTGTTGGGGCTAAATGGGTTAAACTTTTCTACACTGTGATTTTATAGCGCATTTTAATTGCCGTTGTAATGTGTGCACGGTCCTTGTGAATATAATGATTATTATGACCCTTTTATTACTATTCTTAGCATGATCCCAACCAAGGAAAACTTTGTCTTTTGAAACATAATAAAGTATTTTGAATCTTGAATCTTGAAAATACAATTCTACTGGTTCTTTACGCGAAGAAATCATAGTACATGTATTTTATTGCATCCACATGAAGGGCGCCCTTGTGTTGCAAATCTCCTGTCCCTCCTCCCCCCCTCCTCTCCGGCCCCACCCCTCCTCAAAATAAATATTTTGACACAGTAAAGCAAAGGTGACAGACAGTGCAGAATATTTGAGAAGTGCATGATAGTTGCGCAATCCACTCTGATCCTATTCTTCACCTCCAACAATGGGATAAGGGGCTCGCACCTTCTTCACACAATTCCGTGTCATATAACAGGAGCCTTCAGGATGCTGAAGCCAGTTTTGTCGACGTTAGTCCAGTTTTCGTCCGCAAAGGGCATAGATCTTCATCAGGCAATTCACAAAGGCAGAGGCTCATAAGAATCTATGCGTTTTGCGGGCTTCGTTAATAACAATATATATTAATCCGTATTGACCCTCTGTGTGTGTGTGTGTGTGGGTGTGCTTTGTGTGTGAGTGTGTGTGTGTTTGTAAAGTCGCCGGTGTCGATGAAGCCATCAAGATGCATAGATCCTCATGAGCCCCCGCACCCTGCGGAGCCCATGATAGTCTGTGCATCTTGCAGATAGAAAGGATTTCCCTTGCACCGCGGTCGACAGGAAACACTACTACAGCTGAAGCGCTGACTAGGTTTCAACTGAGACATGATCTGACTTAATCCGGAAAAATACCACGTACGCAAAAAAATCCATCGGGTTCACGTCGGCCGCAGCTGTCCCTGCCGACCATGCGGCAGGGGTCGGCCCGATGGCCTTTTGGCTCGCTGGGGGGATAAATGCACACGCAAACAGAGGCATGATCCAGGCTAGACGGCTAAAGTCAAACACGGACACAAAAGAAATAGAAGCCAAGCTTGAAATATGGTGCACTGCTGTCACATGTCACATGCCGGATTCTTCCTTTGATGGCAAAAATGATATTTCAGTGTCAAGTTCGGATGCGCTCCCGGTGCGCGACAGGTCCTCGGGCCGTGCGTGAGCCGACTGAGGCCGGCGTCGGCCCGAGGACCTGTCGCGCACCGGGTTGAGGGGGTCAGAACGCTTTCTTGTCTGCGAGGTGGTGACACAAGCAATGCATAAACTTTTTCTGAATCTCGAGCTGCATAAATCTTTGCGGTCTTGTGCCAAATTTGGCTGTAGTGAACAGAATAACATTACAGTGTCCTAGGAAACCGGGATGGGGGGTAGGGGCACTGAAGGGCGGGGTGGGGGTGGCGGGTGGCGGGGCCTTACCGTACCTCCTGTCGACATGGTGTGACACTATTATCCTTTGCCATATTATTACCTCTACTGGATATGGTACGGCACTATTGTCCTTCAGCCACACCCCCTGTCTTGGCTTGGGCCATGCTTCCTCTTGCTTCAGCGTCTAAAATAACATATTGTGTCAACTGTCAAGTCGCTCAGAATAGATTTTCTCACCAGAACATAACGCTTTTTTCCCCTGAAAAGGCGAAATCTATATATATGTTTGATTTGATCTATTTGACTACTTGGTATCTTTTTGCCCCTGAGGCTCACGAGAATGTACGCCTCTTGTAAGAGTGTTGTCCGACCAGCTTTTTTTTATTAGTCAATTTTATAATATGAATTTCTTCATGTGACATTTCTAGTCAGTCGGGTAATACTGTTGCGATGCAAATACTATATTTTTGTTTAATCATTTAGGAGCGCCTGTTGCGATGGTTTTGAATGCACGATTTATTTATGTGAGTGATGCTTCTTGGCCTTTGTTCTGTTTTCTTTTATAATTAATCCCTTCTCTGCCAGTGATGCCACATATCGCGTCTAAAACAACTGCACAATGAATGACCGACATTTGCGCGAAGAACACAATTTATGTACCTTAACTAGGACCAAAAGTAGGCATAAAGAACACTGGACCAACAAGAGACATAAATCCTCATGAGCCCCCGCAGTCGCGACTGTGGGTGCTCATGAGGGTTTATGTCTCTTGCAGATGGGTAGCGTTCGGGGGTTAAGATTTTAGAATATCTAAGAACAGCATGCCAATGTTAACTTTTTGAATTGAGCATGTCGCTAGAGGGAGGAATTCGGGTTTTTATTTGAGTTGACTTAAAACATACTGACGAGCAAAAGCAATGTGACATTTCTGGAATCGTCCGAAACACCTTAAAGAAATGCGACATTTTTTTAATCGTCGCTGGAAAACACTAAAAACTTGTGCCAGTCCATTGTGCCTGAACCATTTGTCAATTACTAAAGAGGAGGAAAGTGAACATCTTTTCTGAGCTGAATGCACACAAAACAGCTGGACCAGACGGGTTAGGAGGAAAAGTGTTGAAAACCTGTGCAGGTCAACTGGGAAAGATCTTCACTACTATCTTTCAGTTCCTGCTTGATCTTCATACTGTCCCTACTGCTTGGAAATCATCAATCATTGTTTCGATTCCATAAAAAAAAAACAAAAAAAAAAACAATGCTCGTGAATTTAACGACTTCCGACCAGTTGCATTGACTTCTATTCTGTCCAGATGTATGGAAAAGGTGGTGCGGAGATATCTGTTAACTCATTCTACCCCAACACCGAAATCCCCATTTTTTGCCGTTGTCCTCTGAAGACTGCACTCTAGTGCAGGACACAGATCGACCATGATAGTTCAAGGGTGATGCCAGAATAGCTTGGCGCCCATAGGCGCCAAGCTATTCTGGCATCACCCTTGAACTATCATGGTCGATGCTTATCATGCTGTGGTGTGTCTGGGGTAGAATGAGTTAAATGATGTTGCCGAACTACTGGATCCACTCCAATTTGCTTACAAAAATCATAGGGGTGTGGAAGATGCATGCCTTACTCTATACAATCTTGTTTTTCAACATCTTGAAAATTCAAAAGCACATGTGACGAATTCTTTTTGTTGACTTTTCTAAAGCTTTTAATACTGTTGAACACACTGATGCTTTTGCAGCGTATGATGGACTTTAATGTGAACACAAGCATTATTCTGTGGGTGCGAGACTTTTTGAAGGACAGGCAGCAACGTGTAAATGTACATGGCAGTCTGTCTGACCAAATGGTGTTAAATTCGGGCTGCCCTCAAGGATGTGTCCTCTCTCCGACATTGTTTTCTATATACACAGACCATATGCGTTGTCATACTGCCACTCCTCGTCTCTTAAAGTTCTCAGGCGACATGGCTCTTGTACGCCTACTCCAAAAAGAAGACAGTCTGGCTGAGTACTTTGCACAGATAACAGTATTAGAGTCATGGTGCAAAGACAGTTTTCTGGAAATAAATGTACAGAAAACCAAGGAACTCGTCATTGATGACAGAAAAGTTAATGCTATTTTTGTACCTGTTTCAACTGATAATCAACCTGTAGAAGTGGTCACTGAATTTAAATACCTTGGCACAGTTGTGGATAGTAGGCTGTCTTTTACTGGAAACACTGATCTGATTGTGAAAAAAAAGCAAACCGACGTCTGTACCTTCTTCGGAAACTGAGAAGTTTTGATGTCAGTTCCATGGGTTTAGAATCCGTTTATAGAAGCCTGATTAAAAGCATACTGACT
Organism: Semisulcospira habei; assembly: GCA_036245525.1. NCBI lineage: Eukaryota > Metazoa > Mollusca > Gastropoda > Semisulcospiridae > Semisulcospira > Semisulcospira habei. The sequence goes on from BTPG01000008.1 coordinate 113,317,509, forward strand.
TTTAACATCACTGCTTGGTATTGCAACCTCAGTATGAAAGACAGGGGCAGACTGTCACGTATCGTCAGAACAGCTGGGAAGATCACTGGCCTAGGACAATGCGCATTAGATGATACGTACCATAGGGCTGTCCAAAGGAACGCTACTAGCATTGTCAGTGATCCTTGTCACCCACTATTTGATCAGTTTCAAATGCTACCATCAGGCAGATGTTTCAACATGCCACTTGCCAAAAAAAAAAAAAATGTTTTTAAGAAGTCTTTATTTCAACTGCTGTCTCGATTTTGATCTTTCTCTCTTTCCGTTTTATTTTGCGCGCCCGGCTGGCGGGCGCCCGCCGGGCGCGCAAAATAAGACGGAAATTATAACGACGTGACATATAATGTGATCTACTTAACATTACCTCCCATCCTGTGATAGATTGCCTGTGATAGATTGCTTGTGACAGATTGCTTGTGATAGATTGCTTGTGACAGATTGCTTGTGACAGATTGCTTGTGATAAATTGCTGCAATGATAATTTTAATGCAATATTCTTATAGTGTTTATTAGTGTCTTGTCTTGTTGTTTTATGACGAGCCAAAAGGCAAATTTCTGTCGTGCTTTGACTCGAACAGACAATAAAGTTGTTTTGTATTGTATTGTATTGTATAACGTATTTCCGACGATTCCAAAAATGTCGCATTTCTTTTGCTCGTCTGAATACCCTGCTTGTGGACTCCCGCCCGGCCCATCCTTCCCTCCTTCCGGCCTCTGACAGGCGGACTTTAAAACAACAACTGGACTTTTTTTTTTTTTTTTTGTCGACAGCCGGACCTTTTGCCGAAACCTGACTTTATGTCGACATGCGGACTTTTTCTCTACGACGATAACTTCATGTTTTGCTGACAACAATTCTTTGCGAACAATGTTTATTTGTCGAAGAAGACAATCATCTAGAAGACGTTTAAAACGGTGCGAGCAGGCCTACATGCGTTCACGCAAGTTTTAATGTTTGCGAAAAATACAGGTAATAATCCAACAGACAATACGAGGTTTTCGTTTCTCGTCGGACGCTTATAATACTACTACTACTACTACTACTACTACTACTACTACTACTACTACTACTACTAATAATAATAATAATAATAATAATAATAATAATAACACTACTACTACTACTACTACTACTACTACTACTACTACTACTACTACTACTAATTTGACCAATTCGCTGCCAGTGGGCGCAGATCGTGCTTTTGGAATCATTACAAATTAAACGTCAAAGATCCCCAACCGTCAAAGGAACATGGATACAAACTGGTTTCAACAAGTGGCGTAGATCCTCATGAGCTCCCGCAACTGCGGGGGCTCATGAGGATCTATACCTCTTGCAGCTGTGTGTTATCTATTGTTTTCCTCGGTAGTGAAGAGTGTGAATGGTTCTTTTCTCCCCAAAGAGTGAAAAATATTAATTTTTCAAAAGTATCCGTGAATGGAAACAACCAACAAACGAAGGAAGACGGGTTAGACAAAGCACTTCTCTAATTATTACAGGACATCCGTGATAAGACGAAATCAGACAACGCTTCAGACACAGGGAAGACTGCCAGTGGATTTAAACCGAGTGCCGCGGCGTTATCGCCAAACTATGAACGGAATGCTGTGCGACTTGATAAATAATGATCGCACAAAATTAGGATCACGAGTCTTTGCCCAGTTCGCAGAAGGTCAATGGGCCGAAGTCGGCCGCAATAGACGGGCCCACTCGGCCCGATGGTCTTGCGCGCTTTGAGGATCTGCAACTTCATTATTAGCAGAGGAGATCACGCGCTCATGCGCCAACAAACCTGTACCCCTAATTCGGGTCTGTGCAATTATTTTCTGCTGCTATCTGTCCACGCGGAGATCGTTTAATTAGACACTTTGTCCAGCTTCTTCAGTTTAATGTGCAAGAGACATAGATTCACGTGAGCCCCTGTGCTCGCACGGGCTCATGTGAATTTATGCCTCTTGCTGAACAGAATAGTCCTTTTTCAAATTCTCAGACTGAGTATGTTATTATAGGTTAACGTGCGATGTAACGTACGACTGTAGCTGAGACGCTTCGCCTATTAATATAGTGATTGCTCTGGTGCATCATATGCCAAATATTTTGGTGCATTTCATGCTAAGTTTAATATTTTCTTGCACTGTCCCTTTTTCCCCACCCCCGTCTTTCCTAGATAATGTCACGCTGATCTTTGATCACCTGTTAGGCACGCAATAGCTATCTTTCTGTTTGTCAGCTAAGTTCATCGTCTAATTAAGACTTACAATATTAGCCATGTTCTGAACGAGACAGTGTTGTACAATGTTAACCCATTACATCCTGAGACTGATAATAAAAAAGATTATTGTCCTATGACGCACACATTACAGATTAGGAGATAGATCAACAATTTTAGTTCAAAGGTGGTGCCAGAATAGCATGGCGCCTCAGGCGCCAAGCTGTTCTGGCACCACCCTTGAACTATCATTAGTCACATTAATTTCAAGCAGTGGTGAGTCAGAATGAAAAGGGTTAATCAGAATCAAAGCATAGAAAGCACATAATGCGACCCAAGAAGTATGTATATTGGTATATAATTTAGTGGTACACATGAATCGCCTCGTGTCATCACACGCTGGCACTGTCCTCCCTACAACGCGCTCTTTATCCATTACATACGTCAACTCTGTGCATCTGACTTTTTCGTAGGCTTTGGGTGTCTTGATGTCATTTTTAACTCCCTCAGTTGCACGTCGTCATTGAGATACACAATGTCAGCGAGACACCCTCGTCCTACAAAACGGTTGGTAGTAAACAGCAACGCAAATAATTAATAATATACGAGGGTATTTGAGGCTATCTTGAGACACGAATCACAGTAACACAAGTTTTTCTAGTGAGCTATTCCAAGTACACACAGGTAGGATGTATGTAGTGGAGATTTAGTAGTGTAAAGTACTTCCCCACTACTGCTACTTGTTTAGTTCTTCTATCCACTTCAGAAATGTCCTTATTTGGCTGTTTTTTTTTCGGGGGCGGGGGGGGGGGGGGGGGGGGTCAGGTGACACACTGGAAAACGGAGTTAGTTAGTAATTTGGGTTTAACGCCGAGCAGGCGACTAAGGCCATCTCACGGCGGTGGAAAATGGAGGGTTGGGCGAGTGTTTAGAATGCTTCTGGCAAGGCATTTGTTGAGCTGTGGGAAAAAGAAAAAGTCGCCTAGAGCCGCATTATGGAAGTAGGCGGGTTGTGGCAAAGTATTCTTGTACTCGTCCATACTAGTGGGCAGGGGCGTTTTCATGTATGGGTTTGATTCTAGACATGCGGGACTCGTTTTGTGCATGCCTTCCATTGTCTAAGTCCTTTGGTCAAAACTCCATCTGTAGACAGATGACGAATGTACGGCAAGGTGTTCAGCAATCTTTGTAAGATTAAGCCTTGGGTCTGCTTCGACTACTGCATGGGCGCAAGCATCTAACTTTTCATAATATTTCTTGTCTTTTCGCACGTTCACGTTGCTCTCTTAAAAGCCAAACTGTCCTGAAGAAAAATGATTTCCCCTCCTACCACCTGTTGCTGTAGATGAAGCAGATGAATACTGACGAGCACAAGAAATGCGACATTTTTGGGATCATCGGAAACACTGTAGTGATTCCGATGATTCTAAAAACGTCGCATTTCTTGTGCTCGTCAGTATAGGTTTAGCAACATGCAAGTCAGCTAATATCTGCGCCGCCTGTTCTGTCAATGCCATGCTTTCTTTTCTGAATGCTCAAAAAACCAACACGGAAAACGTCAAGTTTTAGGCAATTGTTTTTAGGCAGTGTCCAAAAGTGACGTTTGAAAAAATGCCAGATCGTGAAAACTGGTAAAAAGAAAGTTACGATATTTTGCCGTGATTTACGTGATATGTTGCTCTTATAATGACATAACATGTTTTTATGTTCAGTTCGGTGGTCTCGTCAGAAGATATTTGGTCTCAAATTATCAGTATAAAATTTCTAAGGCTATATCAGAGCAGATTCGTTTAACCATCTCCATCATAGTAATAATAGTAACAATAAGAAAAGCTGTAGCAGTATTATCATCATTTAACCCCTTCACTGCCAGTGAACGCAGATTGTGTTTTTGAAATCACTGTAAATTTAACGTCGAAGAACATGGATATACCAAGTGGTTTCTGCAAGAGGCATTGATCCTCATGAGCCCCCGCAACTGCGGGGGCTCATGAGAATCTATTCCTCTTGCAGGTGGACCTTGTTCACATTTCTCGGTAGTGAACGGGTTACTGAAATTTGTATGGCCTTATGTACATTAAAAAAAAAATATATGTTTTTAACGCTCACACTTCACACAGAGACACATGCACGCAGATACACAAACATTTTTATTTTTAGTCCATCGTTGCCATTCCAAGAACACCACGGCCCAGTTTTGATTAGTTTGCATTTCTCAGGCGTAGGATACTAAGTCTACGATAAAGCAAAGGATAGCAGACAGACTTGAACTTGCATTAGGGTCGAAAGGTTTGTCTAATCGAAGCTGCGCGCTGCGGCACGTGAGCGGTATGCAAATGACGTGGTCTGACAAACAACGTCACAGAAGAGGCCGAGTCTACAGCTAACAAGCAGAGGAAAGTTTTCAACTACTCGTGAGACACGAAATGTAAAAACGAATCATCATCTGCAAGAGGCATAGATCCTCATGAGCCCCCTCATCCGCGGAGGCTCATGAGGATCTATGCCTCTTGTTGGATCAGCGCCTGGATATGATGATGGATCTACAGACGGACCGAGGCCTAACAAGCTGAAGAACGTTGTGGAACAACTCGTGGGAGACAAAGTGTAACGTACGCCACACATTTACTAGAGACATTGATCTTCATAGCCCCCCGCTTCTTGTGGGGTCATCAGGATCTTTGCCTCTTGCGCGGGCCCAATTTACATTTACGGTCAAACCGCCGTGAGGTCATGGGGATTTATGTCTCTTGATGACCCAGGTAAGGTTTGTGTTCGCGACTTTTTCAAGTTCAGAACGTTCTGGTCTAGTTCCACGTACTGGGCCTGGGGGCAAAAACCAATGTGTTTGTTAGCGAACTCAGCTAACCTGCAAGGGACGTAGATCTTCATGGGCCCACTATATCTGCAGGGGTTAATGAGGTTCTAGATGTCTTTTTGGACTGCTCGATTTTCGATTTTTTGGGACTGCCCGACTGTCGGCCTAGGGGCTTTCTTCATCTCTAGTTGTAACAACACACACAAAACAACTACTGAAGAAATTTGCCGCAACAAGCATAGATCCTCGTGAGCTCCATCAGGATGCAAGCGCACATGAGAATATATGCATGAAGCCCGAATTTCACAGGTGTTCCTTATGCGGAGGTGCGTTTGATCTTCCCAAGACGAGAGGAACTTGGTAGAGCGTTCGACTCTCGTCCGAAAGGTTGCGTTGGAAGCGACCTGGTCAAAAATTGTTCAGACGCAGACCGGTCTTTGAAATCACCTTCATGGTGGACAAATAAACGTTAAATCATAAACGTTTGACTTTTTATTTAGTTTTATGTTTTTTATTTTATTTTATTTTAAATTTAAAACAATTTTTTGTTTAACCCATATCATACTGAGGCTACAAGCTTCAAATGTGTACACTGCCATATCCAAGCTACGTTATAGTACTTACAGATAAGGATATAGACCAATGGCTTTTAGTTTAAGGGTGGTGCCAGAATAGCTTGGCGCCTAGAGGCGCCAAGCTATTCTGGCACTACCCTTGAACTATGTTAGTCAAACTTATTTCACACACAGGTGTATTCCGAATGATATGGGTTAAACACACACGAAAGGCCTAGCATGCCCTTCACCATTTGCCAGAGACATATCCGCTGTGTGATGGCCCTAGTCGCCTTCTCGGCGTTAAAGACAAATAACTAACAAACTAACTCATAACTGCGGGAGCTCCTGAGGATCTATGCCTCTTGCTGATTGTTCTTATTTTTGCGAGATCTTGAGCATTTAAATCTCTTCAGTCGTGGATTTTATTTGGAGATGAGTGTGAGACCCTTAGCCGCTTCTGTGTCAGTGGGCGGAGAGTGTGTTTCTGAAATCTTCGATAATCCAACGCCGAAGATCCCCAGCCGTCCAAGAAACAAGGATACAAAGGGGTTTCAGCAAGAGGCATAGATCCTCGTCAGCCCCCGCAATTGCGGGGGCTCATGAGGATCTATGCCTCTGGAAGATGGGTAGGTTTCGCAGTAGACTCCATACTCCCATAGCAAAAAAATAATTTGCCGGAACGTGGATTGATGTTAGAACATTCAGGGGAAAAGCTGGCTCATGAGGATCTATACCCCTTGCAGTTGGGTGATGTTGAATTTTTCTCGGCTACGAAGGGGTTAAATACCTACGAGCCCTAATTGCATCTATGTTCTTTTTTTAGACGGCAAGGTTTGAGGAGCGTCTATTCTGCGACACCGTTCTGCCCTTGACACCAGTGCACTAGAACCTCAGGACGTCTTCACACAATGGTGCTAGTTTTTGTTCCCTTGAGGACACTTTCTTATGTGAACACGTTTACTAACTGCACGCTCTTTCCCATTCAGGACGCGACAACAGCGACAGCTCGCCTGTGTCACAGCACCCAGTTTCAGTGCAGAATGTTCTTTTAAAGGCTCTCCCAGTTTGTAAAATGTCCTCGGGCTGTCGTCAGCCGTGGTGGGCCCGCGCACGGCCGTGCGCGGGCCCACCACGGCTGACGACGGTTCGAGGACATTTTACTAATTGGGTTAAAGCCGGTTTTAAAAGTAAAAAACAAAACAAAACAAAAATTAAAGAGTTAACGAGTTAAAAGGAAAACAAATGTGTTCTTTGATCCGATTCAATTAGGTCTCACGTGTGTCTGTCGCTAATCTCTGTTTTCTTTTTTCGTATTTTTTGTTTGTTTGTTTGATTGCGTGGACCCGCTTGCGTTCTTTGATTGTGTGTGTGTGTGTGTGTGTGTGTGTGTGTGTGTGTGTGTGTGTGTGTGTGTTTGTGTGTGTGTGTGTGTGTGTGTGTGTGTGTGTGTGTGTGTGAGGAGGTATACACCGCCTGACGCACTTACCTTGTTACGAACAAAGGCAATATTTACGCTAATTACTTTTTGTGTTGATAAATACAGTCCCAAGTTTTGTTCATTTTTTTCAAGATTTAATGTTTATTATGATACTTTTTGTTGTTGTTCTTTCTTTTTTGTCTTTTCTTCACTTGGCCAAACGTTGAAAGCATTGGTTTTTCTTTAATTTCCGAAATATGCATTAAGACATGTTTAAATGACATTAGCTGTCTAGTATTTTTCTGTGACAGCTTTTCGCCCACCCCCCCCCCCCCCCCCCAAACAAAAAAAAAAAAAAAAAAAAAAAAAAAAAAGAAGAAATAAAACTAGGTTTTATGTCGATGTCCGCGAGCTTGGTATTCTCGTCAAAAAGACGTCGTTTTTTTTTTTTTTTTTTTAAGACGTACACAAAAACTAACGGACAATGATAGAAATAATCAAAAAAGGGCAGTATTTATGTGTGTGCGTAGATTATATTTGATTAAAGGTAGTGAGATTCTGCACACATACATTTTTTTGTAACGCGCTTAGAGGCCACTGCTCCTGGAGATTTAGAGCGATATAAATGCTCTTTATTATTATTATTATTATTATTATTATTATTATTATTATTATTATTATTATTATTATTATTATTATTATTATTATACGATGTTTGGGCTATATATATGATATGATAATTCAAGGGTAGTGCCAGATGAGCTTGGCGCCAAGGCGCCAAGCTCATCTGGCACTACCCTTGAATTATCATGGGCTATACATGCTCTTTAATATTCTTCTTATTATTATATGATGTTAGGGCTATAGGACTGCCGACTAGGAATCCCACGTTCCAGATTTGGTAATGAAAGTGAGCCCCGATGCGCAAAAGGCAATCGGGCCGTTGTCGAGCGCTGTCGGCCCACGCACAGCCATGCGCGGGCCTACAGCGACCGAGATCGGCCCGATGGCATTTTGCGCACTGGGATAGTCGAGTGCACTCCGGAAAGCAATGAATATGCAAAACAAAACGAAACGAAACGAAACGAAATGAAACGAAAATACAAACAAACACAAAATAGACTAAATAAAATAACACAATACCAAAAAGACAAACACCTCTCGCCCCCCCCCCCCCCCCCTTCAAAAAACCCCAAACAACAACAACCCACAAACAAACCTCACGCTAGATCGGCCTATGGCAGCCCAAATTTCTCCTCGTTTGACAATAAAGTATGTTTAACACATTCTGACGTAATAGTCATTTTATCGTGTTATCGCCTCGTGCAAATTTGTCCACGACGAAGTGACCCCGAGTCGTAAGAGTCATCCTTGAGTGTGACACCGGGCTAAAAAAAAATTCAAACTGAACACTTCACAGAAAAAAATCAACATAAATAGTTTAGGTTTTTTTGGGTGCATGTCCAGTCTTTCTTCAGTGATTCAACCACCAAATACAAGCTCCTCGATAGAGATTTGGCAATTAACCCAGTCACGGCTGCATCTTTTTGGGACGTCAGGTTCTAAAAGACAATACTAAAAAAAATATACACTTTGTGTCATTTTAACCCATTTAGCCCCGACGGCCTGCGGCAGGTGATGGATCGACCATGCTAATTCTGGGTAATTCAGGGGTCTTTCAAGGGTAGTGCCGGATTAGCTTGGCGCCTGATGGCGCCAAGCTAATCCGGCACTACCCTTGAATTTTCATGGTCGATCTATCTACTGGAACTAGTACAAGTCATAGTCGTTAAGTGACAGCTCCAAAATTTGGGACACGTGGCCTTGGGGTTAAATGGATCAAACTTGATCCAAACTTGGCAATGAATTCGAAGTTACACGTCCTGAACTATTTTTGTACGTCAAGTTCAAAATGCAACGCTCGGAAAAAATACGCTTTAATGGTAAAGAATGATAATCATAATGATGATGATAATGATGATGATGATATTCATAAATATGGAATATTTATATAACGCGTGCTCTTAATGCCTCTAAGCGTTTTACAAATCGAGAACAAAAATACAATAAAGTTCAACGAGGACAAAGTTAACAAAAGTCATAATTATAAGAACAAACACTTTTTTTACACTCCAGATTTGCTAATGAATCGAACATTGTTGTGTCCTTTTTAAACTGCAAACTTTAACAACAAAAACATTAGGGCTGAAGCTAAACATCTTGACATTCTGCAAAGGTCAGAGTTAATCTACGGACGCTTAAACTGTGGCAATGTGGGCTTCCTTTCGAGCTTTCGTGAGTCAACTTTTTGCACCTCCAGAGCCGCGTGCTGATATGTGATTTGGACTTACGGCTCTAGAGCCGTAAGGTCCAAAATCACAGACCGGCACAAAGATTTCAACCCAAAGTCTGATCTTATTTCTACAACAACGCACAGAGGTTGCATGGACGTGTCGTCGATTTCATTAGGATGTGTCGCCAATGGTTAACCCGTTTAGTGCCGAGAAAATTTGAACACACATAACTGCAAGAGGCATAGATCCTCATGAGCCCCCGCAACTGCGGGGGCTCATGAGGATCTATGCCTCTTGCTGACGCCTGAATCCATGTTCTCCTAGCACAGCTAGAGCTTGTTGATGTTGAAACACAGTTTCCGTCGACGGGTACTGGACTAGTTAAAAAGGATTCCGCTTGTTGACTAGTTCAAAAGACCCAAAAATTTCTGTTTTAAAAATGCAGCAAATAATAATAATAATAATAATTACGGTATTTATAATGCGCTTATCTTATAATAATTATAACTCTAAGCGCGCACTCACAACTCGCACACGCATGCGCACGCTTTAGACAATGACTCACGTAACACAAATAGTGAAGATACATTAGGACGGTCAGCTTGGGCTGGGGAGTGTGGTGATATAGTGCTAGAACTGTTGAAAGAGATGAGTTTTGAGGGCAGACTGGAAGGAGGAGAGCGAGTGTTTCTGACGGAGAGAGAGTGGGAGAGTGTTCCAGGTGGTTGGACCGTATACTGAGAAAGAGCGGGGACCGAAAGTGCTGAGTTTGGTGCGGGGGATGAGGAGGCGGAGAGGGTCAGAGGCGGAGCGGAGGGAGCGGGGAGGAGTGTAGGGGTGAAGTAAGTTGGAGAGATACGCAGGAGCGTAGTTGTTCAGGGATTTGTAGCAGAGAGACAGAATCTTGTATTGGATGCTTTGGGGGATGGGGAGCCAGTGAAGGAGCTTGAGCAGGGGAGTGATGTGGTCGGATTTTTTCTTTCTGAGGAATCCCTTTAGTTTACCACGCAGAGTTCAAAGCTTAGACTGAGCCGAGTACTTTGCCGTGTAAAAGAAAAAGAGAGTAAGGCTATTTTGTGAAAAGCGAGATTTTCATTGTAATACCTTGACAATATCGTGCTCTTCACAAAATAGTCTTACTGTCTTTTGCCTTCACAGGGCGGTACATGGCTTCTCCATCTAGCTTCTTCACTATGATCTTCTTCTCCATCCCCTCTAGCTTACAACCAGGTCTGACCGTTTCTTCAACACAAAAAAACAATTCCCCCCCCCCCCACTCCCCTCTGCGTGCTTGCCTCTTAGTTTTCAAGTTCACACACGTAGACTCTATTTTTATTCTTCCAACTCAAATGTTTTATCTGCTGGAGCTTAATCAACCACCTTTGGCCAGCGTAGTGGCAGGTTACAAATTTCAAAGCGCTTAAGCGTCAGCTAATCTGGCACGCACAACCTTTTTCTTTTCTTCTTTTTGTTTTGTTTTGAATATGCATTCAGGTTTGTTAATTTGCATATCAGTTCTTTGCATACACAAACACGGCAATGCAAGCGCGTCTGTGGCATTATTGTTTGTAGGGCATAGTGTCTCATTCTTAACATTCTAAAACCAGAACGCGCGATTTGACTCTGGTAATCAAACGGCAATAAAACAAAGACCTCCTTCAAATAATAAAAACTGATGCATCTCTAAAAAAAAAAAGGGTTTTATGTGGCAACGCGTTTCAGTCATGCGGCCAAACCTTTCTTTCCTCACGGAACATTGATTCACATGGATCTCTGCAGCTGCAGGGGTCTTATGACAAGCTTTGATCAGATGTGAGCTGGTCTGTGAATTTGGACCTTAATGCTGGAAGCCGTAAGGTCCAAAATCACAGACGAGCACACATACATTACGCTACATTTGCTAGAGTCGGATCAATGACTTTGCTAGTAGCAACACCGTTAATGTTACTAAATAAAAATTAATTGATTCATCACAGATTGATTCATTCAAATTGGCTATTGTTACTGGCATCTACCCTCCTCAAAATGAGAAGGTCTTCGTGGTTTAAAACCTGCTAATGGTTTGTTTGGAACAAGCCTGGAGATGGGGGGGGGGGGGGAGGGTGGGGGGGGGGGGGGCCGGAGCGAAGCTGTCCCTAAGCCCCACGACTAACATTGACATGGGGTCGGCAGTGTGTTTGCCGGACGTCAGACGATCTATAGCTAAGCACCGAGCCGCAGGTAACCCCGGGCCAATCCAGCAGCGAACCTCCTCCCATCTGCTAGAGGGACAGATCCCCATGATCCCATTTAGGTTGCAGGGGCCCAGAGGACCTACGCCTATTGCCGGGTAATAATCTGGGCTGTTTGTATCTCGATATACTGGGAAGAAGTTCCTGGCATTTCAACCTCAGACTGGTGGCTCTCCGTGAGATGGTGACTGCTGCTTGTAGGTCGTTCAAACCAAAGAATCAACCAACCAGGCTGACCAGCAGCTATTACAATAATACCTGTTTAAGCGATCACCGTTATGAGAGGTCCACCTTTAATCAAAGACCATCATTGCAGCCACCAAAATGATGGTCTTTAATGACAGGTGACACTTTTTGATTTGCAAAATTGCATCTGTGTTTTAACTCATTCGAGACGAACGCCATCCGGATACGCGGTTCGTCTCGAATGAGTTAATATCTTTTTTTTCTTGCATTAAAGGTGGTTTTTCAAGACAGGTTCTGCTGTAGATGTAGTGCAGCGGATTGACGGCCACTCACCTGCATGAGCTAGTCATCTTGCGATATGCCAGGAGCTCATGAGAATCTATGCCGCTTGCTCACAAGAATCTGTCTCATTGAAACCAGACAAAGAGTAAGTTGTTGGATTTCAGGCTATGACTGGCGGACACTAAGAAACAAACTCCAGTCTTCTGCAGGACGCAAAGCTGATGGAACTCAACAAGACCGTTGCCGTTTGCTCGCCTTATTTATATCTTATAGTCTTTATTTTTATTTGTCTTCCCATTTGACCCCCCAAAAATCCTCCTGGAACAATAAAGTATTTATTATTATTATCATCGTTATTATTAATATTATTACATCATCGTCGTCGTCATCATGACCATCATTATCATCATCATCATTTGTAGTATATTTTTATTATTATTATTATTATTATTATTATTATTATTATTATTATTATCTGTATTTTAAGGGATTCGTTAGTTATTAGTCTTAGGTCTTCGCTCCATGTCGTTGCTCTTTTCCCCCTCTCCCCCTCCCTCAAGGGGACGGGAGAGGGGGACACTAGCAACGAAATAGTGCCCACCATCCATACCCCTCCCCTTCCCTGGACAGAGACCCTGGACCTAGAGCACCCATCATCCTCTCCCCTTCCCCCATTACATCTCCCACCCTTGTTCCCCCACCACGCCGCCTTCTCCCAGCCCACCGTTAGAGGTCTAGGCCTCGCTTTTGTTATGACCCACACATCTGCAAGAGGCATAGATCTTCTTGAGCCCCTCATGAAAATCTTGTCTCTTGCCAGGGGTTCCTTATATTGCCTGCTTAGCACATGCAGGATTCCATTGCGGTCCAGACCTTCCTTTTTGTCTCCGTGTCCCTCAAACGACACCTCGCACCCACGCGGCCCTCAAGGCATTCTGACGACCTCAGCATCAGCATTCGGCGCGCTGTCCACTGCTTGGAGGCTGAGTCTGCCAAGACCCAGCGGTCTTAATACCGCGTGGAGCAGTTACGTCACGGGGGATGTTTGGGACCCTCGGGTTTAAAACTATCGACGGAGGATGGTCCGTCAGCATTGATGACTGAGCTCAAGGTCTGCTAGGTTCAAGTTCAGTGCGGTGCAGCGGTGATATTAAGTTGCATCTTTGATGAGATTAGCTTTGCCGAGTGCAGTTGTAATCCTGTGTGCAATCCGCTGTGAAGTGGGACCTCACTACTCAACGTATAAACGCAGAACAGTTATTAGATCTGGTAAGGTCCTCCAGTCCTCAGTTCGGACAGCAGCATAGACAGTTTTCGCATTCAGCTGTCGGACTGTTCTATCGCAGTGGATTAACACGCATCTTAGAACCTCGTGTCTTGTGCTTTCACTGGACTTGCAAGCACACGCGGACTGACTAGAACATTGTGCCAGTTGCCTAACTGCGTTCTCGCTCTGGATTTTCGGGCTTAGACATTTGCCGGTGAGGTTTTCACGGATTAACCTGTGTTTTATTCAGCAATTTTGTATTCTCACTTTTCATGGCGTCGTGACCTAAAGGTACGTTTTGAAATGCTTTGATTGGACATTGAATTTGCAAATATTTTGTTCTGGACTCTAAGGTTTTTAAGATAGTGTGCGTATTGTTGTGAACCTGTTATGAAAAGAAATAAATTGTAAACCACGATATAGAGTTAGTGAGTATAGTTTTTCTGTGAACATCCAAGTGTGAACTTACGATGCCCAGCAAGAAGAAAGACGCACCAGAGATTATGTCTCAGGAACAAAGCAGACGAGCCTCTAGATCGACCATATGTTGCCCACAAGAAACAAAATCGAAAAAGAAATCCACCTCTCCAAGTCCAGTAAATCTGCAACGTCGACGGTCAGCATCTGTAGCTGAAGAAACGATCAGAAAGTTACAGTCCGACAATAAGCAGTCGTCAGGAAACCAGGCGACACTGAAGCCGCCAGGGAAGCCATCACAGCGTGATCCATCACCTGCTAAACAGGTACAGAATAATTCTCAGAAAATCGCACACTCTTCGTCTTTTAACGAAAAACAGAGGAGGAACTCAAGAGAACATTCGCCACAAAGTAAAACGATTTTAAGTATAAAACTATCAGCGGGAGAATTATCCACAATGTTTAAACAAAACCAAAGGAAAAACTCCAGGGACAATTCTCCACAAGGTACAAGTTTAACCGGCGGCGGAAATGGACATGGAGTCCATCAAGGCGGTCCGCAAGGGGGTCCACATAAACATCCACATGGTGATTCCAGTCCACAGCGACAAGAGTGGGCCAAGCTGACGGACCGGACCCTAAGCACGGAGGAGAGGAAGCGGCTGGCCAGGGCTGCTGCCCAGAAACTCTTCGCCAGCAAGAACAACCCCCAGCGTCCCCAGCCCGTCATCAACCACAACAACAGCATATCCCTGAAGACTAGCCGAGCCCCGACACCACCCAGAAGGACCGCCAGCATGGGGAAAGAAGTGTCTAGAGACTTTCTGACCCTGGCCTGTTACAATGCCGTGGCTACAGGTCAGCTGGGTCTGCTGAAGGCCATCCAGAAGACAGGACGAGCTCCGCAAGTTGACAAGCAGGGCAACACCCCGCTCCACGTCGCCGCCAAGTATGGACAGCTCAAATGTCTGAAGTAAGTTATTTTCTGAGGTAATCTTTCATTTACTGAAACACTCCACGCACCGTCTACCCCGAATTTCTTTCTAATGTTTGTTAAATGCCAAGAACTAACAAATGTGACTAGCTTAAATGCCTCCAGCAAGTTCTTTACCAATCCACACCCTTTAACCCTTTTTAGTTTCAGCCGTGACAGTAAATCAAGAGATAGATCGACCATAATAGTTCAAGGGTAGCCTGTATCTTTATTCACTTCAAATCTTTTTCTTCTTCTGTATCTTCTTCTTTACATTGAAATTCAGATAAAAAATGTGTCTGTCAAGCGCGTAAAATGCAAAGAAGGCATTAACTCATTCAGCCCTGACACACCACAGCAAGACGTGGATCGAGCATGATAGTTCAAGGGTGGTGCCAGAATAGCTTGGCGCCCATAGGCGCCAAGCTATTCTGACACCACCCTTGCACTATCATGCTCGATCTGTCTCTATAATTGTAATACAGTCCTTCAGATGGCAACTTCAAACTTCGGGGATTTGGACATGGATAGAATGTGTTAATATAACAAAGAAAGAAACACTTAGAGTTAATACAATGTTGAAAATGGAAATACAGATAATCGTGCTCTATTTATTTATTTATTTATTTTATTTATTTATTTTATTTATTTTTTTTTTTGGGTGGGGGGGGGGGGGGGCGGCGAGAGGTACAACTGCATACGGTTATAGGATACGTAGAGCATTGAATTCTTGCTTGTATGTCCAATCTGAAAAAAAGCTTAAAAAGACAATAATTACAATAAATCTCTTAAATTTTCCGGTTAAAACACGAAAAGTTGATAAATTGATTGTAATTGTCGTTCCTGTGTGCGTTTCCTTCTTTGTTGATATTTTCTTTTTTTCTCTCCTTTACACTGGGTTTCGGCTCCGAAACGTTTGGAAAGTTTAATTTTCTTCTGATCTATTACAGTAGCGATTCACAAAATAAATGTGGAATTAATGTTAAAATTGTAAAATCTGCATGAAGAATACCGGCTTATTTCCACCTATAGTTTTTAATCTGAAATTACTTCTATGTGAGAGTCTCGAAAAAAGAATTCATGTATCGGAAAAAACAACAACAAACAAACAAACAAACAAACAACAACAAAACGGTAGCCTTTACATCCGCTTTTCTGTCTAGATTAATGCTTCTCAGCCTAAAAACCAGAAACCATAAATATGTTTTCGTTACAGATCGTATTGATAACCATTTTCGTGGCAAACCCGTAAACATCATGATCGACGAAATTTTAAATTTGTCTATTTCTTGATTGAACTCGTCCGAGAACGTGGCTTATTCATTCCGTTTCTCCAATCAGCCCCGACACACTAAAACGGTATATGGATCGGCCATGATAGTTCAAGGGTGGTGCAGGAAAAGCTTGGCGCCTCTAGGGGCCAAGCTATTCCTGCACCACCCTTGAACTATCATGGTCCACTTGTGTCCTAAACCGTATTGTAACCTTCAGAGGACAAGTTCAAAGTTTGGAAGTTGCGATCGTAGACAAACTCCATCTCATGTTTGGTGTTCTGTATTTTTGGCGCCATCTACAAATAATGCGTATCAGCCGTGGGAGATGGATCGGCCCTGACAGTTAATAGGTAGTGCTAAGCGCCGAGCTGAAATGTGACTACACTTAAACAATGATTAGCTTTCATGGCAGATCTCACTGTGAAGTAGGTTCCTCGGGGCGCCATACTAATCTGGCACTACTCTTGAACTGTCATGACCGATACATCTCCCACTATGGAGTTATATAAGGCGCCAAGCTGATCTAGCACTATCGCAGAACCATCATGACCGATCTGTGTCCAACACGTCGTACACAGTCTGTTACTGTTGTGAGAATCATAATCAGACGTGAATTAGTAGACTGAAGAGCAGAAGAAAGTGGACATTTTTGGAATCATCGGAAACACGTCAGTGTTTCCGATGATTCTAAAAATGTCGCATTTCTTTTGCTTCTGTATATATTTGTTAGAAGGAGATTTTGGGGACAAGCCTCAATGTTCTGGCTTGATTAACTCATTCGAGACTGTGCATATCCTCGTTCCAAATTTCATTTGTTGGCACCTTCGCGACGTGCTGCATTCGGATACGCAGCTTTCAGCCGCGTATCCGAATGCGGCACGACTCTAATGAGTTAAAGCGTCACGGAGGGAGCTAATGTCATCCGTTATCAATAATACGCTCGTTTTCCTTAAAGTGTTTTATTTAGATTAATCAAGTAATATAGTTTATTAAACCTCGGAAATAGCGCCCATGTCATTCGCAAACCGTTTGCATTTAACGTGAGAAAAAAAATTAAAGGTACACTTCTTTTAACCACTTGCACTTGCTCTTATTATCTTTACGAAAACGAATAGGCCTACAAGTCATTTTATTGTTGAGTTCTTTGTTTAGTTCACAGACATAAACGCACAAACGTTAAAAATCAAACCGGCTTTTAACTCATTCAGCCCCGACTCGCCACAGCAAGACATGGATCGAGCAAGATAGTTCAAGGGTGGTGCCAGAATAGCTTGGCGCCCATAGGCGCCAAGCTATTCTGGCACCACCCTTGAACTATCATGCTCAATCTGTCTCTAGATTTGTAATACAGTCCTTCAGAGGGCAACTTCAACATTTGGGAATTTCGGTGCTGGGGTAGAATGTGCTAAAGAGCAAACATCAGTACCGCAGTCTCTTTTTAAAAACATTGAGATAGAAAATAGCACTTTTCAAATTTCATTTGATTTTTTTAAAATAATGTTGTGTTTTCTGTTTGCTACTAGGTACAATAAGTACCTGCATAATTCAAACAAACACTACACAACAACCGAAGGGAAATAATTATTTTTTTAAAAATAGAATTACCATCACAGAATGAAACAAGCTCTAAGACAAAACTGTTTACTCACTTAATATAAAACTTTTGTATATTCTGGAACGTGCTTCTTTCTTCTTTATTCCATTATTTTCAAAATAAATATTTCAACTTGGCACGGGATAATAACTTTTTTTTTCCCTGAATCTTCATCTGAGTCTGAATTTTACCCTTGGCAATCAGCGCTCTTTTGGTCAGTTGGTCTTTTGGTCTGGGGTTAATAATTCGTTTCAAACGTTTAGTTACGGGACATAATCTTTAATTAACATGATATTAATGCATGAAGAAGGAGGGCAACGGAAGGCTTTGAGCAGCAACAAAAAAGCTTAAACAATTAAAACGGAAATGATCGAAAGACACACATGTGCCCAGCACACACGATGAACGGACGATTACCGCAGCGTGTAGTAGACCCCAGTAAACAAAAGGTCCTCGGGCCTACGTCGGCCTGAGTATCTTTTGCTCACGAGGTTTTGCAACTGTACTGATGTCCTCTCGGAGTACCCCATGAAAGTGGGCCCCCACTATGTCCACCTCGTGCGCAGACACTTGAGTTAGTTTTGTCCAGCTGACTAACATTCCGAGCGGTGCTTGCTGATGACCAGGCCAAAAAAATCCAACTCATCTGCACAGAGGAAAAGATCCTCATGATTCCCAGCAGTCTGCGAGGGCTCAATAGAATTTGTTCTTCTATCTGTGCTCCTGGTGAGAGTGGCTAGAGACATGTGCTTTTTTTAATGCGATGGGATTCACTGAACAATCAAAATTCGACTGCTTGTTGGTGACCAGGCCAAAAACATCTAACAAATCTGCAAAGAAGCATAGATTCACATGAATTCCCACAAAATGAGGGGCTCATGAGGATCTATGCCTCTTACTGGCAACATTGTAACATCTGTTCCTTATCCAGAGATAAAGCCGTCCTTAATCTGACTATTGGCATGGTGTTTAATGCGGATTACCAGATATTTCTTTCACTGCGAAAGTCATAGATCCTAGAGGGCCAATGCAAGCAGAAGGGGGGATAATGTAGATTGTACATTTCGCTGGCCCATCTACTCCCGTGTTTCCACGTGAGAGACTGGGAACTGAGCTTTGAATCTGCAGTGGCCAGTCAATTTGCACTCCCAGTGTAACTGTTTTCTGATGGCCACGTTCTCACACATTAACGGGGTTTTGACAGTTTAGGTTAGCAACCACAGGGTTTAACCCGGACAGTCTTCCTCCCTCAGCCAAAGAGATAAATGTGACCGATGCCTAACAGCAAGAGGCACAGATTCTCATGAGCCACTGCGACAGCGGGGGCTCATGAGAATCTATGCCTCTTGCATACGGATATTAGTGTGGTACTCTTAGGCCAGTTTTTAGATCCGCAAACCTGCCGAGCTAAAATAGACGACTAAATATACAATGAATTCTTATAGCAAGTGTCAAAGATTCTCATGAACCCCTGCAAATGCAGGATCTCATGAGAAACTATGCCATTTGCAGAGGAAAAATTCTGTGGAACTGTTACATCATTTTTTTTAGGGTCCACAGTGGTTGCCGCGCTAAAACAGACGTCCAAACAGACAAGATGGGCGGTGCTAATTGCATAACACACAAGAGAAAAGCTAGTGTTGGAATTACTTGCATTACTTCATTCACTCGTCTAATTTAACATCCTGTTTCAATAAATAAAGTTTATTCAATTAAATTAAATTCTATTCCTGCAAAGCTCAAAATTTGTATTTAATAACGCACACTTTCTAAATAAAGTTTGAATATGAATTAAAAGATTTTTTTTCAGTCTTCATGCGACACACAGGAATGGACGGAGTGTGTGTTGTGTAATAAAAACTGATGCTTCTTGATATTTACTTCATTGGCACCTTCGAATTTTTGTTTATATATTTCTTTCGTTATTTATTATTACATGGTCAGGGAGGCACAGACACATAGTTTTGTAAACAATCAGCAACGTACAACTGTTGTCGGATTAAACATAGCCGACTAGTTAGCATGTCACGTTTTTGGCTCACATTATGTAAGACTCGTCATCAGAATTTGTTACGAGGTCTCTGTTTTTCGAAATCGTCCTCTCTGATTGTCTTGGCCTATGACGTAAGACTTATGCTGGTCAGTGAGTCACGATTAACCCCATCACTGCCGAGAAAAAGGTGAATACGATCCAACTGCAAGAGGCATAGATCCTCATGAGCCCCCGCGACTGCGGGGGCTCATGAGGATCTATGCCTCTTGCTGAGACCAGTTTGTATCTATGTTTCTTGGACGGTTTTGGCTTTTGGTCGTTGGAAGAACCAAGACTTCAGAAACAAACATGTACGTACAGTGTATCTACAGTGACAGGGAATGGGTTAACAAAACACGCACGACACATGCCTACGGAATCCTCTTTCAGACAAACGTTAGACGGCTTAACATCATGTTTCTAATCTCTGGCGCAGTCTCTGTCTGGTTGTCAAAGCCGTCCTCGCTGTTACGGTAGTCGAAAACACTACAGACGAGCGCGGTTCCTCTTGAACTGGTCTAGCAAGGAGTCACAGGCTGTAAGGTCCAAAATCACCTCCCCGGTCCATCTATGTAGACTAAATTAATTTAACTCCACGGACGCATTTCCCCAATTTTGGAGTTGTCACCTAGCGAATATTTACCAGTTGCAGGATGTAGATCGACTGTTTATGCCGGAGCGACTGTCTAATAGCAGGCGCTGTTCTTATATCGACGGGCCGCCAGGTAGCAACTTTGAAAGTATTATTCGTCTTTTTGTTTGTTTGTTTGTCAGGTTGTTTATGCATATTTCTTGTTTGAGTAACTAGTCTCAGCCAAGCAGAAAGTTTAAAAACATTATATTACGCGTTTAAGCGATACTATGACAGGGCTGTCTTTAGTTCGCTTTGTGTTAGGGAGGTTCAGGTCGGGTTGGGGCCGTTGGCACCGGCCATGAGACACCTTGGCGACGGGCTTCACCCGTCCCGAGCCATTGTCCATTTGTTGTTTGTAAACCGTTGTGTGAATGTGAGTGATTGCGAGTTGTACCTGAGGTGGCGAGACAAATTTTCTTGTACGTGGCAACATGTATTTGGAACAATAAAGTTGATTGATTGATTGATTGATTGATTGATTGATTGATTGATTGATTGATAGTTCAAGGGTGGTGTCAGAATAACTTGGCGCCTGTCACAAGGCGATCCGTCGCCAGAAGTGTGACGTAGACTTCAAAAGATATATACAAAAAATTAAAAAATGATAATTTTATCCTCATGGTGTAATGAGTTAGACGTTTTCTGTACATAAAAAACATGTTATAGGAAATGACTTTTTTTTTTCAAACATAGCATCCCAATGCGCAAAGGACATCGCGCATGGGGATAGTTTCAGTGCGCCTGATATGATCTGTGTTCTGGTTGTCCCTGCCCCCTCCCGTCTCCCCCACCTCCTCAAACCCCAGCAGCTTGCTCGGCGTTAGATTCCATTAGGCCTAACTAACTACTGCCACCACAACATGTCAGAACGGATCGTATTCATGAATTCAGTCACTTTTGTAGCGTGGACGTTTAACTAACCAACTATTCATAGCATCTGCTCCCCTGAATAGTGTACGTATCCCTGACGTAACTTTGCACATAGACTATTAAAGAATGTTGTGTTGGCGTCAGGTCTGCTGAACAGGAGTCACGTTAAAAACATTTCTCCTATATAGACATAACTGCAGCAGTCGCGTTGCGTGGGAGGTGCGTGAGAGGAAGGGGGAGGATGTCAACACGACTGTTGTATGATTGTGAAACGTGGTCTTTTTGTTAAAGCAATGGCAAACTATGTCTCCGCAAACATTTTGAGAGGATTCGCAACTGGCTGTGAAAGCTCGGACTTCCCTTTTTTTTTTTTTTTTTTTGTGTTGGGGGGGGGGGCGGGGGTGGGGGGATGGGGGGGGAGGGAGGGAGACGCTGACAGTGTAAAACGAGTTTTCGTGGAGAACGTACTGTTTTAAGTCGCAAAATGTCTGATTACATTATATGTCTGTCTAATATTTGTAATTTGTAAATTGAATACATCGGATCACTGTGTGCTGTAGCCGGAATACTCAGCTACCACAGAAAACACATCTCACAGTCAAGAATGACTCTCACTGACAAAAAGCTCTGTAAGTCCCCAGAGCTAGATGTGTGCTGGTCTGTGATTTTGGACCTTACGGCCGGAGGCCGTAAGGTCCAAAATCACAGACCAGCACACGAATTTGACATCAGACTTTGCACCTCGGGTTACGCAAGAAAAACTCAAAAAGGGAGGGCAACAGGAAATTTGAAACGCTTGGCCTCCGTTTCGAACGCTAGATTCGTCATTTCGAAAATCTGCCAAGGTATGCGATGCGTTACGTCACACTTCAGCGCTACGTTTACAGATATCTGGTGCATTTTGGGATTGAACTTTCGCTGGCCAACACTCAAGCCTTATAGTATTTCAAACATGAACCCTGCAACTGCCGAGAAAAATAAGAACGCCACTCAACTGCAAGAGGCAAAGAAAGCCATGAGCCCCGGATCCGGCTCGCAAATGCGGGAACTCATCATTTACTGCAAACTGGCGTAATTTATATATCGTATCCTTTTTCATTGCTCCATGGTGGACAGATTTTTTTGAAGCGTTGAAATGTGCATGTTTTTAACCCCTTGACTACTAAATACTGACGACAGCGTTTGGCGGAAAAGACGGGTAGTTACGCATCTTTTCCGTCGAGAGGTATTGTCAGTAGCAGTCAAGGCGTTAAAAAAATGTTGAAAAAAAAACATGCAGATAAGGTGCGTAAGTCCGCAGTGAAGAGATTAATTGATTGACCGTTGGGAAAATTAGGTTGAATCGTAATGTCTTATCTGTAATCCCCCCACCCCCACCCCCACCCACTTCCCTCCCCCCCCCCCCCCCCGCCCCAAAAGAAAAAAGCCAAACAAACAAAAAACAACAACAAACAAACAACAAAGACAAACAAACAAAAAAAAAACAACAACAAACAAACAAACAAACAACAATCAAACAAACACACTTTCGTCAAGGCTTTGGATGAGTCACGTAAAGAGCTAGCTACGTTTACCATCAGGATTAATTTTGCACCTCGAAGCATTTTGATATGGCAAAGAATACAAAGAGATGGCCTGGGAGGAACCATAAAAGGTAACAACTCTAATATCGCAAATTCTTCAGCCTTTTGCAAATTTCTTAAACACGCGGTTTTGCCTTTTAAAAAGTGTGCTGGTCTGTGATTTTGAACCTTACGGCTGAAGCCGTTAGGTTAAAAATCACAGCCCAGCAAACACAAGTGACCCTGCATAGCAAATCCCATCTTAAGCTGAACAACAAAATGAGATACTAGCATTTTCCAAAACTGTCAGACGCTCTCCATCATCTGTCAAAACAACAGAGTTTGAATACCTTGAACGGTTCCATTTTTTTTTTCAAATTCTGCTTTTGCCTGATAATCAGAAGAGCGAGTATTTTGGAAATGCTAGTAACTCATTTTCGTTGTTGTCTATCTTAAGCTGGGATTTCGTATGCAGGGTCATACATTACGTCAGGGTTTGGCGTTAGCTGCGTCATATGCAGAATGTTTAGTGAGGGATACTGTGACAATATTAGCTTTTCGTTCTAAACATGTATGTGCTGGTCTGTGATTTTGGATCTCACTGACTGGAAGCCGTACAATCTAAGGTCCTAAATCGCAGACTAGCGCACAAGTTATGTCTGGGTTATGTCACACCTTACATCTAGGTTTGGCGTTAGTTGCGTCACTGTTAGAGTCCCCATGCACAGCTATGTTTGCCATTATTCGATGCACCCGAAAACTTCGAAATTGACGACAAGAAAACCGAGAAAAAAATTGATACAGAAATGCTTGCTCTGGATCGGCTCAACAAAGCGAAAATTTAATCCTGTAATCGTACACTCTTTGGCTGTCGGCAGCGGTTTTTATCGCGATGATTCCTTCAGGAATCATCGCAATAAAACCCGCTACAGACAGCCAAAGAGTTAAATGCGGTGTGCAGGTCTGTGACTGTGGACCTTACATCTGTTAGTCGTAAGTACAAATTCACATATCAGCACACAGTTCTAGTGAGCAACGTCACAAACGTCATAGCTATGCTGTCGGGCTTGTGCGCCTCGAAAATCTGCATGCCTTAAAATAAAAAAGAAAGAAAGAAAGAAATGGCTAAGGGAAAAACAAAGCAAGACTATTGAACGCTCGAGACTGTTATTCCGACAATTTATATAGCTGTTTGATGTCAGCTGCGTCAGAGTGTTAAGGTTTTCATGCAGATGAATGCTCGCAGGCTTGGCACCTCGAAAACTGCACACAAACAAATATATTAAAGGTGGAAACTGTAGTTCATAAATATTTGCGCAGCATGGAATTCTCAGACCTCTTAATCCAAAACTATGAAAATATTCGTATCAAGGTCTGTGACGCGTTTTGTCCAGGAGTTGACCGGTTGACTGCTATTGACGATACCGCTTGCCGGAAAAGACGGGGAGCGGTATCGTTAGTAACAGGCAAGGGGTTACACTTACAATCTGTCAGAACTATGTCTTCCATTAGGCACTGCACTTAACCCTTATCATTCGGAATACACCAGTGTGTGAAATAAGTTTGACTAAAATAGTTCAAGGGTAGTGCCAGAATAGCTTGGCGCCTCTAGGCGCCAAGCTGTTCTGGCACTACCCTTGAACTAAAGCCATTGGTCTAAATCCTTATCTGTAAGTTCTGTAAAGTAGCTTGCATATGGCAGTGTACAAATTTGAAGCTTTTAGCCTCAGTATGATATGGGTTAAATTAAAAACGTGCTAATTTGGCAGAACTAAAAAAAAAAATTAACAAAAAAAAAAAACAACAACCCAAAAACTAAACAAAAAAAAAAACCAGGGTAGATATGATGAAGCGCATGAAATACCTCGGCTTCCCTCGCTCGTAATTCTGAGAATTTCTGTCAGGGTTTGGTGTGAGTTGCGTCACGGCGCCACGTTCTGAATGAGAGCTATGTTTGTCGTCATTCTTTGAATCACAAAAACTAAACCATTATTTAAAAAAAAAAAGAGAGATGAAGATACAAGATTTGTTTGACATTACGGCTTTGCACTGTGAAAACACGCTAATCTCACAATAAAAACGAACAGCCGGGGAGACACGAGGAACCCTAAGCATTTGTATCAATATCCTGTCTGTAATTCTCAAACTTTATGTCACGGCTTGGTATGAGTTACGTCACAGTGTTGAAATATTAGAAAGGTTGCGTTTACACCGAACGACTACCAACAACGAACGAGAGTGAAATCACGGCGGATAACCAGCTTCTACCATAAGCAAAGACAACACCCTAAACATCTCCAAGAGGCATAGATTCTCATGAACCCCCTCCCCCCCCCCTGCGGGGGGGGGGAGGGGGTTCATGAGAATCTATGCCTCTCGGGGGTGGGGGGGGGGAGGGGTGGGCTCATGATGAGCTATGCCTCTTGGAGATCTGTTCGGAGTGTAATTTCTGCTTATGGTAGAAGCTGGTTATCCGCCGTGATTAAGCTCTCGTTTGTTGTTAGAAGTTGTTTGTTGCAAACGAAACAAAACCTCACTACTACAGAGCGTTGAGAAATGACTGCAGAGCTGTGACTGACATAATTTGTTGCGTCTCACATTTCCATGAAACATAAAAATAGCACAAAAGATATTATTTGTAAATGCGTGCTCTGCGTCGAATCCTCATACCTGCTAATCCCAAGCTATGGAGAGAAGATTTATGATGAGCCGCCTGAATGGGTCAATGTCGTCAAATTATTTGTTTGACGTTTAAGGCCTTTGCGCTTAAAAAACTGACTAACTGACACAAGAAGTAAAGGGCTGAGAAAGCAATGTGTATTAGCATGTGATTTAGTAACGTACGCCTCTGTGCTAATAAGGAGCTATTGATGGAATACTTTACCCTGTCATTAAAAAAAAAAAATGTATTTCTGTATTTAGCTATTTATTATATATATTTGTTTTATTTATTTTTTATTTATTAATTATTTTTTTAATTATTACATTATTTATTTATTTATTTATTTATTTATTTATTTATTTATTTATTTATTTATTTATTTATTTATTTATTTTTATTTATTTTATTTTATTTTTATTTTTATTTTATTTTATTTATTTATTTATTATTTTTTTTTTGGGGGGGAGGTGGGGGGGGGGGGGGGGTTATCGGGTCTGATATGTCAGTGTCATCCAGGGAGAAACGGGCTTGTTCCTATAGCAGGACCTTTTAAAGGTCCTAGTAAATCAAAGTGGCACAGTTGCAGGGCGCCCGAACTGATCAGCGTTCAGGTCGTACTCCATAGGCAATAGCTGCCCTGTCCCCCGTCACTTGTCCTTTAGGGTTGTCCATTAACCCCGCTGCCGTGGGCGTTAAACTCCGAATAACGTCAGAGTGCTGAGGTCTCTCTGTCAGGGCCGTGTGTGCATTAGGCCCTACTGCCCGGTGAAGGCAAAAGACAGTAAATCAATATTGTGAAAAGCAAGATTGTTATTGTATCGCAATGAAAATCTCGCTTTTCACAAAAATGGACTTCAGAGGGCAGATTATTTGTTGTATTTCAGAAAACAGAACCATAATGCTAAGAACACGTTAGTTTTTGAAGTATATATTCAATGCGCAAAAGGCCATCGGGCCGACGGCGGCCGCCGTTGGCTTGCGCACGGCCGTGCGCGGGCCAACGACGGCTGACGGCGGCTCGATGGCCTGTTGTGCATTGGGTATGCTCTTGCCTTTGCGGCATGCCGTTATCTTCATACCTGTAATTCCTCAGGCGGCTATGAAAACACACATAACAATCTATGAAGATTCAGACTACGTTCGTCAGAGGGCCCGTTACTGACAGTATGTCAGCTGTGTTTGCGTGCAGGCTTTGCGCCTCGGGAACGGGTAGACTTGCCAATGAAAACAAAGGGTTACGTCAAAATATCAAAAGCATTGATCCGAATGCTGACATTCTAAAAATATGGGTCATATCGCTGAGGTCTCTTTGCAGAGGTGTGACGTATCTTGAAAAGTGCAATGATCTGACAATGAAATCGAAGATAAACTCTAAAACGCTTATTGATTGACAGTTACAGGATGAGCCACGTCAGTGAGTTAACTCATTCGAGACGTGCTGCATTCGGATACGCGGCATAGCCGCGTATCTGAGTGCAGCACGTCTCGACTGTGTTAAAAGTCTAGCAGAACTATGTTTACTAACAGGCTTATCACCTCGAAAAACTTGAAGATCTGTCAACACAAATGACCCCCCCCCCTTCCCCTCTCTCCCCCTCCCCCCCCCCCCCACACACACATACACACGTACAACAACAACATCAACAACAACAACAACATCAACAACAACAACAACAACAACAACAACAACAACAACAACAACAACGAAATACCGAAAACAAACAGAACGAAGTCCACGCGTTTGCTGACTGCCTGAATGACGTGCAAGTGGCATTGCACTGAATCCACATTTCCTGTGAAACAAAAAGCCTTCAGAATTAGCCAGAGTGTTAACGTGTTACGGTCTGTCTGCAGCGCCAACAAACGAGTTAAGTCCCTTGACCGTGACTCGTATGTCTGAAGTAAGTTTTCAAACAAAACAGGGAACTTAACCTCCTTTGGGTTTCTGGATGGTTGTCTGACCAGATCTGTGTTTGCCAATAAGATCTGCGCCTGAAAGCGTTGCAAATTTAGCTCCACGCCCTCAAAAAAAAAAAAAAAAAAAAAAAAAAAAAAAAGGAGAAAGAAAAATCCAATGTCCATTTATGCAGCATACAATTTAAACGTCACGAAGAGACTTCATGCTCGTGGCGCGGAAACAAAACTATTAAGAAAATCATTGATTAAATACGCACGTTTGGTGCCGCTGAGAGCTCCACATACCGGTGAAACAACTGGGGGAAAAGAAAACAACAAACAATGTATCTGAATGTTTAGACTAAGACGCGTCAGAAAGTTAAAGTCTCGGGCAGAGCTATGTTTGTCTTGAGGCTTGACACCTCGTAAAGCTGTCGGATTTGACGCGGAGGAAAACGGAGGGGACGGCAGCACCAGTAATCTCTCACCCAACTGCCTCCCGGATCCCCGTCACACCTCAAGCGCGACTGCCTTGACATTGGCATTCTTTACCCCATCATCGTCCATCTCCCATCTTCAAGAGGTATAGATTCTCATGAGCCCCTGCTTTCGCAGGGGCTCATGAGAATCTATACCTCTTGCTGTTTTAGCTCAAACTCTATATAAACATCTAAATCCCTCGCTGGTTGGGATCACCCCCCCCCCCCCCCCCCCCCCCCGTTTAGTTTCTTCTCTGTTGCAAGACGGAGGCCGGCAGTCTTCGACTTTTTAGTGGCCGTTGACGTCATGACGTCATTGATCCAGCTTCTAGGTGGGCCTCGTTTTCCGGTTTCTTACAGAGGGTTTGACGGCTCAGAAGTTTTCGGCGTGTTTTAAGCTTGTGAAGTATTTTGTTTGGGTTTGGAGGAGCACTATCTCTTTGAACTCAATCCATTCACCTTTGGGAGACAGATAAGTCGTAATATAGTTGCAGGTTCGAGCTAGAATAACATAGCGCCTTGGAAACTAAAGGTGTCAGACTTATCTGGCACTACTCTCAGTTAAACATCATGGCCGATCCATCTCCCACAAGCAAGTACACAATACAGACGACTACGCCAAAATGGCGAAAATATTTATTACGTGTGACTGTTTAATAAGTTTCTATCTTAGAATTATAAAAGTGTGATGACGCCTCCGAAATTTGTGAACATAATTTTGAATTTCTGTCAGTACCGTACACCCGAATCATCTCAGGACCGAACACCATACTATTCAGAGTTCAATGGTTTAACACATTTCACCCCAGCACCGAAATCCCAAGATTTTGAAGTTGCCTTATGAAGGACTGTGTAACAGTTTTAGAGACAGATTGAGCATGATAGTTCAAGGGTGGTGCCAGAATAGCTTGGCGCCTATGGGCGCCAAGCTATTCTGGCATCACCCTTGAACTATCATGCTCGATCCAAGTCTTGCTGAGGTGCTTTGGGGCTGAATGAGTTACACAACTGCTTATTGTGGCTCTGGAGTCTGGACTATCAAATGAGTGGATTTATGAAAGGAAAGTTGTAATGTTTATTTAGCAGTATCAGATTTAAAATTGGCCTCTGTTATTGTATCTTTTGCTTTGTCTGGTTTTGTTTCATAACTATACACTTGCTTTTTACGCTGCGGAAAACGACGTGCTTAACTCAGTCAGCCCGACGGCCTTACTTCCCAAATTTTGGAGGCGTCATCTAATGACTATGCACCAGTTGCAGGAGATGGATCGACCATGATAAATCAAGGTCAGTGCCAGATTAGCTTGGCGTCGACAGACGCCAAGCTAATCTGGCACTACCCTCGAATTATCATGGTCGATCCATCTCCTGCTGTAGTGCGTCATGGCTGAATGGGTTAATGTCTCTAGTCAAAATGCTCTCACTGGTGGCATTCTTCTTCTTTGTGTAACTAGGGATGTTCGCTTGTATCAAACATGCAGCGCGTTTTTACACGATATTCATTTTCTTTAGTCTTGTGAAAAGACATGAGTACTCAAGACCAATTATGATACATCTGAGGGACTGCAGCGCATACGGGCTTTTCAGAACGCAAAATTCTCATCTTGAAGGACTGGACTAAACTGAACTTCAGGCTCAGCTAGTCAGCCAGTTAGGAAATCAGTCAGCAGTCTGGGAGTTAAAGGGTTAAAGCACTGAGTTTAACTATTCAATACAAGAGAGCAGAATTGAAATGCAGAGGAGCATATTGCCGATTTGCCCGGACTGAATTGATCATATACGTTTGTAAATGATAACAATTTAAAACACACTTTTGCAAGAAGCCGTTGTTTTCTTTCCAAGTGCACATTTGAGTAGTACAATGGGGACGTACCTTAGTGGATAATACACTGCGCTGGCAGTCGCAAGATCCCGGGTTCGAATCCCCTGGTAGGCAGGAATGGGATGTGGACTTTTTCTCAATCCCATGGAGTCAAATTTACGTACAGACTCGGTTTACGGTGCCTGTCTCGCCTTCGTGTGTACAGCACGCATAATCATGAAGTGCGCACGTTAAAAATCCTATTACCACTATTCGAAAAGAGAAGGCCCGTTAGGGCCGGTAGAATGGAAACAGAAATATATCACATGCACCGAAGTTAATAGCAGTGTGGAGGTTTGCACATAAAGTAGCGCTTAGTAGCAGCAGGCTTTCAAAGCTTCAGCTTCCATCCCTACGGCGCCTTGAGCATCTTTAAATAGATGGATATGAAGATACCATACCATACAACATATCTCTTAGTCTCTCTCTCTCTCTCTCTCTCTCTCTCTCTCTCTCTCTCTCTCTCTCTCTCTCTCTCTCTCTCTCTCTCTCTCTCTCTCTCTCTCTCTCTGTCTCGTAGATTTTATGAACGGCAAGTTTGTAACATTACGATTCTTTTCTGTCAAAACTTTTTACCGCTGAAAAATAAAGTTTTATCATCAGCAGCATATTCATCATCATCATCATCATCATCATCATCATCATCTCTCTCTCTCTCTCTCTCTCTCTCTCTCTCTCTCTCTCTCTCTCTCTCTCTCTCTCTCTCTCGTACTCCATCATCTCTAAACACTAGTGACCCATTCCAGTCAGCTGTTTAGTCAGTCAAGGAATCTCTCTCTCTCCCTCTACCCCCTATCCCCTTACTCTCCTCCCCTCCCCCCACCCCCCACTGCCTTTTGGCTTGTACTTTATACCAATTATCATTGTTTGAACGAACTCTGACTTCCAAATAAAAAAGGGTCCCTGATGAAGAATGCGCACGTGTTTTCAAACCCACTCACGAGATTTGAACTTGACATTGTGTGGATTTGGAAGTGAAGGTCCGCAATGCAAACTTGACTTTTCCTGAATGTTCTATCATCAAACCATGTTCAGGCATTTTTTGTTTGGTTGCTGTGTGAGTATAGAGTCTACAGCGAAGCCTACCCAACCCAACTTCAAGAGGCATAGATCCTCATGGGCCCCCCCGCAATGCGGGGGCTCATGAGGATCTATGCCTCTTGCTGAATTTATGTCAAGTCTGTGATTTTCGGACGCAGGGTTTTCAATCATTTTTTTTTTTTTTTTTGGGGGGGGGGGAATGGCGGGGGGGGGGGGGGGGGGGGGGGGCGGAGGAGAGAAAGGGAACTAAGGTTACCACCAAACAACATGACATTCCTAACATGAGTCAACATTAAGCGGCATCAGTCAAATATTTATAGCGCGTTTACGACAGCCCTATGAAAAGGGGACAAGAAGTCGATCAATGGAAGAAAAGGGGGGGGGGGGGGGAAGTTGGTCAGTTGAATGAATGAAGCATGCAGGGTACAGGGGTTTCACTGCAAGTGGGCTGAGGTATGGGGGGGGGGGGGGAGGGACTATGAGGGGAGGAGACAGGGGGAGGAGAAGGGTTTGAGAGAGAGAGGGGATGCTATTCCAACACATCGACTTAAGGAAAAACACTACACCAGCAACCAACAACCAAAGACAACAAAGCTGATGTCGCTGTGCAAACGTCTTAAGCAAGTAGAATGAAATGTAAGCTGCCGTTGAAATATTTAGCATTGACAAACAACAAAAAAAAAATCAGTACACACACACACGCACACCACACACACACACACACACACACACACACACACACACACACACACACACACACACACACACACACACACACAAGCAAAGTGGACAGTATCATGAGTCACGTTTATGTGACGTAATGACGTAAATCCGTTTCTGTAGTCGATATCCTTGTCTCAAGTTCAGTGTAAAAGAAAAAGGTGAAAAGATACCCCTCGTTTTTCCCAAACTGTCATTATTTTTAAATGGAAAAAAAATATTTCTCCATTAGCTTCTAGGGGTAAGCCGCATGCTGACTACCTGACATATTACATTTGCGACACGTGGCTCAAGGAGACCAACGAGCAGGAAACAGAAAGGCCATGCCAGTTCAAGGGTTGATTCACAATAGCGCCAATACTCGTATATGCTAACAACACACTTGAATTATAATGGACTATCAGCCTCCTGCTGTTGTGTCAGGTCTCAGTTGATGAAACTGTTAACCTCTGCGACATATTTATTCATCACACGAAACGATCTTTTCGAGATGTACCTTCCCAGTGCGCAAATGGTCATCGCGCCGACGTTGTCCGCAGTCGGCCCGCGCACGGATACTGGGTTGTGAGTGTCGATCAGATGTCTCGTATTCTCTCTTTTTTCCTCTAGAGTAAAACAATGTGATCATCATCTAGAAGCTTGCTTTTTAATTATTTTTTTTTTAATTTTAATTTTTATATTTTATATTTTTAAGGTTGTAGATTTAATCCATTTAATTCCCTGAAATTGAGAATAGAACTGCAGTCAAAGTCTGCTTTGATTGTAGTCCGACATAATAGTTTCAAATAGTGTCTCTCCTGGTACTAAACCTATTAGGCATTATGCATACTCTAGCCATTTGGCAGAATCATTGCATCTGTCTTGATCAATGAAAGTAAATAGAGATTCGTTGACTAGTAATGACCCTCGCAACTTTTTGACGTGTGCATAACGATGACGTGTATACACAGGCTGTGGGAGATTGACCGGTCATGATAGTTCAAGATTAGTGTAGCCCTTCCAAAGCTCCAAAGCGTCGGGGAAATCTGGCACTACCTTTGAGTTGAAGGCTGACACATCTCCCGTTCTAGTGTTTTAGGAGTGACAGTATGAATTGCACTTGGTTTTGTAGGTGCGTTGGAACTAGGGATAGTTGTACCAGCTTATGGTCGGAACACACATAGATGCCTCATTCACTCCACCCCCTCCACCCCCCCCCCCACACACACACACACACGCACGCCTCTTCCCCCCCCCCCCCTCAACCCCTTTGCCTAGTAGATGAGACGATGAGACGAAAACGTGAGACAAAGGGCATACAAACCTGCCCACAATTAGGACAGTCCACGTCTTCAAATATTAGGTCCGGCCACAGATTGTCGTCCACAGCCGTTAGCTCGTTCACACTCTGAAACCCAATTACTTCCACCATCTTAGAAGAAAACAATAGGACCGATGCTACAAGCAAAAGGCATAGATTCTCATGAGCCCTGCTGTCGCAGGGGCTCGTGAGAATCTGTGCCTTTTGCAGATGGAGAAGACTGCAGAGTTTTCGTTGTGTTTTCAGTGGGCTAATTCTTTCGGGCTAAACTGCTCTCCCGATCTGTCAGACAATGCGATTGTTAGAATGTCTGTGTCTACTTTTCACGAAGTAGACCCCAGGTTCAATAACCCAACACGCAAAAGGCCATGGGGCCGACGTCGGCCGCCGTTGGCGCACCGGGAAGGAAGTAAACAGTCAGTTCAAAATTCAGTCGCGTTGGGTCGGAACAAAGTGAACGAATGAACGAACGAACGAACAAATGACTACTAGTAATAGTAATGACGACACAGTTTATGAACGCTTCTCCCAACACGAACGCTCACGTAAAACACATGCATTCACAACACTGAAGAAAGATACTCCACATATCAGTTTCTACAGATGTACAGTCTTAGGTAAAGTAAATCACAGACCGGCACACATTCTGCTTTGTGTGAGCGCAAAAGACGCGAAATCCATTTTTGTGAACTGAAAATATGATTTTCATTGTATTACAATGTAACGCAATAATGGGGAGCATTCGTGTAATTCATAATTGTGTACATATATGTCTACAATTGATAGTAGAGATAAGAATACTGGTATCAACGGTCAGTGCGACCGTACACGTATAATGGTCAACTCTGAAAAACCCAGATCAGCCTCCAAGGACCTGACCAGGTTGACCTGATGTGATGCGGTAGAGTCAGAGCCCACCCCCGCGTGTGCTAGTCTGTGAGTTTGGGCTTTACGTCGCTGGTGTGCTGGTCTGTGATTTTGGACCTTACGGATCCAGAGCCGTAAGGTACAAAATCACGGACCAGCACACGGCTTTGATGACACAGCCCAAGCGCTCGAAACTCTGGAAGGGGAAACCGGTGGTAACTGCCGAGAAATGTCAATTTGACGTCCTCACGTGTAGCGACCTGGTGCAAACACATTGCTCGCGAATTTTCCTCCAACCATTGACCAATCTGGACTGCTGCTTGGGAGGAGGAGATTGAAGTAGAGGGAGAGGAGGGGGTGGGGGTGGGGGGTAGTTGTGGTCAGCATGATCCGTCTGCTGTCTGTTATTGTTTGTTGACATGGTTCCTCTTGCCTGCGATTTCCCCCCCCCCCCCCCCCCCCCAAAAAAAAAAAAAAAAAAAAAAAAAAAAACCATTGACCAAACTGGATGATTGTTTGTTTGGGGTGTGTTGGGGTCAACGTACGAGATCCATCTGCTGTTACAGTCTTGCTGGTCGACGTGGTTCCACTTACCATTGCAGACGACTG
This sequence comes from Semisulcospira habei, assembly GCA_036245525.1. Classification (NCBI taxonomy): domain Eukaryota; kingdom Metazoa; phylum Mollusca; class Gastropoda; family Semisulcospiridae; genus Semisulcospira; species Semisulcospira habei. Next base: position 113,351,601 of record BTPG01000008.1, read on the forward strand.
TTCTAGGGGAGTATTTTTGTGGTCAAGGTGATCTGTCTGCTGTCAGGAGTGTTGTTTTCCCGCGTGGTTCCTGGAGGAACTGCGTCGACAAACAAGTATCTGACAAGAAGATTGTTCAGCCGTAACCCGTTCAGTGTCGAGAAATTGTGAAAACCACCCAACTGCAAGAGGTATAGATCCCCATGAGCCCCCGCAGTTGAGGATCTATGCGTCTTGCTGACACCACTTTGAATCCATGTTCCTGGGACACCTAGGGTCTTTTGATGTTGAATTAACGAAGATTGCAGGAACAGTCTGCGTCAGCTGATTCTGAACGGGTTAACTCTTTCTAGACCTGCCGCATCCGGATTCGCGGCGTAAAGCCGCGAATCCGGATGTGGCACGTCTGGAAAGAGTTAAAGGTCTGGGTCACTATTTGGGACTTTACTACATTTTTGTTGTGTGGGAAAGCCGCACGAAATGACCTGTAATGATCTATAATTCAGGCAAATACACTCAGGCGGCAAGTGTCTTCTCTGTGCTTCTCTGTGTGCAATGAACACGGATTCAGTGGGACCCCCGTGCTGTGCTTTTTGTACAGTTGATTGCATCTATGTTTATAAGGCGAAGTACCCCGACAGCTGAAAAGACGTCAGTCCTGGGGACTTTTTGTGTGGATTAGCTGTAAATCTGTAAAGTAAAAATAATGACCTCTGAGGATCTAAAATTAAAAGGAACAAACTCCGGTAGATAATGCCTTCTCTTTGCAAGGTGGTTAGATTCACATAAACCTTTGCGGCCTAGTCTTGCTGGACACGTGTTTGCATCTGTGCCCATTGGATAACAGTCACAAACCAGCATACAATAAAATAAAACACTTTACAGATTGTTTCCCCGAATGCGTCCATATGTATCACGGCCCCACTGACAGATTAACCCATTCAGCCCTGACGCACTACAGCAGGTGATGGATCGAGCATGACAATTTCAAGGGTATTGCCAGATTAGCTTGGCGCCTGTCGGCGCCACGCTAATCTGGCACTACCCTTGAATTATCATGCTCGATCCATCTCCTGCAACTGGTGCATAGTCGTTAGATGACGCCTCCACAATTTGGGAAAAAACGGGCGTGGGGTTGAATAAGTTAACAAAATAATTGAAGTATGTGGCAAACTAATTTATACTTTCTGTTTCTGCGCCTCCTAGGAGATAATTGTACGACTCAACCTGTTATTTTAATTTTGAAAAATTTACGTGTAAGTTGTTATTGTGCCCATGAGAACACTCGAAATCCAGACCAAAAGGTGACTTCCAAGCGTGTATAATGCAGAGAAGAACCCAGCGAAGAAAGAAACACGCTTAGAAAAAAACAGTTACGACAAACAAGTACACAATTGGGAACTTATCGGGATGAGAAGATGCAGTTGCATTTTCTCATCACGATAAGAATAGTTCCCAATTGCGTTCTTGTTTGCATGTCTATTTTGAACATTAGGATTTATCCCGAAATATTGATAACATTTGTCGTAAATGTATTTCCTATTTGGGTTCTTTTCACGAAAACCTCGACATTTTTATATGGAAAGGTAACTCTTCGTTCAATCTTGGATCGACCATGGTAGTTCAGGATAGTCTAGCTATTCTAACACAAATCTTGATATGACCGATGTTTCTTGTTATTTTGAGCAAATCTACAATGACAAAAGTCAGCATGACTATGTGTGTCTTACATTGAACATCTGCCATTCTGGCGCTGTCTGCCCTTTGTAACGCAGCATTACTCCTTGATAATTCCTCAACTGGATGTAATCCAGGAAAGTTACCATTTTGTTGAATGGCAGGTTCCGAAATGGTTATGACGATTTCAATGACTAAACAGTTGACGAATAAAGTTTTATTCCTATGTGTCTCTTTCAGATGGTTGATCCAATACTGCAGTATCCCGCTGCTAGCGAAGAACGCGAGGGGAGAGACCTGCGCTCACCTGGCTGCTCTTCACGGTAACTTAAAGTGTCTCCAGGCCATCCTGGCAGAACCCAAGGACCTCGTGGGAGCACTGGGGGCCGCCGCCGAGCGAGACAACGCTGGGATGACGTGCCTTCACCACGCCACGATGGGCAACAGAGATGCCACAGTGGCTTGGTTGGCCGCGACGTTCGGGAAGGACTTGTGTCTGGTGAAGTCCATGGATGGTGTGTTGGCCATACACCTCGCAACGGCTTCAGGTGCGCTCGAAGGAAAATCCATTCCTTTAAAAAATATGTATGTGTGCGGGTCTGTGATTTTGTACCTTAATGCCTACGGCCGTAAGGTCCAAAATCACAGATTTGTACGCTTGCAATACGCTTTGGCATCGCTTTACAAGTTTTGCCTCTACGTAAGAAGCTCTGATGAAACGGAAGAATCTACATCATTGCATATCATGCTCTAATTTTTTTTGTTTTATTTGAGTCATTGGTGGCTATTTTTGTACGTCCTCGCAGATCTTCAAGTTTGTACAGTGTTAATATGGACTGTCTTAATGTTCTCATCTTTCAGTTTCGGTTTTTATGTATTGTTTTCTTTTCATCGTTACAGGTAACATGGCGTGTACTGAGGCGCTGATTGAGGCCTGCAGGCCTTCTGTCAACATGAGGGACGTTTTCGGTGAGAGAAATACAGCTTTCTTTGAATGCGTGGTATCCGTACTATGATGAGCGGTTTTTTTTTATGACTCGGTTTACCTCTTTCTACCCCAGACACGCCACAGCAAGATAAGGATCGACCATGATAGTTTAAGGGTGATGCCAGAATAGCTTGGCGCTTATGGGCGCCAAGCTATTCTGGCATCACCCTTGAACTATCATGGTCGATCTATGTCCTGCACTAGAGTGCAGTCTTCAGAGGACAACGGCAAAATTTGGGGATTTCGGTGTTGGGGTAGAATGAGTTAAAAAAAACAACATTCACAGCCCCGAAAGATTGCTAAATGAGACATTGAAAGACAGGTCAACACATTCACTGTCAGTCGTGGTCGTAGACTGCGTTTCTGAAATCTTTCCTAAACCCAAAGAACGAACATGGATACCAAGTGGTGACAACAAAGAGGAGCAGATCTGCGCGACTGCGGGGGCTTATGCCTCTCGCAGTTGTTTAGTGTTTACTTTCTCTCGGTAGTGAAGGGGTTAACACGGATTAGACTGAATTTGCGATGTGTTATTGCTGCACCGCTGATAATGATTTGTGTTTGTTTTTTAACTTGGAGAGGCGTCTATTAAATCTGTACAAGCTGCGAAAGCCTTAACGGCCAAGGAAGTCGAAGGAACAAAGTCTAACTCATTCAGCTCGATGGCCGTATTTCCCAAATGTTGGAGGCGTCAGTCTAATGACTATGCACCAGTTGCAGGAGATGGATCGACCATCATAATTCAAGGCAGTGCCAGATTAGCTTGTCGCCGTAAAGGCGCCAAGCTAATCTGGCACTACCCTTGAATTATCATGGTCGACCCATCTCCTGCTGTAGTGCGTCAGGGCTGAATGGGTTAAGCGATCTGCTCCAGAGCGAGATTTCTAAAATTCAAGGACACAACGGGTTCTCAACGATGCTTTCTTAAGACCTGCCTACACTTTTTTTCACAATCCATGTGTGTGGACACACTTAACAGAGGTTTTCTACACGCGCCTTATGGACATCGGGGAAACTCTTCTACGTAGAAAGGAGGAGAATAGCAGAAAGGTCTTTGATTTCACGACGTTCAGACCTCACCAGTGACTCAGCCCATGTGTCCAGCGTTATCGTATGACGTTATGAAGAAAATGTATGAAGGAGATATTACAAACCAGCGCGCAAAAGGCCATCGGGGTCGATGGCATTTTGCGCACTGGGAAACTATTAACCTTTTATTGCATGGAGCGGGTCCGTTTAAACTGTTGCTTTATGTTCAGTAAAATTGACGCCCCTTGATTGCAGGAGCCACGCCGGTGTTCTACGCCGCACAAGAGGGTCAGCTGGACATACTGAAATACCTGGTGGAGGAAGCGGACGGGTCGCTGGACCTGGTGGCGTGTGAGGGCATGACTCCCATGCTGACGGCTGCGGAAGGGGGGCACGTGGACATCATCAAGTACATCGTGGACACGCAAGGAAAGGGGGCGCTTCTGGCCACAACTCACGACGGAGCTAATGCTTTTCATTACGCTGCTGGTAGGTAATAGATGGTGATTCACCACAGCTGAACGCCGGTATTTATGAGGTTTCGCTCGAGGTTATTTTGGCCAGCAAGAGGCATAGACTCCCATGAGCCCCTGCGACAGCAGGGGCTCATGAGAATCTATGCCTCTTGTAGACGGTTGGAAGGAGGCAGGGTTGGATGTCATGATGATTAAGTACACCATGGGTATGCAATGGAGCAATGAATCAAGGAATCTTTATTTTACAACGGTGAAGATAATCACACACAGTGACTATATCATTTTTCGTACCTACCGTTGCTAAAACTACGACTAACTAAGTACAAAGTTGAATATACATAAAACAGGGACATCAAAGCACAGTGATACAAAATATACAGTCCACTAAATACAAACACACGCATGCACGCACAAAGGCACACACGCCGTGCGCGCGTGCACACACAAACACATGCATACACACACACATACATACACGCGCACATACACATGAGTTAGAATATACACGTACATTCGTGTGTCTACGTTTAACTAGATATTATTATGTGAGTGATGTCAGGTGTCTATAAAGTCTTGTCTTGAAACGAGATAATGTCGGAGTGGCTTTAACGTCATGTGGGAGTGAGTTCCACAGTGTCGAACCCGCAAATGACAAAGTGGATTTAAATAAATCTATTCGGGGTTTTGGAACAATATAAAGACCCCTCATATTCCCATAGCAGGAATCTGATTTTTTAAACAGATCTGTTAAATATTTTGGAGCGTTATGGTTCCACACTTTAAACATCAGTACCCCTTTGTTAAATTTAAAGTGATTTTGAAGGGTAGGAATCCAGTTTTATTGAGTTTTTCCTCGGTTGTCAAGTGCGGGTCGGGAAGAATTAATTTTGCCATTCTGAGGAAAGGAGCGCTTTTGGCCACGACACGTGCTACTGCTTTTCAACATGTGGCTGGTACATTATAGTGTGCTGATGATAATGGATAGCGATGAGATTAGCGGTGATTAGATTACAAAATAATGAGGGGCGCGGGGTGGTTGATGTCACTAAATGTGTCCTGGTCTGTGACTTGGGTTCCTACCTGGGTGCCCGTAACGCTTTTCATTTTGTGTTCATATCGATTTGACCAGTTCGCTTCAGTTCACACGTCGCCGTTAACGCTACATACCGTATCACGCATATGCAGTTTTTATAGCCGGATGTATCACACGCATGTCGGAGATAAAATTTCTGCTGGACGACGCAAAGAAGGAGGTGTGTAGGAAAAAACGATACAAGCACTGTTGATGCAGGCGTGACAGTTCCCTTCAGCACTGTGTACTGGTCTGTCATTGTAGCGGCAAGACATATTTTGTCAGCATGAAGGCGATGTAAGTGTCTTCAGTATCACTACCGAAGACCATTATCTGCATTTAACCCACTTAACCCCACGGCCGCTTTTCCTAAATTTTGAAAATGTCACCTTACGAATGTAGGTACCGGCAGTTGCAGGAGATGGGTCGACCATGATAATTCAAAGGTAGTGACATATTAGCTGGGCGCCATCAGGATACGCCAAGCTAATCTGGCACTACCCTTGCATTATCATGGTCGATCCATCACCTGCTGTCGGGCGTTGGGGCTAAATGGGTTACTTTAGACGGCAAGAAGCGCTTGAAATCTGCATCAGACTGTGCAGTATCCCATGAACAGGGGAGGAAATCGACCCTCAAACGGGATAACACGCTTCTGCCCCTTTTGCTGAAGAAACGCAAGAACGTATTTCTTGCAAATGGGAAATAACCTTATTTTTGTGGGCCGTTTTTGTTTTGTTTTGCGTGTCATGAAGATGCTACACACAAGATTAAAACAAATCAAATTCTTGTACACACGATTTCACGCCCACCATCTTTAGATTACAAATCTAGCATATCTTGATATGAGCTATGGGTTTCTGACAACATCCCCCCCCCCCCCCACCCAACACCATCACCCGGCCGCCCCACACCCTATAGGGCTCGGGAAGTTCCCCGCGTTGCCTAGGAACGTCGGCGCGGCAGCCGCCATATTGAGAGGACACGCTGGCCTGGTGATAGACTTCAGATAGTAGCGAAGTAGTGTTTCAACACTTTTTTTCTTCATGTTTTTTCCTCTTTGGAAACTCCGAACAAAAACAGACTCTCGTTAGCGGTTTCCTACGTAATGGCAAGACTTGCTGTTATTGCCTATAGCACGTCAGGACTTTCCTGACATTGTAATGACAGCAATTTCCAGATGAGCGCATGAGTCGCGTATCCTCTCAAGATGGCCGCCACGACTAGCGTGATGACGTCAGCTTCCCGAGCCAAAGAGGAAGAAACATGAAGAAAAACGTGTTGAAACACTATTTCGCTACTATCTGAAGTCTATCGCCATGCTAGCGTGTCCTCTCAAGATGGCGGCCCGTCAGCCGACGTTCCTAGGCAACGCGGGGAACTTCCCGAGCCCTATACCCAACTCTCAAGCCGCTGTCGTGCTGTGACACCGTGTTTGAGATACTGAATATTTTGTTCAAACGTTTGATATTTTTGATATTATTATTATTACATGGTATTTATATGGCGCATTTCTCATATTTATAATATAACTTAATGCGCTGACGTTCCTAGGCAACCGCAAGTGTCAGGCTATTCTGGCACCGTGAACTGTCCTTATCGACCAGTATCGTGTTGAAGTGCGTCAGGGCTAAATGTGTTATATTTTTTGTACTCTTTGCCATGGCTGTCGGTAGCGGTTTTTGTTACGGTGATTGTTGTCGTGTCACATACAGCTTTTCGGCTGCTTGAAAACAGGAGCCCCTTAATTCCGCCTTTTGTCAAACCAACCATGTCTATACTTTCTTGCTTTGTCTACAAATCTAAACGTCTTTCTTCATAATCATTTTTTTTATTTTCAGGTAACGGCAACGCTTCAGTTCTGCGGTTCCTGCTGGAGTCACCGGAGCGTGGCGAGATGCTTGGCGTGGCCGACATGTTTGAGCGCACACCGGCGCACGATGCCGCAGAGAACGGCCATGTGGAATGTCTGCAGCTGCTGGCGGAACACGGAGTCAGTCTTTATCTTCCCGACAAGGTAAATCACTAAAAACAGCAAATATAATAATAATAATAATAATAATATAATGTACACACAAAATGCAACAGTATCAAGTCTCTCGGATAAAAGGAACAGAGCAGGAATGGGATGACCGATCGTCGTTGGCCCGGGGCCATAAGGCGGCCTATGTCGGCCCGATGGCCTTTGCGCACTGGGTCATTCCCAAGACCCATCACTGAGGCGAGTATCGTGAGTTTGTGCAGGAAGCGAAAGAGATAAGTTTGCTGCATGATGGTAGATACTGCAGCTTTGGTATGATGGCAAAAGACGGGATTATAACTCCATATTTGTGTGAAAAGCGAGTTCAAAATGAGACTAAGCTATCTTTTTGTCCGTCCATGTGTGCCGTGTTTTTTGCTACGTTCAACATAAGTATATCTTCTATAACACTTTGGCTGTCGGTAGCGGTTTTTGTCGCGATGATTCATGCAGGAATCATCGCGACAAAACCACTACCGACAGCTACAGGGTTAAAAACGTGGCCAACTGAAAATAATGGTCGTAAAGTTCTTTATCTGTGTATTTCAGGACGGCGAGACAGCTCTGTCTATGGCGATGCGCAGCGGCAATGTGCAGTGCGTCATGTTTGCTCGTGCTCTTGCTGAGGCTGCCGTGGAAAAATGCAACTCCAAGTCTTTCAAAAGTAAAAACAGTTCTCTCGTTACGTTACTGCATATGATAAATATAGCGGTTTAATCCCTAGGCTGTCAATAGCGGTTTTTGTCACCTCGACGAAATGTGCTAGCGACAGCCAAACGGGTTAACTTTACTTAACTGTAACTGAGCTATCGATAAACCATACTGAACTCACTTGGCTATAGGGCTCGGGAAGTTTCCCGCGTTGCCTAGCAGCGTCAGCCGCCATCTTAAGAGGATAAAATATACTTCAGATAGTAGCGAAGTAGTCAGTTTCAACACGTTTTTTGTCATGTTTCTTCCTCTTTGGAAACAAACAAAAACAGATTCTGGTTAGCGGTTTCACGGTGATGGCAAGACTTGCTGTTATTGGCCGAGGACTTTCCTAACATTGTCCTGACAGCGATTTCCCTTCCCAGCCGGCCTTATCGCGAATCCTGTCAAGATGGCTGCCACGACTAGCGTGATGACGTCAGCTTCCCGAGCCCTATTGTATCTTGAAAGTCTCCTTTTGCACATGAGTTATAACCGGGGAGTTCACAAAGAACGATTGCAACCAGAAATAACTGTGTGGACTGCGGGTGAAGTAGAGTGAGTAGAACTTGTGACGGATGTTGGGACTGAGAGAAAGCAAATGTGACTGACTCACATGGACTGAAGTGTCGACTGATGGTGATCATGGATAGTTTATTCTGATCAGCTTCTGTGTATCTCGCCACTGTACCAGGATACCTAAACGAGTGAAGTCCCTTGGCCGCAGCCCTCTAGTCTGAAAGCGTGAAAGTCCCTCAGAGAACGTAACTCATTCATGATGTTATGTCATGCGCAGCCCTTGAAGGGGAGGTAATTTCACGAGCAGAGTGGTTTGCCTCGAAGAAGATTGCCGACTAGCGTTTACTTCCCTTGAGTGGGGAGACTTGCAGGACACTGGATACTTCTTCACAAGTGCTGTCTACATGTCGAAGTCTTGTCTTGGATGTAACCTCCAAAGTGACGACAGACATAACACATACAAACAAACATACACACAGATTCGCTCAAATTCAACTTGCTCATCCGACTGGATATTGTGACATCTGAAATAAGATACAGTTGAAATGTTGCCAACAAAAATGAGGTTGCAAATATACAATGTTTGTTTGTTTGTTTGTTCTTGGTTACATTCTCATTCGGGCTTCTGTTTTAGTGTATTAGTACCTTTGATGTGAACTATGAATTTACACTTGACGATTCTAAAGCATAAAGTTTAAATTCAGAAACCTCACACTGCACAATTTTTCTGTCACGTGACAGTGAAAATTTTGACCGATTTAGCCCAGACGTACTACAGCAGGAGATGGATCGATCATGATAATTCAAGGGTAGTGCCAGATTACCTTGGCGCCATCAGGCGCCAAGGTAATCTGGCACTACCCTTGAATTATCATGGTCGATGATCCATCTACTGCAGTTGCTACATACACTCGTTGGGTGACACTGACTTCAACGTGTGTGAAATGCGATTGTGGGGTTAAACAGGTTGAGCATGACAAGACCATACTTTGTCGTCTGTTAACCCATTGTGTGCGTTATGATGATTGACAGAAAAACTGGGCTCCAAGCTGACCCAGATTAGCGGCATCATGTCCATCAGGGCCATCGCCAACAACAGGGAGGAGAAGGAGGCCAGACAGTCACGCTGTGGCGGCATGTTTGACTGCACCAAGTTCCCCTTCGTTGGAAAGGTAGATTAGCAATATTTGTTGGCTTCTTTCTCGCGCACTCCTTTCTTGTGTTTGTTTGTTTGTTTGTGTTGCCTGTTTGTGTTGTCTCAGTGTTTGTGTTGGTTGGTTGATTGGTTGGTTGGTTTGTATATTGGTTGGTTGGTCGACTGGCTGGCTGGTTAGTTTCATTGTATCTATATATTATGTTCACTTGGTTGGTTTGTTAGTTTCTTTGTTCTTTGTTTTCTCTGTCGGTGTTTTCTGTCTTGTTGCTTCCATCTATGTCGCTTTTTTGTTTTGTTGCTCTTGTTTGTTTCTTTGTTTGTTTCTGTGTTGCTTCTTTGTTTATAAATAATATTTAGTGGTGAATGACTGGATGTCACAGGCAGCACATTTTGGCTGCATGACCTTTATTATTGCCTTACGGTGGTAAGCCAATCTTCACACCTAACACTTAACCTCACCCGTTTCCATTTTATTGGCTGACGATGTGACATTGTGTCAATCTGGTAACGTTGAAATCATATCAGTTCGGCATAGATTATGGGTCTGCGGAGTCTCTTCAGTCTTTGTTTAGCGCCAAGAGGCATAGATCCTCATGAGTCTACGGGGATAATTTAACACCAAAGAGTCCCAGCGGCCGTCCAAGGAACATGTGTACAAAGTGTTTGAGGAAAAGACATAGATCTTCATGAGCCTTGAATGCGGTGGTTCAAGAGGATCTATAACCTCGGCCGGGTCTCAACCGTTTGTTTGCTCGAAGACTAGTTATAGGCTTGGTCTGCTGGAGGACCTATGTCTCTTGCAGATTGATCATAAGGGTTAAGAAGATGGCGAAACTAGGCTAAATAAATGTTACTAATAACGCATTTAGAGCTGTATGGTCCAAATTCACAGACTAAAACACATTTTGTTTCTTCTTTGTTTGTTCAAATCTCATTTTATAAATTTCGGACGAATACAAATTACAGCAGAGACAGAACATACACTATTTTGTGAGGGCTCATGAGAAGTTGTGCCCTTTGCTAACACTACGTATTATCCTTGTTAATTACACGACTTGGGCGCTATGACTTTAAATTAGAAAGATTTCCGAAGCAAATGAGCACCCACTGGAAGTACGGGGTTACGTAGTTATTTTCATCGAAAGAGCTGTTTAACTGCAGAGCTCTCCGTGAGGATTCAGTAATTTGGATATTGAAGTGTTTATTTTGGGCAGAGACAACGATGATTTACGAATCTAAGCCACTGGAATATATGAGTTCTTACTTATGGCAAAAAGTTATTTTCGAGTTGTGAGTAATAGGACATTACACATTGAGTTTTTTTTTTTAACGTTTGACATTGGTTTGAAAAGGGTCCAATTAATGTGAACTTTAAGGCTGTACATTTTGGCATTAAAAAGTTTTTTTGAACCGTACGCAAAGGGGTTTTAAGTAATTTGGAAATCCCACTCTCGAACGGAAAGAGCGAAAACGCAATTGAAGAAGCGCTTGCGTGTTCTATTTGCTTGTAAGCAAAACACACACGACATCAAACACTCGAAGAGACAGGCATTTCCCCCATGTTACCGGTAAGTGCGTGTGTGCCCACAAATCGTGTCGCCATCATTACATTTTTCATGTGCAAGAGGCATAGATGCTCATGAGCGTTGCGGGGGGGGGGGGGGGCTCACGAGAATCTATGCCTCTTGTTTTTACAAATTTGCACCTGTGTTTTCCCAAGGAGGTTATTGGCGAGTGAGTGTACGTGAACAGTCGTGTCGTAATCATTACAATTTAAATAAAACACCTTTTATTTACTAGAGACATTGCTCTAACTGAGCTTTGGGAGGCTGCAGAGGCATACAACATTCTTTATCTTTTCTGGTCAGATTACACTTGAGTTTCTCAGATATCGTTAGCAACGAGCAAAAGCTGTGTCTTTCAGTACTGCACTCGAAAACCGGAAAACAAACTACGCTCTCCAAGGGACCTACAGGCTTCATGAGCCCCAGTGCATGTGGTAGGGGCCTATGAGGATCTTTTCAATTTACAATTACGTCAGCGTTCTTTATCTTTAAGGCTTTTTTTTCGCTTTTCGCTGATTACAATTTACATCTACGCTCCTCAGATGCAAAGTTTCGTCAGGCGTTTCATAATGCAGCCTTACAAATGACATAAGGGTTATCAGGGCCTTGATGGCACGAACTCATCACCTTAACGGCATTCCTTGCAAGCCTCTTTGTAGGGCTCTTTCACTTCAGCACATAATTATGTGTGCTGATATGCGACTGATTTTGGACCTTACGGCTGAAAGCCGTAAGGTCCAAAATCGCATATCAGCACACAATTATACACAGTCATTTCATACCTTAGAGAAGACGCCGTTGAATAGGAGAAAAGATCGTTATACGCTGAGCAGTGTCAAATTGTGTAGTGGCTCTTCTGAACACCACCCCAGGTTTGATGTCACTCTCAAAACAACAGGGTTTTTTTGTGGTTTTTTTTATATCTAAGGGTACATTAGACTATAGGTCCACGGATCATTTAAAGCTTTGGGTGTGATCGATGCTCAAAGAAACGTGGCGTTTTTGCTCACATTGTTTCAAACGTGGTAGCTGGTCAGTTTCTCTTGTCCGCGTGATGCAAAATACGGTGCCTTTGAACTTTTCAATGGTCCACTGACACAGTACAAAGATTTCTGAAACACTTTAAGCGGGTAGTTCAAAAATTGCCATTATCTTGTTAACATATATTCAATGTTAACATAATTATCTTTAGTGTTAACATATATCATGGATGAGACTCGCACAGATAATATCAGTATCGTCTGTTTTAAATATTTTTAACAGGGTTGGCATCCACAAGCGGACAGCGGCTACATGAAAAACGTTTTTGGCTTTGTTCTTATTTTTCCTTGCGGGCAATGGTTGCTGCGATCACTGCAATGACCAGCAGAGGAATAAGCACTCGGGATAATAACAAAGACATTCAAACAGTTTACTTAAGTTTTGTACAAGGACAAATAGCAAAATGTCTTCTTTGAGCAGGTAACATTAATATCGATATGGGTGATATATAATAATATATATAATAATTAATGTCTTGATTTTGTACTGTCATGCACACTATCGTAGTTTCAGGCGCTGGGCTGGGTTGGGAGATCGAGAGGAAACGATGGGTTTTCCCCTCCCCCCCCCTCCCCCATCCTTCTTCCTTCCGTTAGACGAAAGAAAGACAAATAGCATCGTATCTTCTTTGAGCAGGTAACAGTAGCATCGACGATGAATGACAGTCACTGAGTCTTTTGGTCTGCACTGATGATTTCGTAATACCTTCTGTATTGGGCATCAGGCATTGGGCTGGGTTGGAGAGGTATGTGGCAGGGTTTGCCCCTCGCACCATAACTTTTTCTCTACCACCCACACCCTCCCCTTCCCCCCTCCCCCCCTCCCCCTAATGTGTTGGTCTTAAGAAGTTGACCCACGGATTTCAAAACGACGGGAAGCGGCTGTGCCGCTTGCCAGTCAGTGGGACCTCGTGCCAGTAGAAGATTTCCTCCAGCCCCTAACATTTGCAAGAGGCATATATTCTCATGAACCCGTGCACCGCACGGGCTCATGAGAATATATGCCTCTTGCCAAGACCTGGTTTCTGTGCTTAAGATCTTAAAGTGAGGATGTTCTTTCGGGTTGTACATGTGACATGGTCGCGCCCCGAGCGGCGAAAGGCGGAAGCGCGGATTGCTTCCCCTTGTTTGGCTTTTAAGAGGAAACGATTAACTACATTTGGAATAGGTCAAAGCAAAATCAACATTCCGCTTTCCCGACGTTTTCGCTTGCGCTAATCCGTGCCAAATCTTCAGTCCACACCCCAGAACATACGCAGACACACACGCAAACACGCACCGATGCGGTGCACACTGACACGCACAAATACTCACTTGAGGCGCACGCACGACACACCTGGCACACACACACACACACACAGACACACACACACACACACACACACACACACACACACACACTGACACACACACACACACACACACACACTGACACACACACACACACACACACACACACACACACACACTCACACGCATACCCACACCCCCACACATCAGTAATATCACTGTTATTTGCGCCCACAGGCACATTTTCTGATCTTGATGTCACATCATTTCACCTCGAACATTCAAGAACACGAGGCGGGCCAAGGAAATCTTGTCTGTTTTTCCTAACGCTCTTTAATTTAATTCTAAAAAGCTTTTTTTCGGCTCAGGTTAAAAATTAATACTCACACACACCCATGAAAGTATTTCGTGGTGGCATCCTTCTCACGGATTGTCAAAGCCATGCCTCTCTTACCCCCAGAGTTTAAATGATTTTATTTTGCAGTTGTTTGGTGATCCGAGCTTTTCGATACACATCTTCATGATCCTCTGTTAGCGGTGGAATTTAAAGTTTGACCTGACTATCAATCCCTTCACTGAAAAGGCGAACACCACCCAGCTGCAAGAGGTATAGATCCTCATGAGCTACCGCAGTTGCGGGGGCTCATGGGGATTTATTCCTCTTGCTGACACCATTTTGTATCCACTCATGATATTCCTAGAATGGTTGGGCCTTTTTGCCACTGAAGTAACAAAGATTTGAAAACTACAATCTGAGTCCACTGGAAGGGTTTAGTATATTGAGCCCGAAGGTAAAACTTCTCACACTTTGGAGTTTCCCTCTGAAGACTACATACCCGTTCAGGGGAAAGAACGACAATGATAATCCGAGGGTGGTGCCAAAGTACCTTAGAACCCAGATGCGCCATGTCATTCTGGTACCACCTTTCAATTACCATGGTCTGTCCATCACATAGTGCTGTCAGTGTGTCAAGGCTGAATTGCTCATTGGGCAGGCTAGGCGCTAAGCTGTTTTTAGGCTGTGTTTAACCACATTTGATTTTTATCATGGTCGATCCGTCGCGTGTTGTAGCGTAGGATGAGTGGGTCAACAAGTAGTAAATTGGTCAAAGATCCCAAGCCGTCAAATGAACATGAATGCAAGGTGTTTTCAGCAAGAGCCATAGATACTCATGTGTCCCCGCTACTGCGGGGGTTCATGGCTACTGCGGGGGTTCATGGGGATCTGTGTCACTTGCAGTTAGGTGGTGTTCAAATTTTCTCGGCAACGAAGGGGTTAAAATCGTACGAAAATGTAGCATCGCAGCGTGAACAATCAGTCTGACACCCGTCACCTACAAGGCAAGGTTACCGGGGCGAGTGTCACACGTTGCAAGGCTCTTACCACCTACGGCTTAATTTGGTCAGGCCCTTTCGTTGTGCTGTGCAAGTTTTGTGTAGTGTTACGTTCGGGCGAAGGCCACAAATTAAAAGGATCTTACCACCTACTGCTTAATTTTCCTTTGAGCTTTTGCGCTTTAAAGTCAGGCAATTAGCAGAGCGCACCCCCACCCCCGTCCCGTATGCTATTAGCACTATGAGGCCTGTGATAGCTGCAGTGGCGTAGGAACGGGCAGGGACTTCCCCAATGAAATTGTGTGTGTGTGTGTGTGTGTGTGTGTGTGTGTGTGTGTGTGTGTGTGTGTGTGTGTGTGTGTGTGTGTGTGTGTGTGGTGGGGGGGGGGGGGTAGAGTATTACCTGCCCACCCCCTCCCCCATCCCCCACCCCAAATATTTATTTTGGGGAATTATGAGAGAAAAAAACTTGTGGAAAAAAGTCGTGTTTCATTTTATTGCCAGGCTCCCTCCCCCCGTCTCATTGTTGTAGTATTTTGAGGTTGGACTGCCCTCCACCCCCACCCCCTACTCCTTTCCCCGTTGTTTACTGTTTTGGAGGGTGGAAAGTAATCTGTCAAGCACGCTGCCTCCCCACCCCCAACCTGTCCGCCTCTAATCCCCCCCCCCCCCCACACTTCCTCCCATGATTTTATCTTTCTACGCCACTGAGCTGTGATAGCTGGATTGTAGCTCTTGGTCTGTTTAGTGCTTTGACAAGTAGATCTACAAGGGCATTGCCCGATTATCATGGATCTGGCCAGGGAGACATCGGGTCAGTGGTGCTTTGTCTTAAGCTACCATGGTCGTTCACTTTACCGCAGTTAGCCTTGGAAACGTGAGATGTCACACCTATTTAATTTGTGTGCCTGTCTGTGAGCTTGGACCTTACGGCTGTAGGCCGTAAGGTCCAAAATCACAGACCAGGGCACATTTCGACAAACATTTTCACTCTGCTTAACAGAGTATTTAAAGTATCCAAAAAGTCACTGCACTGACACTAGATCTGTCAAAGGGCGTTCTTTTTTGGTGTCCTTGGCATTCTATTGTAAGACTGGCAAAAAACGACGTGCGTTGTCCTTTATCTTCTAGGGCCAGTCGCATGATTGAGTTTATTACTGCGCAAGCCACTAAGCAAGGTGCTCTGCTATAGCACAGGACTAAGCTCACTCAGGCAACTGGCCTCTGGTCTCTTTTGTTCTTTGGTCTTTAGTCTTCCAGGTCGCATCCAGACAGTGCACAGACGAACACATTCCATCTGCAAGAGGCATATATTCTCATGAGCCTCATCAGCCAGAGCTGGTTCATGAAGATCTATCCATCTTGCTGACCCAACCAATGATATTATTTTAGGATTAGAACAAAATGAGGTTTTTCATTGTTTGTCTTCTTGTTTTGTTTTTTTGCCTTCCATGGCTCATACAGACAGTTCAAGAGCGAGACTAGTCCATCTGCAAGATGCACAGATTCTCATGAGCCCCCGCAGGGTGCGGGGGCCCATGAGACTATGCTTCTTTGTGGTCACATTTACATCAATATCCATCCTAATGAGCTGATTTTGTCGCGTGAGCCTGGGGCTTCACGGGTCGTGACATTTTGTCAGTTTGGTGCCAAAATTACCACCTCGTTAACCTCATGGCCGAACGATGTTTTTATTCCGTCTTTTGTCCTCGAAAGGTTGCAAAGATTCGCCCCGTAAGAAGAGACGTCTACATTTTGGAGTATGCAGCTGTGAAGCAAAGACGTTTGTTCGTTTCTTCTGACACGAAATTCATAAGAAGGATAGGTGTAGCCACAGCAACTTTTCAGTGACAGTCTTTGGCCTTCTCTTAAGTTATTTACTTTGATTGGACATTGGAGAGAACTATTGCGTGGATCGCCAGCGTGGCCCAGGTAATTCTTATTGTCTTGTTTTTATTTAAGAAGAAAAAATCAAGTTGGTCAACATTCTCAACTTGAGTGAACTTGTCCTCTGAATAATTGCCTTGTCTACACAATATTGCATTACAGGAAGGAGAAAGATCGACAATGATACTTTACGGGGTGTGAATATATGATCCAGACTATTCTGGCACCACCCTCAAACTATCATGGTCTGTCCATATCTTGTTGCAGTGTGCAAGGCTGGAAAAGTTATTGCCATATTTGTATGTGATTCAGTTAGACCAGTTCTTCCTTGTGGAAGGCAGACAGACACAATGAAAATCTTGCTGTTCACATACATGGGTATATGTCTGATATATACTATGTATGGGTTGCTCTTCTGCGGAAAGTTTGCAAAATTGGCAAAAGATAATACAAAGATGAGGTACTTTAGTGGCAGTTTTATCATAAGATTGCTTTCTCTTTCGCGCGTTCTTCGTAATCACTGAATTTGTACACTTCAAGATAGCAGCATCATAATGTCTTCAAAGTGTATTTTCAGTCATACAACTAAAATATTGACAGAACGGGTTCGGTTGGAGGTTTTCCCACTTTCAATGCAAATTACTGTTTTAACACCATTCGCGTAACCAGTAAACGTACTTATGCATGCAAAGTGTCATAGTAGTTGTTGAGAAACAGCTAAGCCCATTCAGCCCCAACACACTACAGCGGGAGATGGAACGACAACAAAAGTTCAAGGGTGGTGCCCGAATAGCTTGGCGCCAACAGGTGCCAAGCTATTCGGGCACCACCCTTAAACTTTTGTGTTCGATCCATCTCCTGTGGTATGTAGTCTTCAGTGATCAATTACCAATTTGGACAATTTCGACATTAGGGCACCTTGAACGTTACGTGAGACTGCGAAGTTGGGTTTAGTTCGAGCCGATTGATACAATTGGATAAAGCGCCTGTGTAATGACTGGTATTATTGATTTAAACCCACACATTCCAAGCAGAACGTTTCACTTTTAATGATCCAGTGTTTGTACACAGCATGCAGATTTCAAATCGGGGGTGCTAAAGTAACACGAGTATTTTCTGCGTCTTGTTTGTCGTGCAATTAATCGAAAACATATCTGTTTTACTATTTGCATGATCTCTGGCATGCGTTTGGACAGGCTGAATTCTAGTGATACAGATCGATTACTGTAGGATGGTGTGGGCGAATGGGCTGGGGCAGGGAGTGTGTGTGGGGGTGAGGGTGGGGGGGGGGGGGGGGTGAGGGGGCATTTGGCAACAAATGATAGCGTAATACGAGGCTTTTATGTGCCCAATGCGGCTCTGTTCCGGAAATGGAGTCTGGTTAACCCATTCAGCCCTGACGCACTACAGCAGGAGATGGATCGACTATGATAATTCAAGGGCAGTGCCAGATTAGCTTGGCGCCGACAGGCGCCAAGCTAATCTGGCACTGCCCTTGAATTATCATGGTCGTTAGATGACGCCTCCATAATTTGGGAAGTAAGTGCGTGGGGCTCAATGAGTTAAATGGAAAAATAATTTTAAAAAAATATTACAAAAGAGCGATTAATAACAGTTACAAATTCGTGCATCTGCCATGAACATTATGAAATTGTTCCATGAAATTCTAAGTAATTCGTAGCGTATTCACTAGTCTGATTGTAAATCTTTCTTCTTTTTCTTTTCCTTTTTTTTTTTTTTTTTTTTTTTGGGGGGGGGGGGGGGGGGGGGACAGCACTAGTGGCGGTCTTAGTGAGCGGTACACGCTCATGACTCTAGAGCAAGTGCACGACGTCAGGGCACACACACAATTCTCGCACTTTTCTGTGTTTAAAATGACACCAAATTTTCAGTCGTTCACAGACAGGCGTTGTCTACAATAGAGGCGTGGTTACGCGTTGGGTTTGTCTCCCTTTGCTGGCAAAGACTTGAGGAACGCGCGGAAGTCCTTCCCTGGACGTAAGCTTAGCAACCTGCCCAAGCTGAGGACCCACTTTCAGGGTAGAGTAAATGGGACAGATCGACAGGGGCAAGAGGCATAGATTCTCATGAGCCCCTGCTTCGCAGGGTCTCATGAGAATCTATGCCTCTTGTAAATGGACGGGAGATTGTGAGAAGGGGTACTTCAGTTTTCAACTGACAAGACAGAACAGCAGAACAGGGAGGGTCCGGGTTTGCTTCTGGCTTATACTCTTGATGACTCCCTGTCAATCGCCGATACCGACCGGCGGCAGGATATTTTGGGTCTGGCGTGATCCCCTGAAAGCTTGACTTCACTTTTTTGAGACTATTTCTTGTCAGTTTTGAGCCTGATAAGAAATCTTGCAGGCAAAAAGAAGTTCATGTCGGCGAAGAACAGAAATCGTTCTAACCACCCAAAATAAATAAATAAATAAATAAATAAATAAATAAATAATACAAATAATAAATTCCAGTAGACGAAAGCAAGAAATCGATCTGGAAAAAATTGTGCTGGCCCAAAGCCAAAAATTAAAAACTATAATACTGTCATAAAGTATTTTCCTATGATTTTCCTATATCCCCAAATCATAAATTGCTCTGACAAGAAAAAATAACTCCCTGTAAAAAAACAAAACAAACACAAACACTAAAAACAACAACGACTGAAGTACAGTACACGTGTATTGAAAAAAATTGCTTCAGATAGCCACACGTCCTGAAATTGTGCCGGAAAAAGAAATCGCTAGCCAAACGTCCAGAAATCGTGCCGACATAAAAACATTTGATAGCCAAACGTCAAGAAATTGTGCCCACAAAAAGACTTCCCATAGCCATTGTTCAAATCATACCCACCCTCCCCCCCCCCCCCCCAAAAAAAAAAAAAAAAAAAAAAAAGAAAAAAAAAAAGAAAAAAAAAGGTAATCATAAAAAATTGAAATATCCAAAAGATAAGAAATTTGAACGTTGGAAAACAACAACAACATCATTTTGTATAGCCAATGATGCGAAACCAAAAAAATACTTCCATTGGCCAAAGATGAGCTCGCAGGAGGAGGGGAGGCGGGTTGTGCGGTGTGTATCCAAGGGTTTATACCCCTGATGGGTTCTGAGACTACGCTATTGTCAGACATCCCGGAAATGTGCTTTGGTAATCTCTCCTCAAATTCTACTGTTAAATGTTTCTTCAGCTGATTCCCTGTGAGCAAAAGCCCATCGAGCCGATTTCAGCCGCATTTGGCCCGGGCCGCACCGTTGCGCGGGCCAGCTGTGGGTAACATCGGCCCGATCACCCTTTGCCTGTGGGTTTTGGCATAAACTCCGACGACACCCTCGAGCAGAAATGTAGATAAAAATGACGCCAACCCTTGCAGACGAAAGGCATAGATTCTTATGATCCCCTGCGACAGCAGGGGCTCATGAGAATCTATGCCGCTCGCAGATGGATTAACAGTTCGACGATTTTTGTGACCACATCTTTGGCCGATTTCTTAACGGAATCCGTGGGCTTTTTTATTTGTTTTGGGTTTTTTTTTTTTTTTGCGCAATAGTTTCTCTTGTTCATAAAGGATCAAATGCAGGTATTGGGCACTTTTGGAAAGTTGACAGAATTCTCGATCGGTTTTTCCTGCTTTTCGTTAGCATGCACGGAATCTGACCTTATGATTCAGTGAACACACACATGGATACGGGAAGTATTCATTATCTGTGTGCTCGTATCGCTTTTCTGGCTTCTCTGAAGTTAATCTTTTTTTTTTTTTAATCCGCCTAGCTTTCGTAGATTTTTGTATTTGAATTTGCACGATTAAAGAGGCGGTCTTTTTTTGTTGCAAAGTTCAGCTAGTTTTAACTCTTTTCATCCTGATACTCTATTGCTTAAAATAAGATTAACTATCATATTTCTAGGGTGGTGCCAGAATAGCACCACCCTTGAACTAAAATGGATGATCTATGTGATAATCTGTAATGTAGCCGTCATAGGACAATAAGCAAATTTTAAAAAAAAATCAGCCTTAGGATGTAATGGGTTAAAGTTATTCAAGCGACCTTCAGGATCTCAAATATTGTTTGTTAGTTTGTTTTTAAATTAATATTTTTAAAGACTGGCATAATCCCTGCGAAGATATAGTATCAAACACAATTTTGTTTTGTTGGTTGCTGTGTTGTTTTTTTAAAGCAATATTGGCAAACTTGGAACTAAAATGGTTGATCTCTCCCCTAATCTGTAATGTAGCCTTTATAGAACGTTGGATATTTCAAATTTGAAATATGTCAGCCTCTGGATGTAATGGGTAAAAAACAACAACAACAAAAACAACCAGAGTCCCATCTGATATTGTATCGATCTCTCATATCCATGTATGTCTGGCCAACGTCAGCTGCCTTTCTCCATACCTGTCCCTGTTTCTCGATTCTGTGTGATCATGAAATACTGCAGTCAGATTGCTTGCTGCATACAACAGGTACTGAAATGTCGGTGTTGTTTTTACTGCTGCTGCTGTGACGAAACGAGACTTGGGGGGGGGGGGGGAGGAGAAAAAGGCAAGCTTAAAACAAAACTATCATAGTTCCCAGACAATCACTTGTGGGCCAGTTCAACAGGGTCTTCAAAATTAGACCACTTCCTTCTCGGACTTTTCCCCCCAGAGACAAACAAACACTTGGGACGCACGGTCAGAATTTGTCGTTTATTCGTCTGCGTCCATAATCAAAGGTGACTGCATGCTTCCTGCTCGGTCAAAGGTTAAGTACATTCATGCCCTTAAACTAGTTTCTTCCATCTTTAAACAGAAATAGATTCACGTGTGCCTAAGCAGTCATAGGGACTGATACGATTCTATGCCTCTTCCTGACCACGGTCAGTTTCACTGAGCTGTTCTGTTCCTGAATTTGAGGGGTTTATTTGTTATGAAGCGCATAACTAAAAGTTTCTTTCGAAAAGAATCATGTTCATGTTATCTTTTCATCTACAAGAGACATAGATTCACATGGGCCCTTGCATCTGCAAGGACTCATGTAAATCTATGCCTCTTGCTGACGGAGCTAGATCTGTTCCAATTGCCGTTTATTTATGGTTGAGCGCGTGACTGCATTTGTGTTTTTTTTCTGAAAGTTTCCTTTACAGCTGGTCCGCCGTTTGCTAACAGGACTAAGGGCTTCTACAGGCGATTATGAGATTTGGCGGCAGTGTTTGTGGCGCTGCATATAGCATTGCGCTGACTGTCTCTTTTTTCTTTCTTTTTTGATCTTGTGTTATAATCATATTTCCTGGTCTGTGATTTCGGACCTTTTCATAGCACTGTGCGCCCTCTGCCCTAGATGTATTTTTAGGAAGCTTTATAAACATATTTTCTGGTGTGTGATGTTCAGCCGTAAGGTCCACAATAACAGACTGGGAAACGTCTGGTACTTTCCGTTTCCAAGCCTTAAAATCGCTTTTCATGACAAAGTGTTGAATTGTTATGGAAACCATTCCTTACTGTCTTGAAACAATTCTTACGAAATATTATTATATACTGACTAACAAAAGAATTGCGACATTCTTGGAATCATCGGAAACACGAAAGTGTTTCCGGTGATTCCAAAAATGTCGCATTTCGCTTGCTCGTCAGTCATATTAATAGGGTTTAGCGAGCGGTCTGCTGAGGTCATCTCACGGCGGGAGAGATACAAGCTTGACCAGCTGCACTAATAGAAGGGTCTAGTTAGAATAAGTAAGTATTAAATATGTATCATCTGAAGGAAATTGGGACAAGGACGTCTACCGTAGTATGTCAAGGTTATACCATTAATTTAACCCATTCAGCCCCGACGCCCTACAGCAGGAGATGGGTCGACCATGATAATTCAAGGGTAGTGCCAGATTAGCTTGGCGCCGACAGGCGCCAAGCTAATCTGGCACTACCCTTGAATTATCATGGTCGACCCATCTCCTGCAACTCGTGCATAGTCGTTAGATGACGCCTACAAAAATTTGGGAATACGTGCGTCGGGCTGAATGAGTTAAAGTAAGCACAGGTTGACATTACAGTTTTCGATGGTTTTTGACACAGATTAATTATTCTTTGAGGAAAGATATAATCTTGTGCGCGGGAACATCTCCAAAACAAACAAACAAGCAACCAAACAAACAGACAAACAAACAAACACCTGAATAGTACTAATAAATAATACGCATAAATTAAGTTTGAAGCAACATTACGGGAATAAAAGAGTATAGACAATCTTGGAAGTATACTATACTGAAAAGTATGATGTTATGTGAGTTTGTGCCGCACGGCTTAGAGTTGTTAAGGTTTAAAATAACAGAGCAGCACATATACATGTATATAGAAAGACTGAAAAGCAAGATGCGAAAGAAAAACAAGATGCAAAGTATTCCATTAAAAACGCAAAATACGCCGTAACACTGTCCCGCCAAAGGTTACCTTGGTCTATCCTTATACAGAATCCGGACCAAAAAGGTGATTGCCAAGCGTGTAAAATGCATAGAAATATACAGCAAAGAGCTGAACACAATAGCTCATTCAGCCCCGACACACCACAGCAAGACATGGATTGAGCATGATAGTTCAAGGGTGGCGCCAGAATAGCTTGGCGCCCATAGGCGCCAAGCTATCCTGGCACCACCTGTGAACTGTACTGCTCGATCTGTCTCTAGAATTGTAATACAGTCTTTCAGAGGGCAACTTCCAAATTTGTGGATTTCGGTCCTGGGGTAGAATGTGTTTCAAAAGAACAAGCAGAAGACAGTTTATTAAAACATTGTTTTAAAAAATCTCTTTTCAAAATAGGCGAAGGGACAGAAACACATTGGACTACTTATCTTATGTAGCATCTGGCCGTAAAAAGATAAATAGCCTATTTTATTCAGTCTTTGTTTTTATCTTGAAAATAAGTTTTAAGTACAACATCGTTTATGAAATTTTCTTTGTTGGGTATTTGCGTGTTTGTTTCTTTGTTGGGTATTTTGATCCTTACACCGAGTGACCTATATCTTGTTCATTGTACTGAAAGCACGAGCCAATTTTCACTGCTCAAAAGGAAAGGCAAAGGAATTAGAACCGGTTATGTGTTATCCGTGTCTGCAAACAAAGAACAAGCAACACAAGTTTTTCTCGCGTGAGTGGCTGCACTCTACTTGGAGTCTCCACAACTCTGTACGGTAGTGCGAGGTGAGCAAAAGGTCCTTGGGCCGATGCAGGCCTAAGTTGATTCAGCGAGGGCTTTGCGCCCGGGCCAAATCTGCCCTGTGAATGCAAAAGACAGTAAGTCCATTTTTTTGTGAACAACGCGATTTTTTATTGTAATACAATGAAAATATCGCTTTTCACCAAACATCGACTAAAACTGTCTTTTGCCTCTCTAGAGGAGAACTAAAGGCGAGGTCGGCCCTAGGACTTTAGATTACATCATCATTGAACAACACCATGACACCAGGAGTATTTTTAGAGCTGGCGGGAGGCTGAAAAGGCGGTCACCCCCGTCTGTTTGAGGAGCAAAAAATATGTGCATGTGTCTAACTCAAGTCAGCAAGAAGCCATAGACCATCGAGAATGTTCCTGTACAGTGTAGGGGCTGTTAAGCGTCTGCACATCTTGCAGCTCGAAGAAGAGGAGGCCGGCCCAAAAAGTTCGACGAAGGTTACCTCATTCGAGATGGGCCGTATCCGGATGAGCGGCATTAAGCCGCGCATCCGGATGCGACACGTCTCGAATGAGTTAAAGCCCCAAAGACTGGTTTGTTTCAAAAACAGACATTCGTGGGTTCCATCTATATTTTCAAGACGTACATATCCTCATGTGCCCCTGCAAACTGCATGGACGCATTAGGATCTGTACCTATTGGCTGAAGAAGAAAGTCCAATGGGAGACTACAGCAATTCTGCGTTTGTATGTATCTCAATGCCCAGTTGTTTGTTTGTTTGTTTGGGTTTTTTTTATACGCACACGTGCATATTTCTCCTCTCCATATTGAATGAAGTCTAAGGGGAGACTACAACAGTTCGGCATTTGCATGAATCGTAATGCACCCCCCCCCCCCCCCCCCCCGCTATTTTTATAACGCACACGTGCATTTAAAATCCTTTTCTTTTTTAATGAAAGTTTAAGGGGAGATTACATCAGTTCTGAGTTTGCATGAATCTCAGTGCCCAGTATTTTAACACACGTGTGCATTTTTAAAAAATCCAAACCAGCACAAGGCGCATAGCCTCGTGACCCACTGCAAACTACAGAGTTACGTGAAGATCTTTATCTGTTTCAGACAGGAAGATTTAGCTGTTGGTAGGATAACTATAGAACTGGCGAAAGTAAGGGTCCTGGAATCCTACACTGACAAGAATAGCTTCCCCCCCCCCCTCCTCCCCCCTGACAGCGCCTCTTTTGTGGGAAATACTTACCATTTCCCACAGAAGGGCCGGCGGCCGTCATTGGACTTTTTGCTTGTAAGATTCTTATTCTGTGACAAAAGGCGTCTACCTTGCACACAGGCCATGTTAAACATGTCACCTGGCGACTAGATTTGATGTCTCTGAACCAATCCTAGTTTTACTGCTGGGCGGATAACCTCGTCTGTCTGAGAGACACGGATGTGACACAGACCAGCAAAAGGCATAGATCTTCATGAGTTCCCTCAATTGCGATTACTCATGGAGATCTATGCCTTTTGCAACTGGGTGTCGTTCGTTTGCCTACGGTAGTGAAAGGGTTAAACATGTCACCTGGCGACTGGCGGCCTACAACTGGAGGATGCTTGTCGTAATTCGGATTAGTCAAATACTAGAAGCCACGCTGGGAAAGTACATGTCTACGAGATTGCATGCGCTGGACAGTTTTTCCCCAGTCTGCTTCTTATAAGATTACTTTCCACGTCTGCTACACCCTAAATAAACACTAACCCCCACATTTTTAAGTCTTACACGACGCTGTTGGAAGTGACTTACGCCTGGTACACACACATAAAAAATGATAACTACGTCACATTACTATGTGTAGTACGTCACTCTGTTTCCTGGACTGTGGCTCGTTATTCTTGTACCATTTCGACTTTGCCTGTCACACTGTACACATGATACCTACAGAGGTATACAGGTCTAAGCTGTCCTTTTGCAACGAATGTTGCATTTTGCGTTGCTGGAATCAATGGACAGAATTGGGCTCCCATGGTGCAAAACTAGGTCACTAGAAGCATGCTGTAACCTTCTTAGGTCTTGCCAATCGAAAATCAACAAAGCCGCCTGAATTTACATCATCAATGTAAACATACTACCATCGAGGAAATATATCGTGCATGAATTAACACATTCGAGATATGCCGCCTACGGATACGCGGCGAACCGCTGCGTATCCGTAGGTGGTACGTCTCGAATGAGTTAAAAGAAGCTAAAATCAAATTCAGCAGAAAGAACTTAGGAGAGATCAGCACGAAAGAAGAAAATAAATCTTAGAAGAGGTTATCGCCAGATTGAATAGAAGTAGGGGAAAAGATGCTGAACAGTATGAACAGAAAGAGTCTGTATAGAGGCTAAATAGGCACAGAGTGCTTGTCACGTCGATAGCATGCCCACGACGGTAACTTCAGTGCAATAATTAGGCCGGGAAACAAAAGGATAACTAACACACTGGTTACCTCCCTCGATCCGCTCCACTTGTGGAGCGGATCGAGGGAGGTAATCAGTGTGACTGTTGCGTTTTGGTCACTAACTCTTTAATATTTCTTTATGTAGTAATGGACGTTGTTAGGAAATCAGTCGTAAGTCAAAATGGCTCATGACTGTCCGGGTTTTTAACCCACTTCGTCAAAACACCGGTAGTTTTTTTTTACCTTCTCCTACTTCTGATTCTAAAATTGTCTCAGAACGAGGGGGGGGGGGGAGGGGGCGGAGAGTGGGGGAGTTGGGGGGGGGGGGGTAGTAAATGTAAATCATTGTTCTGTCTGATCCCTGAGATGCATTTTACTACTTCCTGTATAATTATGAAATATATTCAGGTCAGCTGGAACAAGTGCATTCAGCAGGTTCACGAAGCCCTATCGCTAAAGGAAATAATATGGTAATGATTATTTATGTTAATGTCGTGGAGAACGCGGTGACCTGTGCCATATTAATTATGTCCGTCAGAGTGACCTTTTCTCTTTCTTTTTTTCTCAGATCGTTTAAGTTTTCGATTGGACCTTAATGTAGCACTGTTTGGGTGAGTTATTACGTGACATCTTCTGGCTGTTTGGAAAGCCATTACTTTTCTCCCTGGGTGGAAATGGTGTCGGTGTCGGTGGTTGTAAGATGGCTATCCCGCTGCGCTCAGATGAGCAGTTGACTTTGGAGGTGCTCATCTTTGAAGGGCCCAAATGTGTGTACAATTTTGCCGCGTGGGTAGTGCAAAGTATGCTCGAGCAACTTATGCTTGTGAAATTCTTGCAGCTTCACAAACCCGCATACCTTTTGCTTGAGGTGTACGTAATGATGTCCAGGGTCAAAATGAAGGTCGTGTCTTTTGTATTGACATGCAAATAAAGGTAAGCCCTGCAACAATCACGCAGACTGAACACCCATTAACCACTTGACTGCCGTGAAGAAAGGGAACATAATGTGCACTTACAAGAAGCATATCTCCTCATGAGCCCCCGCAACCGCGGGGGCTCATGAGGATATACGCCTCTTTCAATCCAGGTGCCTCGGGCTCTTTGTCAACTAACGGAGATTGCAGAAGCACGAATTCCGTCCACTTATAGTGACCGGGTTAAGTTCTCCACGACGAACATCTGTGTAGATGGAATCAACATAAAACCACACACTTTTTATCTACACGTGTGATGGCCTGTGAGTGTGTACCTTACGGCGGGTCCAAAAGGTCCAGAATCACAGAGCATCGCTCAGATGATGTAACAAAACCTCAAACGCCTCTTCCTCAGCGGACAAGAGGCGTAAACGAATATTTATCCATCTTCAAGTGTCACGTTCTGACCTCAGTTATGCGTGGGAGAATACCTGTGTCGACGTTCAACTCGCTCTTTTGGGAGGCGGTTACAGGCACCGGACTGCACGGGGTGTGGGAGATTCAGCGACCATGATATTTTAATCCCCCTTCAATGCTGAAACAGAAAAACTGAACGCCCCCCAAATGCAAGAGGTATAGATCCTCATGAGCCCCCGCAGTCGCGGGGGCTCATGAGGATCTATGCCTCTTGCTGAAACCACTCTGTGTTATGTGTTTTTTAACTTCTTTTTTTGTTGTTGTGAACTTACGGTGATTTTGAAAACACGACCAGCGTCCACTGGCAGTCAAATGATTGAGGATGGTGCTATATTAGCTGGGCGCCAAGAAAATCAGGCACTGCCCTTGAATTATATCCAAAGCTGCTGTGTATTCGAGTCGACTAAGTTTTCTATTTCGTCATCCTTAACCCCTTCACTGCCCCAGTGGTCGCAGATTGTGTTTCTGGAATCTTTGTTAATTCAGGGCTAAAGAGCCGCAGCCGTCCACGGAGCCTAGATACAAAGTGGTGTCATCACGAAGCATCGATCCTCATCAGCCCCCACAATTGCGGGGGCTGATGAGGATCTATACCTCTTGCAGTTGAGCGGTATTAACCCTTTCTTCAAACAGTGAAGGGTTAAGTTAAGATGAAAACTACCTCTAGTGCGAGTAATACACAGACTGAAATTGTGCGGCCGATCTTAGCCAGTAAAAGACATGAATATCCATGATCCCGTACTCACCTACTTTGTCCATCCCAGTCTTTACTGTTTTTTTTTTTTTAAAAAACAAATACTAAAATTAAAATTGATTTAAACAAAAATATCGCGCTTTGTGGATCAGATATGAATGGATGAGTTAACTCATTCTACCCCAACACCAAAATCCTTAAATTTTGCCCCTGTCCTCTCAAGACCGCATTGCAGCGCAGGACACAGATCGACCATGGCAGTTCAAGGGTGATGCCAGAATAGCTTGGCGCCCGTAGGCGCCAAGCTATTCTGGCATCACCTTTGAACTATCATGGTCAATCCTTATCCTGCTGTGGTGTGTCTGGGGTAGAATGAGTTAACAAAGCACGCGCAATCTTTATCAGCGTGACTCGTGAAAATCTATGCCGCTAACAGATAGAGGGTATTTGCCTTGAAGACTCCCCCACGCTTCCACACCTCTGCCTTGATTTCAGTTGCAAAAGCGTGTAGGTCCGTTTTTCCAGAAAAGCGAGATGCTGATTGTATATCATTAAAAATCTCGCTTTTCTGAGAAAAGGACATACTGTCTTTTGCCCATCATGGAAGACCTCCTGACACGACGTCCTGTGTCCGGGACTGGTGTGGATTAGTCTCCCCTTGTCGGCTCACACCCATGTTAATTGGACATTAGGCGACAGGTTTTGCTCAGTTTGTATGTTTGTTCTTTAACCCGTTCACTGCCGAGGAAACGTGAAATCCACCCATCTGCAAGAGGCATAGATCCTCATGAGCCCCCGCATTCGCGGGGGCTCATGAGGATCTAAACCTCTTGACGAAACTACGTCAGTTGTGTCCAAGTTAATTAGATAGTTGTGGATCTTTGATTTTGAATTTTCAATGGTTTAATAAAAGGTCCACTGGCAGTGAAGGGGTTAACCTCAACACAAGGCAAAGAATCCTTTGCGTGTTAAGGTTCCTGACAGTGGTTCTTATGTGATACCTAGCTGCCGACGGCCACAGGGTTATACCCTCGGCTGTGGCTCGTCGCAAACTGTGTTCCTGACTTCAACACCGAAGAGCGCTATCCGTTTAAGCAGCATAGACACGAAGTGGTGTCAGCATGAGGCATCTCATGAACATCCAGTCCTCCTGCAGTTGGCTGATGCTCAATTTTCTCGGAAATGAAGGGTTACGAAAATTAGTCTTGAAAACTGTCGCTGAAACAGACTGTCGATGTTACTTCCCTACTATTTTTGTTTAGTTATGTTTGTTTTGGTTTGTTTATTTGTTTTGGGGTTTTACATTTTGTTTGGAGGATATTTTTGTTTGAGTGTTTTGTTTGTGGTTTTTTAATTTATTTTATTTTATTTTTTAAGGGGGAGTTAGGGGAGG
The DNA here is from genome assembly GCA_036245525.1 of Semisulcospira habei. NCBI lineage: Eukaryota > Metazoa > Mollusca > Gastropoda > Semisulcospiridae > Semisulcospira > Semisulcospira habei. The sequence continues at coordinate 113,381,381 of BTPG01000008.1, forward strand.
GGCGATAGGAGAGGAACAGACAGGAGTTATAATATTTTCTCATGCTGTGCAGGTGGTTGTGTTGTTATTGTTGTAGGGGATAGGTCAATGGAGATGGGGTCCTCCAGGAATAGTAGGTGTGTTTACAGTGCAACCGTGTGACAGACGCCACTTTTAGTTCAAGTGTTTTGATTGTCCCGTTATAACACGGAAAGCGCTGTCCTCCCCTCTTACTTGTGGATGTTTCAACATGTCTTACCATAACGCTTCTTTTCTTTTTGCTGTACTTGCTTCAAGAATAGATTTTTTGAGTTTATATTTGTGTGTTTATAATACATGTCCTTGTCTGTGGTTTTCGAACTTAAAAGCTCTGCGCCGTAAGGTCCGAACTGGCTGACCAGCACACAATTCTAGATCACTATCTGCGGAAGTTCGCTTTCAGTCACTTGAATATCACACCTGGTGAACCATAGTGAAATAAATCACACTTTTGTTCTAAAAAATGTGACAACAAGCATTTCAGTTTTGAGCGCCCAGCAAAGGGCGAAGTGTTCAGTAGAAATAATGGCCTCTACGCTTGAAAAACACAAGTATAAATAATAAAGCAAGAGGCACAGATCTTCATGAGCCACCGCAGTCACGGGGGCTCATGAATATCTTTGCCTCTTGCAGATGGTGTACTATGAAGAGGTGAAGTCCTGAGAGAGTAACGAGATGAGGAGGGTTGACACCAGTGACCACTATTATGAGGCGCCGAATGTGCAGTACGCAAATTGTCTCTGAAACAGTTACAATAACTGATGACAATGGGTTCTGCATTGTCTAAAGGTGATTTTCAAACTTGCTGTTACTTATCCACTGAACTACTAACTAATGTGCTAAATGCTATCTATACGGTGGTGTCTTGTACGATGTCTCTTATGTGTTAATATCCCAAATTTCAATGATATGCCAACAAAGGAACAAAGTTTTGATAAACAGTCCATAATCAGCTTAGAGCGCAGTCTTCATGCAAGTAGAAACTGTTTCATCAGCGGAGATGTGTACTTGGGTTTTGTATTGTCAGTTTGTTTAAGAAACTTTTTGAAGTCTTAAGCCGCTTCAACCATGGTCTTACGGTTGAAACACACTCAAGGTCTGCTTTCAAGCCGGTCCGCATCGCGGCAGAATAAAGTACATACGTTGAAACGCGAACTGTGAATTGTACTCCGTACAACGAAACATAAAGCAGTCTGCTAATTGTGAGCATGTTGCTCCCCATACAATGTCATCGTGTCGTGGGATGCACACACTTTGGGGGAGGGGGGAGGAGGGGGGAGGGATGGGTTGGGTTAGGGTTTGGTAGGGGTCGATGGAGGAGGGGGGGGGGGCACTGATGGGACAGTAGAGTCCATCAGCAATCTTTTTTCATCTGCAAGAGTCATACATCTTCATGATCCCCTACAGCCCAAGGAGTTCACAACACGTTTCTTCCTTTCTAGTTTTGAGGGATGGGCTGTATTTACTTAAATCTAAGCATCTCAAACGAAGCGAGCGATCAGTTTTAAGCATGCGACTTGCGGTGGACTTTAAGCAGAGAAACCGCTAAGCAGTCGACAATCAACGATGAGCTAAATTTAGCCAGGCCCAACCAGCAAGAGGCACAGATTCTCATGAGCCCCTGCGACAGCAGGGCTCATGAGAGTCTTTGCCTCTTGCAGATGTAAACCTACGACTTACGTTAGTTTGGGACACTGACGACTTCGAAGCAGACGACAATCTTTTTCCAACGGTGAGGTAAATTTGGAAGATCACGAGCCTCGCGGCAAGAGGCAAAGATTTTCATGAGCTCTTGCAGTCGCACGGGTTCATGATAATCTATGCCTCTTGCAGAAGGTAGTAGGGATTTCTCGGAGACTGAGAAGGAAGGGTGGGCGCCGCGAAGTGAAGCTGACAGTGTCAGTATGCTGAGCATCCCTCGTCAAGGAGGCAGCAATCACGCCGCGGTGCATACTTCCACTTGTACTGTAACGCGAGCGAGCGCTTCTATCGTTGGTCACCACGCTAGCGAGAAGTGACGTTCGGATGTCAGTCTTTATATGTCGTAGTTGTGTCGATTGACAATTTGTGATTCTTTGGCGATCAACAATTTGTGCTTCTTCCGTTTTCATTTGGGAATTCCGCCTGCTCGGCATTAAACACTAGTAATTAACTTCATTTGGGAATTCCGTGCCGTTTTAAACCTTCGAGATTGTGAATTAGCACTGTGTTACAGTTCCCATTACAAATTATCACGTGCAATTTCAAAGCGGTTCATCAGACGTGACAAAAGAGCAAAGTTTCCTGTTATTGGACGTAAACTCTTCGTTTCCTGTTAGTAACGTGTTCACTTTAAGACAATGTAAAACACGCCATTTTCTTTGACTCTTGGACTGTACATCGACTATAATTTATGTTTTAGTGATTTGTGTCTAATTTCTTGCTTACGAAGTTTGGTTCGACTGAAGACCTTTTCTTCCAAAGAAACCTTCCTGAGCAAATACAGAAGTATAATCATGTAAAATCTAGAAACGGAGGAAACTTGTATACCTTTCAGCGATTGACGATCGGATCGGATATAGTACATTGCGCACTATTGTACAACAGAATGTGAAGTCAGTTGTGACATCAGTTCTTGTGATCTGAAACAGCATGTGCAAAATCAAGACATTGTGAACACAGACATGTTTACGAATACCTAATTGGAGTGCTCTAACTCTGTTTGATTTTATGTAAGTACGACTTACTTTTTTCAATGTTTTTTTTTTTAAATATTACAATTGTGTGTGGGTCTATGATTTTGAACCTTACGGCTGCAAGCCGTAAGGTTCAAAATCACATACCCACACAAATCTATTATTTCGAGCGATAGCAGCATGTAAATCTACAGTGCGGCTGCCACATTATTTTGTCTTTGAAGCCTCAGTGTCCGATTCATACCCATGAATTCCGTTTCCTGAGCCTGTTGCTCTCATTAGCTCGTTTATTACTGGACTCTCGTTGGATGGGTCGCAAGTTCGGATGTACGTTGGGGGGAAAAATGTGCTCAGACCCTTATTGATTAGTTCACGTCCACGGCACCAGAGTGATAATGGACGGCCGTAAGGGATAGGTTATCTGGAACAGGGACAGCTATTGCCTAGCATTTTACAGTACTACCTGAACTCTCAACAATTCAGACGCATTGCAGGTGTATCGCTTTTGAGTTACCACGACCTTTAGACAGACATGCTATCAAGAACAAGCCCTTTTTTTTTTTGGTGCGTGGCCTGACCCGTTTCTTTTCGGTACCCAGCCCTTTACTAAATCGTTATGGCAAAACGCGTTTAAAACAATTTACTTTTTGCTCGATTACTTGGTAGTGCTGTCTTTTTCTTTGTGTCACTTCATAACTGTTTTCTGTGCTCAGCAGGACAACACGTTAACACAACTATATGTTGTGATATCATGCGTGTGCTAGTCTGTGATTTTAAGCTTCGGCTTCAACCCAGTAGGCAAAGTCATCGGGCCGACGTCGGCCGCAGTGGTCCCGCGCACGAGTGCGCGGGACCACTGCGGCCGACATCGGCCAGAGGAACTTTGCTTTTTGGGAAGAAATGATGTCACACACCAAAAAATACAGATCAGCACATAATTTATGTTTATATTTTGTTATCTGAAGAAGTTTTAGTGACGTATGCTGTATTTTTTGTCTTTCTCTTGTCTGGTGTGTGTGTCGTTTTGTTTGTTTGTTTGTTTTCAAGAACGTTATTTTACAGCTCCTTCGTGCAACGTGTTTGATCGTGTGAAGAAGTTTCCGCGTTGTGCTTTAGTTCGCCTTTCAAGCACGTTTCTGTCTTCTGTTCTTTTTACAAATTACTTTTCGTTCCCCTTACCCTTTGTTCTCAATATCAGGAAATATTCTAATATTGTGTTGTCTTCTCAGTGTGACGACATTTCTGTTCTTTTTCACATTTGAACGGAAGTATAAAAATCAGATATCTCGCAAACTGCTAACTTTTAAGTGAACTTTTCCTCCAGGGTCATTCAGGCACAAAAGTCAATAGTTCTTAGCATGTCTTATAATAAACCTGGACAAAGCATATGAAGTTTGCATTTCGTAAAATGTAAAACTTCTTTTCGCTTATTCTCCTTTGTAGGTAGAGAGTTCCACCGCTGCGCACAAAGAGCAATTTTTATTTTAAAAAAAACTTTGTTTGTGTGCGTACTCACAGTTGCAAAAGGAAGGGTAGAAAGTCTTAGTTGAAGCAAGACATCATTGAGAATCCGTTGTATCCGCAAATGTTAGCAATCAAAGCCCGTCCTGAAGCAGATCGCTTTACAATGCTCTGTTTTCAGGGGCTCAGTAGCACAAGTTAGTTAGTATGATTTTGTTCTACCATTTCTTTTGTTTTTACTAACCCCCTTCAGAGATGAACGTCTTACTTACTATTTGTCTTCTTCATTTTTCTAGGTATGATTTATCTCTACCCTCTCTTCTCCATCACCCTAGTCTTTTGATACAGACAACGAAAGTAGGACACGAAAACTTCGATAATGTTTTACGCAAACAGTGGATTAAAAGCCCGGACGAACATGCGGTATCCACTGTTTTTGTCGAAACACGTGCAGTTTTGACCTCCCTCTGATTTCCTGTCTATTAACTCATTCTACCCCAGACACACCACATGAAGATAAGGATCGACCATGATAGTTCAAGGGTGATGCCAGAATAGCTTGGCGCCTATGGGCGCCAAGCTATTCTGGCATCACCCTTGAACTATCATGGTCGATCTGTGTCCTGCACTGCAATGCAGTCTTCAGAGAACAACGGCAAAATTTGAGGATTTCGGTGTTGGGGTAGAATAAGTTAACGTCTTAATTATCCTCTGTCTATTAACGTCTTAATTATCCTCTGTCTATTAACGTCTTAATTATCCTCTGTCTATTAACGTCTTAATTATCCTTTGTCTCTCAGCGCGGCCGTAAGAAGATGGGCCAACAAGAATCTGCTCACGCCGACACCCCGGACCCCTGTGGGCCCACCGCCTGGCCTGCCTGGCACCAGTCCCTGGCCCCCAGGGGTCCCACCCGACCCTCGGGCCGGGGTATCTTCCGAGGGGAGTTTATCCTGCTGCGGTCGTCTCCCCCTGGATCAAGAAACAGGGATGGGTGGAAAGGACCGGGACACAACGGCCACCTTTACGCCCAGAGAAACCGTAAGTTGTGTGGGTGTGGCTTCTTTTATTGCGCTGGTCTGGGATTTTGGACCTTTCGGCCGCAGGGCGTAAGGTCCAAAATCACAGACAAGCGCACAGGGTATGTATTATTTTCTACTGGCCATTACAGACATGAGCCCAAAATAGGAAGACCAAAATTATAATGTCCATGCATCCAGAGACTTGAAATGTACTATCACATGCCCTTCCTCAGTAAGTACGTCCAGACCAAGCGTGTAAAATGCAGAGAATCCTAGCAAAGAAAGAAACACGCTTAGAAAGGACAATTACAAGACAATAAATAAATTGTGTTGTAATTGTCTTTTCTAAACGTCTTTCTTTCTTTGTTTGGATTTTCTTTTATCAAATAGTGCGTGCTCTCTCTCTCTCTCTCTCTCTCTCTCTCTCTCTCTCTCTCTCTCTCTCTCTCTCTCTCTCTCTCTCTCTCTCTCTCTCTCATTTACTCACTCACTCTCTCCCCTCTCTCCAGAGTGCTCTCTCCTCCTTTTTTTTTCGTAAGGCCAGACGATTTATGATCTTGTGTCTGTGACAACACGAACTGCTGTCTCCCACACTAGCGCATATTGCTCTCACCTACTTACCTTACCATAGTTCAGTTTGATGGTGTGGGAAAAGAATGTAAGCAGTAAAATATACTATACACTATAAAGAAAAATGTCAGCCATTGCAAGCGGCATGCGGACGTGCTCTCTTCTCCAGTATTGATCGATGCAATTCAAAGTTTAACTCATTGTGCTCGAGGTACGAAATACCCACATTTTGGAGTTATCCTCCGAGTACTGCATTACAATTCAGGAGACAGATCGACCATGATAGTTCAAAGGGTGGTGGCAGAATAGCTTGGCGCCTATAGGCGCCAAGCTATTCTGCCACCACCCTTGAACTATCATGGTCGAGCCATATCTTGCTGTGGTGTGTCGCGGGCAGAATGAGTTAAAATATCTCTTTCGTGTCCATAAAATTGCAAGTCGTCTTTTTTTGCCGAGTACACACACAAACGTATCATCATAAAAAAGCTACAATATGTATTTCAAGTGTTGTTGAGCTTCGGATCAAGTAAAAATGAGTGATCAGTAACAACACTAACACAAAGGAAGCTTCACATTATAATGTTAAAGTAAAAGTGGCATGGAACCAAGACTTCTTTACGTCTCGATAAATCTGTCTATCCGATGTTTCTAAGATAGTTCTACAGGAAGGGACATGTATACATATTATATGAGCCAATGTCAAAAGTCTGCTTGGACAGCAAAGCTATAATACGTCCAGTTCTGTACATAAACAAAATAAATTCGTTTTCGGAGTGTTAGTGAAATTTGTGAAACATTTGAGTCACGGTGTCACAAGTGACAGACCATTTTTTGTTGTTGGCTTAAACGACCTGGCAAGCCATTTTCTCGGTGTGTGTCAAGTCCTTCTTTAGTGTTGTATGTACTAGCAATCAGAACATCTGCAATCGTGAAAATACACAAAACATTTAATTAATTGAAGTTGAAATTGTCATAGTCAGAGCAGCACCTTTTGACATTGCACCACATGTAAGTCAGCCACGCCGATCTTACAATGTCCAGACAGTAACATAACCTTTGACACGCTGTATTCAAAGCTACTCTTTCAAGCAGTATCCTTAATGTTTGACTTGCTTCACCTGTGAAAAAAAAATTAGTCGGCTACCGTTGACCCGCGCACAGCCGTGCGCGGGCCAACGGCGGCCGACGTCGGCCCAATGGCCTTTGCGCACTGAAATGAAATGTTCCAGTGAAGAAAGGACCCCCCAAAAAGTCACCCTTGGTACAAGGTGAGACAGGGGAAGGTGAGAGTGACAGCAATCAACATGAGCAACACTTTCTTTTCCTTTATCTAAAGCACGGCAAACAATAACGGGAGCTTATCCTACGTGTGCGGGAGTTTTTGACCCGCCCTTGGTGTGGTATACCTAACACATCGATCCGCCCTGTGTAAAACGACATTGAACGTGGAGGACAAGATGAGATCTAGCGTGGAGCAGGGTGGAAATATGTACAGACTATTTGCCACAAACACTCCACGTTAAACAACCACATTCGAAGCATACCCAGTGGCTTAACACACCCATTCGTGCTACCAGAAAACATTCCCCCAGAATGACCGGTCCATCTGCAAGAAACAGAGATCCTCATGAGCCCCTGCATTCTGCAGGGGCTCATGAGGATCTCTGCTTCTTGCTGGTTCCATTGTTGCCTGTGTTTATAAGACGTAAGAAGGCCACCAGAACAAAAGGCGAAGGGCGCGCTGAAACTTTGTCCTAGACATTCCTGCAGAAAGGCCAGTCGAGCCAAACGATGCAGTGATGGTCATGAGCTCCTGCAGTTTGCAGCGACTCGTGAGAATCTGTGCTTATGGCTGATTTCATTTTCTTCTGTGATATTGAATAAAGTGTCTTTGGAGGGTTTAAGGCGATGATAGCTTAGTCGAACAGATTCAAGGAAGCAGACGACCATTGTGAACTGAAATCTCGTTATTCCTTTCTTCCTCTGGTTGAGAAATATAGATGTAAACAGATTGAACAAGAAGCATAGATCGGCAATACTCCCAGCAAGACGACGAGGCTCACGAGGATCTGTGAATTTTGGAGAAAGGTCGTGATCCGAACATGTCCATTGAAACTTCAGAAGACCATTGAAAGCTTAACTCACCTTGGCCCTACCTGCCCCCCTCTGCCGAAGAAGTTTCGATGTCACTAGCTTTATCAAGGGGCATAGATCTTCATGAGCCCCCATGCTGCGGTAGCTCATGAAGATCTATGCCTATTGCATATGGATCTCGTCTCTACGAGTGAAGAGAAACCCTGATTGTTTGCTCCATGCATTTTTGGCAGCCACATATGCAGCGAGAGACAAACGGAAGATCACCTAGATCTTGCCAGATCACAACCAGGCGATTTCAATAAGGCCGGGACGGCTAAAGTGAAGAAAAAGGAAATTTTTAGGTCTTTGTTGAAGGAATGTTGTTCACTTTAAACTCAGGGAAATGTCTATCCCGTCATTCCTTATTTCAAGGCCGCGGGCATGTTTTTCGTTTTGTTTGTTTGGTGTGTTTTGTTTTCTGTTGCGTCAATATCTATTCGTTGCAACTGCGTTGAAATTTTTATTATGACTGTCAGCGCGTCTGGCTTTAGATTAAACTTCAGATATAACTTATTGCTACATGAAAGAAACAAAACAAAACCAAAATAAATTGCGCTTTTGATCTAAAGATTAGACTTGCATATGAAAAAAATTCATAATCATCGATTGACACGCCCTCATTATAACAGCGACGCAGTCGTTACCTAAAATAAAGATTAGGCGTATATCAACAGCTGACACACCAGCGACAAAATGAGCAAAATAACAAAATAAGCTTAAGGCTTCATAAGATTCTAGCTTCACAAACTTGTTTTGTCTGGAAGACTGTCTTCTATGTTATAATGTGTTGTTGGTGTACTACGAAACTATTTAATCCAAGAGATATAGATCCCCATGAGCCCCCGCATATGCGGGAGCTCATGAGGATTTATGCCTCTTGCTAAGACCACTTGGACGGCTGGAGCTCGTAAAAGTAATACAAATTTTAGAAGCACAAAATGATGAGAAAGCAGAAAAGCAGTGCCATCACTGACTATAATAAACATTGGCCTAAAGTTGCTTTAATGTATGTGATTCTGATATTCTATGACTGTTTCTTAGATTCACCTAAAACGAAGGACTAAATAGTTCATGTGAGCGTAGAGATACTCTGAAAAAATAACCACCACATAAAGACTGTTTGATTTTTTTTTTGATTTTTTTTTGGGGGGGTGGGGAGGGGGGTGGGGAGGGGGTGGGGGTGGGGGTGTATACGTTTAATTAAACAGAGAGGAAACACAGGTTCTCAAATTATAACAGCAGCAAGAAAAATGAGGACTGGTTTTGTCATCAATAGCAGCGCACTGTATAACTGCATTCCGCACTTAACATTTTGAAACAGATCATTTAGACATCTGAGAGATATGGTTTGTACAAATATTTGTTAACGAATTCGTCTCTAAGGTCGACATTCACAAATTTCTAGTCCTGCGGTAAAGATTGCTTTATTGTCAGTTGAGCAGTTAGATTGATTTTGTGGCTGAAAACAAATTGACACCCAGAACAGCAAAGCTACTCTGTAGACACCAACCTACGACTAGCATTGTCGATCCATTGTCTGCTGCAGGGTTCAGGCGTGTTAAATACGGCGTGCAGAATACGGCTGAGAAGTAGTAGGTTTTATGTTTTAGCTTCAGTTATTCAGAATGTGAAAGTATATATAGTTTCTTTGTTTCAGTGCATGTCCCACCTTTTCATTTCTGAACTCATTCACTGCCAGTTGATACAGATTTTGCTCTGCAATCTTCATTAACATAACGATAAAGAAACCCAGCTGACCCAGGAACTTTGGATTCAAAGTGGTTTCAGCAAGAGGCATAGATCCTCATGAGCCCCCGCAACTGCGGGGACATGAGGATCTATACCTCTTGCAGATGGGTTTTATCCAGCTGTTCTCGGCAGCAAACGGGTTAAATCTCTTTTTTTTCTTGGCAGTGATCGGGTCAAAATTCTCATTCTTAAACTGTATTGAGCTGTCAAAATGAGATCTGCAGTCTGTCAGAGAGCTAACCAGAAACCAGCACGCCTTCTAGCACGCGACCATGAGCACTCCTGGATTTTAATTTGGCGCGTTGCAATCGTTGTCTAGCTTTGACTTGGCCAGGCACGTATGTGTCCTCCTATGTAGGCGGACCAGTTGGAAAATGATCAGTGTAGTGTGGGGGCTGTAAGGTTTGGCAGTGGCCCATGGGTACACTGACTTGGACAGTTTGCCTTTTTCAAGTCTGCACTCTGTGACTGGATGTGTTGACTCGCAGCTCATCAACTTCCAAAGATGTATTGTCACAATGACCAGTTTCAGACCTTTCCCCCAGTAGCAAATCGTCTTCGGGCCCACAACGGCCGCAGTGGGCCCGCGCACAGCCGTGCGCGGGCCCTCTGTGGCCGTCGTTGGCCTGAGGTCCTTTGCTTACTGGGTCATTAAAGCAATCTACTTCATGAAACAACGGGTTAGAAGTTCGCGCAGTGTCTCCTGTATCGATGTTGTCTCACCGTAGTGCTGCCGCACGAAACGTGAGTTCTGAATGTCGTAAACTGAAAGGCTTTTCTGTTCTTCTTCTCATTTGTACGTAGGAGAGTTTCCAATGTGCGCCAAAGCGGCAGTAGGAAACCTCTGCTACGTTACGTATGCCTACTCACATAAATTCTGAAAAAAAAAGACTGAGCAAACAAAGGCGTTGTGCCGGCGAATTATAACAACCAATGCTCCCACTGAAGCAGATCGCTTCCACTTCCAGATAACCTCATTTACTTTAACCCATTCAGCCCTGACGCACTACAGCAGGAGATGGGTCGGCGCCAAGCTAATCTGGCACAACCCTTGAATTATCATGGTCGATCCATCTCCTGCAACAGGTGCATAGTCGTTAGATGACGCCTCCCAAATTTGGGAAATAGTGCGTCGGGCTGAATGAGTTAAGGCAATAGCTAGATAGATAGCGTATGTGATAGAGCGTTTGACTCTCTTCAGAAAGGTCGCGGATTCAAACCCAGTTGGAGTCAAAATTTGTTCAGACCATACTCGGTGCCCCGTCTTTAAATTACCTTTGTGGTAGACAAAAGAAGCCCCAAACGTGTTTTTTTTTTTTTTTTTTTTTTTTTAAACAAGTTCAACCCACCGACCCACCACCAATTTGTATTTGTAAAACAGCTAATTCGCTGTCACACTGATAGAGATACATATGACCAGTCTGAAAATTATATATGGTGATGTAAATACTGGGTTTCTGGTCTTAAGTTTGTTTTGCATCATTTTCCTCTAAAACAACACTTTGAAGACGGACAATAAAGTCGACCTAATTCCGTGCGGTGAAAAAGTATCCCAAAGTTCATTGACACTATAATAAATATTTGTTTTTCTTTGAAACAATTTCAAAGATGGAAAAAAAAAAGCCCCAAAAATCGACCAAATACCCTGCAATGAAAAAGTTTGCCTACGTTCATTGTAATAACTATTTTCTTTTCTTTTCTTACATGTACATGCATTTGTGTTCTATGGCTCCCAAATTAATGTTTTTTTAGTATACTTTGTGAGTATGATAAATGAACCGCTGTGTTTATGTGGCTTTCACGTTTAGTTTCATTTTTAGTTCCCCTGAGACCAGTTTTCCATTTTAAATACACTGTAATCTAAAGATTTGCTAAAATCAATAGTATCCTTCCATACTTCATTATTTTAGGGCTTTTCTGTTGCCAGTGTCTAATATTAAGATTATAATACTTCAAGTCCATGTATTAGATATCGTGTTTAACTCATTTGAGACGTGCTGAAGTCGAATACGCGGCATAAAGCCGCGTATTCGACTTCAGCACGTCTCGAATGTGGCAAACTGCAAGATTATACATGTCATCAAAGCAGTGTGATCCAAAGATCATGGTCTTACAAGTAATATCACACGTGATAAAATTCAACAATGGTCCAGTTTGTATTACAATCGAGCTTCTGAGCCCTCACTAATCTCCTATAAGACTTATGCTTGACCTTCCGGGGTGAAGATACAATCGGCCCCTTCTCGTAGTGACCTCGGCATAACTCGGACCTCCATGATCTCCTACAGATCACTGATATGAAGGCCGCAAGAGGCATACGTACTCGTGAGCCCCTAACTTCATGCAAGGGCTCATGAAGATCTGATCTTTTTTCAGATGTCACGTTCCCTGGTGCTTGCCTTGTTCTCTCATTGTCCTCGGTTTAGATACGTGGCTGCTTGTCATCTGCTTCATATTTCTTAATCCTTTGTTCAACGTAAATCAACTGCCTTTGACCTCTTCTGCCTGACGGACACAGACTACCAGGAAGAGGCATTATTAAATGTGTATAAGACCCTACCAGGACACATGTACATCTATGTGTCTTTGACATCGACGTCGCCTGTTTGGGGTCTGCCCTGTGGAGTCAAAAGACAGTAAGTCCATGTTTGCGAAAAGCGAGATTGTCAATGTATTACAGTGAAAATGTCGCTTTTCACAGAATGGATTTATTGTCATTTGCCTTCACAGGCCAGCGATGTCTTGGTGTCGCGTTTGATGTTTATCTAGTCCTCAATCCGTCTGCCCCCCGATGAACACGGAAGGATCACGGCCAGTCTGGGCCATGAATGCAAAAGAAAGTATATTAATTCTGGTAAAAGCGCGATTTTCATTGTAATTCAACACTTGTCAATCTCACTTTTCCCAAAGATAGACATGCTGCTTTTCGCCTTCATAGGGCGACTCTTCATTCATTCATTCATTCATTTAATTCCTATTCAAATGGGGCCAGGATGCGATGTTTAACTCCTTCACTGCCGAGAAAATGTGAACACAATCCGACTGCAAGAGACATAGATCTTCATGAGCCCCCGCGACTGCGGGGGCTCATGAGGATCTATGACTCTTGCTGAGACCAGTATGTATCCGTGTTTCTTAGACAGTTTTGGCTTTTGGTCGTTGAATGAACAAAGATTTCAAAAACAAAAATATACGCACAGTAGCAGGGAAGGGCTTGAGCGATGCTTTAATTGCTTGTCGGTAAAAAGCGACGGCCTGCCCAACAACAGATGAAAATATCATAATTGTCAGTGGTTATGCTTTCTGTTTCAGAATGCATGTGCATGCATTAGACGACAGTTTTGAAGTGTGATATATACAGTAAAAATTCACGCCCGTAAAGTGTGCTGATCCTACAGGTTTTGCTTCCCTTTCCTCCCGCCCCCCACCCCCACCCCCACCCATTTGCACGTTGAATTTATACACAATGTTTAAAACTTAAACCAACGCAAAACACAACGAAACGCAAACCAACCCAGAAAAAAAACGAAAACTAAAAAGCAAAGCAAGGCAAAGCACAAAAAAACCCGAAAAAACAAAACAAAACAAAGAAAACAAAACAAACCCGTTTACAGTATAATACTTTGTTTGTTGTTTGCCTGTCTGTTTGTCTGTCTGTCTGTTCCTGCTTAACGTCCCCATGTTTGATTTTTTTTTTGTTCCAGGCCCATGTCCCATTTCGTTACCCCTTGGTCGTAACGACTACCCCGCTTCCCGTCTGCACCAGGTTGGGCTTGATGAAGAGGAACTACTTGGAGATGGACTTGACAGGTAAAGACACTCAAAACTATAAAGACTTTGGCGTGCAGACTGAGCCACGCAGAACAAAATTAGTTATACAAGAGACCTTGTCGGAAATCAGAAGTAATTAAAAAATTCCGCGTGTTTCGAAGCAAATAGTGGATTAAAAACCCGGACAAACATGAAATACCGCATGTTTGTCCGGGCTTTTAATCCACCGTTGCCGTCGAACACGTGCAATTTTCACCTACTTCTGATATCTGGACATCGTCCAAAACAACCAGCTCCGCTCATAACATAACATAACATAACATAACATAACATAACATAACATAACATAACATAACATAACATAGCATAACATAACATAACATAACATAACATAACATAACAACATAACATAACATAACATAACATAACATAACATAACATAACATAACAACATAACATAACATAACATAATACTTACTGTTGCGCTGCTCTTTAACACATTCTGCCCTAGGACCGAAATCCACAAATTTTGGAAGCTGCCCTCTGAAGGACTCTATTACAATTCTAGAGACAGATCGAACATAATAGTTCAAGGGTGATGCCAGAATAGCTTGGCGCCTATGGGCGCCAAGCTATTCTGGCATCACCCTTGAACTATCATGCTCGATCCATGTCTTGCTGTGGTGTGTCGGGGCTGAACGAGTTAAAATAATTATAATGATGATGATGACGATGATGATGATGATGACTACAATTTTGATGAGATCTCGGGAGACGAAAGGACGATGATGACGACAATGAAAGATTTGTGTGCGTGTGTGCAGTGTTTTATCTTTATTTCATTTCTATTCACATTTTAGGGTGTTCGCATCCTACGTATCTACCCACACACCCATACTTTTTTCGTTTAATGAAGATCTGTGAATATTCAAAGACAGAACAAACCCAAACATCGTTTGTTTCCAACGTACAATTCTGTCTCTAGATTCATCCCACGCCCACCCTTTTTTCTTATATCAAGCAGTGATGTTCAAAGACGCACCAAACCGGAAATGATCACGTCCTGCTGCGTACTGTCCCGTTTCTTTTCCTGGTTTCTATTTCTGAATTCCTGTCTTGTTTGGCGCGTAGTTCACAACCCAGATTGTTTTGGCACGGAAAGGTATTTGGCTTGTAGCAGCCACACTAATATTGAGATGCCTCTGAAATTGGTCACAGCTCTGTTTTGGCAACACAGTTTGGCAACACGCTATTGTTTTGTTGACAAGATAATATTTTGATCTTTGAGGGAACACTGACTACTGGTGTGGCACAAAATAAACGGGGAAAAAGATGAAGAGGACACAGACAGGACCTGGGGTGGAATCCATGAAACGTAGAAACGCCTTAAACGTATGAAATCCATGAAACGTAGTGGATAGAATCCTTCTTCAGTCACGCGTGACATCGGTCACGCGTGACTGAAGAGAGATTCCATCCGCAGCGTTTCATTGATTACGCCTATTTGAAGATAGGTTTTATCAAAGAACGTTTCACTGATCCCACTTTAGGGCCTTGCTTTTCTGCCTCTGTGTCTTGTTTTTCCATGATATTTTGTTCTTCGTTATTTTCCATTTTAAGCGCGAGAACGGGGTATGGACCAATCTAATGTGGCACTACTCTTGAACTGTATAATGTTCGGTCGCCACTTTTACGTTGTTTGGAAAGGTTACAAAAATGTAAGCTAGTTGAACGTAAGAAGAATAAACTTGGAGTTTTTGGCGACAAAATCATTGGCAACTCCATATTCTTCCAAGGGGCCTGGAGCAGACGTCGGCCGCAGCTGGTCCGCGCACAACCATGCGCGGACCAACAGCGGCTAACGTCAGTCCGATGACCCTATGCGCTTTGGGTTGATGTCTCATCTACACTCGCCCTACACCTCGGGTCATGCACTTTCTGACACTGTTAAAGATGCTGCTTGTTTTCTTTCATTCTATTGCAGGGGACAAATGACTAACAATGTAATATAATGTACTGGCAACTACGTAATAGAGAGTGTTCGACTCTGAGAGCTCAAGCATAGCGTCTTATTAGCTCGATGCCTCACCATCCATCTTCCAGGCATTTTACCCATACACAATCGGTTGAGTGTTTTTTTTTGTGTGTGTTGTCGTTGGTTTTTTATGTTGTTTTTTCCTCCTCTGGCGTATTCCTGCGTTTGTCAAGCGTGTAAAACAATTCATGTGATGCCATTCGTTCCTATTTTCATAATATTTGGCCGCGTCTGCACAGCTTGTAGTACAAGAAAATTCAAAACAGATGTCAAAGGCTGCTTCGGGCGCATTAACCTGTTATCAGATCGCCCAAGATTTTGCCCTGAAGATAACGTTGAACGGAGTAAACACGAGTAACTATAGATGCACGCATACCTGTCGTGCGAACATTACTCATGGTAGAATAATCATTTTATTTCTCATTACCGTGCACATTAACATATTCGAGACGACTCGCATGCTGACGCAGGGCGAACAGCCGCGTGTCCGCATGAGGGTCATCTCGAATGAGTTAAACTACACCAGGGCGGCGATTCAGACTGCATTCCCACGTCTCTGACCTTGTGTTAAGGGTCTCCATGGTAACAAGGGGAGGGCAGATTGGAAGGACAGATAAGCTCCCCTTGGTTTAACCTGTTCACTGCTGAGAAAGCTTTGATACCATCCATCTGCAAGAGGTATGATCCTCATGAGTCCCCGAGTTGCGGGGGCTCTTGAGGATCTATGCCTCTTACTGAAACCACTTATGTATCAATACTGCTTGGACCGCTACGGATCTATGACGTTGAATTTGCAATGATCGCAAAAACGCTCTGTGCGTCCACTGGCAGTGAAGGGGTTAAGGTGCATGCAGCCACGCACACTGTAAACTACACCGGTGGCTGCATGCGCAAGGGGGTTAATATACACGTTTCCATTGACAATAAATAATAATACTTTCGTGGCATACTGCTTAAGCATACTCGGTTAATTAATTTATGTCGAGACCTACCGCATACTAATACGAAATGAATTGATGAATCGATGTATTGATCCATTTACGTTCTGATTTTTGCACGAGATTATTTAAATGTGTGTGCTGGTGCATGATTTTGGACCTTACGGCTCAGAGCCGTGGGGTCTTAAAGCGACCTGGTCCATGAAGCAATCATGTTTAAAGGGTAAATATTTGGCAGTATCTGCTTTAAACATGTTCTTGCTAGGTCTTACAATCTATCTATCTATCTATATCCCGTAGTCTTGCCGACCGTTGGGCCACCACTGATGACTTAACAACCAGCTCCCTCCATTCCTCTCTGTTCTCTGCCATTCTCAGCGTATCGCCCAGCTTCAGTCCTGTCCACTCTGAGATATTGTCCTCCCGCATCTTTTCCTCTGTCTTCCTCTCCTTCGTCCTCCTCGCACAGTGCCTTGCAGGATTGTTTTGGCAAGCCCTGCTGAACGCGTGACATGCCCATACCACTTCAGTTTGCGTTTTCTCACAATGGCTAATAAGTCTTCATAGGGCCCGATGGCTTGCCTGATTCTGCTTCCCACTTCCTCGGCGTTTGTGATGTGATCTCTGTATGAGATGCCAAGCAGCCTTCGAAAACATCTCATTTCAGTGGCTTGTATCCTCCTTTTTTTACAATAATGCTGAACAAAAAGGCTAACGTCAGTTACTGACCTATAAGTTAGGCTAACTTCAGTTACTGACCTATAAGTTAGGCTAACTTCAGTTACTGACCTATAAGTTAATCCTAGAATGATGGCGATCAAACGGCTCGCCATGGGGCAGATCACTTTAAATCACAGACAACACACATTTGAAGAACTTTTTAGGATTAGTGCTTGAGTTTTCGCGTCTGGATTTTCAAATCGAAGCAAAACATAATACAGAGAATAATACGTCTATAAAATTATGCGTTTTACCTTCTACGCGACTAGTCGCCTGCTGTGTGCTGGTCTGTAATTTTGGACCTTACGGCTGAAAGCCGTAAGGTCCAAAATCACAGACCGGCACACGTATTCTGCACCACATGGTGCGCTGACATACTTTTTCACTCCGGTCTCAACTTGCACTCATTAGCGTGCCTCGTTTTCTCCTTGTCGTTTCTGTGTTTGAAATTCAGGCCTGGCGTTGTGTGCAAGAGGATCAGCCCTGCAGTGGAGAAAGCTCGTTAGAGTAATCACAGATGTAGGAAACCAAACACTGACTGAAGAGCTAACTGGTCCCTGTCTCTGCGTATCGTCAGTGCATGTGTGCTGGACTGTGATTTTGGACCTTTAAGCCGCATGCCGTAAGGTCCAAAATCACAGTCCAGCACACATTCAGATTTTGTTTGGAGAAACTCATCTTTCGCGGGTCGGGTCGTTTCGTTTTCAGGTATAGATCTCTCCTGATTCATTGATATAAGATCTCTACGCGGACTCACAACATCGAATAGTTCTTAACTCATTCTGCCCGCGACACACCACAGCATATGGCTCGACCATCGGATAGTTTAAGGGTGGTGGCAGAATAGCTTGGCGCCTATAGGCGCCAAGCTATTCTGCCACCACCCTTGAACTATCATGGTCGATCTGTCTCTTAAATTGTAATGTAGTCCTCAGAGGACAACTCCAAAATGTGGGTATTTCGTACCTTGGGCACAATGAGATAATATGATGAAAAATAAAATCCAAAATAGTATAAGGAGTACTTCGGCTTTATCGGGAGTCTTTAGCCAATGTTGCCATCATACTAGATGTAAAACTAACATCACAATGTGAACAAAGACTTACGTAATAGATGTGGTCGCTCAGAACAGATTCTTCTGTACTGTAAATCGATACAGTTCATGATAAACGCGTGTCTCGACCAAAGCCTGTGCTAAGTAAGCAGTATCGAGGAGCAGGACGGACAGGGACAAGTAACTGGTATTAGGCTTCCTAATCCTGTAGGGTAATTTAGAAGAGGCTGGCAAATATCTCTAGCCTGTAGCGTGTGAAGACGTGCGTGTTTGTCCGACATGACAGAGTCATGTAAAACTGTGACGCACCCTGACCGCGTGTTTCTGTAGCACTTCAGTTTGTAATTATAAATGCACAGATGCCACCCTCTCCTCTAACGAGCAAGTTAGAAGACAGAGGCCACACCAGATACACGCCAAATGACGTGTAAAATGCAAAGAAATTCCAACAAAGATATTCAGACCAAAAGGTTGACTCCTAAGCGTGAAAAACTGCAAAGAAAATGCTCAGAAAGAACCTCGAATTTAGTAGTGTTGTGAGTGCCCTTTGGGATTTCTTTCAAGACGCTTAGAAATTACAGAGTTGTACTGAGCGTGTTTCAATTTAGGAAGATAGATCAACCATGATAGTTCACAGATAGTGTCTGATTAGCTTTGCGCCTCAAATCAGTGCATGTAGCTTTTTCGTTAAAATGTTAAAACGCTTGTGGCTTTACCCATTGGCTGTAGGTAGCGATTTTTTTTTTGTCGCGGTGATTCCCGCGACCGTGATTGTTCAAGCGTAGTGCCAGGGTACCCTCGAACCTATTCAGACTGTGGTGTCTTGTTAATGTATTTAACCCTTTCACTGCCAGTGAAACGTAGGTCATCATTCTGAAGTGTTTTCTAACTCAGCGCCAAAGAGCCTCAGCCCGGCGTCAAATGAACAGACTAACGAAGTGGTGTCACCAAGAGGCATAGATCCTCATGAGCCCCACATGAGGATCTATGCCTTATGCAGTTGGGTGGTGTTCAATTATTCTCGGCAGTGAAGAGGTTAAAACATTTGCTTTACAATGCATAGATCAAATCTTGTGTATAATTATGTTTTAAACTATAATTTGATCCAATGATGTGAATACTGACATTTTCTTTTCGGCTTGTGTCAGATTTCTTCACCACAAAGTTGCCCTGGACGCCTTGAGAGGCCATCACGTCCTTCGTCACGGGCCACGTGACCCGGCGCTAGGAGACATACGCGAAGAAGAGGAGGAGTTTGAATCTGTGTCGTCCTACGAGGGACACAACACCAACGCCTACAAATGCCCGCCCAGCATCTACTCCTGCTCGTGCGGCGGTCAGCCTGACAAAATGGCCATCAAGCAACAGCTGGCCTACAATGATCTCCACTACACTACCCAGGGAAGGCGTACGTCCAAACAGGGCCGTGAGATCATGAAGTCGTCCAAGATCACGCTGCCGCCAGTGAAGGAGGACCAGCAGGAACGCCCCACCACTCCCATGGAAGACTACAGCTCTGACGAATCGGGAATCTCCGATCACGGCATGCACTCTGACCAGGAGGATAAGGTGGGGTATGGAATGTCCAGCGGAGATGAGGCCGTCAGCCATCACTCCAAGCGACCCTCCTGCGCATCCTCCGACTCCGCCATGCGCGATTCCGACAATTTGTCCCAGCTGAGCTCCGAGGGAGAATGCCCGCACCACGGGCTAGACGACCCTGATGACAGAGACCACAGCTTCAGGCGCGAGGACGACGCTCTCGTGGATCTGGACCTCGTCACGGCAGGCCAGCTCAACACTTCAGTCCTGACAGAGGTCACCGTGCACAGCGACGACTGTTCCTCGCTCTTCTCCCACCCCAGACACGACGGAGACGAAACGTCACATCTCAGCGTATCCGGAGATTCGTCGTCCGAGTCGTACGTTTCACACAGCGTCCTGTCCTTTCACGGTAGTCAGACTGAGATGGACAAGCGTGCGCGGTCAGCAAGTCCCATGAAAAGAGGCAAGGTTCCTGACAAAGTTGACGCCAGAAGCCGTTCAGAGAAGAGACCATCAAGCGGCAAGATTGATGATTACCATCTGTATTCCGAGATCTCCGATGAAGATCAGTCATCCACGCTGAAGGCTGGTGACAAGAAACGCGAGTCTTCCTCGTCCATGAAGTCGGAGAGAAAAACGCCCCCCATTTCCCCCAGCACACCACCGCCACACGCCCCACCCCCACCTCCTCCCCCACCGGCACCTCCCGCACCTCCCCCGCCGCCACCTGCACCACCCGTACCGTCCACCTTGCCGCCAGCCAAGTCACGACAGTCTTTATCG
Organism: Semisulcospira habei; assembly: GCA_036245525.1. Lineage (NCBI taxonomy): Eukaryota > Metazoa > Mollusca > Gastropoda > Semisulcospiridae > Semisulcospira > Semisulcospira habei. Next base: position 113,401,858 of record BTPG01000008.1, read on the forward strand.
TCTTCGTCCTCCTCCTCCTCGTCGTCATCGTCTCCAACAACCCCTCAACGCGCGAGCCCTACAGGGTCGGTGGGAACATTGGCGGACGTGCTGCGTCAGAGCATCTCAGACGGAACCTTCTCCAGACACAACACACTGCGCCGCCGCGAATCCATCTCCCCGACGCGCCAAAAGGTGTGTCACCCAGTCTTCGACTCGTCAAGCCTGAAGCGCACAGACGTCCACTCCAACTCCAGCACGCTGAGGCGGCAGTACAGAGAGTCACGCCAAGACTCCAACACGTCTGCATCGTCTGCCGGGGGATCTTCAGGTCCGGATGTCTTCGACGAAAAGGAAGAGCTACAAAGCGGCGGCGACGAAGAGGTTGAGGTGAACCAAAAATGCGCCGACAAGATCAAGGCTCTTCAGAGCATACTTATCAAGCAGGCAATCCCTTTCGCCAACCCTGCTCTCATGAAGGGCTGCCGCTCAAGGTCTGTCTCCCGAGACAGGCTGGACGACAAGAAACCCGGGTCTGGCAACCAGTCCCCAAAGAGTGCGATCAGCGAATCCCGGACGAGTACATCGTCTTCCAGCGCTGCGTCTACTCGAAGTGCTTCCGCTTCTAGATCGTCCATGTCAGGATCTGAATCCCCATCTCCCATACCGAAGACTTCGGGCAACATTACTCCAGTGGCGTCTTCCGACGGCATAGTCAAACAACAGAAGAAGGCTCGCAACATAGAGGAAGCGATGACGTCTGGATACGGGCGGCCATCGTGTTATGCTACCATCTCTCGCCTGGAGAAAAGTGATAACGACTCGTGCTTTGACGAGGAGACGCGATCCAGGATCGCCTCAGTGAAAGACAAACTGCAGAGGGCCATCCCCACATCGGATCACTCGGCCACGCTCGCCAGATCCTAGCGGTCAAACGTCTCGTCCTGTGTATGTACATATAGTGACTTGCAAGGACACTCTTGCCGTGAGACAGTCTTGCGCGGCGTTGAACCATAACGTCAAATAAGAAAACAAATAACACTTGAGTGAACATGAGTGCCAATCTCATAACTGCTACGTTGATTTGACCTTTTTTTTGCGTACAACAACCGCATTTTCGTGATCTTAATACGTTTCCTGATAACTCCGGATGGTATGTCTTCTTCCATCTTTGTTTCGATGCGCGAAATCATTTTGACGAGAACAAATATAATCCGGGCCTACAGAGACATAGATTGCCGGATTTCGCAACCGCCTGCTCCTGTACGCTGTCTGCGTGGCTCTTGTGGAACAGTGTGTCTTCCGCACACGTGCCGTTTGCATGAGCGAGCTTAGTCCTGCACCAGCCACTAATAGCTATAGCGGAGCGCCTTGCTTAGTGGCTGGTGCAGGACTAAGTCGCTCATGCAACTGACCCAAGATCGCTGACATTTGGTCGTAACGATTACACGAGTGCGTGCCTCCTCCGAATGGGTGTCATTGTCTTGGGGTGTCTTTGTTAACTGGGCGGCTATACATCGAGACAAAAGCTTGTGTTCTCTTTCGGTCACTGAAGAACTTTTCACAATGTTGAATTCAGATATGAGGCCATAGCAACCAGACAGCGTACAATGTACACAAATACATGTTACCGTATCAACAGTCTTGGCCTTCTTACGGTTAGGAACTTGACGTAGAACTAAAACGGTACCGAATGTGCCTTTGGCCAGTGTTCGCGTGAACGTTGTGACGCTTTTCATAAATGTGAAGAGACAATTCGAAATTGCCTTCATACTCTCCACATGGACGATTCTTGCCGAGGTAAGTCAGATCTGGACAATTGACACCCGGACAAGTCAGAAGTGGACTATTGACACCCGTACAAATCAGACGTGGATAATTGACGCCTGGAAAAGTCAAACGTGAACAGCTGACACCCAGACAAGTCAAACGTGAACAATTGACATCGGAACATGTCAAAAGTGGGTCATTGACACCCGGACAAATCAAACGTGGACCATTGACACTCGGACAAGTCAGATGTGGGCAAGGACACCCGGACAATATCCACGTGACATAAACGACCAATATTTGTGTTCCAACACAACAAATTGACATGAAAATGCGTGTGGAATAGCATTTGACAGACATAGACTGTCACATGGAATGTGATATAAATAATGTAACCATTCACGAGGATATGTCTGCCCTATTTTGGCAAAAGGCAGCATTTCCTTCTTGTGAAAAGCGAAATTTTCAATGTATCACATTGAAAATCTCGCTTTTCACAAACATGTACCTACTGCCCTTTCCCAAATTAGGGCTCACGTAGTGTCCTTCTGCAATATAATGTATACTCGCCTGTTCACTCAGTATTAGATGAGTGGGTGTTTTGTAGATAATAATATAATAATGTCTTTCTTTTGTCTTATTGTTTCAGCTTACTTGTGTCTATACACACAAAAGTTTCCGGTAAGCAAAAGGTCTTCGGGCCGGCCCACGCACGATCTTGCGCGGGCCAACTAAAGCTGACGTTGGCCCGAAGACCTTGTGCCTTTCCGGGTTGACGCTTACCGACATGAACGATTTCTTTCTTGACCTTGTCATGATTACGAATCTTGTCTATAGGTTTGTTTCCTGTACGTACAGAAACTCTTTATACCATTGTGTGTATCGTATGCAAAATATTTTTCTACGCTTTGTTGGTCTGAATGGTGAGTTCATGGTAAAGTGATGATCAAAATGATTTGTCGACAGACAGAAAAAAAATGTGTGCAGATGTACAGATAATTTTGTAACGTTGCAGAATGCGATGTGTGTACATGTATTCACATCTTTCTTAACCCATTGGCTGTCGGTAAGCGCATATTGTCGAGGTGATTCCCTGCGGGAATCACCTCGACAATATGCGCTTACCGACAGCCAAAGAGTTAATGCTTTTATGACTCTGTGTGTGTAGTGTGTTATTTCGATTTCGACATAAGGCTGAAGAGCTGTGGATGATTGCCATATGTGTGTTTGCTGGTCTGTGATTTTGGACTTTACGGCTTCGAATCGTAAGGTCCAAGATCACAGACAAGCACACTAATGATTTAAACTTTAGCGGTCGATCGCGCTTTTTGTCACACTGATTCACGCAGGAATTATTGCGACAAAAAAACGCTACCGACAGCCAAAGAGATAATATTCAACATGTTTTATCAAAGCAGATACGGTGCAGCTTGAAAAGTTGCTTGTAAGTATAGGTTTCAGTGTAAAGAAATATAGCTCAAAACGGATGCTACACATATAAGCAGTGTATGCTTTATTTCATTCTTTTCGAATTTTTTAATGTATCTTTGAGCTGCCGAAAAGGTAAAATCGTCAACTGTTGAAATTTTCACGAGGAAGCTTGATATGAAATTAAAGAGAAATTGAGAAATTAAAGGGGAAAAAATGTGTCAGCGTATGGGTGAACTCACTCGAGAATTGCAGCATCCGCATCCGAAGTCTCGTGTTCGAATGCAGCACGTCTCGAATGTGTTAAAACTAGGTGCTGTGGGGACAATGAGCTTGTATATGGTATTCCCTGCTCTTCTAAAACCGACCAAAGCTTCAACTCCTTCACACCCAGTGGTCGCAGAATGTGTTTCATGGATACAGAGCGGCTTCAGCAAGAGGCATAGATCCTCATGAGCCCCCGCAACTGCGGGGGCTCATGAGGATCTATGCCTCTTGCAGCTGGATCTAATTCACGTTTTCTCAGCAGTGAAGGGGTGAAGCGATCGGTGGCCTTATTAAAACTGTTCAGGAAAGGAAGTGACATTTCTGCGAGAGAGGGTGTATTTTTAACTCATTCGAGACGTGCCGCCTAAGGATACGCGGCGAACCGCCGCGTATCCGTAGGCGGCACGTCTCGAATGAGTTAATACCTGTTTGCGCTGATTGTACAGATTGCTTTGCTTCATGCAAGTAGTGTCGTTTTTCATAAATAAAACAAATGAATAAAGTTAAATTAAAATAAAATTCGAACACGTGAATGATCTCTTCTTGAAATATGCATATGTAAAATATGATTTACCCTCACCTAATATGCCACTGGAAGACAAAATGCAGTAATTCCATTTTTGTGAAAAGCGAGATGTGCATTGTGATACAATAAAAATCTCGTTTTTCATAAAAATGAACTTACTACCTTTTGCCTTCCTAGGGCAGTAAGAATGATTTTCGCAACTTTTGGATGCGTCAGCAGAGACACTAAAACATGATGAAGATAAATCAGCCATGGCAGTTCAATGGGAGTGCCAGACTACTATCTCAATTTATCTCGCTTTACCTTTGAACTGCTTTGGTCGATCCATCTCCTGGCTGTGGTGTCTTAGGCGTGAATGTGTTAAAGAGACATACAGGTGTAAGTTAAAAGATATTGTAGACACACGTAATCTTGTGACTTTGCTGAGGCACGTGATATCCAGGTTTACTGTAGAGACAGGCCATGTCTGAGGAAGGAATTGGGACGCATTCCAGTGTAATTTTGCCGCATTCAAGTGTAACTGTAAATGCTGTGCTGGTCTTTGATTTTTGGACCTTACGGCTTTCAGCCGTAAGGTCCAAAAATCAAAGAGCAGCACCATGCGTGTGCTGATCTGTGATTTTGGACCTTACGGCTTTAATGTCCAAAATCACAGATCAGCACACGCATGTTTAAGAGCCCATTTTTTCTTTGGGTTTCTGAGCACTTGTGTAGTAGACCACAATGTGTAGTTAACCTTCGCATGCTCCTAGTCATACAGCACAGTCGCTGCAGATTGGCTTGCTTTTAGGTTGTTTAGATTTGAGTCATCGCTTTGTAAAGATGCAAGTTATACAATGTATAATACAAATGGTAATGACAAAGCTGTTTTAACACATCCCAGACGTGTTGCGTTCGGATTCGCGGCTTTATGTTGTGTTTCCGGATGCGGAACGTTTCAAATGAGTTAACTATCGCTATTATTTATCCTGCTGCGATCATTTTATGTGCGAGTGTTAAACTCATTGTCACCAAATCATGACTTTCACAACTCTTGGAGGCGTCTATATAAAGAGTATGTGCCAGCTATGAAATACATTGATCGGCCGTGATAGTTCAGGCGCCAAGTTAATCTAGCACTGCCCTTGAACTATCATGCCCCATCCATCTCCTTCCGTGGTGAATTTGAAAGTGTGAGTGTATAAAAAAATTATTGCACTCTGATCAAAATGCAAGCACACAGATACGCAATCATAAAGAAATGAATCAGCGATTACAATCACCACGTCCCTAGACGCCCTTTTATTCAGATCATTGAGTGAAAGTGTGCTGGACTGTAATTTTAGGCTTTTGCAGCCTAAGTTCTAAGGTCTAAAATCACAGACTAGCACGCACATCATTGTTTTTGTTTTCCTCGTGTGATAAGTTAGTTGCATGCTGTTTCCTGCACATTGAAGTAGACTAAAGTTTGCTTGACGACGGTATGTGCGCACCTATTGCTGCGTGTATAGATATATGCTCCTGACCTGTACATTTATGCGGACCTTTCAAGGAAATAAAGATCTGCTTTCGAACGTAGTTGTCTGTTTTGTTTTTAACCCCTTCACTGACAAAATAAAAAAAGCGAAGAAGAAGCTGCAAGAGGCAAGAAACCTCATGAACCCCCGCATATGCGGGGGTTCATGAGGTTTCTTGCCTCTTGCTGAATTTTCTCCAATTCTTACATACATTATTTTGCAGTCCACTGGCATTTATGGGGTTTATAGTCTATATCGCCGAACAGTGTAATTGTAATTTTATTCTTCCTTCTTCTTCTTTTTTTTTTTTAACAGCATATTCAGCTATTTAGGGTTTTGGTGGTTATTGTTACGCTGATTATGGTGATTATCATTGACATTTAATGGACAGTTTACGTCTAAAAATTCGCCTTCTTTTTACTATCACAAAAAGAACCTTTATCACTGTGTGACGAGTAGGTACTATCCTGTCAAAAGAAAAGCTTGTACGGCCTACGCAGACTTACATAAGGTCGCGCCCTACAAAACTGACCTTCCCCCCCCCCCCCCCCCCCCCCAGCGATACGATATTTCAATGAATCAATGAATCTTTATTTTACAACGGTGAAGATATTAACATAGTCAGTGACTATGTCATTGTTCATACCTGCCGTTGCTAAAACTACGACTAACTAAGTATAAAATATACATAAAACAGGGACATCAAAGCACAGTGATACAAAATATACAGTTCACTAAACACAAACACACGCATGCACGCACAAACGCACACACGCGCGATATGTGGATCTGAGAACACTATTTGTTAGCCGAGCACCTGCGCTTCCAAACCTGGCCGTCGGGAGGGTATGGGGGGAATTTTTTAACCTCACGGCCGCATTTCCCAAATTTTGCCGGTGTCACCTAATGACTGTGTGAGTAGTCAGCGCACTAATGTCACTCAGTACCTGTCGCATCGACCACCGCCAGTGGTCTTCCCTTGCTGCAGACTGCGACACCTGGCGCTCCACCATTCACAAGGCAGCCGTCTCCTTTGAGGACTTCCGCAGAGCTAGCCTTAAGGACAAGCGGCTCAGGAGAAAAAGCAGAGACCCCGCAACTCAGAACCCTGACCAGACCTCCCCCTGGAGCCACTGCGATCGAACCTGCCTGTCCCGGATTGGCCTCCGCAGCCACGAGCGTGCCTGCAGACGTGGACAACCCCTGTAGAATCTTCGTTCGCGAAGTCAAGCCAAGAGAGAGGGAGAGAATGTCACTAAAGACTATGCAGGAGATAGATCGACCATGATAATCCAAGGGTAGTGCCAGATTAGCTTGGCGCCTGACGGCGCCGAGCTAATCTGGCACTACCCTTGAATTATCATGGTAGATCCATCTCCTGCTGTAGCGCGTCGGGGTTCAATCGGTTAACTATTTGTCATTAGTAACAAGCTGTTCGTCCAAAATCAACCTGCGATTACTATTGTTGAACAGCAAGGCCCAGATTTTAAACCACTTCTTGAAACAAAATTTGCAAGGTTTCTTCATGTCATGCTGTCAGTGCAACATACCCAGATCCTCATCCACGTAACGCCTCGCTAGTGTTAATTAGGTTCCCCGACCAGACAGTTTTAATTTTACAGGTGACGCAGGTGACACTACAGGGTAGGCAAACAGCACTCCGGTGAATCTCTCTCACACTTGACTTCTGCCGGTCTTTGGTCAAACTGTCGCGTCCTTCATAAGCGGGCTCGAAATAATCGGACACCCTGGCACAAGTGTTGAGGGGAGTATAGGTTAAACCCGTGACACGTGTATTACAAACAGTAATAGAAGAATTAACCCCTTCCCTGCCACTGGACCCAGATTGTGTTTCTCAGGGAAACCTTTCTTATTTTCAACCCAGCAGTGCAAGGAACGGGGATACCAATGGTCAGCAAGATGCATAGATGCTCATGAACCCTTGCAGTTGAGGGAGCTCATGAGGATCTATGCCTCTTGCATTTGGGCACTTTTATTGAGTTCCGGTGGCGAAGGTTTAACCCTATGTCTGTCGGTAGCGTATTTTGTCGAGCTGATTTTTGCGGGTTCAGAAAGCTGTAAATTATACATGCCGCGTTTTAGGGTGTCGTGACTCGTGAAAGTCCTTCGTCGTGTTCCGTGATGAAAAATGGCACAGCAGCGTGATGGCTGCTCTGTTCATTTTGGTGATTCTTGATTTACAGAACGAATTTGAACTGACTGTAGCTTCCCATAAGCCCCTCAAAGGGAATTAAAATCTTTGAATATTTAACTTGAAATCGTTGAATCATTGACAAGTAACGTGTGTGCTGCTCGCAGTCTTTTGCTGGTACTCGCATAAAGACAATGTTACACATTGAGCCCTAAGATTAAAATTCCCAAAATTAATGATCGCAGTAAAGTTCGGGGAGCTGAACTGACCGCGACAGTTCAAGGGCGGTGCCAGAATAGCGATCTATCTGCTGTGTTAGTGTGTCAGGGCTGAATAGGTTAACCCATTCAGCCTCGACGCCCTACTGCAGAAGATGGGTCGACCATGATAATGCAAGGGTAGTGACAGATTAGCTTGGCGCCTGTCGGCGCCAAGCTAATCTGGCACTGCCCTTGAGTTATCATGGTCGGTTCATCTCCTGCAACTGGTGCTTAGTTGTTAGATGACGCCTCCAAAATTTGGGAAATACGGCAGCGGGGCTGAATGAGTTAATACATCGCGCCCTAGTTGGTAACGCAGAATGGCAAAGCAGCAGGGCCAGATGGCATCCCAGCGGAGTCTCTGAAAGCAGACCTAGAGACAACAGTTGAGATGCTGTACCCACTGTTTGGAAAGATCTGGGAAGAGGAGGTGATGCCAGCTGACTGGAAGGAGGGGTACCTAATCAAGCTTCCCAAGAAAGGCGACCTCAGCAAGTGTTCCAACTACAGAGGAATCACCTTGCTGTCAGTACCAGGAAAGGTCTTCAACAGGATCATCCTAGAGAGAATGAAGAGCTCCGTTGACCCCCAGCTGAGAGACCAGCAAGCAGGATTCAGGAAGAACCGATCATGTACAGACCAGATCGCCACTCTCCGCATCATCGTGGAACAGTCTCTGGAGTGGAGCTCCCCGCTGTACGTCAACTTTGTGGATTATGAGAAAGCATTTGACAGCGTGGACCGAGAGACTCTGTGGAAACTCCTACGACACTACGGTGTACCCACAAAGCTCGTCCGCCTGATCAAGAGCAGCTATGATGGCATGACATGTCGCGTGATCCACGAAGGGCAGTTCACCAGAGAGCTCCAGGTCAGAACTGGTGTCAGGCAGGGGTGTCTGCTGTCTCCGTTCCTCTTCCTACTGGCCATAGACTGGGTCATGAAGATGACCACAGAGCACAGACGAAGTGGAATACAGTGGACACTGTGGACACAGCTTGACGACCTCGATTTTGCAGACGACTTGGCATTACTGTCTCACACTCATCAACAAATGCAGGACAAGACCACGAGGCTTGCTGACATCTCGTCCCAAGTGGGCCTCACCATTCACAAACAGAAAACAAAGACAATGAGGCTGAACGCAACCAGGGAAGAACCAGTCTTGCTTGCTGGCACCCCGTTGGAGGAGGTGGAGTCCTTCACCTATCTCGGGAGCATCATAGACAAAAAAGGCGGCACTGATGCAGATGTCAGAGCACGAATCGGTAAAGCCAGAGCAGCCTTTCTCCAGTTGAAAAAAGTGTGGAGTTCCAGAGAGCTGTCACAACACACCAAAGTCCGGATTTTCAACTCCAATGTAAAAGCAGTTCTCCTATATGGAGCAGAGACATGGAGATTGACAAAAACCACAGTCAACAGAGTACAGACCTTCATGAACAGTTGCCTTAGAAGAATTTTGAAAATCCACTGGCCAGAGAAGATCAGCAACGTCAGACTCTGGGAGAGAACAGAGCAGATAACAGCAGAGAATGAAATTGGGCGAAGAAGATGGGGATGGATCGGTCACAGTCTGAGAAAGCCAGCTTCCAGTATCACTAGGCAGGCATTGTCATGGAACCCCCAGGGAAAGAGGAAAAGAGGTAGGCCGAGAAACTCCTGGCGTCGAGACAGGAGTTGCTGGAGGTCTCTCGTCGACGGCCTATACCCGGGTAGGGGTGACAGGCGTAAGTAAGTAAGTAGTTGGTAACGCCTGACTGACAGCATGGGTGGTCGTTCTCAGCCTATTCATGGTCGAATGTGTGTGGTAGAAACCGCGAGACCCGGCTTTGAATGCCAACGTATCATGTAGGTTTCACGATAGGAATTTAAAAAGAAAAATCCATTGTTTTGGCGATACAAGACAGTTATTTGTTCATTGCTGTGTAATTAATGTTAGCATTTATCTAACTTGAGTATAATTTTTCTCGTCTTGAAATTTTACAAACTCAATGTCCACCTTTCGGGCTTCTCTCAGCCTTGTGGGACATCCGGCCGTGTGACTACGGAGAAGAATCCCCAAAAGAATCCTGCAATATTTATTTATTATGTTGTATTTATTTATTTATTTATTTAGCTAGTTAGTTAGTTAGTTAGTTATTTAATTACTTACTTAGTTATTTATTTAGTTCTTTATTTTATCTTTCGATAGCTCTGTAAAACCTATACGTGTAACTTAGTGCAAGGTTGAGACTGAAGTTAAGTCGACTGCACCTTACTTGGGTTGCGCTCAACTCTGCCAAAGTACAAAGGTCACAAGACAGTAACCGCCATGTCGCTGGACTTTGTGACTCTTTACGCCTCGGCGGCGTCCTCCGCGACGGCAAATAGTGCTAGCCAGCTGTCGGGTCCGTGCGGAGGGAACGGGAGCCAAGTTTTAAGCGTCTGCAAGAGGCATAGATCCTCATAAGCCCCCGCCCCAGGCGGGGGCTCCTGCGGACCTATGCCTCTTGTACAATTACTTACAGCCGTGTTCGTCTGCCACACATCCATTGCAGCTTACGAAACGGAAGTGCAAGAGACAGAAAGTTCAAGTTATGCTGCAGGAGCTTAAGTCCTAAGTGAATCAAATGTAGATCCTTTTTCCTATGGAGGAAGGGGGGTGGGGAGGTCATCAGCATTTAATCTATCTTTGTTTACACGGTGATGTCGTGTGGCATGCGGTGAACACTTCGGTAAGACAGATTTGCATGGACGGGACACTTAGGTAACCTTTCATACTCTGCCAACCAGCCTGGCAAGAAAAGAGCCATGAGATGTGGAGTTGCTGAACCCATTGATTCAGCTCGCTGCTGCACTTCATGTACCCTCTTCTCTATGCGCAAGATATGGATCCAATGACCATGACAGTTCAAAGAAAAATCATAGCAAAGTAAGAGACAAACATAGAAAAGACGAATAAGACACAATTCAGGAACACATTCTGCCCTAGGACCGAAATCCCCAAATTTGAAGTTGACCTTTTAAGGACCATATTGCGGTTCTAGAGACAGATCGAGCATGATAGTTCAAGGGTGGTGCCAGAATAGCTTGGCGCTTATGGGCGCCAAGCTATTCTGGCAACACCCTTGAACAAAATGCTCGATCCATGTTTTGCTGTAATTATCGGGGGTGACTGAGTTAATATTACTTTTGTTTGTTTAATTTTTTTTTTACAAATAGACATACAAACAAGTACACAGCTTGATACATATCTTTTCTTTGTTGATCGAAAGTTTCAACTGAAGTTGACACTTTCGATCAACAAAGAAAAGAGAAGTATCACATTGCATACTTACCACTTGTTTGTACACAATGTTGTTCAGGTAGCAAATTGTGTACTTTTTTGTACAGGGATTTTCTTTGCAATTTGCGGCACGCTTGGCCGTCAGCATGTCATAATAGTTCAATCACTTTGGTATCAGTTTCAGCCCACTTAATCAAATTTCAAATACAAACGATTTTGAATTTCCAAAACTTCAGTAGCTCGCTTGAACTTGCCCTTAGCACCACGTGAATGTTATGTGTTTGTGTACAGTGTGTGTGAGTGAATGCGTGTGATTCACGTGAGCGTGCTTGTTGGGTTGAGTTCGCGGCGGCGCTTTGAGCCGATTTTCAATTGGGATAAAGCGCCTATTTAATGCCCTTATTATTATTATCTATTGATTGCCTATAATAGTTCAAGGCGGCTGATGAAAACTGAACAGCTTAATCAAGCTATGACATTTATCTCAGAGCTCTCGTGGCTCACCAGTCTCCTGAATTGTTGTGTACTTACAGATAACCAAACGTTGGGAATGTCTACCTTATGGCCCAATGCATTAACTCATTCAAAGACCCGCATCAATAGCTGCGAAAGTGTTGCCAGCAACGCTACAGTACACGACACTTTCGCGTTTATTGATGCGGGGTGATTTCATTGAGTCATTTTTTTGTAGACACTATGCAGTACAAGAAATCTTCTGCGTCACCAGTGGCCATGACGGACTCAATATCTGTAAATATGCTTCATGGAAAGCTGGATAGTATGAGCCATAATTGCAGTTTTATTCATATAGTGTTGGAAGAAGGCTTTCCTCTGACGACCGCATTACACACACACACACACACACACACACACACACACACACACACACACACACACACACACACACACACACACACACACACACACACACACACACACACAAACTTGGCTTTACAAATATGCAGATGCATGAAAGACAAAGCACTAAGCCATTAAAAAAACTAACGCAATAATTAAAATTATCATTGGGGCAATATTTTGTATTTATGAGGGCGATTGTCATATTGATTACTGATCGTAATTCGTCGACTGAAGACACAAAGACGCCGCGTGTCCCTCAGGAAACTTGGTCAGCTAAACGTCACAGATCGCACAGACACTTGAAAATGCTTACCGGCATGGTCTGCTATGTTTAATTGAACAGATTGCCTGAAGCCTCGCCTAAAGGAATATGTAGCCAAATTAAGCGCGCATTTTTAATTACTTTTTTTTCAGGTGAATGAACTTGTCATAAATGCAAAGATAACGGCGGAGATGATTCAAGAAATCAGTTATCTTGCCTACTCAGCATCATTCTCCCTGGAGCGCACCACACACATATAAACACGCGCACGACACACACACACACACGCACACACACACGCACACACACACGCACGCACACACGCACGCATGCACGCACACACACACACACACGCACGCACGCACACACACACGCACGCACGCACACACACGCACGCACACACAGGCACACATTCACACGCACACATTCACATGCACGCACACACACACACACACACGCGCACACACACATAACACAAACAGACACGCACACACACACACTGTCAAAACTGTCAGCACAAAAGAACTTCTAGATGTCATAAAGTTTATTCGCCACCAGCCTTCTATTCTTATTATGAAATACTCAGTGAAATTTGGTTTGACTTATTATGTCTGCAAAAAGTGCAACAAAAAGCGCTAATTCCCATTACATGCAGCTGGCATCAGATTAATGCTTCACCCACCATGCAGAACTCTAATTTCTAAGAGTCACAATATTTGAACGAGGTTTAACTCATTCGAGACGTGACGTATTCGGATACGCGGCATCAGCCGCGTATCCTAATACGGCACGTCTCGAATGAGTTAAAGCAGTGACAGTTATCTTCACCAGACCCTTGTCTAGCTCCTCCCATCTGCAAGAGTATAATTTTTTTTGTAAGAATCGACCCCTCTTTTTCGACAGAAGTCAGTTCCGTATACGTCCCTCAGACTGAAGGAGTCGCACCACACAGGTTAAATCTACAAACGCAGTGTTCACGATGTTGTACAGATTTACAGTACAGCAGAACCTATTTTAAGCGACCATCCTCATGACAGATCGCGTAACTAAAGATCTTCATTTAGATAGCTGAAGGCGCCTATATGATAGTCTTTAACTACATGTGATCTTTTCTTTTTCGCTTCAAGACTTTCTCTTGAAAGAACACGTTTCTTTTAACCCTTTTCATCCTGATACACCCATTGCTTGTAGTAAAATTGATTGATAGTTCAAGGGTGATGCCAGAATAGCTTGGCGCTTTAGGCGCCAAGCTATTCTGGCACTACCCTTGAACTAAAACAGTTGATCTATCCCCTAATTTGTAATGTAGCTTCAAAGGGACAGTAAACACATTTTACAAAATCAGCATCTAGATGTAATGGGTTAAAATCACGTTTTCAGTTTGCTAAAATGGTGACTGCTCATAACAGGTTTTACTGTATCAACGTCTTCAGTTCCACTATCGTAACAATGTGACAGCATATGCTAATACTGTATAACATACGCATCGCTGTAAAATCGCGTTTCTCGAATGCAATCTGTAATAGTTCACTGTGGTAGTCGACTAATCTGGACAGGAAGTGACCAGGGGCAAACTCAATGCGCAAAATGCCATCGGTTGGCCTAAACAGACGGTGTTTTAAATCAGCATAGGTTGGAATTGTACATCAGCGTTTCGACGCAAACAGTGAATGAAAAGTCCGGACAAACACGCGATATCGCATGTTTCTCCAGGCTTTTAATCCACTGTTTGCGTCGAAATGCGCGCAGTCTTGACCTACTTCTGATTTCCAGAAATCGTCTATTCGCGGGCCACCTGCGTCCGAAGTCGGCCCGAGGACCTTTTTAGCGGACTGGAAAGCTAACTCATAATGACGTCAAAAAGCTACGGTCTAGGCACTTAATGACGTAGACAAACATCAAAGATGGTGATAATATCATTAACACACATGAATCCCAAGTTCGCTTAGATCATCAACAATAATGCGTGTCTGTCTGTGATTTTGGACCTTACAGACTCCAGCCTGGATCAATCAGATCAAATTATATGGTGTGCTGGTCTGTGATTTTGGACCTTACGTCCCTGTGGGGGGGGGGGCGTAAGGTCCAAAATCACAGACTAGCACAGAATTTAATATTCATACAATAATATAGCTGGATGGTGAAAACATACGACAGATGTAGACGATATCGGAGGCTGAGCGGCGCAGACAGATTTTCAAGGAGATTTTCAATGAGGTAGAGTCCCAGTTTCCATCAGATCAAACGACAGAGAGAAGAGCTGCAGTTTGTATTTTGCTTAAAGGACACGGTAAAAAAAAAAAGTGGACTTTTTTACGTTCTGAATTAATTTACAGTACCTGTCTCTCTGATTCAGTATCAAAATACTGATATTGACAAGACCCTGTAAATGTATGTACATCGCGTATAGTTTTGGCGTACAGGTTTAACGCAACAAGAAGATCGACAAAGTTTTCAACAACACACGTTGATTCTATTACTTTTAATTTTCGATGTATATGTACGTGATTTGATAAATTCATCAGTCCAAAGAAAAAGACTAAATACTACACGGAATAACAAAAGCAGACTGAGGGTATAGCGAAGATGAAATATAGCAAGAAAACAAGCAAGCAAGTATGCACAAGTACACACGTTCGCACGCACACACACACACACACACACACACACACACACACACACACACACACACACACACACACACACACACACACACGGCTTTACATATAAGCAGATGCATGAAAGACAAAGCACTAAAACCCTCTAAAACTAAAGCAATAACGTCACACAAATCTTTAGAAACAAGCAATGATCTAGGTCCGTTTATGACATACAACCATGTGCCAGAGGCCGTAAGGTTCAAAACCACAGACCAGCGCATATATGCACAGATATGTATGCTTGCTTTTGAATATACGCAGCAAACGCTACACTACGTAAAAAAAAGCGCATTCTAAGCCCTGCGTTCTAAGGATTGCTGCTGATTTTCAGGTATACATTACACATCAAAGAAGACAACTCCTACAAACTAGGTTAAAAATGTTAATGGCAGTATGACCATGAGTACAGCTGGTTGAATGAGCATGTGGAATGACAAAAATGAAAAGTGGAGTCTAATGTAACTGTTAAAAGATAAGCAGTTTAACTCCTTCGCTGTCAGGATGACAAATTGCGCGTCTGAAACCGACTTCACGCTGACCGACGGTCGCGTGAATAACGCAAATGTAAATGGGACATAAAATTAGGCATACAGAGCACAGAACTAACAAGAGACATAAATCCTCATGAGCCCCCGCAGTGGCGGGGGCTCATGAGGGTTTATGTCTCTTGCAGCTGTGTAGCGTTCGCCTTGCGGCCCCTGGAGTTAAAGAGGTTCTCCAATCAGCCCTATCAGCAGTATAAAAACAACCAAGCCTAAAGGAACAACGATCGCCACGGGTTTAATATCAACATGCAATAAAACTGACAACAAAACAGAAGCACGATGGAATGACAAGAACAAAACAGTGCACTTCAAAATTCAGAAACGCGTTTGTAGTTTTGTTATTCCGAAGCGTGTTCCTTTCCTTCCTGTTTATTTGACTAAAACAAAAAACAAAAACTAATAAAAAAACAACAACAACAAAGCATAGCACTAGCTACTGTCACGTATTGTCTTTAATTGGAAATAAAAGAAAGTTTACACCAAGGAAAAGCGCACTACCGGACATTTGCTGCCTGCAAAACGAAAACAATCTAAACTGGTCTACAAAACATTCACTATCCTTCAAAGCGTGATAAGAAAGACCTTGCGTGACACAGCAGAACCCGTTTCAAAGCGACCACCCACCAGTACTGTCATTAAAGACCATCGTTTAGGCGACTAAAGCCACCTACATGACGGTTTTTAACCCGTTCAGTACCAGCCGACACAGAATGTGTTTCTGCAGTCTTCGTTAATTTAACACCAAAAAGCCCTAGCTGTCCCAGGATCATGGATTCAAAGTGCTGTCAGCAAGAGGCATAGATCCTCATGAGCCCCCGCAACTGCGGGGGCTCATGAGGATCTATGCCTCTTGTAGTCGGGGGTGTGTTCAAATTTTCTCGGCACTCGACGGGTTAAAGCGACCTACTCCAGGCAGTAACAGGTTAAGAGTTCAAAGTATAAATGTTCTTAGTATGTCTTACAATAATCTTGGACCAAAGGGCTAACTGAAATTATGAAGTCTGAAAGTCGCAGAATTTCTGCTCTTATCTGCCCGGTCTTATTATTATCCATTGTGCATAGGAGAGTCCCTTCCGTTACGCTCAGATGGCAGTGGAAAACCTCTGTTACTTGTGTCCGTCTACTCACGTGGATTGTGAAAAGAAGGGTACAAAAGTCTTAGCTGAGAACAAGACAACATTGATAACCCGTAGTATCGACGAATTTTAGCAGTTCACGCCTGCCGTGGACCAGGTCGCTTTAATGACACTAAGTGATATTTTTGCCATTCAAGACTTCTCTTGAGGGAGCATCCGTCTTTCAAGGCCCCTGTTTGCTTTGCACCCAGTCAGCAACGGTCCTCGGGCTCACGGCGGTCGCAGTGGGCCCGCGCACGGATGTGCGCGGGCCCACTGCAGCCGCCGTGGGCCCGAATACGTTTTGCTACTTGGGCAACAAAAACAAAAAAATCAAACTGGTGACTGCTCAAAATAGGCTCTACTGTATAGGTCTTTAACGAAGGAGCGTTTTAAAAAAACTAAGGCACTAACAATACTGTGTACTGTCCCTGAATTTTCACTGCCATGATTGTCACTCTGGCGTGGTGACAATTATGATAAACATAACAAAGCACGCTTATTTTAATGGCTGAGTATGTCGTGCAGGCGAAAATCTATACTGTTTGTTAGCCAGTGCTCAAAAGGTCATCGGACCGACGTCGGCCGTTGTCGACCCGCGCACGAATGTGCGCGGGCCGACAGCAGCCGACGTCGGTCGGATGGCCTTTTGCTAACTGGGCTGTCCCCGATGAAAATATACATATACTGTGGTCGGTATCGTGCACTTCATTTCTGTTCCGAAAAGGAGAGACAGAAATTGCTTGTCGAAATGTTCCACGTGTTTACACGACAGGCAAAAACAAACAAACGAACAAAAACAAAACGAAAAAGAAAATAAAACATCCCGCTGCACTGTGATACAAGTAAAATAAAAGTCATAAACTCTGAAATCAATGAAAGCATTCAGATGGTGTTCCCCTGCATACGCGTACTTAAAATTGTGGAGCGAAATCGTACTTAGATGCGGTTGCCTCCTTTCATTCTCGAACCTGTAGCTTTAAGAGAAAAATGCTCATAACCGCTTTTTTTTAAAGAGCGCATCGGACCACAGTCATATTCTGAAAAAAACATGTAACACAGCTTCCCTCGTTTTTTTTTTTTTTTTTTTTTTTTTTTTTTTACCGCGAACGCAAAATTGCTAACACGTGAACACCATTCAGTTCGCTCATATGGCACAATGAGACAGAAAAACGAAAGTAAATCAAGAAAAACAACACAGGTATATTAACCCATTCAGCCCTGACGCCCTACAGCAGGAGATGAATCGACCATGATAATTCAAGGGCAGTGCCAGATTAGCTTGGCGCCGACAGGCGCCAAGCTAATCTGGTACTGCCCTTGAATTATCATGGTCGACCCATCTCCTGCAATTGGTGCTAGATGACGCCTCCAAAATTTGGGAAATACGGGCGTCGGGCTGAATGAGTTAACATATTTCAGACGTGCTGCATTCGGATACGCGGCTTTATGCCGAGTATCCGTATTCGGCACGTCTCGAATGAGCTAAGAAACATTTTTCATCAGCAGTATAAAAGTGGGTTCCAGTCAAGAGTGGATCTCTTTTGTGGTAAAAAATATGACAGGATTACATTAATCATATGTATTTAGACTTTCCAAACGTTGAGAGACATCTGTAATACGTATTGCAAATATTTAAAAAACTCACAGACCAGCACAAATTACTTTCATACTCGACTTATTACAAAGTCGAATTCAAGAAAAGGTCTTCAGAGGTACCAACTATACAATTGTTATGTGAAAATACTCCGTTTATAAAAACCAATGATAAAAACGTAAAATGAAATATTACGTCGAGCAAATGAAGTGTTTCCAATGATTCCAAAAATGTCGCATTTCTTTTGCTCTTCAGTATACTTCGGACATAACGGAACAGACATTTGGTCATGGGTCCCCTGACAAATTGTTAAATGCGAATTTTAAAACAGCACGAAAATCACTTCCATAGCCCAGACCTTTTTTTTTTTTAGTATGGTCCGTCTTGGGGCGATTTTTGCTGCCTGCTCAGCGTTAGAACCAAATTAGAACTAATTTGAGAATAGTGGTTGAGTCCAAGTGTCCTGCTTCAGCTGCGGTACGTGGGACATTATTCTCGGATGAGATTGGCAGTTTGGTCAGCAGAGTTATGATGATACAGTGCGGGGTCGTGCTAATCCCTCACAAATACATCGTGTGCTGCAAAAACTGAAAACAAAGAAATCAGTGTCAACATGCTCGTTTAATACAACGCCGTCACTGTCACAGTGTCAAAACTATCAGTAGCACTGAGCGCAGCTGACTCGGAGGCTGAAATAAGAAAAAAGTCGGGGACTCAAAAATCGTGGGTCAGTTGCATGAGTGAGCTTAGTCCTGCGCCTGCCACTAAGCAAGGTGCTCCGCGATAGCGGAGCACCTTGCTTAGTGGCTGGCGCAAGACTAAGCTCACTCATGCCACCGACCCACGCGTGTGATTAACCTGTGTATGATAGATCCGTCGGGCGGCGGCCTTAGTTGGCCCGCGCACAGTTCACGGAGTCCAAGGCGCCTTGCTAATCTTGAACTATCATGGTCCATCGATCTCCTGTTGTGGTGTGTTAACGCATTCGCGACGTGCTGCATCCGGACGAAAGGCTTGAAGACGCGTACACGGATGCAACACGTCTTCAATGACTTAAAAACGTGTGCACGGTACGTAACTTTTAGGTTAAAAAAAAAACAGGACGTTTAAGAACCTAACGAAATTTACTCTCGTGCATGAATATTACTACTGTACATGGTATAATTTACAGCTTACCTCGTTCCTCGTGAATTCGGCTACACCTGTCCTGCCGTTTTTCACCTCCTGGGCCATGAAGACCTCTAAAATAAAAGTTAGACAAAAAGTGATTAAACACACGTAAACCCTGCCCGAAAATTTAAAGGAATGGAAAATTAAAACATTGCATCAGTCTGAGCGTCAGGGCTGGTTTTCAGGAAGTAAAGAGAAATGAAAAAGTTCTTATAAATACTCCAGCTAAACTAAAAAATATTCTTTTCGTGCTTATCATTATCAATAAACAACAAAGCAGATAAAAAATGATTTCCAGGGCAGATTCTGCAGATGGAACGGGCTGAATGAAGGACTGTTCTGTCTTAACCCATTTAGCCCCGGGACCCTGCAGCTGAAGGCGCCAAGCTCATCTGGCACTACCCTTGAATTATCATGATCAATCCATCTCCTACAACTGGTGCATAGTCGTTAGACAACGCCTCCAAAAGTTTGGAAATGCGGGCCGTAGGATTAAGAGGGTTAACCAAAAAGGTGAAATTCAGTTTGTGGGATTTTAAGAAGGCTGAGTCAGTCCCCAGCCCTGAAGACTGTGGCTCGTGACTTACGGAAGAGCTGAACGAGTCGCATGACGACGACCACAAAGTCTGTCAGTGAGATCCTGTTGTCCCGATCACCATAACGCCGCACGATGGACGTCAGAACAGGTCGGCTCACAGGGAAACCTAAAGGTACAGACATGTACAGGTACATATTTGTGTGCTGGTCTGTGATTTTGGACTTTACGACTTTCAGCCGGAAGGTCCAAAGTCACAGGACAGCACACATTTAGTGATGTCACATGTGTCAGTGGGATACAATTATTATTATTTTGATCTTGAATTATGAATGTCATTATTTTCAATCCAGACTGCCAAGTGTGCAAAATGCAAAGAACTATGTAATTTTTGTTTTAAATAATAAAAAGGACGCACGTACAAATGTGTTGTATTTGTCCTTTCTAAGCGCGTTTCTTAGTTTTTTGGGGTATTTCTTCTACTCACTTCAATCGGGTTTTGTTTTTCAGTATGTACGTTTACCCACCTAGCTTGTTGAACATGTTGGTCAGCTCGAATGTGTCCACAGTATTGGATTTGTCGGCATCGAACTGTAAGAAGACATCCTGAAAAAACAAATAAATCTTCATGTCCAAAGTCACAGTCTGAGGACTACTCTGCTCCGTGAAGGCAAAAGACAGCAAGTCCATCTCTACGAAGAGCGAGATTTGTCATTGTAATACGTTGAAAATCACGCTTTTCACAAAAATTGACTCACCCTCTTTGCCTTCACAGTGCATTACTGTCTGAACAGCTAACTGTGGCCACCAATAAGACGGTCTAGTGACAGAAGACCTTATGCAACCACCTGACTAACGTTAATTACTACACCTGGAGAAGGATCGACCATGTGTCTGATTAGCTTGGCGCCTCCATGCATTAACCCATTTAGGCCCATGGCCATATGTCCCAAATAATAATAATAATAATAATAATACATAGTATTTATGTGGCGCATTTCTCATATTTATAATATAACTCAATGCGCAGGACATAGCCGCGAACTGAACCCAACAAGCACGCTCACGTGAATTACACGCATTCCCTCACACACTGTACATAACACAGAACATTCATGTGGTGCTAAGGGCAAGCTCAAGCGAGCTACTGAAATTTTTGGAAATTTAAATCGTTTTTTATATTTTTGAAATTTGATTAAGTGGACTGAAATTTAATACCGAATTCGTGGGGGAGGAAAGAGCCTGAGTACCCGGAGAAAGAACGGCCGACGGTCCGCCCGAATTAATGATGACACTTACTAGAGGAGAAAAGTCCGACGCCGGAACCGGGTATCGAACCTCGCACCTGAAGGTGCCACCCCAATCTAGTACTACCCTTGAATTATCATGGTCAACCCATCTCCTGCTCTAGGGCGTTCGGGCAAAGTGGGTTAAAGTAACCTGGCATTACGCTCAATTTTATCATGGTCGATCTATTTTCTGAACCGCTGGTGTCCTACCACCGCATAGTCCAAGACGGTCCTGCTCTTTGCCAGGTCCACTGCCAGAAAGTTCCCGGAAAATTAAGCTGGCACATTTTTCGTGCGCCTGCATTGACCAGTGTTCACGACGTAAACCACAGGCAGCAGCTGTCCTTGTACCCCACAACCCGCCCGTTAAGGCCGTCCATTATCACTCCGGTGACGTGAACGTTAAACCTCGAACCAACGAATGTCAACATTAGTGCTCAGCGGGTTATGTTTTAGTTTTTATTATTGACAATACAATATGTTCTCAGTCTCCTCCGAAACTCGTTTCACTGGTATCTGTCACAGACACGCGGGTCGCTCGAGATGTCAAGAAGTACGTCTGCCACTAGAGCACTAAGTGCGTGTCCCACGCAAACCAAATCCCCTGGGACGCAAAGGCAGGCAAACGTAGCGCGGCCTGAACGTCATCCCAGACCATCCCACGGGCAACATCAAGGGCCCGGGGCTAGTCCCTGGGTACTCTTTGCTGTGTAACCCTATAATCTGCACTGAGCGCGATCTTTCTAAGCACAGATTTGCCCTGGTGTTGCGCAATACGCCGGACTTGTGGGGGTCTTCTCATGACTGTGACATTTTTGTGAGGTTTCTGGTGTTCGAGTATATGTCTGCGGCCGTAAGGTCCAAAATCACAGACCAGCACATATGTTTGTTATTGCTTCGTCGTCAGTGTGCAGATCTATTCCATAAAGTGTGATCTGCAGGGTGGGCCCTGACAATCTGTGAAGTTTAGTGATGACATGAGTAAATTCTATGCATGGACTTGTTGCTACAGACAAAGAGAGATAATTTCTGAACCGACTGAACTCGTAAATAATAAACTTTGAATATAACAAACTGCCAGGGGACCCAATCGTCTAATTGTTATAATCCGAATTTTGCTATAAGCAAAGTGATTTACGTAAAAAGAGCGCGGCAGCGACCCGGCTCCAATAAATAACTCATTATACCCCAGACACACCACAACAAGACAACGATCGACCATGATAGTTCAAGGGTGATGCCAGAATAGCTTGGCGCCTATAGGCGCCAAGCTATTCTGGCATCACCCTTGAACTTTCATGGTCCTGCACTTCAATGCAGTCTTCAAGAGGACAACGGGAACATTTGCGGATTTCGGGGTTGGGGTACAATGAGGTAAAGAGTTGCTTCGTCTTAATTGTTACATCCGTCTCTTGTTACATGTACGCTACAAGACAAACAAACTTGAAACACGTATGTGTGCTGGGTATATAACTTTCGACCTCACGGCTCTGATCAGTCTTTAAGTCCGAAACCGCAGATCAGCACATTACCAAATTCAAACATGCCGAGACGTAAAAGTAATGCAGGAAGTGCCATATGCACAATAGATTTACACTTTTATTGCTTTTGAGAAGAATTATTCGTAGATTAGTGATTGATACAAAGTCGGCGACGCAGATTCTTCACTGTTTACTTTACATGGCTCGTGGAAACACCTGGTGCGCAGAACTGGCGAAAGCCAGTATGTCTATTTTTGTGAAAAGCGAGATTTTAATAGTATTACAATGAAAATCTCGCTTTTCGCAAAAATGGCCAAATGAGGACAGTAATGAATGCGCCACTGTAGCATCAGTGTAAGGCTGATAAGAGCCAGCTACGTCAGAGGCATTCCACTTGTATTTGTGGGTTTGCAAACCGACGCTCTGATTGTTAACTTTCGAGACTTTCGCTCTAGTCCTTGTTTTCACGGTAAAGATCCCCCTTTCCAGGTGACTTCCGCCGAGTTTTCAAGTGCAAGTTCAGTCACAACACATGCCTCTAATGGAGAAATGATCGATACTGCACAGAAAGTTCATGAATATAACACTCTTTTCAGACCAAACTCTTGTGTTCATACAAACCAAACATGAATGTAATCTGATCCAGATTAATCCATTTAGCCCCATGGGCCACATTTCGGAAATCCCAAATTTTGGAGGTGTTACCTAACGACCCTGCACCAGTTGCAGGGGCTGGTTAGGCCATGATAATTCAAGGGTAGTGCCAGATTAGTTTGGCGCCTTCAGGCGCCAAGCTAATCTGGCACTACCCTTGAATTATCATGGTCTATCCATCTCCTGCTGTAGGGCTGCGGGGCTAAATGGGGTTAATGGAATTTCGAGGCACGGCAATTACGATACATCCCTGAGAGGTGGGGAAATTACGATATAACTGAATCACTGGCGTGACATCACAATACTTAATGGAAATCAGCCTCTGTGCAAGACGTCGTTTGCTCAAATTTTGAATAAAGTCATTCTGGTTAATTGGCGGTCGTCTCAGTAGCAGCTTTACTCTATTTGCAAAAACTCTTCGATACTAGGAGTAGCACAGAAGGATTTTAGATTTCTTTGCACAGTTGGGCTCGTGTTCTGCTGGTTTGCCGTTAAACGCCTGTGGCCCAGAACTGACTAGTACAAAAAAATTCGCATAATGGACCGGCTAGTGTGTACCTCTGTCTTGGTCAAAGGTCCCCCAGGACAAATATGGCTAGTTTCACTTCAAGTTTGTCTACCGAGTTTGTAAATGTGTGTTTACGACACTTGAATATTGACATTTAAAGTCTTTGTCGCTGTCAGCTGAACAATGTAAGAATCCAAATACATGCGCACTAGTATACCACCCTCGACCGCTCTAGTGCGGTGCGGAGCGAATCGGTCCGCACCGCATCAGAGCGGATCGATGGAGAGAGGGATGTAGGAAACCAGTGTGACACTTATACAAGTACTCACCCTGTATGCTTTGATCTCTTTCCACAGTTTTTTGGCCTCTTGGAAAGCCAGTCTGCCGGAATGGCTCTCCTGCGATGCGGTTAAGGGAGGTAATTGTGTTCCATTGTGAGAATGGCCACATACTAAGTGAATAGTGTAAGTTAGTGAATAGCGGGAAGCAGGGGGCGTAGCTCAACATTCGTCAGATTGAATGGGAATGTTGAAGTTTATTTTCTGCTGGTCTGTGATTTTGGACCTTACGGCTTTCAGCTATCCGGTCCAAAATCATAGACCATAACAAATCACATGCTGGATACAAGATGTACAAATGGAGGGAAATATTCAGCATATTTATTTCGCTGGTCGGAATGCAAAAAGGATACATCAAACAGGGGCAGTATGCTCCGACACTGCTCCACGCTGAACGAAATTCTGTGCTTGATGTCTGCATCAGAAATATATATATATATATATATATATATATATATATATATATAATATATATATATATATATATATATATATATATATATATATATATATATATATATATATATATATATATATCGTCGACGAAAAAAAGAATAACAGAATTATAAAGATCTGTTGTAAATTTTAAGAAAGGAGGTGTGCAAAAAGAAGATCACAAGTTTGAATACGGGCAACCGATCAGTGCAACATACAGTGAAGTCTTCTACAAAAACGGACAGGTTTAGGGTGAAGGGGGTGAGGGTGGGGGTGAGGTAGGGGTGGGGGTGGGGAAGAGGGGTCGAGCAGGGGGAGGGGGAAGTGTATAAAACTAATACATACCTTCATCGGAAATGACTTCCAAGAACTTTTGTAATTCTGTGGAGTCCAGTTTGGCATCATTTCCAGCGTATTTGTTGAACAGGTCAAGGACAAAGTCTTTGGGAGAAAACACCGGCTACATAGAACAATAACGACAAGAATGAAAATAGAAATGTGGACTAGGCACATATGAAGCCAAGTTATTTGATTCGCCGGATTTATTGATAACTGACTGCATGAGAGTCTATTCTGAAGATTTATACTGCCGTTCTGTAAACTATACTGACGAGCAAATGAAATGCGACATTTTTGGAATCATCGGAAACACACAAGTGTCTCCGGCCGATGATTCCAGAAACGTCGCATTTCCTTTGCTCGTTAGTATAGTTACAACTGACGATATAGATATTACAAGTGCGAGTCGGCCAGTGTGTAGCTATGTATAGCTGAACACGTTTGGCCTCTGTGTGTGTGTGTGTGTGTGTGTGTGTGTGTGTGCGTGCGTGCGTGCGTGCGTGTGTGCTGTGTGCGTGCGTGCGTGCGTGCGTGCGTGCGTGTGTGTGTGTGTGTGTGTGTGTGCGTGTGTGTGTGTGTGTGTGTGTGTGTGTGTGTGTGTGTGTGTACAATCGTGTATGTGCACATACACACCAGCGTTTTTGTACCTGTTTAAGTTTGTTCGTCTATCTTGTTAATATTTATTTGTATATTTATTTTTGCATACTGTATGTGTCCATTGTAAAGCGCCTTGAGCTCGGCCAGGAGGTTAGGCGCTATAAATATAAATCACTATTATTTTGAAGCGTTCATTTATACTGATTATAAATAACTTTAAACCTCTGACATGGTGGTAAAAACAGTCAGATCACTCTTTGTGCACGTACCATCGCTTGATTGCAAAGAAGACAGCGCACTGGTTGTCTACCTCGATTCGCTACCACTGAGCAGCGGTAGAGAATCCGGTTAGACAACCAGTGTGAGAAGACAGTAGCTGACCAAGAATCAACCAAAGATGCCGAATGTGGCAAAGTAATGCGGGCCTATGAAACTAAAAGCTTTCAAAAGAAACATTCTCAAAATGCACGATAGGCAGCGTCACATATTATAGGATACTGAAAGGCGGTCAGAATGCACGGTGCGCAAGTATAAGCAACATTTTTGGGAGGCATTTTTAAGCAACATTTTTGGGATAAGCAACATTTCTGGGAGGCAGGAGGCAAATTGTTTACTAAAGTATTGACTTTGTCTTATCATCTGTGTATATTCTTCTGCAAACTGCCTGTATTGTTTCTATGCAAAGCAAATACGCCTGAGCAGTGCTGGGTTTAAAAAATACATCGTGCAACTAAACTACTCAACGCTGAAAATCAAAGATAAATTACATCGATGCGCATTCACATGTTGTTAGTTCTTTAATTGCCAGTACAACCAAACCCAGACGGTGTATACAACAACCTATTGCAGAAGCCAAAATAAAGCAAGATTTTCCTCATTAACTCATTCAGCCCCGACACACCACAGCGAGACATGGATCGAGCATGATAGTTCAATGATGGTGCCAGAATAGCTTGGCGCCTATAGGCGCCAAGCTATTCTGGCACCACCATTGAACTATCATGCTCGATCTGTCTCTAGAATTGTAATACAGTCCTACAGTCCAGGGCAACTTCAAAATCTGGGGATTCCGGTCCTGGACGACAAAAGACGTATGCATCTGTTGGTGGTTTATTGATTTGCCTTCCTGTGAGTGTAATTATGAGTTTTGCAGCGAGATATTGGTCGTGCAGTCTTCATGCGTGTTAATGGGGAATATAGCTATGAATTTTATTCCAGCTCGGCAAGGTCACTAAACTATTATTGCAAGGGGCGCGTGCCATGAACACTGCATTCAGCTTGATTGTGAGTACTTTATGTGAATGCACATGAATAATCAATGCACATTCTGTTCATGTAAATTCACACAATTATTTTCAGTTTGATGATGAATGATTCGTGTGGATGCACACGAACAATCAAAGCATACATGTATGGATTGACTATTCATGCATATTCACACAAATTCTGTATGTGTGTGCGGTTCTGTGATTTTGAACCGATGCGTACGGTAACAAATCGCTGACCAGCACACGTATTAGGGGGGATCTAGGGGAGGCAAACACTAACTGAAAACAGAAAACTACTACAGCACAGCCATTTAATTTGGCTGGTAGAAGCTCTTTTTCATTCTCCCCACTTACCGGATGTGAGGTCGCCTAGTAAGAAAAAGTACACCAGTTACTATATTTAGTACGAATACAGTAAAAACGTTCAATAAAGTAAAAAAAAAGAGTAATATTAAAGTAAATGTGTGCAGGAAAATCACATTTGTCATGATCACAGGTTTTGTTTGACAAGGGTACTTGCAGACAATCCTGTTAACTTAACAGCATAAAAATGAAAATAAACGAAAAATAAATCGTGTACTCACAGCTGTGGTCGGTTCGGCTTCTTCTAGTACACTGCAACAACAGATCACAGTTTTCATACAGTCTGTATAGCATTTGTGTTTGATTATAAATATGCACGCATGTGGGGTATACCACACAATCATGAAAAAGTAATCTTGTTTAACTCATTCAGCCCGACGGCCGTATTTTCCAAGTTTTGGAGGCGTCATCTAGTCAATATGCACCAGTTGCAGGAGATGGATCGGCGACCATGATAATTCTCATGGTCGACCCATCTCCTGCGGTAGTGCGTCAGGGCTGAATGGGTTAATTCAAGGGTAGTGCCAGATTAGCTTGGCGCCTGTCGAATGGGTTAACAACGAAGCTATCCATAAATTTTGTCACATACAGGTAAATGTTATAAAAATATATTGTTTTCATCCCTGCGTCACACGACCAGTCTCTTTAGCGCAAACCGTACCATGTGACCGTGATACAAAAACCCTTGTAGCGACAAATGGCGGACTTCTTGTAGCCCTCTTCGTGACGCATCTTGGATGCGAGTTTTGTTCTATAAAAGATTACCAAAACGTTCTAAAGTAAAAAGTTACTTAGTGTTGTTCGAAACAACAAACATACTCAGTACTGGAGACGGCAACGCCATGATATATTTTAAATTACATCTTTAGTCTATTATGTATAAATGCATATTCCTTTGACGTCAGTCACGTCTGGCGTGATCCGTGTCGGAAGATGTCTTCTTGATTTCTTTTACGAAAATAGTGGAGGAATGAAAACAAATACGTTATTGGTAGCATGTGCTTGCTGCACGGACCATTGCAGGCCTTCGGGAGGTCAAAGGAATCATTGTACCCCTCAGGGCTTCGGCCTTCGGGGTACAATGGTTTCTTTGACCTCCCTCAGGCCTGCAAGGGTCAGTGTAGCAAACCCCTGCGACCAATAACTTATAATATACAATACACACTGAGACAAATTTTCAAACATCCAGGGAAAAATTACGAGCTTGTTTAGTAGCATGTCCGTTGAAAGGTCCTTGTAAATCAAAGAGACACAGTTGCAGTGCGCCTGAATTAATCAGTGTTCAGGTCGTACTCCATAGGCATTAGAAGTCCCTGTCCTCCCCAACCCTCCAGTCAGGGCCATCCATTATCACTCTGGTGCCGTGGACGTTAAACTCCGAACTTACCAATGTGAGTTTCAAAGTGAACTCTAAAACTTAACCGGAGATCAGCTGACAATGACTCTTCGAAGCTAGTACCAGATCTGTTTCAAGTTGGCAAAACTGGAGTGGTACATGTGTATGTGGTCGCTACGTGTCAAAGTGTTATGCAAACCCAGTGCGCAAAAGGTCTGCAGGCGACGTCGGCCCGATGACCTTTTGCGCACTGGGAAAGTGGTGTATATGCAGGGGGGGGGGGGGGAATCCCACACTTACTGGCTTTCAGCAAACTTCTCCGTGAAGAGCCTCAGCATGAACTTGGCCTCCTCATTGGGGTGGAAGGTGGAGGGGATGATGACGTAATGTCCAGGGGGCAGCTCAAACCGGATGGTGACCTCCCGATAAAACTGGTACTTTCCTGACCTCTTGGACAGCTGCAGTGCGTTCTCCGGCGCACGTCGGCCATCCAAAGGGCGGAGGTCTGGATTTTTCAGCTGAGCAAAAGAGTGAGGTTTGCGTGAGTATGAGGTCCAGCTGTTTCGGCTATGTACAAGAGTGACATTTACATTACTATGAGGTATAGATTTTTCAGCTGTGTAAAAAGAGTGATATTTGTATTACTGCGAAGTAAATGTTTTCAGATGTGTACGAAAACAAAATGCATATTACTCTATGGTCTAGATTTTCATTTGCGCAGAAGAACGATATTTGTGTACATAAATATGGGCTTATGAAAATGCAAACATTTGCTAGCTAATGGTCCTTTCACTAGCATCAGTTAGGGTAAAGGAGTTAACCAATTAAAATAAATGAATGAACGAACGAACGAAGGAACAAACGAATGAATGACAAGTTACTTGGTAGACGTCAAATCCAATGGCGATTTTGGACTGATTGTCCATTTCTTTCTCCATGAGAGAGACGATGAGCGTACATTCCCCCGTGTTGCGGTTCAGAACCTCGTCTGGCTTCTTCAGCTCCACGTGAAACTGGGGGTTCTTCCAGTACATCTCTGTAATACAACATCAACTTGTGTGGTGGTCTTCGCTTTGCACCTTACGGCTTAGACCATTTCTAGTACTTTTATGAGTGTTTTGCAAATTGAACGAGGGTTATAGCCCCTTCCCTGTCGAGAGAAAAAGTGAACATGATCCAGCTGCAAGAGACATAGATCCTCATGAGCCCCCGCAGTCGCGGGGGCTCATGAGGATCTATGACTCTTGCCGGCATCAATTTGTCTTCACGTATCTTAAACGGCTGGGGGTCTCCGGCTGATGTTGGGAATTAAAAGGGTGAAAATTGTCACCACAGTCTTACAAAAGCTACTGATAAACATTTAACCCCAATGAAAGTACATTTTGCTTCTGTGTGTAGTGTTCACTGAACGACCAAAAGCCACAACCGTCTAAAGAACGTGGACACAAAGTGGTCTCAGCAAGAAGCATAGATCCTCATGGGGCCCGCGGTCGCGGGGGCTCATGAGGATCTATGCCTCTTGCAGTTAGATCGCGTTCGCTTTTTCTCAGCAGTGAAGTGGTTAAAGTAAAACAGCCGATGAGACGTATTGTGCTCATGATCCTGCAATGTCTGTAATTTTACGCTAATAATCGGGACAATGCTTTCCGCGATGGCTATGGTGATAGAAACAGTCATATGCTCAGTAGCTTACTTGGGTTGTTCCCACAGCCGCCCGCTGTGACACCGCGGATCCACTCGTCATGAAACACCGTCACATTCCAGTTTTGCTTGATCTGCAAACCAGTCATGATTTCTAGCCACAAATGCGCTGGTCTGTAATTTGGGTTCTTACAGTTCCAAGCCTTAAGGTAATAATAATAATAATAATAATACCGTTATTATATAGGCGCTTTTTCTCAATTTTGGGGAAATCGACTCAAAGCGCCGCGCCTGAAACCCAACACACACACTCACGAAACAGACACGGATTTACGCCATTTAAGACAAACACAGTACAAGACAAACGAAGGGCCAGTCAGCTACTGAAGTTACAGAGATTTTTGATCGCTTGTATTTGAAATTTGTAAAGTGGCCTGAGACCGGTACCAAAGTGGGGGGGGGGGGGGGGTGGAAGAACCGGAGTACCCGGAGAAAGAACCCCCGACGGAGACCAACACTCGGACACTGCCGTT
The DNA here is from genome assembly GCA_036245525.1 of Semisulcospira habei. Lineage (NCBI taxonomy): Eukaryota > Metazoa > Mollusca > Gastropoda > Semisulcospiridae > Semisulcospira > Semisulcospira habei. The sequence continues at coordinate 113,432,528 of BTPG01000008.1, forward strand.
TTATGGCAAAAGCAAATAAGACCAGTTTTGAGGAAAGCTATATTTTCATTTAAAACAATGAAAATCTTGCTTTTCTCAAAATCGACATATACTGCCTTTTGTTATATAACGTCAGAGTTCGTAATCATGTACTGTGCACATGCTGGTCTGTGATTTTTTACCTTACGGCGTGGAGCGGTAAGGTCCAAAATCATAAATTCTATATTGTCGGTGTAACTGGAAAACCTCGTATCTGACACACAAAAGTGTGTCAGATACGAAGTTTTTCAGTTAAACCGACGATATAAGCGGTTCAACTTTCGACATGCTAGGCTTCACGTTTCAAGGGAAATAATCGAGTTCTCTTCAACTTGTTGAATAGACTCCTTTCGATGAGCATTTCGGCGCCAAAAAGAGTTTCATACAGACATGATTGTGTCAGCAGGTATTTCTCCAAAGATAAGAATAATATTTTTCGCAGCACGGAAGTCCAGACAATTAACCGAATCAATGAACCGGCATAGGAATCAACTAAGAATAAATGCATCCGTCAATAAGTTAATAAAATAAGCAGTCAATCAAACACGCAAGCAAGCCAACCCAAACACGCAAACAAGCCAACCCAAAAACCGAGCAATAAGTCATGATCAGTTATATAACTCAGCCTTTGAATTTGAAATACTGGCAAATCTACACTCACGTCGTTGTCCTCCATTTCTGCCAACATGGCGTCCACCTGAAGATGGCAGATCTGGATTTCGTCAAAGTTCTTCACAAAGTCCTCGAAGCTGATCCTGTCGTTTAGAAAGCACGGAAAATATTTCGATCGAATTTCATAAAATATGACACTTAAACCTAGATGACTGCGTCTAAAATTTGTAGGGGAAAAAACGTAAGTCCATTTTTGTGAAAAGCAAGATTTTTATCGTATTACAATGAAAATCTAGCTTTTCACAAAAAATGACTTACTGTCTGGAGTGTTGCTCGTTCACAGGGCAGAGGTATACATGTCTGAGAAGCTGAAATATAAGTGAATCTGGGGAGTGGCTGATACCTTCCAGCGAAAGGCACATATTACTTAACTCATTCGAGACGTGCCGCCTCCGGATAAGCGGCTTATGCCGCGTATCCGAAGGCAGTACGTCTCGAATGAGTTAATTTGAACCCTGCAAAGGCAGAGATTTTGGGCGGGAAAAAGGATAAGATTACAGCTTTGTATCTCCTGTTCACTTAGGAGGCATGTATAAACACAGGATTGTTTTGCCCTTTACTGCCACTGTTCACAGATCCTGTTTCTGAGGTCTTTGTTAAATCAACGCCAAAGACATCCAACTGTCCAAGGAACATGGCTACAAAGTGTAATCAGCAAGAGGTATAGATCCTTATGAGCCTCCGCATACGCGCGGGCTCATGAGGTTCTATGCTTCTTGCAGTTGGATATTAGTCGTTGTGTCTTGCAAGGGAAGGAGTTTAACCTCAGCCATTTACAGAGACATCAACCTTGAAAATTACTACTACTACTACTACTACTACTACTACTACTGCTACTACTAATACTACTACTACTACTACTACTACTACTACTACTACCACCACCACCACCACCAATAATAATAATAATAATAATAATAATAATAATAATAATAATAATAATAATAATAATAATAATAATAGAATACCAGAATTCTCCTTCGTCTTTGTTCTGGACGCTCATCTCATCCTTGATGTTTTGTGGCAGGTACGCCATTTCCGGCGAACTGCAAAAGAGCGGAACCTTGCGTTTGTTTGATGCCTTTAACGACATGAACGATTTCTTAATAAATAAAGAATCAAATGCACTAAATTCTCTTCTGGTCGTTACAAGTTTCTTTCCCTCCCAGAAACAATTCTCTCCCAGCTGATGTGCGCCACGTACTATCACGTTATATTTTTAAATCAAAACTTAAAACTCATTTTCTTTCCTTTCTTAAATCTAAAAATCTAAGGACATTTTCCACCTGTTCCGTTGACTGTATTACTACCGCGTGCGCATACGTGTGTGTGTGTGTGTGTGTGTGTGTGTGTGTGTGTGTGTGTGTGTGTGTGTGTGTGTGTGCGTGCGCGCGCGTGTGTGTGTGTGTATGTGTGTAGCATTAGGTTGTTTTCAGTTGTAATTGTTGTCATTTTGTTTTTCTGTATATATGTCTTCATCATCATCATCATCATCAGTCCCTTGCCCGAACTGGGCGTTGGGGGGACTGAAAGGCAGCAGCAACAGACAGTGCTCTCCACTGAGTTCTATTTTGGGCGGTGGCAAGCAAGTCTGGCATCTCGAGTTCGGTCCATTCTTTTATGTTTGCGACCCAACTCTTTCTCTGACGACCTCGCCGACGACTTCCTTCGAGAGTGCCTTGGAGGATAGTCTTGGACAAGGTGTTGTGTCGGGTCACGTGGCCAAACCAAGCAAGCTTGCGCCGTTTCACGGTTGCCAGAAGGGGTTCATGTGGGCCCACCAGGGAAGTGACGATGCTCCGTACATATTCGTTGGTCTTGTGCTCGCGGTACGAGATGCGGAGCAACTTCCTCAGGCACTTGTTCTCAAAGGCCTGGATTTTCTTTTCTGAGTCTGCAAGCAGTGTCCAAGTCTCACAGCCGTAGAGTAGAATAGACACTACGAGGGACTTGTAAAGCCTGTACTTGATGGTGAAGCTGATGGAGTTACTTCGCCATATCCTGTCCAGCCTGGCCATTGCGGATGTTGCTGTACCTATCCTGATACGGATCTCTGCTATGCACCTACCGTCTTTGGACAGGGTGGCTCCCAAGTACTTGAAGCTATTGACCTCTTCTAGCTTCTGGCCGGTCATGTGAATGTTGCTGCTGCTGTCGCTTGTGGTGTTGATCATCACTTTGCTTTTATCCGTACTGATCTCCATGCCATAAGACCCTGCGCTACTCGAAAGTTTGTCTGTCAGGTTTTGGAGCTCACTATTGCTGCCTGCCATGAGGTCAATGTCGTCTGCGAATCGAAGATTGCACAGGGATCTGCCACCAATAGAGATTGAAGTATGGTGGTCGTGGAGGGTTTCCTGCATGATCTTCTCCAGGAATATGTTGAAAAGGACAGGAGAGAGCAGGCATCCTTGACGGACACCGATCGTCGTCCTGAAGAACTCGCCTGACTGATTGTTAAGTAGAACCGCGCTGCAGGCGTTCTTGTAAAGCGCTTCTATCATTTGGATCAGTCCCTCCTCTATGTTGAACGATCTCATGACTTGCCAGAGTCCGTCGTGCCAGACGCGATCAAATGCTTTCCTGAAATCAATGAAGTTGTGGTAGAGTTCGCGCTGATGCTGCAGATGTTTCTCGATCAGGACGCGGCAGTTGAAAATCTGCTCTACAGTGCTTCTTCCAACTCTGAAGCCAGCCTGTTCTTCTGCCAGCAGTTCCTCGGCGAAAGTTTTGAGGCGGTTGAGAATGATTCTAAGCATTACTTTGCTAGGGTGACTTATCAGACTGATAGTTCTGTAGTTCTGGCACTGTTTCAGGTTTCCTTTCTTGGGGAGCGGGATCACTAGAGACTGTGTCCATTCTACTGGCCATTTCTTTTGCTCCCAGATCTTTTGACAGAGTGTAGTGAGGACCTTCGTTGTTACTTCTCCTCCATGTTTCAACAGTTCAGCAGGTATGTTGTCTACACCTGGAGACTTTCCTCCCTTCAGGCCACGTACGGCTGCTTCCACCTCTTCAGCTAACACTGGCAGGTCTTCAGCCTTCCTGGCCCCAGCCTGGTTGTTTTGGAGGATGCTGGTGTCTGGCTCAGCCTTGTAGTTATACAAGTCTCGGCAGTACTCAGTCCATCTGTTTAGTACAGCAGTGTTTTCCGTAAGGAGTTGGCCGCTGCTGTCTTCGATGACTGTGGCTGTTCGCTGTTGAGTCTTGGTGAGGGTCCTTAGCGTTTCATAAGCCTTCTTGCTGTTGCCGTTTGCCATGCCCTCTTCCACGCTACAACACTGGTCTTCAATCCAATCTTCTTTGGCTTCTTTCATCCTCTTCCTGATCTTCTTGTTGACAAGTCTGTACTTGTTTGCTGATGTGAGGTCTTGGCCTCTCTTTTTCTTCCAGGCTCTCCTCTCATCACAGAGATCGAGGATGTCATCGGTGACCCAGGGCTGTTTGCGCTTCCTCTGCTTCCCCAGCACTTCTTCTGCTGTAGAAAGTAACACCTCTTTTATATTTCCAGCAAGGGTGTCTACGTCACAGTCCAAAGTAGCCAAGGCTGCAAATCTGCCTCCCACCTGGGCTTGGAAGAGCTCTTCTACTTCCGGGTCTTTTAGCTTCTGGAGGTCGAATCTGATGCGAGGGCTCTTGCTATCTCGTTTCAATGCCAGCTTCAACTTGAGGCTAGTAAGGACGAGGTTGTGGTCGCTGCCAATATCAGCGCCAGGAAAGGACCTCGTTTGTGCTTTGTTAACGCTGGATTTGAATCGTCGAGGCAGCAAGATGAAGTCAATCTGGTTATGGACCAGGCCTCCTGGCGATTGCCATGTCGCTGTTCTTGACTTCTTGTGTGGATGGAGGGTATTAGCAACGGTGAGACGGTGACTCTGTGCGAACTCTAAAAGTCGCAGGCCTCTGTCGTTTGTTTCTCCAAGGCCAAATGTCTTAGTATTGTACTAGTGTAACATGTAATGCGCCTAGAGCACCTAAGGCAAAAAGCTGCTATAGAAATTATTATTATTATTATTAAGGTACCTCATGCAGATAATGCCTTGAGAAAAATAAAAGAAACTGCAGGAAAGTTCTTTATACGTTTGGCCAGTAATGCTCATGCTTCGTTCCTGAAGATGAGATAAATAAGCAGTGAATGGTTTGAAGAGGACTATCCAGACTGTTTGATACCGTTTTTATACAACAGAGACGACCTCAAGGATACTTCTTTAACCCATCAAACCCTGAAAGACTACAAAAGGATGTGGATCGACCATGATATTTCAAGGTTGGTGTCAGAATAGCTTGGCGCCTCTAGGCGCCAAGCTATTCTGACACCAACCTTGAAATATCATGGTCGATCTGTCACCAGAACTGTGATACAGACCTCAGAGGATATCTACAAAAAATTCATAATTTCGTCTTCAGGGCGCAAGGCGTTGAGAAAAACGAACTTTAACGTAAATATATACATAAAAAGACACAAATATGCGTCTTGGCCTGTGATCTTGACTATTACGGCTTTTGCGGTAAGGGCCAAAATCACAGAGCAGCACGCACAGATAGAGGAAGATAACTTACTTGTCTGACCACGCTCCCTTCCACTCACCACGTCCCCACGGGTTTCTGATCCGCAACAACCTGATCACGCCTCTGTTGGTTTTCAGCTAGAAAAAAAGGCCGTATTGTCCAAAGTCACAGACCAGCACACAAGAAGGAGAGAAAGAAGATGTGTTAGTTAATGGTTAGAGAAATTGAATGCAACATTTAGTGTAAATTGTGAGATGGCACAAAGTTTTACTTCTTTAGAAGAACCACAAAGCAAAATACAACAACAAACACAGCAACAACAGCAACAATATTTCCCGATGACTATACAAGTAAAATGAACATCTAACGTGCTTTACTTCTTGAAATCAACAACAACAAAGTTGTCGCGAACGTCGAGGCCATTATCACTACACACTTTTACCTGCTGAAATCACTGACTTGGTGCAGGTTATAAGGGGCGGATCGACTATGACGGCACTTTACCTGCTGAAATCCCGTGATACTGTAAGCGTGTCCCATGTAAAGCCCGTTCGGCATCTCCACCTCGGACTCCTTGGCACCTTCAGGCCTCTGCAAAGATGACAAAGAAATGTATTTTATTTCATTTCCACTACTTGATTCATTGTTCTGTGCGGACAATTTGTGCTGCCATTCCTAACGGAGGAGCGCAAGACTGACGGGCAACGACGGGACAGCCAAAACTCCTGGTAAGCAAAAGGTGCTCGTGCCGACGTCGGCACGAGGATCTTTTGCATAAAAAATCATCAACTTCAACAGAAAGTCAAAGAGCGTGGTCTGCACCCCCAAGGGAGTTGAGTAACTGAGCTGAATGCTGCATTCAAACAAACAGCAAAGAAACTAGATTTTGTTCTACAAAAAAGTCGACTAACTGAGTTGAACGCTTGTATTCAAAACGATATATATATATATATATATATATATATATATATATATATATATATATATATATATATATATATATATATATATATATATATATATATATATATATATATATATATATAGTAAACTCCGAATATAACAGATCACCAGGGGACCTAATATTGTTGTTGTTATAACAGAAGACAGAAGTTTGTTATAAGCAAAGTAATTTCCATGAGATAGCTGTTGGGACCTTTACATTTTTTCCCTATATCCGACTTTTGTTATAAGCGGATCGACAGTGTATATATATATATATACAAACAGGAAAATATCTCTCTCAGTACACATGGACTCACAAAGATGCAGCATCCCTGTAGAGACTTCATGCCGTAAGATTTCATTAGGAGGTCGTAGAGGTTGTCCTTGACCTTGGCTTTGTCCTGAAGGTTGATGACCTCTGATATGCCGCCCGTCAGGTCCACCATTGCATCCTGAAGCTTGCCTCCATCCAACGCCTCGTAACATCCACGTAACCTATGAAGCGAAGTATTGGTGATATTGGTGATTGTATGAATGTCTCAAGCTAATGCCGAGTCGTAAGCTGCAAGTCACGACTTTCACACTGCTACCATCAGAAGGTTGTGGAATGTCAGAATTCGTCAGTCGGCCTGCCCCGCATAGCCTAACCCGTCCAGTGGACTATGTTTTTGAAATCATTTTAAATTCTATGTTGACGTCAAGAAATCCAGCCGTCAAAGGACATGGATACAAATCAGCAAGAGGAACAGATCCTTATCCCCGCAATTCAAGGGTGGTGCCAGATTAGATTGGCGCCATCAGGTGCCAAGCCAGTCTGGCACTACCCTTGAATTATCATGATAGATCCATCTAATGCTTTAGTGCATCGGCGCTAAATGGGTTATATATCTAGGGACTACCATTAGAGGCGCATGAGGATCTATACCTCTTACATTTGAGTGGCACAATCAAACCTACTTCAAATAAAAATTCTCAAAATTACATACTTGGCATAGGCTTTCTCCAGCAGTGCGGGCCAGAACTCGTTGGGCCGTTCCTTGTTGCTGCAGAAGACAAGGTCCCGTCCGTCAGTAGGCAAATAGTCGTCCACCACGATCTCCACCCACTTGCCGTACCACCAGAAGTTGAAGTGAAACATACCTACCAAGATACAACGCACAACACAACGTTACATAATGTTACTTAACCCTTTTAGCCCCGGATCACTACAGCAGGAGATGGCTTGACCATGATAATTTAAGGGTTGTGCCAGATTAGCTTGGCGCCTCAGGCGCCAAGCTAATCTGACACGACCCTTGAATTATCATGGTCAAGCCATATCCTGCAACTGGTACATAGTCTTTAGGCAACACCTCCAAAACCTGAGACATGGGGCCTTGGGGCTAAAAGGGTTAAAGCTCACTGACAGTGGACGCACACTGTATTTTGGAAATCATTGTAAACTGAACGCCAGATATCTCCAGCCATCAAAGGATCCAAAGTGGTTTCAGCAAGAGGTATAGATCCTCATGAACCCCGCGACTGCAGTTTGATCATCAATGTTCAGTTTTTCTCGGCTGAGTTAAAGGCAGCAATGTGCGGGTAGACAGCCACAGTATGACTACAAATTACGGTGCAATGTACTGATTGACTGTCTGATTAATTAATTCAACTAATCGATTTTCACCAATCGATGTATGCTATTTATTTATTTATTTATTTATTAAGTACATTATTCATGAATTGGCTTATTATAATGTAGCTGTCCCGTATGCTCTGTGCACGGTATGTGAAACCTTTACCTGCATAGTTCCTGTCAAACTCTTGGTCAGGGGGGATAACCTTCTCGAATAAAGGTTTGTTGTGGCCTGTAGCAAGATTTGCCGCCCCCGCGATGAACCAACAGTTACCTGTAATTGGAAATGTAAAAGAAAGTTGACTGAAAAAAAAAGTAAACAGATAAAGAAAACTGAGAAAAGCGTAGTGCAATATTTGTGCTTCAAGACGATGGTGCCCCAACATACAGTGACACGTTCAAGCCTGTACGCCTTTTGCAGTTGCAGGCAACCAAGAGACGAATTGGCTTTCGTCATTCTACTTTACAACTGAAACACAGAATGATGAAGCCCAACAGTCTTCGGATGCCTGTGCAGTAGCAATAGCAGTATTTTTTTTTTTTTTAATGCCCTTTGAAGCGAACACAGTATAATCCACCTTACGCTTAAACAAAAGGTTAGTACCCGTATCAGATATTAAATGCCGTACTTAAGTAGGCTGTAGGCGGGTAGGAAAACATGCCAACGAGCAGTGGGTGTCTCTACGACAACAGTGTCAGGGAGCCTACACGCGTCAAGTCCTCTGTCAACGCCTCTTATGTCGGAAATATCCAGGGCCAACTCAACACGTGCAGGCTTCCTGGCACTGTGCTATAACTTGATCTACATGCATTTGTATTAACTCATTCGAGACGTGCCGCCTCCGGACACGCGCCATAAGCCGCGTATCCGGAGGCGGCACCTCTCGAATGAGTTAATAGCTGCGCAAGTGTCGTATAGCGATGCCGGACGGGCAACGCTATATGACACTTTCGCAGCTATTGATGTAAATAGATCACTTCGGAGGCAACGCTATACGACACTTTCGCAGCTATTGATGTAAATAGATCACTTCGGAGGCAACGCTATACGACACTTTCGCAGCTACTCAGCGGGGCTCCTTGAATGAGTGAACACTTTCAAACGAGTGTCCTAAATTTGTCCCCAATGTCTGTCTAGATCAGTTGTGGATGATGATTGTGCACGATAGATCAAGAGTAGCTTGGCCCTCGCCCGAGGGAAGCACCTAGATAATCCAGTGTTGGCGCTAACCGGTCATTCTCCGTATTTTACAGGTTTTTTTGAGGCAAACAGCTGCCGGCTGATACTGATCAGAACATTTTTTTTTCTACCTTCTGGACAAAAATTGAGCTCACCATCAAAACAGGTCTTGTTGGAAATTCAGATTGTAAACTTGTAAATTCCCGTGTGCCGGTAACAAGTTTAGTTATCTCTTACATCCGTTAACGGATAACGGATCTCTTCATTATCTCTTACATCCGTTATCCGTTAAGGGATGTAAGAGATAACAAAGCTTGTTACCGGCATACGGGAATTTACAAGTTTACAATCTGAATTTCCAACAAGACCTGTTTTGATGGTGAACTCAATTGTTGACCAGAAGATAGAAAAGAAAAAAAAATCCTGATATTCGAAACCCTAGCGCGAACACTGTAATCTAAAATAACATTTAACCCCGTGGCCGCATTTCCCAACGACTATGTACCAGTTGCAGGAGATGGAACGACCTTGATAATTCAGTTCAAGGGTGGTGCCAGATTAGCTTGGCGCCATCAGGCGCCAAGCTAATCTGGCACGACCCTTGAATTATCATGGTCGATCAATCTCGTGCTGCAGTGTCGGAGCTAAACGGGTTACATATCCTGGGGCCACCATTATAAATAATATTCAATTAGTCACACACTGATAATGATACAACAATAATTTGAAACTGAGTTTACCGTAGGTTTCGTCTGACTTCCAAATGGAAGCATGCCGAATCTTAACAGGTAAATTCCGATCAGTCACTGTCGATCAGTCTTGAGTCTGCTATTAGTGGGTGACACAAGAGTAATCTGCAACTGAGTTTACGTGGTGTTTCGTCTGACTTAGCGCGCTCAATGCCACTTGACGCAGACTGTCAGTGTTTCTGCAATCTTCGTTCATTTAACACCAAAAATCCCTTGCTGGGCCACGAATATGGATTTAAAGTGGTGTCAGCAAGAGGCATAGATCCTCATGAGCCCCTTACAAATTCGGGTTAAATACGAGAGTCAGATGAAACCTAAAGTAAAGTGAGTCAGCTTCTCTCTACCGGGACGGCCTCCCAAAACTTTTGCCCTTCATTACCGACATCATCAACACATCTTTAGAGAATGGCTCCGTCCCCGATATCTTCAAGTCCGCCATCGTCCGTCCTCTCCTCAAAAAACACAACCTCGACCCAAACGAACTCAATAACTACCGCCCAGTCTCCAATCTCTCTTTCCTGTCCAAGCTTCTTGAGAAGGTTGTCCTCAACCAACCTCGCCGACAACAACCTCCTCAGTCCTTTCCAGTCTGCCTATCGCAAACATCATAGCACTGAAATAGCCCTTCTACATATCCTAAACGACCTGCTTCTCTCCACCGACTCGGGCAACATCTCCCTTCTTACGCTACTCGATCTCTCTGCCGCCTTCGACACCATAGACCACTCTATCCTCCTCCACCGCCTTCACCACTCCTTTGGCATCACTGACTCTGCTCACTCCTGGTTTCTCTCCTACCTCTCCGACAGACAGCAGTCCGTCACCATCGACGGCGTCTCCTCCAACCCAGTCAGGCTCTCCTGCGGCGTTCCACAGGGGTCCGTCCTGGGCCCGGTCCTTTTCACACTCTACACCTCTCCCCTGTCCAACATCATCCAGTCTCACCACATATACCACCACCTCTACGCTGACAACTCACAACTACCAGACAAAGACAAACTCGACAACACTCAGACACTACTGACTCGCACGGCTGACTGCTACGAAGACGTGAAAAACTGGATGACAGCGAACAAGCTCAAACTGAACGACGACAAAACGGAAGCATGCTGGTAGGTACTCGCCAGAAACTTTCCCAGCTCCCTCCCTCTCTCCACCTTCAACTCGACAGCACCCCCATCTCCCTCTCTGACTCGGTCAAGAACCTTGGCGTTAACCTCGATTCCTCTCTTTCCATGACCAGCTTCGTCTCCGCCACGGCCCAGGCATGTTATTTCCACCTCCGCCGCATCAGTCAGTTCAGAAAATACCTCACTACCGAAGCTACCACCAAACTCGCTGTCTCTCTAATCTTATCTCGCATTGACTACTGCAACTCTCTCCTTTCCGGCCTTCCTCACTCCACCACTGTCACTCTCCAGCGAGTCCAGAACAATGCTGCCCGCCTCGTCCTCAGAAAGAAAAAATCCGACCACATCACTCCACTGCTCAAGCTCCTTCACTGGCTCCCCATCCCCCAACGCATCCAATACAAGATTCTGTCTCTCTGCTACAAATCCCTGAACAACTACGCTCCTACCTATCTCTCCAACTTACTTCACCCCTACACTCCTTCCCGCTTTCTCCGCTCCGCCTCCGACCCTCTCCGCCTCCTCATCCCCCACACCAAACTCAGCACTTTCGGCCCCCGCTCCTTCGCAGTATACGGTCCATCCACCTGGAACACTCTCCCACTCTAAATGAAAAGAAAAGGGGAGACTGCCAGTGCTAATATTTTAGGAAGGTTACAAAGTAAAGTAGATTATAGCACTGTGCTTTGGCCACAGTAGATCTATGATCACTGGTCGATCATGCACATTTCTCTCCCCTGACAGTGCTATAATCTACTTTACTTTGTAACTCTCCCACTCTCTCTCCGTCAAAAACACTCTCTCTCCTTCCCGCCGTGAGATGGCCTTAGTTGCCTGCTCGGCGTTAAACCCAAATAACTAACTAACTAACTCTCTCTCCTCCTTCCAGTCCGCCCTCAAAACTCACCTCTTTCAACAGTTCTAGCACTATATCACCACACTCCCCACCCCAAGCTGACCGTCGTAATGTTTTTTTCACTATTTGTGGTACGTGAGTCATTGTCTAAAGCGTGCGCATGCGTGTGCGAGTTGTGAGTGCGCGCTTAGAGTCATAATTATTATAAGATAAGCGCATCATAAATACCGTAATTATTATTATTATTAAATCAATATTAGTATCCCCCCTCCCCCGCCTCTCCGCAACCCCCAACCCACCGGACTGTAACCCCCCCCCCCCCCCCAATCCCTCCCCCCCTCCCCTACCCTCCCCCAACCCCATACATCCAATATGCACGCTCCTTGTGTAAACACGCATATTAATTGTACACACTGAAAACAACACCATATCTCAGCCTATGCTTGAGTCTACCATAACTCATGATAAAAGCTGAAGTGTTCATAAACTTAAGATCGCTTGCCATAGCTATGCTGACATGGGTGTTTACACAGATCTGTTTGCTTGCAAAACATGCATTATCTACTTACACTATCAGCTTTTTTTCTGCCGTGACGTGCAAACAAAGAATGTGTTAGGTCTTTGCTGCGCGTATTTGAGACATGCACAGCTGCAATGTTTACTTGTTCAGAAATCAATCTGGAGGGCCATTGTGCAACCTGGTTTGTGACCTTGGGTCGGTTTGTACATTGACGGTTTGGTCGTTTTTTTTTTAGCCTTCGGCTGTCGGTAGCGGCTTTTGTCGAGGTGACTCGTGCAGGAATCACCGCGACAAAATCTGCTACCGACAGCCAAGGGGTTAACATAATTATTTCTACAGTAATAGACCGACCCATTTCTGGAGTGAAATGTCAATCAAAATAATTAATCAAGGCATGGAAGAGCGTCGATGCCTGAAAAGCACTGTTGTTGTGGGGAGTGTAAATCAGATTCCTAATACCCCAATCCATATCAGGTGTAGAATTCTTCCGTTCCCGAAGCCTGTATCGATCACGACTGGCAGACACGAAAGAATGGATAAAAGCTTGCGGTCGGCCACATGGTCAACTAAACACTGAGAGAATCACAAGACATCACTACATATGCTTGAAAGCAAAATTTCTACTTTTCTGTGTTTCACCGTAGTATTCACAGACTGACTCGATCGCTTGTATTTACATTCGGTCTGCTAACTTGGATCGTAGTCTGTCAGTTGTGTGTGAAGCATTCGTGCTAAATTGGATCGTAGATCTTCTCAGCTGTGTGTGAAACTTTCGTGCATGTACGCTGACCCGTATGGCTGTGAGAGACGCCTCATTGATGTAAACACTGAGATTAGCACTCGCAAAAGTTTTCAGGGGGAAAAAAAGAGACGCTTTTAGGCAGACTTCAGAAAAGTGTACTGATGACTGCCTGCACGAGAATTTCTTTTAGAGACTCAGTAGCGGGATATGCCCGCATGAGTAGGTATAGGATCACCCATAATTTCAGACACATACAACTGATGTTGCCATCGGAAAGAGCACATACAAATGTGTGGTCGTGCAAAATTTCAAAGCTCTACATTTTATAGTTTATAAAAATCACAACCTGATTTGGCGAAATGAGTGAGACGATTTGCGCCGAAAATGCTACGTTTAGGGTCGCATAACTACATAATCTCTTGACTGACTTACTGTACTGATTAAGCCCAAAACCTAGTCTGTACTGATTATTTTACAACTCCGTTAATGGTATGCTTTAGAAGATATGCCATCCTAAAAATGTTTTTTTACAAAAATCAACGTCAAATAGCGCGCTTTACTATGCTAGCATTCTACACTCGCGCTCTTTCCGTGAAGCACGCCGTAGCACGCTTGCCGGACCCCGACCATAGGGGCGGAGCCAAATAAAAAGTGGATCGGTCTATTTACACGTGCGACGTATGAAATGGTTTAACATTCGCGGCCATGGCCAGCCGCATCCGGTTGCGGCTGGCCGCGAATGAGTTAACCGCCTTCAGGTGTGAATGGTTGCCTCTTCAGAACTCTTTAACCGCTCTTTAAACATGACAATTTCAAATGTCTCTTTACCGTTGTCGAAGAAAACCTATATGAAAATTATTATGTGTACACTGCCAATTAAGAGTAATGTGCAAACGGAAACCAGATTTTCCCAACTGAAAATCTGCTCAAAAGAACCTACGCGAGCTGACCCACGCGGCTCACGTGAAAACAGACAAATTACTTGTATACACTGAAAACAAACACAGTGCTTTCAAGCCACGTCGGGGGTTCTTTCTCCGGGTACACCGGCTCTTTCCTCCCCCACGAATTTGGTATTAATTTCAGTCCACTTAATCAAAATTTCAAAAAATATAAAAATGATTTAAATTTCCCAAAAATTCAGTAGCTCGCTTGAGCTTGCCCTTAGCACCACGTGAATGTTCTGTGTTATGTACAGTGTGTGAAGGCCGAATGCGCGTGATTCACCCGGCTGAGCGTGCTTGTTGGGTTCAGTTCGCGGCTATGTCCTGCGCATTGAGTTACATTATAAATATGAGAAATGCGCCATATAAATACTATGCATTATTATTATTTGTTATTATATAATGAACCTACCAAGACGCCCTTGGTCCAAGTCATGGCGGCGCGCACCCTTCACCATAAACTGTGGGTTCTTGTACAGGTCCTATAAACAAGTGACAAGAAAGAATCGTTAGTACATGTATTGATCGGTACAAATTATCAGCACATTATTTATATGATCTTGTATGACTAACTCACTCGAGACGTGCCGCATTCGGATACGCGGCGTATAGCCGCGTATCCGAATGCAGCACGTCTCCAATGTGTTAATCCTCTGGCTGTCCGTAGAGCTTTTTGACGAGGTGACGCCTGCAAAAATAATCTCGCCAAAAAGTGTTGCGGACAGCGAGCGGATTAACCCATTTCAACCTGATACACTACTGCTTCAAAATAATTTGACTCAGTTCAAGGGTGGTTCCAGAATAGCTTGGCGCTTGAGGCGCCAAGCATTCTGGCACCACCCGTTAACTAAAATGGTTGTCTATTTCCTTATCTGTAATGCAGCCTTCATAGGACAATAAGCAAGTTTTAAAAACATCACTCTCAGGATGTAATGGGATAACAAATTCACCCAAAAGCGAGAGACAGATCGCCTTGATATTTCAAAGGTAGTGCTGCCTAATATGCGCAAATAAGTATGCGTGTGCTGGTCTTTGATTTTGGGTCTTACGACACTAGGTCGTAAGGTCCAAACTCATATACCAGCACACACACACTTGTCGTTTACATGTATCACTATTTAAAGGCCCGTTCGCGTAATGCCACTGATCTCCTATGGCACGTAGCCTAGCGATAATTACCAATTACATGTGATAGGCCGCATGCCGCCGCAAAAACTGGTGACTGGATACACGTGTGTGCTGGTCTGTGATTTTGAAACTTACGGCTAATGCCATAAAGATACAAAATCACAGACAAGCACGCAATGGCTGTGTTTGATTGTGGCATAACATTCTTATTGTAACAAAACGCAACTGCTAATTACAGCATTCTTATATGATTGTATCTGCAAAATTACCCTTCACCTTTTTGTCTACCGTATTGAAATGGGGCTGGTCGGAGCGCATTCCGGAGCATGCACATGACGTTTTTGGCGTGCGGGGCAGAAATTCTGGCAAAGAAGTAAAATATAAAAATGACGTCACGTCTAGCTACGCAAATCTTGCCAGAGAACGTCTTTTGGCGCCAAAGCGCCGTATGTGTGTGTGTGTGTGTGTGTGTGTGTGTGTGTGTGTGTGTGTGTGTGTGTGCGTCCGTGCGTGCGCGTGCGTGCGTGCGTGCGTGCGTGCGTGCGTGCGTGCGTGTGTGCGTGCGTGTGTGTGTGTGTGTGACAGCGACTAGAGCCCGCGTTTGAGACGGACAAGCTTGAAATTTTAGGATATTGTCCCTAAAAGAATAATTTCGAGACCTTTTCTTCAATTTTTTTTTTAATAATTTAAGTTGCTCATTGGCGAGAAAATGGCCGTTTCACAAAAACCGGTTGATCCACACTGGAGTCCGTAATTTTTCTTATTTTTACTAGATATTTTGCATAATAGCTAAATAAAAGGGACACATTGAATGAGTTCGTTAACCAGCATTGTACCTCTGGAACTTTTTGAGTGATAATTAAATATTTTTTAAAAACAAATATTTTAATTTTTTTGGGATTAATTTCACGAATTATATGGGTTAATCTTAAAACAATTGAATCTTTTTTACGAAAAAAACCCCATAACCTTCTCATTAATAATAACATGATTTTTCGTATACGGTACTTACATAAGCCTACAGTTTGTCTCGGCTGTCGGGTATGAGTAGGTCAATTGTGATCTGTATGCCCTTGGTGTGAAAATCAGACAATTTTCTGCACCACTTTTTCGGAGTCATCTGTAAAACAGCTAACATAACTTTAATTTTTATTTTACGCAATAAAAACCTTTCTACTCATTAATACCCACATGATTTTTCATAAACAGTGTTTGCATAAGCCTGCTGTTTGTCCCGGCGCGGCCCTGGGGTAGGATTAGGTCAAATTGTGACCTGTAAGCCCTAGGGCGCGTGAAAAGCAGCAATAAAATTGCAAAGTTGATTCTCTGATACGTCAAATGTTAGTACTGCGATGAGCGACATATAACACCGAGTCGTCACTATGAACATGGCGTCGTGGGACTAATGATACTATGACGTGAAGCTTGAAGTGACGTCATTTCGCTGCTCGTGCTATTATATTCTTCTTCAGAATAGCTATGCTACGCCAGACCACAGAGCTTACGAATGGCGGGAGTCGCCGTGTGTCCGTCTTTATTTTTGTGTGCCAGTGCGTGTGGATCAGAGGGTGGGTAAGTTTAGAAGGAGATGAATTCCTGTCGCTACACGAGCCCACAGAGCGTACTAATGGCGGGAAGCGCCGTGTGTCGTCTTTATTTGTTTGCGCCGATGTGTGTGTTGATCAAAGGTTGGCTTAGAGAGAAGGAAAATGAATCATTATAATAAGCCTAAAAATATGAACAACTCTGAATGTTCCTAATAGATAAACGCGTGTGAGCTCCAACCAATACGGTAGACTTTGGGATGAAATCCTCATCTTGTTTGGACTTTTCGTAGTCGAAAAGGGTGAAGTTTGACACACACATACACACACACACACACACACACACACACACACACACACACGCACGCACTGTGAATAATCCTGCCCTACTAATGAAAACCGTTTCGTCTAAGACGAAGCCTATGCTGGGTACAAGATTTGTTGTCGTGTGTTTCTCAGTAGAGACGGGATAGGCACGTGACAAATGAACGCGTCCATGAAACGTAGATGAATACGTGTGTACGCGCGGGAATGCAATGACTTCTTTATATGCTTTTAATATTGATTTACATACGTTGTTTAGCCTGTGTTGCTTGCTTCAGTTGTAATTCTCAGTAGTAGCCTACCCCGGGTCCTCGCGCCCACGTCGGTCGCAGTGGGCCCGCGCACAGGCCCACTGCGACCGACGTCGGCCCTGCGATCATTTGCTTCCTGGGACAGCCAAATCGGATTGTACAAGAGGTCTGCGCACGTCTTTCCGGCTCCTCGAAGAAATACTCTCTCTCTCTCTCTCTCTCTCTCTCTCTCTCTCTCTCTCTCTCTCTCAACATAAATTTGAATCTTCTATCCTGCTTAATCCAGTCTCGATAGTCAACAACGTGTACACTTCGTGCTGAATCAGATTCCCACCCACACCAGAGGTCTCTAACACTGATCTTCGTTGTGCGGAAAAACCCGCGGCGATTCGCATGGCCCATAGAAATGCTTTGCGGGCAGTTCAGCGCATTACCACTCAACGCTGGCCTAATTATCTTTTCTGGTTGAAGAATAGATATGTAAATTGCCGCGCTGACGACAAGCAGTTCGTGGGAGCTCGCGAGTAGCCGGTCTATGCCTCCTGACGATATCTGAAAATGGTTGGGTCAGTCTCTTGTTTGGCGTTTTACTTTTTACCTAAAAAAAGATTGATTGATTGATTGTACATTGCTTAACGTCCCGACAGCAACAAGGCTTTCTCAGGACGTGCCTGCACTGCTTGTGAAAAAAACTAAACAGAACATTGAATGTATGTCGCCAGCCGGTCAAATACGTTAAATAAACCTAACACATTGGGCCTAAATAAAGCTAAGACCATTTAGCAACACACATCCAATATCAAGAGTTACAGGCAGTGCAGACAGTAGGGAGAGTTTTAAAAAGGCAAATACAGGTGAATGGACAAAGGGTAGACAGAAACACATGCCCCAGAATAGAGAGAAAAACCCACCCTGTTGGGCTGACCAGGGTGACCCTGGGAACTAAAAAATACCTAACCCCACCCAAGTCCCCCAGGGCAGACCCGGGTGGGGGCCTAAAAAAAGATATGCCGACCTTTTAAGTTAAGACATTTCGCCTCTCACAATTCACTTTGCATGACAAGTAACCACTGTGCCTTGATAGTTCCAAGGTAGCATCTGAATCTCAAAGCTTATCATGCACTACACTTGAGCAATCGAGGTAAATCTACCACTTTTAACAAAGTCAAGTCAAAGTGGTTTATTGTCGAAGGTATCTTGGCCCAAAGACAGTGGGGTAGGGGTAGGGAAACATCGACATACAGATTACAGCAACAACTTGAGTGACATGTTCGTAAACCACTGACTCATTCAATTTTAAATCAGTATCACTTTCTCAACTTGTCAGTCACCTGCTTTCGACAACTTAAAATTGAATTGAGTTGTTTATCCCAAGAGTAGTGCAGACGACAACCACGATGTGAACAAGCGAACGAAACTAACAGCCTTTTTTTTTTGCTGAGTGACACAGGCGTGTGTATGAAAGACGACCCACTACGATCCCCCAATGCGCAAAGACCATCGGGCCGCCGTCATTGGCCCGCGTACAGCCGTGCGCGGGGCAACAGTGGTCGACATCGGCCCGACGGCCTTTGCGCACTGGGATACGTCTAAATCTCCTTAACCCCTCCCGCCCTCCCCCTCCCCCCCCCCCCCCACTCCGCAGGATGCGTGAGCTAACGAGTAACCCTATGCCTCTGGTGGGCGAGGGAGGGAAGAGGGGGGGGGGGGGGGCAGCGGTGGAAAGTGGCGGACAGGGGTATTCATAAAGTCTACTGGTTTAACCCTTCTCATTCTGATACGCCCATTGCTTGAAATACATTTGACTATGATAGTTCAAGGGTGGTGTCAGAATAGCTTGGCGCCTGAGGCGCCAAGCTATTCTGCACCACCCTTGAACTAATACGGTTGATGTATCTCCTAGTCTGTAGACTTCATAGGACAAAAAGTAAATTCTTTTTTAAAAAATCAACTTCATGATGTAATGGGTTAAAGTAAATACGTGCTGCAGTCTTCAGTACAGTTGTGAGGATCAAATACTGTTTTTCTATCTAGAAGAAAAAGCTAGTCTTTTGTCCCGATGCTCCAGTTCCATGTCTGTTGTTGCTTCAAGTTCAGTGTCGTCCTGTGAAGGCCTCTCATTGTGCCTGCCTGCACGAGTGCCGAAATGGCGCTTCAAATTTCAGACAAGTATGAATCACCTTGAATCACGCCTGCCTATTGCACGGGGAATAATGATGGATAGGTAATGCAATTCCTTAACCCGTTAACCCCTTAACCAAGAATAACTGAACATCATTCAGCTGCAATAGCGGGGCATAGATCCTCAAGAGTCCCCGCAAACTGCGGTGGCTCATGAGAATATATGCCTCTCGCTGAGATTTGTGTCCATAATTGTACTCCCTTGACGTGTGGGGATCTTTTAGACGTTGAATTCACGATGATTTGAAAAAGGGAATCTGCGTCCAAAGGCAGTGAGGGGGTTAATTCCCAGACTTTAATGACTCACATAGTTCGAAAGAATGGAAGTCATTTAGTTCTAATTCTAGGAGGAAAAGCAAGGGTTAACTCATTGGAGACGTGCCGCATCCGGATACGCGGCGGTATCCGGAGGCGGCACGTCTCCAATGAGTTAACACAATGAACCCTGAGCTCGCAGTTTCATCTTTTACAGTTGTCTAGATGCCAAAGACTACAGGCCAAGTTATTCTGGCACCACCCGCCTTGACATCATAGCATGGTCGATCCCTCATAGGTTGCCTGCCTCGACTCGCTACCGCTGATAAGGGAGGCAACCAGTGTGTGCCGACCCGCATCTTCCTGTTGTGTGGCAGAGATGGCATCGGTCAGGATAAATCCTTAATAAATAAACTTCTGTGGACGATTCAGGAGACAACCCACTTCGAAGCGGCCTACCACTCTAAGTATCCCGACAAGGGCTCTTGTGTCGGTTTCTGTGTGTACGTTAATGCTAAAGCTTCTGTGAACAATTCAAGAGACATCCCATTTGGAGGCCTACCAGTTAAAGTATCAGCACTAGAAACGAATTTTGTGTCCGTGTGATACAAAAACCAATTTCTAAAACGTACTTTGTGTGCGGCTTAACTCATTGTGTCCCAGGTACAAAATACCCACATTTTGGACTTGTCCTCTGAGGACTGCATTACGATTTAGGAGACAGATCGACCATGATAGTTCAAGGGTGGTGCCAGAATAGCTTGGCGCCTATACTGGCACCACCCTTGAACTATCATGGTCAAGCCATATCTTGCTGTGGTGTGTCGGGGCTGAATGAGTTAAAAACAGTGCATGGTCTCGTGAACCGGAGTATAAAACCGCACGTGCAGAATTTTATGAGGGTTTGATTATAAGACTGACTTAGTGCCGCGTTGCGCAATTCTCGGCTTGGATTTCCTATATCCGGGCGCCTACCGTTGCACGCAACACTCTTGTACACCAAACGCACACCATCAGCAACAGGCACAGATCTGTAAGGTGTAGGGGCTCATGGTAATTAATGCTTCTTGCTGGCGCCATTTACATGGGTGTAGGTATAGAAAAGCCTCAAGCGTGGAGGTTTTAAAAAAAAGGGGTTTTGTACAAATTAAATGCATTTTGGTGGCCCCACATTGGTGCCGCTTCAACAACCACCACCTCCGCCCGCAGTGAGGTCCAAAATCGCATAGCAGCACACTTTTAATGTTGTAACATTATACTACAGATTCTACACATGGATGCACTCTCAAGAGGCCGGGTCCTTCTTATCTGCTACAATACAAGCACATAATAGGTTTTTTTTCCCCCTCTGCAAGGACAGCGTCACCTCAAATCGCAGTGAAGCGTGCAGGGGTGCGAATGATTAATAGGAGTATACAAACTTAACTTGTGTCATGAAGGAGGCAGTTCCCCTTTCACGTTTGACAGTCATTTAAAGCAAAGCATAATTTGCGTCTGTTTAGAACGTCTACGGGTAGTAGCATTTTAACGATTTTAAAATGGGGCAATTACTGCGCTTTAAAATGTCTTTTATTTTGGACGTCAGTCCAGCTGCCTTGTCATATTTTGTTTGGTGCACAGATTCAGTCACACTAAAACGTACACATGAATTTTATAATCCACATAATATTAGTTTTTACAGATAGACATAGACTAGCCTTCAGCTGTGCGTTCTGAAATTGTCTATGTTGGCTGAACACATATGTGACTTCCCTTCTCAAAACGTTAAACGTTCAGGGCGTAACGTCCAAGGTGATTTCAAAAGACGGGGCACCGAATGAACAGGGTCTGAACAAATTTTGACCCGAACTGGATTCGAACCCCAGACCTTTCGATCGAGAGTCAAACGCTCAACCACCGACCTACCCAGCTCCCCGATTTTCCCTATCAAACAAATATCCAACGCAGAGCATCAGAAACAACAATATTTGAAGATATACCATGTTTTGTTCTTTTTTAAACCAGGACAGTTAGCATAAAACTAAGCTTAACCCATTTAACCCCAAGGCCGTATTTCACATATCGCAATGTGGAGGTGTCACGGCCTAACGTACCAGTTGCAGGAGACGGATCGACCATGGAAATTCAAGGGTAGTGCCGGATTAGCTTGGCACTATCCTTGAATTATCATGATCGATCCATCTCCTGTTGTAGGGCGTCGGGACAAAAGGGGTTAATTCTTGCAAGACTAGCCGATGATCCGTGTGCTACCTTGCCATCAGCCGACCTGGCTCAGTTTGAAAAAGTTTCCGGAGGAAAACTCCATCATGTCAGTGCTTGACTGGTAATTTTTAAAACGCTGGAAGGACGAAGCTGTGTTCTGACACTAATTTCTTTCCTCCAGGTAGCCAAATCCATAAGGATGAGATCATTCGGCGCTAACATTACTCGCAGACGGCCCTTAAAAATTTCCATTCCAGCGCCAGCTCTGTCGTTATTTAACAAAAGTCAGTATGTCCACTTTTGAGAAAAGCGACATTGTCATTGAATAATAATGAAAATCTCGCTTTTCTCATAAACTGACATATGGCTTTTGCCAAATTACGTTAGCTTCAAGAGACAGATGAATCGTGTGCCGCCTGTATGCCCTCAATGCTGAGATGTCTGATTTTCCTTGGCGGTGGCCTTTCTTCAGGCAGCTGCACAGCCTTCCGCTTCCATGATCAGACTCTGTTACTTGCCGCACTACCATCAGCTATCATAGTCCACACATCTCCTAGGAGTATTGGTATATTTCTGACTTTGGTATCAGTTTCAGCCCACTTAATCAAATTTCAAATACAAACGATTTTGAATTTCCAAAAACTACAGTAGCTCGCTTGAGCTTGCCCTTAGCACCACGTGAATGTTCTGTGTATATGTACAGTGTGTGAGTGAATGCGTGTGATTCACGTGAGCGTGCTTGTTGGGTTCAGTTCGCGGCGGCGCTTTGAGCCGATTTTCAATTGGGATAAAGCGCCTATTTAGTGCGCTTATTATTATTATTATTATTATTAACACAGGCACGAGTCAGAAGTGTGTGCTCATCTGTGATTTTGGCCTCACGGCTCTGAGCTGCAAGGTCCAAAATCCGTCACTGACCAGCACGCAATTCTGAAGTCAGCTATTTGGCAGTGAACGTGAAAAGGGTGGTACCATGCAAGAAGTTTTTAATGAGCATAACAGTTGCACTGAGCAGGGAGTTTAAAAATCTACCTGATACTCGATAGCAGAGGCATCTTCTGCCGCGTCTGACCCATCTCAGACCGATCACACGCTAACCCCCTCCGCCAAAACACGGATATAAGTGAAACCAGCAATAGGCATAGATCCTCATGAGCCCCCGCATTGAGGGGGCTCTTGATGATCTGTGCCTCTTGCAGACCGGTGTCGATTCTGGAGTCATGCGGCGTGAAAGAGAGAACCAGGGAAGCTGCCAAAGTTTTCACACCGGCAGCTGCACTCGAGGCGCCTTTGAAAAAAAAAAAAAAAAAAAAAAAAAAGGCATATGTATTTGTTTTACATGCTAAATCCGTCTACAGGAAATTGTAGCAAGTTCTAACTCTCAATGGATCTGTGCAGGCATTTTGTACCTGGCAGCTCCTGTTATTGCAGACAGTCTAGACATGTAGTACCCTTTCCCCACTGAAAGAAGCTACATTTACCGCGTGTGTGCGGTGTGCTATGAGTCAGTGAGTTTTGTCGCAGTTTGTGTTTATCATAATCTGCGTGTACTGGTCTGTGATTGTGGACCTTACGGCTGACGCCGTAAGGTCCAAAATCACAGACCAGCACACAGATATCGTAAGAGTTAGAAATGCATGCTTTGGTATCCAGAAACAACAGTACTTGAAACTACTTTTTGGTTCAGTTCTTCTTTCAAACTTCGAAACGACATTCGTCGCAGAATCGTGTGCTTTGAGCTATGTAAGAAGTTTTGGAAGAAAGACCGTGACAGCTCTTATAAGAGAAATGTCTAAGCTGTCACGATTAATCGATCGCCTGAAGGCGCAACATCACCATTGAATGTTCCAAACAAAACAGCAGCTTGTTTTCACTGGCATTGATTTAACCCATCCTGAACCAGTTTCTTTTCTCTCGGTCCGTTTTTTTTTGTTGTTGTTTTTTTTGTTTTGTTGGTATTTTGTGAAACTTCAATGTACACGTAATTGCTTACGTGTCGCCGTGCAGTAATTTAGAAGTTACTCAGCGAAACAAACGAAAAGGACGCAGGCCTCTTATCTTTGGAGATCAAAGTTAAACATCTCTTGCATACAAAACGTATTCCTAGTTTGAGAAAAGTCTGCTGCTAAAAAAGAGTATTACGTTCATAACTTAAAATCACTGTTAATGTAGCGCAAAAAGCCGAATTGCAATTGCTTTCTTGGTAAAACCATCCAACGTAAGCTGTTGTAAATTTCATAGGAGGGACCAAATAGCGGCAACTCAGTAATACGATACACTATTGATTGCTTTTCCCGTTTTATTTATGAGTTTGGGAGAAACTGATGAGATGGGAGGAACTGATGCAAGCATGTCTTTACAAAAAAAATTTCAACCGACAAGCTTGTGCAACGAATGTCAGTTCTGGCCTAAACAAACGACCCAGAAATGTAATATTAGCAGTTTACTAGTTGGTCGTCTTTTTCTTGACGTTGAGTGTTTGCAACTAGGAGACAGACAGCTCTAGACTGATATACGGTAGACAAAAACCAGATAAGCGAGCTAAAACGTCGTCTGATTTATGGTTTTGAAGTCGCCCTTCAGCCCCCACCCACACACCCCTCTCACACCCACCTCCCCCCCCCCCCTTTTTTTTTTTTTTTTTACACACACACTGGTTGTCTCCCTCGATTCGCTAGCGCCGATAGCGGTAGTGAATCGAGGGAGAAAACCAGTGAGCCACTCTCCCTCTTTCTCTCCAGGCTCTGCTGTTGTTGTTTTCCAGTGTTTGGAGCAATGTAAGATTAGCGTATACAGTAAGTATTGTTGATGGATGCACAGTCAAGGGTTAAGTACTTAATTACAAGTGACAAGTTCTGCGTACGCATACACAACACCAGTAACGTCTATGGCACGTGAAATGACCACGTATGATTACCAAAACATCACCACTATAATGTAAGCACTGACGACGGCCTTTTCAGTCAGCCAGCAAACAGTATCCTCGCGCCTGTTTGCACGGCCG
The DNA here is from genome assembly GCA_036245525.1 of Semisulcospira habei. Classification (NCBI taxonomy): domain Eukaryota; kingdom Metazoa; phylum Mollusca; class Gastropoda; family Semisulcospiridae; genus Semisulcospira; species Semisulcospira habei. The sequence goes on from BTPG01000008.1 coordinate 113,457,297, forward strand.
GAGTTCCTACCCCAGTAGCAAAACGTCTCCGGGCCCACGACGGCCGCAGTGGGCCCGCGCACAGTCGTGCGCGGGCCCACTGCGGCCGTCGTGGACCGGATGACCTGTGCTTACTGCCGGGTATTGAACGTTACGGTACGGGCATTTGGTCAGCCAATGTGTGTATAGTGCTTACGAAAAATGACGGTATTGTGACAGGCTGGGGCCGAGTGACGCGTGTACAGTACGAGTGACAATCTCTTAGTTATACTGTACAGCAGAACCTTTTTCGAGCGGCCGCCCTTATGAGAGATCACCTGTCATTAAAGACCATCATGTATGTGGCTGTAGGTGACAGGCGACACTTTTCGCCCTGGTTTGGGGGAACACCCCTGTTTTGACTGGAGTGACCGCCTTTATGAGATATCACCTGCCACGTAAATGCGGGTAGTCTTTAATGACAAGTGACATTTCTTGCCCTTCAAGACTTCTGTTAAAAGAGCTTCTGTCTTTTAAGAACACTCTTTTTTTGGGGGAAAGACAACAAACAAACAAACAGGTGGTTACTCAAACCAGGTTAGATTGTACAACTGAAATACACTGTACAGAAGAGACCGACACTTCTTAATGCAAACGCGTCTCTCGACACAATTCGACACCACATGAATGCGGGGGTGAGGGGTCGGGGTATGATGTTTGAAATACTGACCATGCTTGCCGGACAAAGTCCTCAGAGCTTACTCAGTTCGAAGCGATCTCTTGACTGCAACGTCCTCACATGGTCAGTCATGGTTGAATGAAGATGATCTATTTTAGGTATACATGTGTCACGCTTACTTAGTCACACTCACGAACCAATGGGCTCGTTATGGATCAGTGGACTAGTCCCAAACGTATTATGGTTTGTATGCTGACAAACCGCCAGTCACTGCTACTCCTTAATCCTAGTGTGTAAATTTCAGTTGTTGACATACATACCTGTCGGTTAACACCAAGATTTTAAACAATATAATAAAATACCTCACATTGCTGGCTCGTTGACCCTACACATGTCAGGCATGCAAATCGGGGGGGAAAGTCGGACAGGTATAATAGTCCAAGGGAAGTGCTTGGGCTATAGCTTAATAGCCCAAGGGTAGTGCTTGATTAGCTTGGCGCCTGAAGGCGTCAAGCAAATCAAGCACTACTCTTGGGTTATTATAGTCGATCCATCTCCCCTAGTTGTTTCTGGGAGTGAAAGAGATAGCAGGGCATAAAATATTCCGGGTTTCATTTCTTTGCTTGTTGTGACATGGGGGCACACTGATCATAGTAGTAGCACGCAGCCGTTACCGCAAACGCACACGCACACACACACACACACACACACACACACACACACACACACACACACACACACACTCACACACATCGCAATTGTAGGTCAACCAGCACTGAATCTGTCCCATAAAATAATATGTTTGACCCGTTTCGCTTCAGTGACGCCGGAGCGAAACTGCGCACACATCATACTGATTTTTACTGCCGTCACGCTGATTGACGACAGCTTGTGGGGGGTCATCATACCGTGACTGGAAATACCTGGATGATGTAACTCGCATGTCCAACGACTTGTCAAAGTAGGATACACCATTAAATGGAGTAGAATTGTGCAACAGTTTGTAATTTGGACCTTACGACCTAGAGCTGCAAAATCCAAAATCAAGTGAACTGAGACCAGTAGGCCTACACATTGCAAAGAGCAATGCAAAAATGGTTCAGTGTTATCTTGTGAAGTTTTTAACTTCCAGGGGTTGTTCCAGAACTTACATATGCCCAAGAAGAAAAATACCATCGGGCCGACCTCAGCCGCAGTGAGCCAACTGCGGCTGACGTTGGCCCGATGACCTTTGAGTACTTGGTGGATCGTCAGATATAGGACGTCAAAGTACAGCAGGCCTTACGCATGGGAAGAGCATGACAGTGTATATTTGCCCGACTAATGAAAGAGTCTCTCTAGTCGCTAGTACGGCCACAAGCGAGTACTTCAATTCAGTTTTGGTTCCTAGTCGATATCTGCCCATTAGCGGTAATTTCCTGTCGCGAGGCAAATAATCGGGCCTATAACCCATTTTGGTTGACCCAAAGAGTGTATAAATGCGGGCCGAAGAAGTCGAAGATTTAGAAGGGATATGGACTTCCAGCTCTCACTGCGGGCCGGGAACTGGTTTACGACCGTTTTGGTTAGCCACAATGTGTAGGTGAAAGCTTTTTGTGTGGCGGGGAAAAAAGCACAACAATGCATTAGCCGGTGATGCATGAAAAATGAGCAATGTGGCGACTACCATAACACTCGTATAACTGGCTGAGTCAGACAGGCAGACTTGATGGGTCAGTCTCCCATTTTGTACCAATCGATGTCCGATACTTGATCGATACCAGGCGGTGACAGGGCGTTATTCCGATGTGTGCTGGAGCATTTGCGTGACTCTGCTCCGTTAACTCTTTAACTCCCAGAACTAAATGACTTCCAATCTGTAGAATCACTGATGGAGTTTAAGAGTTAAGATATGTTATAATAAGTGTAGTAATAAATATATGTTGCAGACGTTGCGAGAATTAAACTGATCACGTCAGGGCGGGTGTAAAAGACATCTGTCAGTTCAGGGGTTTGACTATACAATGGAGAATTTTAACGCTTAAAAGTTGGGCAATTTACTAATCTGGGAGGCATCCACAATATACTATAATCGTTGCGATAGACTGGCAGATCGACAAATAACAGCGCAAGAGTAGTGCTTCTCTCTCTCTCTCTCTCTCTCTCTCTCTCTCTCTCTCGCTCTCTCTCTCCTCTCTCTCTCTCTCTCTCTCACACACACACACACACACACACACACATAAACACACACACATACACACACATACCTTCACACACTTCACACACACACACACACACACACACACAACACACTGGCCTACACGACTTAGAGAGACTGATATTGAGATACTGCCCACTACGTGCCGAAGAGGGTCAGGTACGCCTGTCCGGCCCAAACACCCCGCGGTTACATGAATGGCATACCTTAGGTCGTTTCCATACGACATGACCAACGTCGTGCGGAATCCTGCCATTGAAATACATAGATCTGTTCTCTGGCGGGAACTCCGGGTCGGCATAGATTGCTCCAGCACTCAACAGCTCCTTTCGAAGAGATCGAAAATCAAGCTGTCGCGTGTTGTTCCCGCTACGGGACGTCATGTCTGTGTTGTCGTCTGCTCAAGTTCCACCGGGTACTTCGCACAATCAACTGTCATCTGCTTCCCAGTACTGTGTTATCACAGTCACTGCTTATTTTCTTTCCTCTGTAAAACAGGGTTGAAATAACTGGTGAGATGATTCCCGTACGAGACGGCACTGAAGAGGCAAAGATTCTCATGAGCCCCTGCAGTCGCAGGGGCTCATGACTGAGAATCTTTGCCTCTTGCAGATGGCACATGAGCGGGCCTGCTATCCAGAGTCAGAATAACATCTGTGGTACACGTCACGTCTCCTGAGCTCGTAATGATTTTTAGAGTGTCCTCAGTCCGTCGTCAGTCAGTGTAAATGTTTCGGTCACACCACGCGGGGCCTACATGCCCCTGCCGTATTACACCAAGTGACTGAACTCGGCGTTGCCGCGTGTCGTCTGCTCAGCAAACCGCTAATCCACACACAAACACTCAGTGAAACCAGGGTGTCAGGAGTGATGTGTATCATAGCGTCCTCGTGTCTCTGATCAAGACCAATGAATTTACCGGTTACATGCGCTAGGCTGGTCTTGCTTTGCCCGTACACAAGCACGCTACACCACTGAACAACACCACTACAGAGCTACACAACGCAACGTATACCCTCAGTGAGTCGGCGTCACACTCACACACAAGCTGGCTGGCTTTGGGCCGCCGTTGAGAACGAGCGGCGGCCCTGCAGGTATTGATCCCTGACGAGCGATTTTACCTGAGTGGAAACAAGTGTGCTAGGGAGGTAACTTTTACACCATCAGTCACATACCAAATTACTGTGGGAATAACTGAATGTCCACTGCAGTTTAAAAGACTCAGTAGCTCATTTTTAGCCGGCCTACAGTTTACCCTCCACGAACCGGCGCTGCTTAAAACTAGACTTTCAGACGAGTTCCTCCGTCCGAGAAACGAATACTTAGAACGAAGCAGAAAAGGGCGATCCTGACCGGCAAGAGGTATAGATTCTCATGAGCCCCTGCGTCTGCAGGGGCTCACAAGAATCTGTGCCTCTTGCACATGCTGAGAGTAAATTATATTTTCACTGCTAGGTATGCCCACACACATTTAAACGCTAACGCAGATTTCTTTACGCCGGCCTTTCGCCGCCGGTGTGGGTGTCAAGTTCTGTTATACCTGCCCTCCTTTTCTCACTCCCCCTCCCCTCCCCCTTTGCCCCTTACCCATTCACCATCTCCTTACCTGTACAGTCTATACCTCAACGGACAGAGAAGAAAAGGACGGCCCTGAATTCCGGCAAGTGTGGGTGCGAGTCAGTTATCATCAAGCTGTCGTGAGATATATCTGGCACAGATCAAACCCGGCTCGACCGTATTTCCTCCCCTACTTTTTGCTCCTGCGGCTCCCTGGCTGACCAAAAGCTTTTCGTAAGTTTAGTTCACGGATATTACGGGTTGGCTGAAAATCATATCTTCACTTATACCGTGTATACACTGTATTTTGTTATAACCATTTTTACACTTTATTGTTATCAATACAATACAATACAATATAATACAATACAATACAATACAAGACAATAATACTTTATTATCCCCGAGGGGAAATTTTGGCGCAGCGGTATACACAAAAGAAACAAGAATAAAAGTAATAAAAGTTACATGTTCACGTCATCCGTAACACCCTTCGCCCTTTTGCATACATATAAACAAACAACCTAAACTCACTAGTATACATAATAAACAATAGGGTAAGACTAGACTAAAATAATTACATGTGTAAAGTCATGGAGGGTATCACAACAACATAAACTGATAACTAAAAAAATATATATTATACATAAAACTAAACGCGCGAACACGCACGCACGCACACACACACACACACACACACACACACACACACACACACACACACACACACACACACACACACACACACACAGGGAGAGAGAGAGAGAGAGAGAGAGAGAGAGAGAGAGAGAGAGAGAGAGAGAGAGAGAGAGAGGAATGTAACACATGGTAAATGCAGGCAGTAAGGCTCGTCGTTTAGCAGTCTGATGGACATGGGGATAAAGACGACCGACAACGAATTGTCTTACAGTTAATAGTTCTGAACCGCCGAGCTGATGGTAACAAATCATGTTCACCATGCAGAACGTGACTGTCGTCTGAACGATGCGACAAGCTTTCCTTACTACCTGCTTCTTGTACAGAGAAGTGAGCCGAATGGACAGCTGTGTGCCGGTAAGCTTGCTGCTGATGTTCACTACTTCAAGTTTCTCTGCGGCTTGTTCTTGTCCTTCACACTGACGTTACTGAACCAACAGATAAAAGAAAAGGTAAGAACACTCTGAATAAAAGACTTACAAAACATGGACAGAATGGAATTGTCAATGTTAAAAGAATGCAGCTTTCTGAGGCAGTATGCTGCTGACCTTTCTTGTACGCAATGTCACAGTGACGGTCCCATATGTTTCAGCCTTTTGTCGTTCGTTCGTTCGTTCCATTTTTATGTCCCACTGGCACATAAGTGATCGGGGACTAGCTAATAAAGCTTTAGCTGACAACAACACAACATGGTCAGATATGTTTAACTAGGGTTAAAAAAGGAGCGCAAGTTAATTTAATTTGATTTAATTTAATTCAACGTAACCGCTTAGCCTCTCACCCACGACATTGGTCCACTATGTACAAAACAGGTATTACTTTACTTCCAATTAAAATCAATGTTAAATTTCAGGACCACCATTAAAAATATATTTCATTAAAAGTTTAAAATCAAGAAAAGTTTAAATTTATTTACAGTAAGACTAAAAATAGAGACAAAAACCAATTTTCTTATGGCCGGTGTCCTGGTCCTTTTGTCGTTCGTCGTACCGAGATACTTATAGCGGTCCACAATCTATACACTCTCTCCATTGATGACCGTATCAGACTGGGGCGGGGGGCGGGGGGAGGGGGGGGCGGCGTCGAGGGGCGGGGGGGGGGGGGGGGGGGAGGGGGGGGGGAGAGGGCGGTCTTTACGGAAGTCTATACACAAGTTCTTGGTCTTGCCTACGTTCTGTTGTGCTCTCTCTCTCTCTCTTAATAAAGTTTGATTTCATCTCTCTCTCTCTCTCTCTCTCTCTCTCTCTCTCTCTCTCTCTCTCTCTCTCTCTCTCTCTCTCTCTCTCTCTCTCTCTCTCTCTCTCTCTCTCTCTCTCTCTCGGAGTTGCTTGCCCTTGGCAAGGTGGCGACACGAAATTTCTGGCGTCCAGAAATTGAGATATTTTTGCTGTCAAACAACGACAAAATGCCCGTCACCGGACTCCCGTCAGCTGCAGAAGCTGTCCTGCAGTCTGTACTGTCCAGCCATCACACCACGTCATGGAAATTGACCGGGGAAGGGACCAACCTGGTGCTCGTACTACGGCTGTGTTCAGCGGACAGAGACCAACAGCAAACCGACATTGCACCGACCGGCTACTGGCGACGAAAACCACCGTCACAGGTGCGCAGAGACTTACGGAGGGCACAGGCAAGAAACAAGGTAGGCAGTGTGCCTAGCAGTGACAATTTATTGGATGGCACAAACGTAAAAGAGAGTGAAGTTTACACGGACACTGATAATTATAATCAAGAATCTACAAATGACAGTACACTACAGTACACGAAAACCATCACCCAGCCAGACAACACACCGTGTAGTGACCATGCAGCACGTGCAACAGCATCGCCGTTAGCTGAGAACCACGACATCACAGCATACATGGAAACTGGAACACCAACAGAGACAGTGCACGCATGTACCGCTGATGTTGACAATATTAACTGTGCTAGACCTGAAACGGGCGTGTGTGACACAGAAATCAGAGATGCAGAATCACGTGGCTTTGATCCCAAACAAGTGTACACGTTTGTCACCTCTCAGACCGAGTCAACAAAACATAAACTAATGGACACATCGAGGAACCAAAGACTAAAGAAAGTAGTTTCTCACGAAAAGAATGGAAAGAACTATTTAGTGGCTGAGAGTGACGATTTTGTGCTTATGTACGACATTCGTATCTCAGGGACTGTGTGTTATGAAGTCAAGTGTGACCCAGTGACCGGCAGAGTTTTGGAGATGGTGTTTGCTCTTGGTCTTCTGCCGGCTGTCAGTGACAATGAGTATAAACAGGACATTCAACGCATACAGCAAGACTTGCTTGCCTTGGCCAGGATTACACAGTGCTACCTGGCTAAGGCAGGCAAGTCTTGTTGAACATTAGCATGCACAGAAAAGTTTTTTTGTTCAGATTAATCAGTTGTCATTTCTTTCTCCCGGACAAGTTACAGGACTGTGATTTCTGCCTGTACGAGATTCTAGGATGCTGTATTCACTGGACCCATCATGTCGCGGATTCATGAACATGACGAAATGAACTTTAATGATATGGATTCCATGTCATTGCACACCCCCACCCCTTCCCCAACCCCACCCCAAATCCCCATTATACCCCAACCCCTGTCGTTTTTTGTTTTACTGTGATTATCGTCGCTGTACTTTGCTGATGGGCTGATGCCTGAAGCAATAAACCATTTCGAGTTCGAGTTCGAGTTCTCTCTCTCTCTCTCTCTCTGCAGGCACATAAATAAACACACACTGCCATTTCGTTTTTCTCCGGAATTCAATTGTTGACTATTAAAAAGTCAGTATCGGTTTCACAATGCCTGTTCCGGAAATGGGCTCACTAACTGATTTTTGTTGTTGTTGTTGCGGCACTCGGAAAGTGTTATGTGACTGCCGGAAACGAAACAGAACATAAAATAAAATATATGAAAGGGGGCGCATGGGTGGGCTCCATCACGAATTCACAACGATATAGTTTGCGATACACGACATGAATCACAATTTTAAAAATAACAAAACAACAACAACAAAAACAATATTCCCGTTTCATGATGGAAAGATACGATAAAGAAAGAAAGTCCACAACCTCTTTGACTGGCAGAAAAGTCTAACGAGGGGGCGTGGCGGGGGGGGGGGGGGGGGGGGGGGGTGGGGTTATGAGATTTCTTATTAGAGTTTACAGTCTGGCAATATACTTTCACTTTTCACGATGTAAGAAGTATGACGTTTTCAAGAATCACGAAATTCCGCTTATTTCGGCTTTCACGATTCAGGACGACACCTTCTTTCACGGATCATGAGGATGAAATATTGCAGTCACGAATCACGATACGTGAATAACGCCAATTACGCACCACGATTTCAGGGAATACACCCCCCCCCCCCTCCCCCAGTCATTACAGTTCCACCTTTGCTCAGTCAGAAGAGTCACGTGGATCAGGGACATTACAACACCAACAAAAATGCGCTAACCCGTACACGCACTGAAAAATTATTAAACTGTAAAGTTCATTTAAAAAAATTTCCGCACTGAAATCGGAGAACCTGTCTCATTGACGATGCGATTTTTCAATGATTTCACACAAGTTCACCCGCCTGGCGTGACAAATTAAAGGTGTGATCAGAGACTGCACCTAATTATCATGTCAGGTAAGGTTAAGAAGCAGGCCCGGCGCAAAGCCATGCGGCGCAATTAGTCGCCTTCATCCCGGCTTAACTCATTCTACCCCAGACACACCACAGCAAGATAAGGATCGACCATGATAGTTCAAGGGTGATGCCAGAATAGCTTGGCGCCCATAGGCGCCAAGCTATTCTGGCATCACCCTTGAACTATCATGGTCGATCTGTGTCCTGCACTGCAATGCAGTCCGAGTTCAGAGAGCAACGGCAAAATTTGGGGATTTCGGTCTTGGCGGGGTAGAATGAGTTAAAAATGACTAACCTGGACTGTAGCAGTATTACTCACCGCAGCAGTATATTGAAATTCGCCAACATGACATAAACTCCGTTACCACGTAGAACCAAAAATGTAGCATATACTAAAAAGTACCTTTACAAGAAGATAAGCGAAAGGTATGTTCCATGCTGCAAACTTCCGACTGATGATGACTCACGAGTTGCTGGCACGGTTTGAACACCAATAATGATAAACACACAGTATGTTAATTTAACTGCAGTGGACAAAACGGTCAATAACGACAAAACGGTCAATAATTAAGACACGTTTAGTACAAAATCGTACGTGGACTTCTCACGGTAAGTTTTATTTTGCGCACGTAGTCAAGAAAAGTGGGGACAACTAAGCCAAAGGACTAACGGGACGGCCGCTGGGTCTGCTGTCCGCTGTAATATAAACAATTCCGCGGTAAAGCGGATGCTACCGGGGCAACATCCGAAATAGCTCAGGCGGTTAAGCGTCGGAGCAAGAGAGCGAAGGGAATCGCCGGGTCGTGGGTTCGAGTCACCGTCCCGGCCCCGGCAGCGCTGGACTCGCAATCCTGGGAAAAAAGACGGGCTTGTTCCATAGCATGTCCGTTGAAAGGTCCTGGTAAATCAAAGTGGCACAGTTGCAGTGCGCCTGAATTGATCAGTGTTCAGGTCGTACTCCTTAGGTAATACATTTCCCTGTCCCTCATAACCCGCCCGTCACTGCCGCATATTATCACTTCGGTGCCGTGGACGTTAAACCCGAACTAACCTACCAACCGGATGCTACCGGGCTCGTGGGGCCATGTGTTTTGGAAGGGTATCGAATTACCTCTGTGCAGAGCAATCTCTGAGCGGTTCAAGATATAACTGTGTAGCCGTCCGCTGGCAAACTGAACGGCCCTGCCTCACGCCCTGCCCAAGCGGTAATGCAACAACAAACCCTTTACATTTGCAAGAGGCTTAGATCCTCATGCGCCCTTTCATTTTGCTTCTTTCTGACGACTGACGATTGCCATTGAGTGTTTTTGTGTACGGTGTATGTTCCGAATGCGGAGGAGATCTTAGGTGTTTCGACGTATTGTTGATGAGAAAACAATTTAGTGACATGTACCTTCAAACGGTGGGGTCATTTTTACACCTATTAATATTGAAATGAAATAATGGCGCTCATGAAACACATGATCAGTAGCGCTTATATTTGATTATAATGACCCTATACCCTTCCCGGCTGTCGGTTACAGTATGGCACATAACTTTGGTGTGTGTGTGTGTGGTGGGGGGGGGGGGGGGGGGGGAGGGAGAGGGAGAGAGAGAGAGAGAGAGAGAGAGAGAGAGAGAGAGAGAGAGAGAGAGAGAGACCCGGAAAGAGAGAGAGAGAGAGAGAGAGAGAGAGAGAGAGAGAGAGAGAGAGAGAGACCCGGAGAGAGAGAGAGAGAGAGAGAGAGAGAGAGAGAGAGAGAGAGAGAGAGAGAGAGAGAGAGAGAGAGAGAGAGAGAGAGAGAGAGAGAGAGACAATGACAATGACAATGACAATGACAATGATCCTTTATTTGACAACGGTAAAAGTTTTGGTAGTAACAACCATTTTTCAAACTTGCCGTTGCTAATCTACTGATTACAGAGTTACTATCGTACTAATTGTTTTCTACTACTAAGAAGGGAAAAAAATTTACATGACACAGCACAAGCCAAGAATGAAAATAATAATAATAATAATAATAATAATGTTGGGGGGAAGTGACATAGGAATTACCAACTTTACTGGTCGGGCATAATGACATGTTGTGAGGTTTAATTAAAATAATATAATAAGAATACACACAACCTAATACGCATACATAACGCATGCACATTTGAGCACGCCACTCTCTATCTCTAATATACACGTGCGCACACGCACCCACGCACAACGCATGGCACACACACGCTTACGCGGCTTAAGCTACATACAAGCTGTACCGAATAAATATGAGTCATCAGTCGAAACCTGTGGTACACGCAATTAATGATCTAATGAGAAATAGTATTTTTCAATATGTGCACAGTCACGGGGATGCTGCTGACAAAAATAAGTACTTGATGAGACTGACTTTAAACGAGGAGAAAGTAGCTGATGTCGTGACGTTTCTAGGCAAGGCATTCCAAAGACTAGAGCCAGAGAACGTCAAACTCGTTTTATAGAGATCAATTCTAGGTCGCGGCACAATAAGGGATTTTCTTGATCTGGAGTATGTTGATGACTGGACGGTAAATAGCGATGTGATATATCGGGGTAGCTTATCGTTTAATGCTTTGAACATAACCATTCCCTTATTGTAAATTAGATGATCTTTCAGGGGCAGAATTTTTAAGGCTGCCAATTTTTGGTCAGTAGTTAAGCTGGGATCAGGGAATATTAGTTTGGCAGCTCTCTGATGTAGAGAGTTCAATCTTTCAAATTGACATCTCTCGAACCATCCCACACAGTAGAAGCATAGTCTATATGCGATCTAATATGGGCATTGAAGAACAGTTGACGTGTCTCCATATCAGTAATGTGTTTAAGTTTTGCTAAGATGTACAGATTTCTGGAGACAATTTTACAAACGTTACTGATGTGTAGCTGCCACCTAAGCTGGTTGTCCACCGTGACTCCTAGCAGGCGATGGTTAGTAACTTGGCTGATGGTTTTGCCTTGGAGGGACAGACTGAGTGAGAGAGAGCCAAGCTGGTGTTTTTGGCGGGTGCTAATTACCATGCTCTCCGTTTTTACCGGGTTTAAAATCATAATATTATGACTGCACCATTCATCAATATCTTGCAGTGTGTTTTGCAGTCGTGAATTGATGTTTGATATATCCTTATCTGGCGTGTGTACAGCAGCATCATCTGCAAACATATCACATGTAACGCTTTCATTTTTTATCGCAAGAGGAAGATCATTTATGAACAAGCAGAATAGAAGGGGACCAAGAATAGAGCCCTGTGGTACGCCATGCTTCACTAAACCTTGATTCGAGTATGAGCCATTTAGTAATACCTTTTGTTTTCTACCTTAGAGGTAGGATTTGAGAAACGACGCCGAGTTGTTGGTGTACATGGATACTTTCTTGATCAATATTTCGTGGTTTACTAGATAAAAGGCTTTACGAAAATCTAGAAACAGGACTCCTGTAAGTTTTGAGTCGTTTATGGAAGATAACCAGGTGTCTATCATCCGTATCAGCGCAGTGTGACATGAGTGTTCTGATCTGAAGCCCGACTGCAATGAATAGATTAATTTTCGGCTTTCCAGGTATATAGATAGATGCTTGTGAATATGCCGTTCTAAGGGCTTGGACAGAACAGGTAGAAGTGATATGGGCCTAAAATTATTAATTTCACTAAGATCTTTAGATTTAGATAGAGGTATTACTTTCGCGTCTTTAAATGCGTCTGGAAAACAATTAAAATTAATACAGAGGTTGTAGATATAAGTGATACTCTCTACAATGTATGGGAGGGATATCTTGAGTATTTTCGCACTAATCTCATCCAGTCCTGATGATTTTTTATTCTCCAAGGATGTAATTAATTTACCAACTTCATGGACCGCTATAGTGGGTATGATGAAAGGTTTTGTGCCGGCAGTTCTCTGCTTGCAGAAATCGACTAAGTTGTCCGGGCATACATAGTCATGCGACTCAGTTCCCGGCGGGATTAATGATTCTGCTACGGAGACGAAGTGGCTGTTGAAGCTGTTTGCTGTGAGATGCGGCGGTAAAGGAGTTGTGCTTTTATTCGTGCCTCTAGTAACTAAATTTATCGCACGCCATATTGTGGCACAGTCTTTACTTTCGTGAATAACTTTATCGAAAAGTAATTTCTTTGCCTTCAGAACCATGGATTTTATTCGATTACGTTCTTTCTTGTAATCGGTGAAGCGCTTCTCTCTTCTCAGCTTGTCCCTGTGCTCCATGGCCTCGATAAGATCCGCAGTCAGCCAGGGTGGTAAAGTGGCGTATTTAACTCTTTGTTGTCTCAAGGGCGCGTGTTTATCTAGCACTCTGAGAAAGATGTGATACCACGTATCTAGTGCTTTATTTGGGTCGGTTTCATTGTACACTTCAGTAAATTCTGCAGAAGCTAGATCAGACAGAAAGGTATTTTCATTGAACTTTTTAAATGATCTGTATGTTATGCACGTATGTCCTTGCTTTTTTAGTTTTGGAAGCTTGGACAGCCAGCCACGTGCAGCTTACCGGATAGTGGTCACTTACGCTAAGACTACCAACGTGAACGTTGCTAATTGCCAGCGGTTTATTTGTATAAATATGGTCTATAACAGTGGTTGATGATGGCGTAACTCTAGTGAGCGATGTTACCATTTGTTGAAGGCCGACTAAGGTAGTGGTACACTCCCATGATGGGTGAGGTTTAAGAGTGTCAATGTTAAAATCCCCTAGAAGGAGAAGTTCGCTTTTATGAATATCTGTTTTATCAATCAAGTGTACAAAGTTGTCATTGTCACGTAACGGATGTGACATGTTGTTTCATTTTTTCGCCAAGTCGTTTTCTTGTTAAATAATGTAGGTCGCCGACTTCTGTAAATAGCCTTAGTTTAGG